>OX336388.2:1566053164-1566653164 GCA_946902985.2 Meconema thalassinum
ATCATGTAGACCTCTGTTTAAAGATTTAAACATTCTCCCACTGCCCTGCATATATATCTTTGAAAGTATTATGTTTTTTAAAAAGAATTTAATGAATAAAGATGTTTTTCTTAAAACAAACAATGATGTTCATAGGCATAACACAAGACAAAATCAAAACATTCATATTTCACACACACACACAAGCATATATCAAAAAGGAACTTTTCACACTGGAGTTAAATTATACAATAAACTACCCCAGTATATAAAACTGGCCCCAAAAATAAAAACCTTTGATAGAATGTTGAAAGCTTATCTGCAGTGCCATTGTTTTTACTCAGTAGTTGAATATTTTAGCGTATAGGAGTGATGGAATCTATAACTATATTTTACTTTTTTAATTTAATTTTAATACCTAGCTGTATGTTGTTGTATTTATAGAATTAAGTTTTCATATTATGATAATAGAGTGAGGTGTAAATAGTTGTGCAATAAGATTGTATCTATTAAGATTTGCTATTATAATAAGTTATAAATAGTTTTAATCTTAGTAATATATACCTGTTAGTTCTTTTATTTTATGCATGTAAATTCTGACGTGTCCTATATCAAAAATGTATTGAATGCATGTATTTGATCAAATGGAATTAATAAAAATCTATCTATCTATCTAAGACGCACTGCCAACTCGATCGATCGATCCAGCTGGCATTGATAAGGGAAAAAATATGCACCCGGTGTCGAAAATTGATACCATGACGCACTCTTGGCCATGTGGAATGTATATGACATACTGAACGGAAAACGCTCATGCGAACTCTGGTGTCAACTGATTTAAACAAATGACATGGTACATGTTCGAAGTCTTCGTAACAGTATTTAAATGGTAAAATGCCTTAATATCAAACATTGTAAGTAGTTGGCATTGCATTGGCATAAGACATTTTAAACTCAATGTCACTCAGGAACATTATCGAAACAAGCAAAATATAAATGAAACTTAATTCCGTAATGCAGTATTATTGGAACGTGGAAATAAGTCACCATCTTGTGCACAATATTTGCGTAGTCGAAATAGCCGTGGGGTTATTGCGTATGACTGTCAGTCTAGAGATCTTGGGTTCGAATCCTGGGCGGGGTAGATATTTTTGCTACCAGATTATCATTTTAAACGATATTTATCATATCAATATGACTCATTTTAACAGAATCCATATGAAATTACATGTTGGTCTGTGAATCAAGAGGACCTGTATATAAGGAATTTAAGGTTATGAGCGGTGTCGCGTCTATTAATCTAATTGATCCATATCCTATTCTTTATTTAGGCCAGTGCTGGTGGAAGCTGCAATTCATCTAATAAAATGAGTTGCATATTATAAACTACAATATCTGTAAAACACCCCCTTTTACAATATATTAATATTTGTGCCAATAATACTATAAAATACCGGTGTATCAACAATATCACGTGAGATTTCTTCTATGTCAGATGTTACACATCATATGCGACTACTGTAAGGCTCGTATTTTTTTCTTTTCTTGGCGCGAGAGAAGTTATATGTAAATTAGTCTAATCTTTATTAAAAATAACGCGATTTAATAAAGACTTAGAAAATTCGATGGGTACATTAACACTAATTTTGGGATAATTATTAACATCTTGAGCATGAGATAAGCGTCAGCCGAGTTGGGTCATATTACGTAAATATATAAATATCTCCAATTACGAATGAGTGAAATTTGTCGCCTGAGTAGTGTAAGCAATTAAACCTTTTTCCGGCTGCATGTAGCATTTGTAAGGTAAGAAGGACCTTGGTAGGTGACAAAAATCTTCGAAAATGATAGTTTAGGCATTCAGGGCTAATTGCAATATAAAGCACGGGATCTTGTTGGAAAAACTGAATAAACATGAAAATGAGAACCGGTATTGAATTACTCATAAATCAACATACTTCGAGAGAGGACATGCCTACTTTTGCTGAGACCTCTGTAAATAATTTCTCTTGTTGAAAGAAACGCAGTCTTCATGTTAGTAGCACAGATATATTTGAGTTTATTTTGTTCCCGTCAGGGGAACAGGAATGTTCTAGATTTACCATTGAGGTGAGTCATTTTAGTAAAAAATTAACTTAATTTTTTAAACAACTGATTTGTTTTTGACTTTTGAGCATATTGTATTACTCGAAAAATTCGGGATCAAAATAGATGAAACTATGGAAATACTTGTAGAGTTGTTGTTAATTCATTTGAGAGGCTTGAGACACCTTGGTCATCAGCCCCGTGTAGTTGGGAGTGTGTTGAAGCTGTCTGGCAACCTGTATTGCTGTGATGATTGTAGTTGTGTGTGTAAATGTATCTGGGACAGGGATGGAGTAGACGCTCCGGGACTTGAGCAAGGTACTATCCCGGCAATTTCCTGTAGGGAGTGTGGCAAAACCCGGGGAAAAACACACTCAGATAACCGCTGTCAGCACCGGGATTCGGAACTACGATATCCGTACTTACCACAGCTGCCCTCGCGGCCATGGTGCACGTTTGACGAGTGCAGCTACGCCGCGAGACGAAATACTTGTAGAATTTGGCTTGAGTACCTATAACCCCCTCGATTGGTCGATCCTGGCTACGCTACTGAAATCATCTATACATAACATAAAATAGTTCTTGTTGTCAAAAGTTGGTGGATCAATTTTACCACACAAGTCTGTGTGTATTATTTCCAAAGGTCTCCCTGCTCTTTGTCGCACTGTGTTAAAAGGATTTCTGTTAAGTTTTGCTATAGCACATATTTCACATCTAGGGGTAACTTTGGACTTAATTAGAGAAAATGTCACTCCCTGATATAGGTTAGGAAGTTTCTGTAGATTTCCAAAGCTAATATGGCCTAATTTCTTGTGCCATACCATGTGTTCTTCTTCAGTTTGGGTTAGGAGTGTTCCTTCTTTATGTTGAGCGATTAAGTCCACAACAAACAATCCACCTGGAGTTTTCTTTCATGTAAGCACAACTTTATCATCCTTTAAAAACAAAACTTCTTTATTTTTGAATCTTACCTCTCCATTGTTTCCAGAGATGGCATTGACAGAGAGTATATTTCTGGTGAGTTGTGGCACATAATACACATCTTTAAACAACACGTTGTCAGTTTCAATGTCTCCTGACAACACAGCGTTCATTGTTTCACCTCTCTTTGCACTGTATATTTTAGCTTCTGATGATTCAGTATATGATAAAATGTCACGCTTATTTGTCAGATGTGATGTAGAACCACTGTCTACAAACACATTTTCATTTAGTTTTTCTCAGAATAGCACTTCACCATACTGTTCAGATTCTGCAAAGAAGGATACTTTGTCTTTCTTCTTTTCATGTTCTTCTTTGAACCAGCAGTTGTCAGACACATGATTAGATTTCTGACAGTAAATGCATTTCTTACTGTCAAGCACATTGTTTCTTTTCTTGAAGCATTCTTCTTCATTGTGAGTGTCACGTTTGCAGATCTTGCAATATTTCTTTTTTGGACATCTTGTTTTAATATGCCCTACTCCCCCACATTTATAACACTTCACTTGACACACTTTTGACCCCTTGCACTTATTTTGTGGACCCAAAACAACACTTGTCTCTTGTGATTTAGGCCTACTTGCCAACTTGTAGTCTTCTTCAACACAAAGTCTAGCCACAAGATTTTCAATGGATCCATCTGAATTAGGTGTAGATTCCCATGCACTTGAGAAATAGTGATATTGTTCAGGCAGTGAAAAAAGGATTTTTGCCATAACCATCTCCTCAGATATTTCTTGTTTGAATTGTTGTAGTTTGAAGACAATATTTCTTATATGGCTGATGTTCATCATCATTCCTTTAGTTTTATCAAACTTAAAACCACGGAAGTCCGTGAGCAGCTGTTGTTTTTGTTGACTGGTATCTCTTCTGAATAATAAACCTCTGAGCGCTTCATACATTTCTTTGGAAGTAGTACATGTCACAATATGATTTTTCACCACCTTGTCAATTGTTCTCAGAATATAATACTGAGCTTTAGCATCTTTGGCCAACCATACCTTTCTCCTTTGAGCTGCATCTTGTGGTATTTTAGTGAGAGGTTCTTGTCCATTAACAACATCCCATACTTGCTTGGCTTTAAATAGAATTTGAATTTCAAAATCCCACTGTTGAAATGTGTCGGGGCTGCTGAGTTTTTGTATGCTGTGTAGTTCACTATCGTCTGATGCCATTGTCTTAGTTTTTTGTTTTTCTTCAATACGCTGCACAGTTTTTGATTATTTATCTTGTTTCAAAGTTTACCCATTACATTTGGCGCATCTGGGCCCATGACATGTTCTGTATTTGATATTTTAGTAAACTGATTCAGTCTGCTTTCTCTAATTTATAGTATTTTAGGTTTCACTTCACTCAATGATTCATTCACCATTTTCACTTGCAAGGCAGAGCAGTGTACTTCCCTTTAATTTTTTTTATTTTTTGAAAATAAAACATACATAATAAGGACCAACATAACAGGAAAACATTTGGTTATAACCATTGCCAACCTAACACATGTTTTAACAGAGTGTTATGAGGAGAGAAGAAAAGCACTTATCGCTCTTCATGCAGCGCGAAATACAAAAGCACCAGAGGCTCTAAAATGGTACCAACAAACGAGGATGAATTATACGCAGCTAATAAAAGAAAAGAAAGGTAATCATCTAGAGCAGCAGGCCCAGCTTGTAGCGGAAGAAGCAGGGAGAGACAAATTCATAGCACTAAACCCTAAAAGTTCGAGTGTAGCCGGCCACATACCAATGGATACGTGAGAAATGCACTTTCAAAACATTCTACTGGCGAAGGCAACTGAAGCAGAGCAGCTAATGCACGAAATGATCAACGAAGACATGGATGATGGCAACGCAAAGGATTCAGTCGACGCCGAATGGGAACCAATCAGGGAACAGGAAATACAAGAAATCATATACCGGTACTCCATAAAGCCACAGAAGGCAGCAGAGATATAGGGTAGAGCGGGGCTATTCCGCTCATTTCAAATTGTAAACATTATAACTCAAAAACTATTCATTTTTCTAAGATGGAACCAACAGCAAAGCACACCTTATTTATTGCTTATTACATACGAATGTTGTAAAAATACAGTTATAACAATATACCGGCTTGATTAAATAAAATATAAATCAAAGCAAAAATGACGAATCACAAATTTAATGGGGCTATTACGCCCATGCTTGGGGCTATTTCGCTCACTGTAATAATGTCCTTTCTTCAACGGCATTTACCACAAATGAAGCTTTTCCTTACTGTAGCCCCAACATACATGTCATGATACCATGTTTCACCGTCTTTGCATTGAATTCAACCACCCTTTAATGATGACTGAGCGGTATAAAAAGTTACGCCACAAAATCCCCATGGTGTTTCTTCCTTGTCAAAGTCTTTTGGTCGTACGGATTGAAGGTCCCGGTCATTTGTTTTGCAAATGTCTCGAAAATGTTTTGGCAACCTTTCTTTTACGGGCCTTATCAAATTTTAAGCTCCGTTTTGCCCTTCGAATCTGTTCTGGTGTGCATCCAAATCCTCTTGCTGCCAAGCATTTTAGCCGGGAAGCTAACTCTATCTCCTCTTGCATACTAAATGCTGTGGGATGACCCGGTGATTTGTCCACTATGATTTTCTCTAAGGGCCCTTGTCGTTTACGCAAATTAACACAACTTTTAAGTGTTGAATAAGGCACATTGCAAAGTCCAGCTGCACCTCTCATGCTCACATCGCCTCGTAATACACTTGAAATAGCTCGGTCAATATCTTCCTCCGTCCATTTTCGAACTGGCCCTTTCCTTTTATACGTCCGTAACATCTCTAACGTAACAAGAAAGAGATACTAATCTGCCATCTGAAATAATTTGGTTGCAATATTATAACAAGAGAGAAGTCTTGGCTGAGCGGAGTAGCCCCTATATTTCTGGGCGGAGTAGCCCCAATTACTGGAATTTACAATAGCACGTCTTGTGATAGCTGTGTCCAAGGAATCGCGCTACCTGCTATGTCCAGATGTAACTTAACCTTCAGACTGCCAGGCGCCACAATTCCGGGGAAAAAAAGCCGCTACTGTGGACACTAATCCTTAAGTTGCAAGCACAAATTCTTAATGACGACAAATGCCACAACATAAACAATGTACCTTGCAGTATTCTTCCTTTGTTTTACTCAACACTCAGGCTGTCACTCTCAAACAAACAATAGATGTAGTAGCACAGAGACCGAAGGTCACACTGAACACAAAGGGCGATATCAGCTTAGCAGGGTGGCTGCTCAGTGCAACGTCAAGCTTATTTTGAGCGGGAAAGCCCCGTGGGTGAATTAGCCCCGCCGTACCCTATGGGTTTTATGGAGAACACATAAACGAATCATACAAAGTGCTTGAGGAACTGTGGATAGAATTAATAAATAAGTGCATGAAAGAGGGACGCGTACCACAAAGATGGCGGATAGCCTTACTCAAGGTCTTATATAAAGGGAAAGGAGATCACGGAGACCCGAACAACTATTGACGTCCGAAAGGGGGGAGGAACTTACGGTCACTGTTTCCAATATGGCGGCGAGATAGTGACGAGAAATAAACAAGACAGTGATTGGGTGTGCGTTTGTTATGGCTTCTAATTTATGATGGCAAAATACTACATATTATTTTCTGTCATTGATAGAAATATTTTTACAATCAATTTAAATCACAGTGATTAATTACTACCAGTCAAAAATATTACCCACATGTAGATAGTTAATTTACTGTCTGCTGTTACATATATGAAGCCTGAACCAGGGAGCCTAGCGGTATCGATGTTTTTATTAATTTCACAATATATATCACATAACACAAAGGACGACTCGCTGATAATAAATTGAATCCAGCTGAATTTGCATGAATGTTTTTGGTTCAAAGAAGCGTTACTTGGGATGCTCAAATCATACTTCAATATTGCAAATATTGACCTACATACTGTGCCCATGTGCGATTGGCACAAGATCGAACACCTGATCCTTTATAGAGAAATATTATAAGATTTTATAAAGATTACAGAGAATACAAGAGCAAGCCCAATGTAGAGCAACCGTAGGGGCAGCTCAAGTGGAGGCAGCTGGTCAGGTCAGGCACATAAACACCATTAAAGGTGACAGTTTAAAAGCAAAGAAACATTAAGGAAACGATTAAAACTTTAGCGAGAGTCAAAGCCGAGAGGCCATAAATACCACTCGAAATTCCGATGTGCCAGCGACTTCACCAAAATTATGACTTTTCAAGTGGACAGCTGAAGGGGAACTATTTCTTGAGAGGCTCTTAAAGGACTTAATCCAGGAATTTGTAAGTCAGCAGTTTTCACACGCAAAGAGAGAGGGGCTTTACCACATTAAACTTAACAGAATAAACCCACCAGAATTGTTAAATCTAAAGTGAGACAAGAAATGGGAACGAGAAAAATCAGTAAGTTGGCAGGCCTGAAGAAGGCACTTGAAAGACTGCAAGCTAAGAAAAATGTCATCATAAGTCAAGCGCAAGACTATCTGCGGACGAAAAGAGTATTTAGGTTGGCCCTGCAGAGGGGATAATAACTAATTAAATTAATTAAAAATAAACTAGCGAAGGATTTTCATTCCGCCAGCCGGCAATCAAACTATATTTATAAAACACACTTTAGATTAAATTATGAAGAAGATTAGACCAGGGAATCAGAAATTCATCTCCAAAATTTGTAGAGAACTAATTTTTATACAGAAATGAATGAATAGGGAGCAGTCGAGGGAAGAAGTTTTCAGTTTAAGTTCAGTCATCGTTCAGTTATCAGGCAGTCAAACGAAAAGCCATGCCGGAGGGCATGTCGTAATCATCAGTCGAGAGAGAAACTTTGCTAGAGGCAGGTTATACGAAAATTATCAGAGACCAGAGTTCGAGTGCGCTACGCAAGTTAGCCAGTTTTTTAACAGCCCCTGTATAGGCATGTTATTTAAAAATTAATCAGTACGAACAAGTTAGTTCTAGCCTCGGGAACGAAGCGCGCAAATCCGCAAGAAAATCATAAGCACTATAATCAGAAACACTATAGTTCGAGTCTCGCAAGAGACAAGACCAGTATAAAGTGCGATAGACAGCGAAATAGTATTGGTTCGAAACCAAACCGCGCACTAACATAAGAAAGGCAGAAGATGCGAAAGTATCTTAAGAACATTTACATACGAAGTGCGGAAAAGTAAGGACAATATAGGCGTTAGGAACTCCGAACACTGACAGTAGAAAGAGAAACTATAGCGCGCAGAAAAAGACAGTTAAAGTAAATAACAATTATCCAAGTAAAACGTCGGAGGACGTAGGTTCAACAGTCAGAACATTTAATACGATCTTCAGGGAAGATCACGGTAGAAGGAAGAGGAACTATAAAATTGCGATAGGCAATTGTGAAGCAAACGTAAAGAGCGATAGCAGAAGGACGGATAGAGCATTAAGAAGTAGAGAGAAAGCTATCATAGAAGGAGGTCCGAAAAGAGACAATTACGAGACCGGGAGTACTAGGAAGAGACTTACAGAAGGGGAGGAAGATAGGATCACACGTTCAAAGCGGTACAGGGAGAAACCATCCATGCTGTTTTCCACCATATTTTACGCTGAGAATTGGTCCGTGTTCGATTGTAAATAGTAATTAAGTGAATTTTTATTGTGTTTTTTATAAGTGTTAAAGAATGAAATTGAGAAAATGTATCAAGATATTGTCGTGTGTAAATATAATGACCAAGTGTTTAAAAGGGTCTATTATAATAGAAAAATGAAGTGCTGAAGGAATTATGTGGGTGAAATCATCCAGAAGTCACGTCATGAGCTGAAATATGTGTGAGTCAAAATGTTTATAATATCAAAGTGAATGTATCATATTCTATTTCAGTGAATTTATGTATGAAATGTATGCACGATGAGTAATCAAATAATAATGTGTCAGAAGGCAACCGCCAAGACGGATTGCAGAAATGTTAAAATATAATGATAAAAGTGCAAAAATGATGATAATAATAATGCTGAAAGCCCGTAAAAATGATTAAATAACAATGAATTAATGGTCTAAAAGGAGGAATCGAATGTAATAACGCAAATGGCAAATAAAATATATGCCAAATAAATGAAAGTGATGTAAATAAAACAAGCACCGTTAAAGTAATAATAATAATAATAATAATAATAATAATAATAATAAATATTGAGTTTTTACACTCCAAAATAAGAAATGTTGAGTTTTATACTCCGAAATGTTAATGTTGAAATAAATAATTGCATTCCGCAAATTAATAATGAATTAATGAATGTTGATCAATAATAATAATAACAATAATAATAATAATAAACTCGAGTTGAACGGAGTAAGTAAATAAAATAATTGAAATAATTGAAGGACCATTGGGATACCTTAATATGATGATAAAATAACGCTATCCAACAAGTAATAATAATAATAATGCGCTAAAATAATCGGTGTTATCGAACACCAGTAAAATGAATTGTGAAGTTATGAGCTATTGAGCTACGATAAAGTAAAATGCTAATGCGAGCAAATTTGTGAAAGACGCTATGACGATTCAAGGTATTTAGAAGTTGTGTTGCCGAAAAAGGCCTATAAAGAATAAATGAGTTAAGTGCTAGCAAGTGAAATGAATATATCCTGTGACGTGCGTAGGTTTGGAGATAAAAGGTATAATTGTCGGAAAGTCGTCGATTTTGTTGTGCGAGGGTTCGACCCACTTAATCGAACAAGATTCGAGTTAAGGGTATTGATGTTGCAGTCTAAGTCCCGCCGGGCAATTGTTAAAAATGTATATGGAAAGTACTAGAACTCCTACGATATGTGATTCAACCGGAGGTCCACAGAGGTGTACCTGAGCCCAGATTCACATGGCCTGTACTATGCCAACGACGCTATGTAAACCGACCAAATAAAGTGTGTGAAATGAAAGGTAATGAGTTATGATCTCAAACTATGGCACGTGTCACAAGGAAAGTGAAATGAATATGAATAAATAAGGGATAGTTAATGAAGTAATGTGGTAGCTTGGATCCTCATAAGCCTTTGTTTTAAAGGGAAACGAAACAGTTGAAAGTTAAAGTCTGTGAATGAAGCGCGAAGACGGTAATAAATTACGTTAAACGAGGGGTTCGACCGCTGGCCGACCGCTCCTAAACAAGAGGGGAGAATACAATAGAGCCTTGTATACAAAAGGTTAGGGTGCTGAATGGGTACTAGGCGTTATCGCGGAACATGCAAATTTTTAAATATGAGGTGTATGTAATTGTGAATGAAATAATTGAATTAGTGGGTTTTTGAAAATCATCCCCACGTTAAATTTGTAAAAATCGGACAATATTTGACCATAGTAGTCAAAGATAAGTTGATCATTAAATATTCGATTCCTACCTTAAAGATATGTGTGAAATATAAACGGGTTAACTCAAATTTGAGTTTGTAAAAGTAACTGAAATTGTAAAGTAATAGCATGTGATACATCACTAATAAACCACCACAATGAATTGTGACGGGACGTGAATTCAAGGATGGGCATGTATTTATTTCCAAAGTGTTAAATTGTTGTGAAAAATAAGGCTTACTGATTAAAGTAACAGAACTTAAATGAATGATTATAAAGAGATTAGAAGTAAATAAAGTATGAATAAAGCCCAGAAGGGATATTAATAATACAGTTAATTGTCTGCAAAGCCTTAGATAAAAATGATATAAAGTGATAGGCATGCTCTATGTCTCAATAAATAAAATGTTGCGGAGAGAAATGTAAATGAATACTCAATGATAAAGAGATACCTAAGCAAGGTAACGCGATAATATAAATGTATATGAATTTATTCTGTATTCAATAATTTGATAATTGGAATTTTCCAAAAATGTAAATGTTTGTAAAGTATTTGTAATATTCCTGGGAGTTTTTATAAAATAAACTCGTGTCTTCTATAACATGTTTGTTTTCAATGTAGTCTTGCAGATCCTAAAATAAGTGCTATCATATCCAATGTGAAATACCGTTGTGGGTGGACGTAACATGCCCCGAACCGCACAGCTAGCCAGCACGTGATTGAGCATTTCCATATGATATGGGTACAATACTTGCTGTTCAAAGGCAAGAATATAAATTTATTAATCTCTTGCCATAGGCAAGTTAAAATGGAGGCATCTTCTTTATAAATATATTTAATTAAATATTTAAAATACACATATTTAACAAAGCTGGAGTCTCCATTTGAACTTGTCATAAGCAAACGGAACAGATCAAAAACTACACTTTAAGCCAAATCAAATTCACTCCTCAGCTCGACATAAACCATAATACCAATTAAAACATATACAAAACATATTCTCCTTACTGTTGTACAACTTTCAAACCAACTATTCGCACTTAAAACTGAAAAACTCTGAAATGGGAACTAATTAAATTTACAATATCCTAGGCCGATCAGGTCTCCTGCTACATTACCGTATATGTATACTTAACATCAATATAACTTCCAAATTACGGCTAAGTGACCTATCTGCCTGAGTAGTATAGGTGTTACCGGCCTGCCTGGGATTATGAGTCACCAAACCGGTACTTAAAACTAAGATTTTACCCATTAATTAATTAAATTCAACAGTAAGAAGATCATAGCCAAAAACACAATTCAAGCCAAATCATACGGTACGTCAATATTTCAAATATTGACCTACATACTTGCTATTCAAAGGCAAGAATATAAATTCTCTGGCAAATTAAGGCTAGGAACAGCATTTTTCTTAAGTTTTCTAACCATTCGGATATTGTAAATCGGAAGAACCCCTAAAATAAATAAGGAACACGTGAGGAATGCAAGTTTGCAAAGAGCGGATTACATTCTATATACGGCACAGAAGCATTAGGCTACAAGTTTATCAGTATTTTTGATGTAGCTAAATCAGTGTGAATACAAATTAGAGACAATAACTATCAATAATCAACAGTACAATCAACAGTACCGGTACTTACGCTGTGGAAAGAACTCGTCTTCACAAAAATGCAGACTGCACACTGTCATGCAACGTGTAACATGTTTTCCAATTGACAGCACCGAAGCCAATCTTTCTCTCTGAACTTTTTGTACAGGAAAGTAGTGAAGAGATTTCGTACCCGTTTTATACTATTTGCAACCGTATACAGAGCAGTACCTCCTCGAATTTGACAATTTCCTTTCTGTTACCATCACGACGTAAATGCTTCACCATTTGGAATAAGTTCCAAGATGGCGTCACAGTGAAAGTGTAGTGAAATAGCAGCTAGTGTAAATATTTGATAAAAGTGGTAAAATATTATAACAGAGGCTTAAAATCTATAAAGTTACTTTCCTTAGATCAAGTGTAATACGGAATATTGATAGTATTTAGAAATTCTTGTTGATAATTTAATAAACTTAAATTAAGTTGTGGGAACGTGTATCCAAAGATTCGGTGACTTCTTCAATCACTGTTTGAACCAAGTAGAGCAGTGGTGCTTTTACGAGACTTCACCCGATTGGAAGATATACGTATTTCACATTCTTCTTTATTGGTAGGTTATTAGATTAATTATATTAGGTAGTAATAATTAAATTAAATTTAGTGTAATTTGGTGTAAACATCTAGGCTCACTTAGATCTCTAGTATGACGACAGTAAACAGTGTTAGTGTCTCGTCAGGTTGTGTAACTGTAACGGATTTATGTTCGTCGTGCAAAATAAAAGTAAAAAATGCAAATAAAATCATCACAAGAGCTCAGGTAAAATTGAATGAGGAGAAAAGTGAAACCGATTGTCGTAATGTAGGCCTACCGCTACCGTCATGCGAATGTCATAACCTGAGAAACGAACTGTCCTCAAAAGACGAAATTATAAAGCTGCTAAAGGAAGATATTGCTAAGTTAATGGAAGAGTTGAATAAATTAAAAGGAAACAGAGAGGAAAGCAAAGAAACTTGGTCGACAGTGATTGCTGGTAAGGTAAGATTGAATAAGCCTAGGCCTATAAATGGAGTACATGTAACTGAAATTCCCGTCTCAAATTCATTTGGAGTGCTTGTCGAAGAAAATGATGACTTTCCTCAAGAAGAAAAGAAGAAAGTGATAAAGAGAAAATCCAGGAAGTGCGGATATTTGCGGATAGCCACGGGCGAGATGTAGCAGCAAGCGTATTGGAGAGAAGCCGAGAAATGGAGGTCACTTCGACAGTGAAGCCAGGAGCTCAGATTGCAGAAGTCACGAACGGGATGATAGGAGAGTGTGCGTCCCTTACTGCAAAGGACTACACAGTGATCATCGCTGGAGCAAACGACGTCTATAGAAATGAGAGTAAAAAGGTAATCAAAGATTTAAAGGGTACATTGCCATCCATGCAAAAAACAAATGTCATTATTGTAAACATTCCGCAGAGATACGATTTAATTCCCAAGTCATGTGTAAATGTAGAAATAGAGGCTACAAATGGAAAAATTCATAAAATTTGTAAGAGTTTTCCAAATGTCCAAATTGTAGATGTAAGTAAATTAGACAGGAAGTTCCACACTCGGCATGGCCTACACTTAAATAGATTAGGAAAAGAGTATCTTAGTGATGAAATCTGCAAAATTGTAAATTCAAATGGTAAGAATAATTCAACAGTAATATCATTAGAGTGGAAGCAGGGAAACTGGTAGAAGAAGCCAAACGTGAGGTTTGGCATTCACATCTTTTGAAGTCAAATTTAACGGAGTGCAACAATGGTATTTCGGATTTGTCTAGCAACAATAATAATAACAATTATGATAATAATAATGTAAATAAATCACCAACACAAGCTTGCAAAAGTAACAAATTTAAAATTTACCACCAGAATGTCCAGTCTCTTTATAATAAAATTGATTACATAAATCTAATGCTTAAAAATGAACTTAAAGACATCTCAGCACTATGTATTTCAGAACATTGGCTGAAAGAGGAACAACTCGAATTAATTCAATTCCCAGGGTTTATACAAGCTAGTAAATACTCTAGATCTAATATTAGCCATGGTGGTACTTGCATCTTCTTAAGAAATAATTTAGATCATGAACAGATAACAGCTTATGATTATCTAATTATGGAACAGGATTTTGAATTCTCTGCCGTAAAAATTCAGCAGTTTAAGTTAATAATTGTATGCGTATACCGTTCTCCGTCAGGAAAGTTTCCTCTATTTATAGATAAATTAGAATTGTTACTCAATAACATGAGCAAAGTAAATTTCGATATAATAATTTGTGGGGATGTAAATGTGGATTTCTTAAAACTTGATAGAAATTGTGAATTATTAAACCAGTTACTAATTTCCTATGGACTGAAACCTACAGTAAATACACCAACAAGAATAACAAAATTTAGTAAAGCCACTCCTGATCAAATTTTTATAAATACAGATAAATATCACCATTCAATAGAAGTCTATTGTCCGGGTTTTAGTGACCACCACGGACAAATACTGAGTTTTGAAGTATCCGAAGTAATCAATAATAATGATAATGGAGTAAAATCAAAGTGCAGGTCATTCACTGAATCAAATGTTACATATTTCAATGACTTATTAAATAAGGAAACATGGTCAGAAATTTATGAACTAGAAAATGTAAATGATAAATTTAATGCATTTAACAGTACCCTAAAACACTTTTTTGAAATAGCATTCCCCTTTAAACGAAGAACTGTTCAAAATAACAAAACTAGCAATTGGATAACAACAGGGATTATAAATCCATGTCAAAGAAAGAAATTTCTACACAAATTATATAAACAATACCACACAACACCTGAATTCAATTTATACTACAAAAAATACACTAGCATATTAAATAAGGTAATAAGACTAGCAAAGAAAATGCATAATGATAATTTTATTTCCCAATCATCTAATAAAAACAGGGCTATGTGGTCCGTGATAAAGAAAGAAACTGGAAAATCTGCTAAAATACAAAGGAACATTACACTGACCAAATAAAGTGATTAATAATCCAGAGGAAATAGCAAACACTTTTAATGACCATTTTCTGGAAATTCCAAAAAAATTAATTAATAAATCACAGGTAAATACACTAAATTCTAATAATAAAATAAATATATGCAGTGATTCTTTATTTATAAATCATGTCACAAGTGAAGAGGTAAGAATAGTTATAAAAGAGCTAAAAATAAATTCTGTGCTGGCATTGATGGCATCCCTGATGCAATTTTAAAGAAATGTGCAGAAAATATAATAAATCCACTTACGCACTTAATAAACAGTTCAATTCTCTCAGGAACTTACCCGGATATTTTGAAGTTATCAAAAGTAATTCCAGTGCACAAAAACGGTTCAAAAGATGAATTAGATAACTATCGTCCTATTACCTTACCAACTGGTATTGCAAAAATTGTGGAAAAAATTATGTATAAGAGACTGATAAGTTTCATAGAAAAAAATAAAATATTATCAAACTCACAACATGGATTTAGAACGGAAAAATCTACACCGACAGCAATTTACGAATGTAGTAATAGTATACTGAAATTAATTGACAATAAGGAACATGTAACTGGCCTATTCTTGGATTTATCGAAAGCATTTGATGTTGTTGACCATAAAATCCTCCTTACCAAACTAAATCAATATGGTGTTAGAGGTCTAGCTAATAAATGGATAGAGTCTTACTTAACAAGGCGTAAACAAATAGTAAGCTTGAGACGCAAGGATGATGGAACCAAATTACATAATGAAACATTGCCCAATGAGGGAATTATTGAATTTGGAGTACCCCAGGGATCGGTTTTGGGCCCACTACTCTTTCTTCTATATATCAATGATATAACACAGAACGTTCATTCACATAAGGAAATTTTGTTTGCGGACGATACAACACTCGTAATAAAAGGTGAAACTAAAGAGGTCATACAGCAGTCTGCTGACTCCGTTACAGGAGAGTTAACCAAATGGTCACAAGATAATCGCCTCATAATAAACTATAAAAAGACAGTATGTCTAAATTTCCACACTATACAGAATAGGAATCCTGCGATGCCCAATATAACATTAAATGGTCATCAAATAGAAAATAAATCAGAAACAAAGTTTTTAGGACTATGGATACAACAAGACTTGAAATGGAATAAACATATACAATATCTGAATACTAAACTGAACTCGATGTGCTTTGCGTTACGTATTTTGAAAACCTGCACTAGCATGCACACATTAAGAAATACTTATTTTGCTTATTTCCATTCATACTTAAGATATGGGATCATATTTTGGGGTATGTCGCCAGATGTACTAAGCACGTTTAGGATACAAAAGAGGGAGATCAGAATTATGGCAAATGTAAACTCTAGAGAATCATGTAGACCTCTGTTTAAAGATTTAAACATTCTCCCACTGCCCTGCATATATATCTTTGAAAGTATTATGTTTTTTAAAAAGAATTTAATGAATAAAGATGTTTTTCTTAAAACAAACAATGATGTTCATAGGCATAACACAAGACAAAATCAAAACATTCATATTTCACACACACACACAAGCATATATCAAAAAGGAACTTTTCACACTGGAGTTAAATTATACAATAAACTACCCCAGTATATAAAACTGGCCCCAAAAATAAAAACCTTTGATAGAATGTTGAAAGCTTATCTGCAGTGCCATTGTTTTTACTCAGTAGTTGAATATTTTAGCGTATAGGAGTGATGGAATCTATAACTATATTTTACTTTTTTAATTTAATTTTAATACCTAGCTGTATGTTGTTGTATTTATAGAATTAAGTTTTCATATTATGATAATAGAGTGAGGTGTAAATAGTTGTGCAATAAGATTGTATCTATTAAGATTTGCTATTATAATAAGTTATAAATAGTTATAATCTTAGTAATATATACCTGTTAGTTCTTTTATTTTATGCATGTAAATTCTGACGTGTCCTATATCAAAAATGTATTGAATGCATGTATTTGATCAAATGGAATTAATAAAAATCTATCTATCTATCTATCTATCTATCTATCTATCTAAATAAACCTCACCAGTTACTATGTTTCAGCTTCAACATTCTACCGCAATGCTGCGCCATTCAACTTTTTTGACGTCAATAGAAGGATAGTAATTGAAGACATGGCTATGAAAGTACTAACGAAGATTGTGACAATAAGAATTTGCAAACTGGCAGAGCCTCACATCCCTGAACATCAATGTGGGTTCAAGAAAGGAGTATCCACGTTAGATGCGGTAGGAGCACTATTAGACGACATCCAAGCAGTACTTAGGGGTGCAGGAAGGAAGTACTACACTGTGTTTATTGACTTTCAAGAAGCCTTCGATTCTGTAAATAGACAAATTCTGATATAAAAGGTAGAACGGATGATAGGTGAGAATAAGCACCTGAAGGCAATCATCACGGACATCCTGAATGGGAATGATTTAATTATAACAGACTCCATAGACGAATCCAGACCAGTGAAACAAACGAGGGGAGCATTGCAGTGAGACCCAATCAGCCCCATTATCTTCAATATATACACAGCAGGTATAATTGAAGTCATTAGGGGTATTGAAACTACTTGGGCTATGCATGGGTTTCTATTGTATCAGTTAAACACGGGATGAACGGATTAAAATATACGAACACATGTTGACTTAGATTGTATTGAACAAGAACACAGGATACAGGATGCAGACAAAAGGAAAAGAACATTAAGTCAAAGAATATTTACAAGAGACAAACGATATTTACATGCGAGCGAGATTAGAAAGTACGAGAAATATTCATTCACTTCAACACTCTCCCTTAATCGAGCAATGCTGCATTATGCTGCCTTTAGGACAACCCAATGCCAGTAATACATTTCACATGACCATGAATTGACAGACCTTTTGTCAATACATCAGCAATCATTTCAGCAGTAGGCATATAGGACAACTTTACTTTGCATTTCTTTAAGATATCCCTAATGAAATGATAGCACACATCTATGTGTTTTGTTCTCTGATGAAAACCTTCATTCTCAACCAACCTCCGAGCACTCTGACTGTCATTACACAACTGAATTGGACCTCCTCTCTTACAACTCAAAGAAGAAACCTCTAACGAACAGAGCTTTTTTACATGCTAATGTCAGACCTATGTATTCTGCTTCAGTGCTAGACAGTGCCACAACTGACTGTTTCTTACTTTCCCAACTTATTGGGCCTTCTGCATATTTAAATACATAACCACTCACAGATTTCCTGACCGTTAAATTATTTCTAAAAGAAGCATCAACAAAACCCTTGACATCTCATTCTGATCTTTTATACATGATACCAACATCCACCGTACCCTTCAAGTATCTGAACACTCTCTGGTCACATGCCCAATGTTCCTTACCATAGCAATTATTGAAATGCCTCAAATAATTGGTTTCATATGCAATATCTACCCTGGTACAAATGGAAAGGTATAACAAAGCACCAATAGCCTGTTGATAGGGATAGGATTTGTCATAGAATGTGGATTTCTCCAACAACACACCTGTTTCCTTTGGAGTTTTCACATGATTACAATCTGACATGTTAAACCTATCCAATACATCTAACAGATAACACTTCTGATCCAATCTAATACAATCTTTGCTTCTTTGAACTCTCATCCCCAGACGTTCAGAGACGTGCCCCAAATCTTTGATCTTAAAATGAGAATGCAACACAGACTTCAGTTTCTCCACTTGGACATGATTATTAAAGAATACAAAAATCATCAACATAGAGGGCAATAACAACAAAAGATGATGAATCTTTACAGTAATATACACATGGTTCATATAGAGACTTGTTATACTGTAACCGATTTCAGTAAGAATTTCATGAACCCTCTCATACCAAGTGCAAGATGCTTGCTTCAAGCCATAAACAGCTTCCCGAAGCTTAAAAACTTTAGAAATGTCACACTCATAGCCTTCTGGGGGGTACATATAAATATGATTTATAAGAACCCCATTCAAACAGCTGCTGAAACATCAGATCCTTATTTACAGCAAGAGCAAAGAATAATCTCAATGTATTATACCGCACTGCAGGTGCAAAAGTTTCCAGATAATCAACTGCGTACCGTTGAGAACAATCTTTAGCCACTAAGCGTGCTTTAAATTTAGACACATTACTGTAGTATTACGTTCCACTTTAAACACCCATTTGCATCCTACAATATTTGTTCCATCAGGTTTCTCAATAATGTCCATACATCATTATCATGAAATGACTTGACTTCTTCCTCCATCGCCTTTTTCCATTGCATGCCATCCTTACCGTTAAGTGCTTCAGACACAGAGGTTGGTTCCAAATAACCACCACTTTCAGCAAAATAGACGTCATAATCAGGAAATTGTTTTGGGCGTCTCTCCCTTAAAGGGTACCTCCTACCTGCATTTTCTGGAACTCCAAACTGGTCAATCTCATCATTTTCATCATCATGAATTACAACAATGTCTTCATTAAACTGAGCAATTTCTGGAATATCAATGTTGTCACTAACCTGACCAGCAACTGAAACTTCAATGATTGGCAGGTTATTATCCTGTCCAATTCTGTTTTCATCATTATTTACAATGTCATGCAGAGGACAATACATTACTAGTGCTCGGATTTTTAGGTAAATAAGTATTTTTTTATATAAATACATATTTTAAGCATTTATTTCTATAAATGCATAAATTCCTGCTTTTCACTTAATAGCACATAAAAAGACAAACTATTTACATTTAAAAAAATCAGTATGCTAGATCTTTCAGTTTATTGCATTTTTGTTCTGTGTTACCTCAACGGGGAAGAACCTGAGAGCTATCTAATCTTAATGCACAACGTATGTCAGCTTGCAACTGTGTTATTCTTAACATGTCGCCCCGTGCCACTCACTGTGGGAGCCGGGGATTTCCTTGTGTATAGCCATATTGCACCATGTGCTAGACCTCCCCTCCCCCAGCTACCTGGAACCAGTGTCACTCACATGCAGTTCATTTCTGGCACTGTGAAGTGTAAGGCAGTTCTACGATGCCTAAAGTAAAAGTAAGTTATCGTCCGCAGCAGTATGTTGCAGAATTTAAAGATAATTTTACTTGTGATGGGAGCGTTCTGTTCTGCCAACCATGTGGGAAAACAATCAAGGCTGCACAGCGATCTCAAGTTACAAAACACCTCAAGGGCAAGAAATATATTGCTGCAGTTTCGCGCCTTCAGAATAAGTGTTTCGCGATAATCGTCGGTCATTAGTGATGGACAACCTGAAGATGTATCTCGTTGTGTATTGTAATGCTTCAGCAGTCAGGGAGGCATAGCATAAATTGCATTCGTGAGTACTGCATATTGTTTATATTCACATTAATAAACTAAATTATAATTAAATATATTTACTTTTTTGTCACATATTTCAGGTAATTTTAATGCAAAAAAAATCCAGATTTTTAGAACCTAAAAATCCGAGCCCTATACATTACATCGCTCATTTCAACATTTTTCTCAGCACACCTGGTGAATTTATGTTCTACAGATTTAACACTGTGCTCTACAAAAATATCTTTAGGTTTACTGGGATCAAACAGACGGTAACCTTTCTTTTCCCCATCATATTCAACAAACACAATACATTTGCTTCTGGGTTCCAATTTGCCAGTACGCGCCTGTTTTGGAACGTGGGCATAATCATCGCAACCGAATATTTTCATATTCTCATGACTTACAGCTTTACCAGCGCACAATTCCTCTGGTATGGCATAATCAACTTTACTATGAGGATTCCTGTTCAAAATATACACTGCCATACTGACTGCTTCTGCCCACAGTTTTTCAGAACATCCTGCCGTGAACAACATGCATCTAACGCTTTCCATAACGGTACGATTGTGACGTTCAGCTACGCCATTTTGTTCAGCTGTATACCTTACAATTTTCTGTTGCCCGATCCCTTTTTCCTTGAAATATTTGTTCAGGTCAGAATTGACAAATTCCTTACCATTATCAGATCTAAAAATCTTTGGTGTCTTACCTCTCTGAGTTTCACAATATGCAACAAAATCCTTGACTTTCTCCTTGGTTTCGGATTCTTGTTTCAAAGAATAAACAAAAATCTTCCTGAAAAAATCGTCAATTATTGTCTTCATGTATTTAACACCATTCCAGGTCTCAGGGAGCGGCCCAAACAGATCATAGTGCACCAAGTCCAAAAAACATTCACACCTCGAGTGACTTACCTGTGGAAATGACTGCCTTTGCTGCTTCCCGAGAACACATAGTTCACACATTCCTTTGATATTTCCTTAAATTTAACAACATCAGACATTTGACTTAAGACCTGTAACTTCTGTTGTCAAACGTGGCCCAACCACTGATGCCACAAATTGTAATCAGAAACATCACCAACAAGGGCAGACGACATATCTTGGTTAACATTCAGATAATATTGTTACACCTCCAAGGGTGTATAACACATACAACTACCATGATACAGACATCTACAAATATTCCTTCAACAGCTACATTTATCAAGCCATCTGTCCCACACCCAACACCGTTTTCACCCCTTAAACACCTCCAGGCTGGAATTAACAGCAACAACAACACACCTTCATTACACAAAGCTGGCAGATTTGAAGCCACAGCTCTTGCGCTAATGCTTACATAACTTCATAAACATGTACACAGAAGCTGCTACCAAAACAGCTATGCAGCAATACTGCAGAGTCGGCACTTCGGAAAAGTTTAAGAAGACCACCTCCCAAGGGGAAGGTATCTGTTACCGTCGGAGACTCTGTCCAACCGCATCCAGACATCAGGCCTCAGGTGAGTGTGCATCTCAGATCCCATACACGTTTATACATCCTACCCCTTACCACACCCTTTACACGAGTACATTGTTGTACTCTCCCGACTTGCAAGGGACTCAGTACACCCAGATAAGCCTTAGTAAATAATTACTCTTTACCCAAAAGACCCGATTGTTATTTATTATTTGTCATTATCCTTTTTACTGTTCACTGCCCCACCCACACCTCGTCCTGTCATCACTCTACTTCATAACCGCTGAGCCAGCAACACTAGCCTCTGCCTTGATAGTGGCCTTGCTCACTTAGCACGGTCGAGAGCTTATTGTAGTAGCGTGCGTCAGCAATACTTTGGGTTGCTCACCGCAGCTTCGGTGGCGTAGTCAGTAGCATGCTGAACTTCTGTGCCCAAGATAGCGGGTTCAAACCCGGCCGAAGTCGTCGGATTTTTAAGAGCGTTAAAAATCCTTCAGTATGCCTTCCTTCGGAAGGGAAGTAAAGCCGGCGGTCCCATGTCATAGATTTATGGCATGTAAAAGATCCTTTCACAGACTAAACTTGTGTAAAGCAAACTTGTTAGGTTAGATTTCGTCAGAATGCTCTATCAAAGTTCCAACGTTCACCACTAGATATCATTGATATCTGGTGGCGAAAGTTGGAACTACATGAAATTGAACGGAACTTGTAGCTCATCCTTTAGGGTGTCCACTGGAAGCAGCTACAGACACAGGCGAGCCGAACATGTCCTCGGACACTCCCGGCACTAAAAGCCATACGATAAATAAATAAATAAAAACCGCGGAGCCCACTCGGCATTATTCTCAGTCTTGAGGTCACATCCCCTAATTGCGCGCCCTTATTCACAGAGTTTCGCCCGCTACCCCTTTGCATTCAGCACCTTTCGAAACCCGTCCAACGGTCTGACACATCCATTAAACTCCCCCCCCCCAGTTAAATACCACCCTCTCCACACACTCTCATCCCCCAGTTCAGCCACCCCCACACAAAGGGTCTGAACAAAGTGGTGGAAGCGCCGGACAGTCTCCGTTTAGACAGGAATTCAACCAACGAATTTCAAGACTCTAGATCCAGGTACCTAATTCAAAAAAACAGTCAAGCAAGTAGCAAAATTTTTTAGACAGCGATAATTCTGAGAATTTGATACGCGGGCCACAGTAAATTATATTATGCGATGTATTTTCCGCAATATAGCCTTATTTAATAGCGAGACAGCGGCCCCTAGAGTTTTTCATGTTCAGCACTAGTGGGGGACAACGGCAAAAACCAACAAGGAACAGGAACACGACATAAAAGATTGAAAGAAAGAATAACACTGAGAGAAAGGGGTCTTAGAATATATCCATTTGTTATCAAGATCTTCCCTACCCTGACTCTTCCATTCCTTCCCGGGTAGCAATCGATCATTTCTCAGGAGATCCACGCTAGAGGGAGAAAGGAAAAAAGGGAAGGTGCCTGTAAGGGACTGACCAAGGGTCAAGAAAGTAAGTTATAAGAATTGTTGGAAGGCGGGGTCAACGGGCGAGAATTAACAACGCCGTCAATCAAAATGTATCTAGTAGCTGAGAGAAACAAAGCTTCAATATAGATCGCAACAAGATGCGAAAGGAGAATTAACAAATGTAAACAAAGCGTATAGAAACAAGTACATCGATTAAGGATAATAATATACCAAATAAGCAAAGAAACTTTGCAAGTAGAAGGCATGAACTCCATAGGTAACAACAATCTAGTAGCCATAAACAATGACCTTAAGTTATAATGCGCACCAAAAGTGTTAACTACAAAAGTACTTAAATAAGCAAAAAACGTGACGTTACAAGAATATATATGAAGGTACATCGAATGTAACGACGAGAAAAAACAAATTTGTTTACCAACAAACCGCAAAAGTGCGAAATAGTTGCGCAAGTTACCATGCATGAGCGCAGTAAAGATATGTAACGATGTTGTGAAACGAGGATCAAAACAACCATAGCGTGTGAATGTGAGCAAATGAGGAAAGTAAATAAACAAATCCTTGACCCACATAGCACAGCGAGATAACGAGTATGAATAGCTGGAGAAGTCAGTGACTTGAACCAGTTTATTTGAAGGAGAAGTAAACGACTTCCGAAATTACGGGAGCAACCCGCATAACAATAGTTGGCAAACAGCCTGAGTTGAGATAAGACGATAAGATGACCTTTGTCACATATAGAGGAAGTAATTAATGGCTTGCCCTTGCCCGAGTTTGTGTACAAACATGATTGCCAAACAAGTAATAGACACAAACAGCTCAACATTAAAGAGGACATTCCAGTAACACGTCAAGCAGTCATACGTAGCTTGGACGTGAATACCCAATTTAAGGACATATGAAACGAAGCAATTAAATAATTTTACATAATTTTGAGGATCACGGAATCCAACAGTTGCCAATAGAAAAAAGCTTAATTCTTCTAAACAACGAAGAAAAGCTGGGAAGTTGAGGTAGAAATTATGCGTAAGAATTGTTATTCTTGATGCTAGAGAACTCAGATTGACAAGTGGTTTCAAAAGCTGCTTCCGCGTGTGAGGAAGTGGTAAGGAGGCGGCCGTGGCCAACCTACTGAACAGTGAGAGAAGTAAAACACAGCTTACAGCAAAGTGTTGGTGACTGATAGCCATGGTTTGACGCAGAGAGAAGATAGTTTTCGATAAAAGGTTTAACCAATTACCGGCTGCAGAAAATGACAAAAGGCAATAAACCAAGCGACACAAGGCGAGGCGAACTTGGACTGCCATTTTGTGCGAGAATGAAACAAAATACATGGAGTAGCTTACGGCAGTGGCGTAGTTGCTAACACCAATGCATTGTTTCGACAAGCTGCTTTGAAACGTGCTGAGATCGGAAACATAAGTGTTCTCTTTTTTAGAGAAGGAATTTGAATCAGCGTTAACGAAATAACTTTCCGAGTTGATTTGAAGCCTGGACCGTTGGATTTGACCAGTAACGACCCAACCAAAATCGGTGTCTCTGGCGACCACGTTTGAATATAGTTTGCGAACTTGTTTACGAAGGTAATTCCAAAAAATATTGGCACTGAAGAGTATGTCAATGGGGTTTTGAACATTAAACTGAGGATCAGCTAACCTTAAATGCGAAGGAATCTTTAAACCGGAAGTATTAATAGAGTTGCTAGCTTGTGATTTTACCAATACTGTTAAGAATGAGACAGTTTAAGTTAAGATTGGTGTTTCTTAGACAGATGTCTCTAATTTTTAATTTTGAAGACTGCAAAGCTTGAGTTTTCAGATTTTACTCGTAGGTTTACTCGTAGGACTAGTTTTTAAATTAATGATTACGAAACAAAATTGTGAGTTGAAGCCGAGTCGAGAAGACCGCGGGTTCGGATCCAATTTCCAAATTTATCCTGAATTTCGAATTGTACAGTGGACAACAGGACTTGCGCACTGTGAGAAGTTCTGGCATTAGAAATGCAGGAAGAAGCATTAGTTTGTTCTGAGCTGCTCTGCATGGAGTTTGAAGAAGCAGGTACTACTGACCTTGATTGGTCATGGCGGTGCAGTAAAGTGTAATGCGGTCTTTTGCAATGAAAACAGAGGTTGGAAAGCAGAATGCTTAGATGACAGGCAGTTATAGCAATATTTATTATTGGAGACAAACTTCCTTCTGTCTTCAACAGACAATTCTTTAAAGGATTTACATGAATACAAAGCGTGAGAAACCTTACACAATGTGCACTTTACGAACTTGTTGAGCGGCCTAGTATTCACTCCTGGACGGTTGAAAGCGGTGGAACGAGTTTGCTTGTTCTCGACAGATGGGGGCTTATGACCATTTGAAGAAACAGATTTGGTATCCAAGATGTTGTGACACAGAGGACTCATTTTAGCGCTTTCGCACTGAAATGAGAGTGCGGTAAGGAATTGGCACCGGCTGTTAAGAAACGCGATGAGATGCTCAACGGAATGCTCATCCTTGTGAGATAATTCTGTCTCCCAGGCTTTAAGAGTGGAATAATCAAATCTGGATGTAGCTAGATGAATTAAGACAGTGTCCAAAGTTTTAACCGGTTATTCAAGCTGATATAAGGCTCTGACATGTAGTTGCATTGTGTCAACCAAGTTCCTTAAAGAGGAAACGTCATTAGGCTTTACGGCTGGCAAGTCGAACAAGGCGTGAATGTGACGTGCCACACACAGACGCAGATTGCCATATCTCTCTTTAAGGAGATTAAAGGCGATGTTGTATTTGTCTGCGCTCAAAGGAAGTGTTTC
Organism: Meconema thalassinum; assembly: GCA_946902985.2. Taxonomy (NCBI): domain Eukaryota; kingdom Metazoa; phylum Arthropoda; class Insecta; order Orthoptera; family Tettigoniidae; genus Meconema; species Meconema thalassinum. The sequence goes on from OX336388.2 coordinate 1,566,079,292, forward strand.
CACGAGCGTAAGAGCTTGTTCTTTAAGACATGATCTCAAGTAATATTATTATTATTTATCGTGTCAGAAGTACAAAGTAAACATAGAAAAATGAAACAATAGAAATATTAAACACTGGTTGACCAATAATTTGCCACGACGAGTGCATTTGAAGTAGCTCCCATTAAGTCTTTAATGGTGCAAGTGTCTGGAGAAGAAGGACACAGTAGAAGATGATCATTGGTCTGCTCAGTACCACACTCGCAGTAAACTGATTCCACAGGAAGGCCCCATTTCTGCTGGTTAGTCTTGCATCTCGTGGTACTGGAGCGTAGCCGATTAAGAGCCTTCCATGTTGTCCACTTTTCTGAATGTCCAGGGGGAAGCTCTTCCTTTGGGACCATCCATTCTCTTAAATATTGGCATTTTCCCCGCCACATTGAGATTCTTGCTTGCTGTGATGTTCCTTTAAGAGCTTCAGTGGTTTTCAAGAAGCTCTTTCTTGATTTCAGCCTAGGATGTGCTGGCTGACAAGCATATAATGGGTGAGTTTCCAAAGTCATAGCCTTGCTTTTCTCATATCTAGCAGCAACCTCGCGTCGGATTTCAGGTGGTGCAATTCCAGCGAGACAGTGAAGTTTATCTATGGGTGTAGGTCTTAAACAGCCCGTGATAATACGGCAGGTGTCATTTAATGCCACATCTATGTTTCTGGTATGGCTGGACTTGTGCCACACCGAGCATGCATATTCAGCAGTGGAGTAACACAGTGCTAGCGCGCTTGTTCTCAGAGTACATGGATGAGCTCCCCAGGTGGTGCCTCTCAGTTTCCGCACTATGTTGTTTCTGGCAGACACTTTTTGCTTCACGTTTAGACAGTGCTTCTTAAATGTAAGCGTACGATCCAGAGTTACTCCCAGATATTTTGGAGTCGGACAATGCTGAAGAGGGATTCCTTCCCAAGTGATTTGTAGGGTTTTAGCTGCTTGTTTGTTATTGAGGTGAAATACACAACTCTGAGTTTTGGCAGGATTTGGCTTCAGGTGATTGTCACTGTAGTAGCTAGTAAATTCTTTCAGGGCCTTAGTCAAAGTCTGTTCTACATTTACAAAGCAGTTGGCCTGAGCAGTGACTGCACAGTCATCAGCATAGACAAAACTCTGGGTACCTTCAGGTAAAGGCTGATCATTGGTATAGATGTTGAATAACAGTGGTGCGAGCACACTGCCTTGCGGTAACCCATTCTTCTGTGTTCTCCATCTGCTTCTTTGTCCCTGGAATTCCACAAAAAATCTACGGTTTTGGAGAATATTTCTAATGTTGCACACTAGGTGGAAGTCTTTGGTGATGTCATACAATTTTGCTAGAAGAAGCCGATGATTGATTGTGTCGTAAGCTGCAGAGAGATCAATGAAAACAGCGCCTGTAATGAGCCGCTTTTCGAATCCATCCTCAATGTACTGTGTCAAGTTTAATACCTGTGATGTGCAACTTTTCCCTTCTCGAAATCCAGCTTGCTGTGGTATAAGAAATGGCTCCACTTTTCCAATAAGTCTCTGAAGGATGAGCCTCTCTAGGACCTTGTACAGGTGACAGAGCAAGGAGATAGGCCTATAGCTTTTGGGATCCAACCTATCTTTGCCCGGTTTAGGGATAGCAATGACTCGAGCCTTTCGCCAGATTTTGGGAATTTTGCATTCTTGGACACAATTGTTCATTAATTCCAATAGCCATCGCCTCGTAACAGGACCAAAATTCTTGATCTGCTCAACTCGAATATCGTCTAGTCCAGCTGCTTTTCCCAATTTGCACTTCCTTAGTGCTAATTCCAGTTCGGCTTCAGTAAATGATGAAGATAGGATGTTGCTCTCTTGGTTGTACTGCTGTGCTATTGGTTTCTTATCTAGCTTTCTAGATCGGGTTAGTTTACCATTAACTAGCAACTGGTGGGCAATTTGATCTGCCTTTATATTAGCAAATGTGCTGGCTTGAGTGTTATCATTACTGAGACGTCGTAATAGTCTCCATGCCTTTTGGCTACTCTTGCTCATGTCACAGTCTGCCATTAGTTGTATCCACTCATCCCTTTTCGCCATTGATACTGAGGAAAGAACGCTTTGTGCAATGATTGATGTTTCTTCGCTAAAAGGATCATGTTCATACTTCTTATAATATTCCTCAAGCAGAGTGGCCGATTCAGGTTTAATGCCTTTGATAAAATTTGTTCTGCAGCCTCTTGGAATTGATGCCCTTGAGGAGGTTTGGACAATGTCTACAAACTTGTCGTACTCTTCAGGGACAGGAGCTATGTTCAGAATGTTCTCATCCAAAATGTTTGAAAATCTTGTCCAGTCAGCCTTCTTAAAGTTGTATCTTCGCCTAAATCTAACTTCTTGAGGTCTTATTGATGGCAAAATTTGGCACATGATGGGCCTGTGCTGTGTGTTAGGTATTGGTGCACACACAGCTTTGGTACATGTATGCACAATGCTTTCACTAACAAACAGGAGGTCTGGATTATAGCCTCGTGCCCATCTTCCACTATTAAAAGAAGAAGGAAGTTTGCTATCATGGATGAGGGCGAGTTGAAAATGTTCAGCCCACGAAAGGACTGCCTCACCATTTTTGTCCTCATGTGCGTAACCCCATACATGACTGTGGCTGTTGAAATCACCTATAACAATGGAGGCTCTACTTTTATCAAAATTTTGGGGTGGAATGAAGGAAAATTCTGCTGCAGGTGGTTTATAAACTGAGGTGATTATACAGTTACTTAGCTCCACGGTGATAATTTCAATATTGTTTTCAACTGACTGGCAGACACTTTTGACTTCCAAATTTGGCTTAGCATAAATGGCACTTCCATATAGAGCGTGTGATCTTTCAGCAATTAGTTTCATGCCAGGAACACATGGGCGTTTCTGCATCATATCTCTGTGTGTTTCCTGAACACATAGAACATCACACTGCTTGTCGTGACAAAGTTCATACAAAAGTTGTTCTTTACAAGATGATATGCCTTCAATGTTAACAGAAATGACTGTTAAAGTTGGTTCTGAAAAGAACCGTTTGTTAGATGTCATTTTAAATAACTCTGTTACTTCTGGTGTGAGAGAATCAGCCGTCTAGGAAGAGTCCTAGTCCGTTGCCCAGGAGACACCCGGATGTATACCAATATCACATGCAAATACACCCTACTGGGAGGTTTCTCTCGTGTCCCCCATCTCAAGTAATACAACTTGCGGATAGCGGGAATGTCATTATTATTATGTATGAGAGAGCTGAATAACTCGTAAAAGGAGTTCCATTCACTTTCCTGGCCTGAAAAAAGGGGCAGGCTTATCTTCGGAAGCGAAGGTTTTGATTGATGCCTGTCTCCACGGACTGAAGCGGGTGCGAACTGGGCCGGATTGATGACCCTAGTGCCCGGTTCTAAGATACTGCGAATCAGTTGTTGAGCCTTACCAATCCCTTCAAAATACAAGGGTTCGACTTCATCGCGATCGGATTGAAGTTCGGGACAAGCGGATTCAATGTCTGTTTGAATTTGATCATAGTAGTCGTAAGAACGTTCGTACAACTTTAAGCGTTGAATCAAGACGTCTAGATCACAATCGGCTGGAGTAATTTTATTAATGAAATTTTTAAATCTGGTAAGCTGTCCTTTGTATGAAGAACGCCTAGCAATGAGAGTTTCATCCGTTTCAGTTGGCATGATGAAATGGGTAAATTGAAGTATAACTTACGAAACTGTGGAGAGATTTTGAAAATGCTGACAGGTTGGCAGCAGCGAACAGGTTGCAAGTGAGACAGGCTGAAGAAGACAGGAACGACCTCTATCACCTTCACCAGCTGTGCACATTGAAGTTATAGCTGAAAAATTCAAAGTAGATATTAATGATTTGAAAAATAATGACAAATGGACTCTCCCGGGTTTCGGCACCAAAGTTTGGGTAGATTATTAGCCTGGGAATAATCATACCCCCAAGGGAAGATGATGAAGAAACAGAAGTGGGTTTCGGACTGGAGAAAAAGGTTGGATAGATAGGACGAGAGTCCAACAAACTTATAAAAAGAAATTTAAAGAGTAATTGTTAACAAGTGTCACGGCAAAGCCCGTGAAATCACTAAAGTGAGTGGGAACCTGAACACAGCTAACGGGAAACGCAGCTGGAGCTTGGGCTATTTGCAGGCGAGAGGTGATAGTACCTTCCCTTCCAAGCCAAGATTTGGCTACTATGGGGAAGGGTGGTGGTCTGGCAAGGAAAGAGATGATGAGTTTACTATGTATCCCTTCAAAGGAGTTAGGTTTAAACAAATATTTTGAAGAACGCAAATAATTTGAATTAGCCGTGATATTTTAGTTCTTGAAACTGTAGGATCTCCAACGAGAGACCGAATGTTTCCAGGAAGAGTAGCAATGAAGCAATTATACCTTTGGGAATAATTTTGGTAAGAGCACCAATAGTTGCATTTAAGAATGGCTAAGCTTTTACCCAGCAAAGCGCCGACTAAAAGTTTAGACAATGAGAAAAACTTAAATTTTGAAAACGAACCACAAGTTTAGAGACAATTTCAACAAGCAGGAAGCTTGCAGAGCTAGCTTTACTTGCCTTGCTGGCTCGTTAGAATTAGCTATTAAAGCTAAGAGAGGCTTTAATAAGTTTGTGACTACGAGTTCTTGCTCAAATGCAACAAATAGTGGAACCGTTGTTAATTTGATTTGTGAGTTCCTTAAAGAGGGCATACATATGCCTTTAAGAAGAGTTGGGGAAGATAGGATCTTACCTAATCATTATTCTGGTGTGAAGTAGAAATCGAAAAATATAAATTTCTTTTATTTAACAATGAGTGGAGATATAATTTTTGGTAACATAAAAAGTACAACTTGAATTTTCAACTTTTGAAGTCTCAAACCTCTAGAATGTGGAAGTTTGCCCTTGGCAATTAACAATTTTTTGGTTTGGAACCTTTTAAAAGCACTAAAATCTGCCTAAGATTTTAAAATGGTGCTAAGATTAACAAATTGAAAATTTAGAGACAATTAACGCAATTAAAGTTTAACAAATAGGGCAGGTACAGTATGTGTACTTTAAGAATTCCTATATGGGAATCTTAAGAGTATGAACAAATAACAACTTCGAAATTATAACAAAAAAGACAGAGAAATTAAATAGAAGTTTCTATAACTTCTTATATTTATACAGTAATTACGATTATGGTTTATACAAATAAGGCAGGCCACTTATTGTGAAACCTGAAGAGAAAAATTAAGAAGAAGTTTCTAGGACTTCTATGTTTAAACAGGATCACGAGGAAAAATAGGGCAAGTTACCCTTTCGTGAAAATTAGAGAGAAAAGTTAAGCCACTCACGTGTGAGTAGAAATAATTGAATTCCCCAGTTAAACGGGAGAAGCAATATACTTTAAAATGTGTACTAGACACAAAATTTTACAGAGTTAAGTTATGATAAACGGAACAAAGATGGGAGGGCACTCGCTATCAAATGACACATCATTGCAACAAGCCTAAATTTAAGAATTAACCTAATTTGTTAGTAAAGGGTGGTTGTGGAAGAGGAAATAGGAACTTTTAGGAGAAAGTTCTTGGCCGTATTTATTTTTCTCGGACGAGCGCGACGCGGATGAAAAGTTGAACGAGCACTGTTTTCACTATAGTCAATTGACGTGGTTGAAAAGTTCACTATTGTAGCACAGAAAGTTTATAGAAAGGAAAGTTATTGCAGTTATGTAAATAATTAGTTGAATTTTGGTTTGAGAGAGTCTATTGCGTTGAAAAATGTGTAGGTTATAGTTGAATGCAGTGGACAATTCCCTACGAAGGAAGACAAATTAGGTGTTGATCAGCGGTTCATAAAGAAAATTCCTTAGTTCGAAAAAGGATTTCCATATGTGAGTGGAAAATACTCGAATTTTTAGCTTATAGATGAATTGTTTGGCGTGAAAAATGCCAGAACAATCATAACGGTTGAATTGGGCAAATAAAGTCCAGCGGTGGAAAAAGCTAAGTTTTCTATAGACAGTGGGTAATTTAATGATGTCCCACGTTGTGAGAAAATATCTCAGTTAATATGTATAAGAAATGCTGCTTCATTTTATAAGATTAGCTTAGATAGACAAAGCCCAACATCGAAAATCCCGCGAAGATAGTTATTGCCCCACATTTCGCAATTTCACACTGTCTATAAAATGGTGGTTAAAAAGCATATAGCTATTTAAAAGCAATTAAAATCTGTTGAAGAACGTTGAAGTAGAACTTAGCTCATTTCTGTTGAACGGCGATTCTCCTGGTGACCGTTGGTCTGGAATTCACAACATGGCGACTAATTTAAAATATGTCTCTCTAGGAGAGGAGACGAGCCTTAGTTAGGCACCAACTGTAAGCTTTGACGTCCGAAGCACTAGTGAGGGTGAGAGCAGTTGCTCTCGGCACGGAGACGAGAAGTCAAGTGAGCGAGCGTAATGACGCGCCGAATGAGTAGAGGGACAACGCACACGTCAGAGGTAGGCAGGCGGGGAGAGGGGGAAGCGAGCGGATAAGGGTTGGAAACAGCGGAGTTTACACAAGCATAGAAAACATTGTAAAAGAAAAATTCTTCTTTGAGCGGTGTCTTCACGTAGTTGTTGGTTGGAGAAAAACACGACGCCTGGCGATTGATGGCGAAGTCTTATAGCTTGAGGCGATTGATATTTAGAGGGCAGCTGCAAGGCGCTGCCAAGCTGGGTTCGAAGAAAATGCGCTTCTGTAACAGACTTACACCGCAAATGAACAAATATACGGGGCAAACAGGATGTAAGAGTTCGATGTTGGTATTTGCGGGGAGGAAATTTGAATAAATGAAATAATGTGAAATAATAAAGAGCAGCCAAAGTAAACTCTGCCTTCCCGTGTATTTCCAAAAAATACACCAACTCGGCCGTCGAGGGGGTAGGCTCCCAATATGATCGTAAATGGTGATACGGGGACGCCCGAAATGCGATTTTAAAAAGAGGCGATGAGCCAAGGATATCCATAGCGAAATATATGCTATTTTTTAGCTACAAATAAGCGCAAAGACCAATACACACACTTAGATGTAAGGTGGGGAAGCTAGCGGTTAGTATGTAGGAGGGGAGCGAACAAGGAAATTAGTCTGGCTTTCCCTGTTGGATTCCGGTTCCAACAGAGTTTGCACGCGCGGACTCCGACGGGAAACCGAACGGAGAGATCCTCATCCTAAATTGTTAGTATGTAAGTCAACAGTTGCCAATTTCAGGGGCAACTTAGATATAAGAAAATGTAACAAGTTTACTGCCTCAAAACAGTAACTTGTAAGGGGTATTTGACAATTTCCTATTTCTAGGAATAGATTAGATGTAATTAGATCATAAGTTACACATAGGATGCGAAGGGCGATTCGGCATTCTAAGACCAGCATGGCATTGTAAGTCCAACAAAGCGATGATTAAAGCCCAACGAGGCGATAATAGAGGCGATAGATAATAGACAACGCGCACGAAGGGACGTCTATGCGACGGTCGCAGCCAGCAGGGCTCGCTGACACGCAAACAGCGCTGCGCACGAATTTATTTGGCCAAGGGCATTTAATAAATGTATATTTTATTTCAGCTATGAGCTCCAACACTCTAGCAGCGACGAGAGCAGACCATGGTAAACGGTAATGTGGACCACTGAGGACGCGATAATACACATTTGACACACTTTTGTACACATTAATGGTGCATACATCCACAAATGCACAGAGGGATAATAGATGTAAGCCAATAGATAATATAAGATCACAGCCGGCATAGAATAAGGTAGAATAAGAGGCGCCAGGAGAAACGTTTACGAGCGACTTAACGAATGACGTCACAGACACAATGATCTGTAGGTGACATGAATGAGTCCTTGGCAGTAAGCCGGAAGGACATGAGACATTATGAATGTAGACATGACAAACGCATATGTCGACAGACGATAATAATAATGCTCTAAACTTCAGCAGGCGAACACGCCGACAGAAGCTGCGATACGGACACATGCACTAACAAATGTATGCTTTTTCTCCACTTTACAGATGGCGACACCATGTATACTGTACGGGTAAAATAATTTCACTGCCATACAGCAATAACATGTCTTTTCCCCCTTCCAGCACAACACACCACCTTTACTCTTTATTTTGAATTCACCTCACCACAATGCGACACATTCATCCCCTTCCTTTTACACTAACACGCGGAGACAGCATAAATCTGCTCAGTAAAGGTTGATACCTGTGGGGTACCAGGCTTACTGACAGATACAGGATACAGCGTCAAATATGTGACGTGATATACGACACTGAGACCCGTAACCGATTTGTGGGAGCGACTTTCAATGTTAAGTTTGAACCCATTCGCTCACAGAAAATGATTCAGAGAATAGAGGTAAATTAGCGGCCTAGCCACTAATAAAGGCTTGGTTTCCTCCAGTAGCGGTAAGTTACCCCTTTCTAGCGGCCGTAATGTGACTTTGAATGACGTATAGAAACTGGGGACCGTCTTGACGGTGAACAATGCTGTAAAGCTAGAGCTAATTATCAGTGTGTATCGTGACGGCATGTTGTCGTAAAGTTGAATAAGAATTGGATGATCTTTACATTGCACTCGTAATATTTTTGGAAGAAGAAGAAGAGTCATCCAAAGACGATAGGGAACGTTCGGGGGCGATTGATATTTTTAAAAGGCGTCCTTCAGAAGGTGCATATGAAATGTTAGTGCGTCGTCATCTGCACAGCAATGAAGATAAATTCAGAGAATTTTTCGGTTGACACCTGTGTTATTTGATTATGTTCTGAATTACATAAAGTATGTCATCACTTCAGTACCATACAACAGAAACAAAAGACCAATATCTCCTGAAAAGAAACTCGGTGTATTTTTAAGGTTAGTTTAATATATTAATTAACAACAATATAATATTTCGTTATTTCATATACCGTATCTATAAACTGACTATTGTTATTTTAAATCATATCGGTTATATCATTTAACAATATCGAGTGTGTTAGTTCGCTTGGCTAATTTTCTGTAAATGTCAACTGTCCGGTTGATGCAGGAGACATTACATCTCCTATATTTTCACTGTGACTGCTGCTAGGCCTAGATGTTCTTGATGTTGGGTCGTTTGATAAATGCCGTAATTCAGCATTACCAACCAGCTTGGAAATTTGCATCCTCAGTTGTAGGCTACTTGAACATGTCAAGGAAGTTCTTTTACACTTTTCGCCATAGACATGAAAAAAATGATCTGTTTCGTCTAATTGTGCGGTATAATTTACGTTTCGCTCGGCTATTTGTTTCAGCAGCTGCAGACGTTCCTCAGAATGCGCTGATCTTTTCCTCTTTTTTGTTGGCTACATCTCTTTACCAAAGTTCTCCGCCTCACCTTCCTCCAAGTTTATCAAGCCACTTCCTTCGTTGTAGACCTGTGTATCATCCTCTACAGCAGGAGTTCCATTGGTATCTACATCTTCACAGCCGTTATCTACAACAACATTGGTAATCGAGCTGAAATACGGAATAATATGATCATTAGTAAAATAAACACTAAAGCCCATGAATAGTGATCCAATAAGTATCTGTTCTACTGAAAATGTATTAGGCCTATTTAGTTTTGTTACAGTATATAATTTACGATTAAACGTTCCTTTTCTTTATCTTCTTTTCAATGAACTGAAGTCATCTAAGAATGACAGAAGCACAGTTCTCTTATTTGCTGCGTCACCAGCGGAGCTAGTTATTGGTTTTTCTCTGCGTCTAACATAATGATCTCTTATGTAGGCCCACCTCTTGCTGCAGTCAACATCTGTAGAAGACATGAGCAAGGAGAAACAATTACATTTAAATTTCAAAAAACATCTCATGTTTTTCTTTCTTTCTTTCTTTCTTTCTTTCTTTCTTTCTTTATTTCTTTCTTTTAGGTACTTGGCTACAGGAGAGTCATTTAGATCACTAGCTTTCCAATTTCGAAATTCCCATTCGTGGATAAGTGTCATAATAAAGGAAGTTGCTCGCAGCATCACCACAACTATGTTCGGTTTAGAACTGCCATCACCAACAGAAGAACAACTACGAAGAACTGATAACGCATATTTATCAAGATGGAATTTCCCGAACTGTGTGGGGGCGATTGACGGTAAACACATAAGGATAAGGGCTCCCAAAAATACCGGTAGTGGATCGGAATTCTTTAACTACAAGGAGTTTTATTCAATCGTTATGCTAGTGGTTGTCGATGCTGATTGCAATAGATGTCGGATCTTATGGCAGAGAAGGAGACGCAGGTATCTCCTTAAAAAGCGAACTAGGACAAAACATTCAAGACAATCAGTTTAATATACCCCCACCGAAAACATTGCCCTGAACAGATAATGCTGTACCTCATGTGATTGTTGGAGATGAAGCTTTTGCTTTACACAAACATTTGATGAAAACCTACCCCAGACAGCAATCTTTGAGTGATCCGTCGAAAGCTGTATATAACTATCGACTATCACGAGCTAGGAGAACGACTAAAATACTTTTGGAATTTTATGCGCCTGTTTTCGAATTTTTTTCAGCCAATCGCTACTGCGCCTGAAACTGCTGATAAGTTAATTGCATGTGCCGGTATTTTACATAACATTTTACGAGAAGCAAAAGTGTTAAGAAAGACAATTTAACTCTTATTTACTTATTTATGTTGTAAGATCTTTCACCAGCATATGTTGGCAACTATGTACCAAAGACAATGCAGACGTAATAAAAGTAAATCGATACCGGTGTAGTTGGTATCGTAGAGCCAAAAGGACGTTAGCAAAGATCTGTGCCTGTTCATTTATTTGTTTCTACCACATATAACCCACAGGAAATATTACTCTTATAACAGGTTATGGGCCCAGAACGTACGGATAGTTTTTGTGAGTGAAACGGGAATCAATACTGTGAGGTTAACGGAATATCGGAGGAAGAACAATGACCTTCAGCGTAGGCCTACTTTGAACAAAAGGAAAAATGAACGACGAGAAGAGACAAAGAGTCAATGATGAAAGATACCACATTCCACTTTTCGATGGTAAGAACTATGACAATTGGAAATTCAGATTTGAAGTTCTACTGGACGAAAAGAAACTGATGTCCCACATCACAGAAGAAGTACAGTATACTGAAGCACCGTCGGGCGAGACAACGGCAGCTCGAACGGCCAGGGAAGCAGCTAATGAGAAACTCCGGCAAAATGATAAGTATTGCATTAGACTTATTGTGAGTGCTATAGCTGATAGTCATTTGGAATATTGCCGAGGACATGATACAGCCTTCAAGGTCTGGCAAACTTTAGCAGACACTTTTCAAAGGAAAGGAATTGCCAATCAACTTCAGGCAAGGAAAGCTTTGCTTGCAATGCGACATAACCCTACTAATGAAACTTTGGAAAATCACTTTCTGAAGTTTGACAGACAAATTCGAGAACTTAAATCTGCTGGAGCAAATAATGATGAGATAGACGTGATTTGTCATTTGTTATTGACCATGCCAACTGACTATAGTATGGTTGTAACCTCTATTGAAACCATGTCAGCAAACGGTGAGAACTTAACCCTTACTTTTGTCAAAAATTGACTTTTGGATGAAGAATCTAAAAGGAATCTGCAAGGAAAACAGAAACCACAGAGGAATGAGTCAACAACTGCTTCCTTTACTCGACCAGGACAAGTAAAGAATGGAGGAAAACAGAAACATCAGTACCAGCAGCCGAAGACTACTGCAGCAACAACATACACTCAGCACCAGTCCAAGGTATTTTCTGGAGCTAACAGTAATACTAAGCCTGATTCACATTCTTACAAGTGCCACAACTGTGGGGGCAGTGGTCATTTACGGAGAGACTGTCCTAGCCCACGTAACACTCCTTGGCAGCCTACAAAGTTTTCAGGGATGCAAACTGGTGCTGCCAATGTCACTCAAGAGGAGGAAGAGGAATTCTGTTTCTCAGCTTTATCTGATGTAATAGACTCAAGAATGAATAAGGCTGGAAGTGATGAAGTGATATGGTGGCTTGATTCTGGAGCTTCAGAGCACATGATTAATCAATCTGATTTCTTTCAAACAAGTGTAAAGATTAATCCTATGAAGATTAAAGTAGCAAAAGGAGGGCATTCAGTCACATCAACACTGAAGGGAAACATGAAACTTTTTGCATTGGTGGACGGAACATGGAATACTGTGAACATTCCAGATTTGGAAATAAATTTACTGTCTGTGAGAAGACTGGAAATGAGTGGATGCACAATCATTTTTGAAGATGGTAAGGCACTAATAATGAAAGGAAATTATGTGATTGCAGTTGCACATCGGATCAACAAGTTGTACAGGCTAACACTCCATACCAGGAAGGAAATTGCATGCCTAACACTTGGAAGCGAGGACTTGTGGCATAGAAGATTTGGTCACACAAGTAAGGCAGGGCTTCAGAAACTGCAAACCCTGGTGGATGGTATGAAAGAAACTAAGGTGAAGGAAGTGTGTGAAATATGCTGTCAAGGAAAAATGTGTAAGCTGCCACACAACCAAACAAGAAGAAGAGCACAGAGGTCAGTGGAACTAATCCACAGTGACCTGTTTGGCCCAATTACACCGGAGTCATATAATGGAAAAAGGTACATTATAACTCTAATAGATGACATCACACATTTTGCAGCTGTATATCCTCTAGAAAAGAAGAGTGAAGCATTAGACTACATCAAGATCTATGAAGCAATGGCAACCGCTCATTTCAAGAGCAAAATAAGTCACTTCAGGTGTGATCAAGGTGGGGAGTACACCTCAAACGAGCTGAAGACTTACTTTCAAGAGAAAGGAATACAGTTGGAATATACCATGAGCTACACACCTGAGCAAAACGGAGTAGCTGAAATTTTCAACAGAACTATCCTGGACAAAGCAAGATGTATGTTGCTGAGCTCAGGACTACAGAAGAATCTTTGGACTGAAGCAGTCAGCGCAGCAGTGTACCTTATCAACAGGAGCACTACAAATGATTTATCAGACTGTGTTGCAGCAACTCTCTGGTATGGGCATAAACCTGATGTCAGCAAGATCAGGGTATTTGGTTCTCCAGCTTACCTTCATACTCCCAAACAACTGAGTGGAGGAAAATTTGACAGTCGATCGAGGAAACTTTACTTGGTTGGGTACTGTCATAATGGTTATAGATTGTGGTGTCCTGACACCCAAGAAATTATTGAAGGGAAAGATGCCATTTTTGATGAGAGTTCTCCAGGTGAAAGGTTTATAGATATTGATCCATCACACTATGAAACTAATAAGAAGCCTATTTCAAAGGAAGAAGGTACCGTGGAAGATCCAATTCCTGAAGATTGCAAAAATTCAGGGGAAGATCTGGAAGCCAATGACACACCGACAGAAGAACCGAGGCGTGGAACTCGTGTGAGGAAGAGACCGCAGTATCTGGATGATTATGAGGTTACCCTAAGTGAACTAGCTATGGGTGCAGTAGTAGATGATGTGCCTGAATCTGTCAAGGACATTGAAGGTCGACCTGACGCTGCAGAATGGCGGAAAGCAGTTCAAGAAGATATGAATGCACCGCAGGAAAATAAAACCTGGACACTGACAACGCTGCCACCTGGTAAGAAGGCAATCAACAACAGGTGGGTGTTTCGAATCAAACATGATGCATCCGGAAATGTTGAGAAGTATAAAGCCCGCCTTGCCATTAAAGGCTGTTCGCAAAAACTATTTTGACTTAGACTATTTTGAGACGTATGCACCAGTGGCCCGCCTAGTGACTGTGAGAGTATTGTTGTCAGTAATTAATCATCATGGATTGCTTACTCAACAACTTGATGTGAAGAACGCTTTCCTTCACGGCAGTATCAAGGAAGAATTCTACATTACTCAACCAGAGGGATTTGAGCAAGAGTCAACTCCACCTCTGGTTTGCAAGCTGAACAAAACACTCTACGGATTGAAGCAGGCCCCAAAGGAGTGGAACTCTAGATTCAATGATTTCATTCAGAAGCATGGTTTCAGGCAATCAGAATATGATAAATGTCTTTCTTTTCACGACACACTTGCTATTACCCTACTTCTTTATGTTGATGATATTATTGTAGCAGGTAGTTCAGCTGCAGCTCTGCAGGAATGTAAGAAGGCTCTCATGGCAGAATTCAAGATGACTGATCTTGGAGATCTCAGGGAATTTCTGGGAATCAAAATTGATCGCTCAGAGAGAGGAATGTTCTTAAGCCAGCCCCAATACATCCAAAACCTTCTGAAACGTTTTGGAATGGAGGACTGCAATCCAGCTAAAACTCCCATGAAGGTAGATCCAGCAAAGGAGCCTGTTGGTGAATGTATCCTTTCTGTCAGACCTTACAAAGAACTAGTTGGATGTTTAATGTATCTCATGTTGACAACACGTCCTGATATAAGCATGACAGTGAATTTCTATAGTAGGTTTCAAAGTAATGCTACTGATGCGCAATGGGTTGGGCTTAAACGTGTCTTACGTTATCTGAAGGGAACAAGCGAGATGGGACTCATATTTCAAAGGCAATCAGGAACTAGTGCTAACCTAGTTGGCTATACTGATGCAGACTGGGGGGGGGGGTAATACCAAGAATAGGAAATCAACCTCTGGTTTCATGTTCGAAGTCTATGATGCTAATGTACTTTGGGTGACTAGGAAACAAACTGCCGTTGCCCAGTCATCAACTGAAGCGGAGTACGTTTCTCTCGGATGTGCTGTAATGGAACTCATTTGGTTCAGAAATCTTGTTTTGGACATAGGTGTTGAACTATGTGGACCAGTTGTCATCTTTGAAGACAATCAGTCAACTATTTTCTGTATAGATAAGTGGGAAGAGAAAAGGCTAAAACATGTTGATGTCAAGTATAATATTGTTAAAGATATGTATCGGAAGAATGTTATCAAGGTTCTTCATATTCCTTCAGGTGAGCAGAAAGCAGATATTCTCACCAAACCACTGACTGGTAACCATTTCCAGACTCTTCGAGCTGGCTTGGGCATTGTTAGTATGTAAGCAACTTGTAAGCTGTTAAAGCTGTGAAAGATTATTTTTGTATTGTGATCATTAGTTTGTTAAACTCATTTAATAGATTACTATCTATGTTAAATTGAGGGGAAGTGTTAAGAAAGACAATTTAACTCTTATTTACTTATTTATGTTGTAAGATCTTTCACCAGCATATGTTGACAACTATGTACCAAAGACAATGCAGACGTAATTAAAGTAAATCGATACCAGTGTAGTTGGTATCGTAGAGCCAAAAGGACGTTAGCAAAGATCTGTGCCTGTTCATTTATTTGTTTCTACCACATATAACCCACAGGAAATATTACTCTTATAACAAAAAGTACTCCCTCCAGCTCACGTGCATGTTGATGATGCACTTCCACTTCCTGCAGAAACTTTGTTCCCACTAGCAGCAAATAACGTTCGCATACGAAATTCACCCATGCAAATCCGAAAATTTTAAAAAACTATTTCAATGGTCCTGGTGCTGTTCAATGGCAGAATAATTATGCAGCACATTACTGAAATCTTAATTGTTACTCACTGCAAACGGTTTAACCTGGTGGTGTTGAGTGACCGAAGTGTATTTTATTATTCTGTTAAAACATTACTAAACATTCCATAGTCCAATTAATTAATTAATGTTTAACGTGGTATACAATGCAGGCCAGTCATTTTGTTGGACGATGTAATTATAGGATAAATAAGGTATATGTTGTGATTTTTAGAAGATGCCAATTATAATTACAATGTATCAACATAACCCTAAAAAGGAATATATATCATACCTGTTTTCTTAAGTATACCGCCAATTTCACGCCAAAGATGTTGCTTCAGTTGGGTTTGTCTGTAATCTTTACTCTTCACATTATACAATGCCTCATGATTCTTTACGAAATCTATTAATATTTCCTCTTCCTCCATACTCCAATATATCATTTTATTAGTCATGACTACTTTCAGCACGCACCGTACACCGTACAAAAACGTTGACGAACTGTTTGCTACCGCACTCACGACCGTCGTATGAATGACGCCACCGCAACTTTATGTGACAGTGGTAGTCAACGCTTCCTAGAAAACCACTCACCTTTGTTTCTATGGGGAACTTTTTTGTGATGTCATTCGCCGTCACATTACGGTCGCTAGAAAGCGGTACCGCTACTGGAGGAAGCCAAAGCTTAAGCTACAATAGGATAACGGCAGCATAGCATGTAAGTATAGAATAAGATAGTAGCGCGCATAAGAGAAAGGTATGACGAGATGGCTAGTTAAAGAGCTCCACCGAAGGATTGTATTTTTATTTTATTTTGTATCACAGGTACCAAAATTATATTTATTATTATTATTATTATTATTATTATGATTATTATTAGTAGTAGTACTATTACTATTATTATTATTATCATGTGAGTATCATTATGCCAGAGTGAGCTATGTTACTACGGTATTATGTACGACCATTGTTACTATGTCCATTGTACTTGCACATGTATCACATTGCCTATTTATACACACATTCGAATACATGCATTTTTTTTCATTCTCTTTAACGAAAATTTGTAAAGATGTCCTATTTCCACCCAACACAATAAACATATTTCGATCACACCCTTAAACTTACACCACAGGACATCTATTTTATTTTAACTCCGTATTCTTTTACACAGTTTTACTTTAATGTCATACAATGTACACGCAGAAAGCAATTTTTTCATCGAGCTGCACCGACAGCACAAATGCTTATTTAACGGATGTTTTTATTTCCTTTTTGCGTGGACACCAGAATATAGTTATGATGTTGTATGAAGCTAATATTTATGTTTGAATATGTACGGTCTATGACCTATCTTTCTGTATGATGATCAAATTTATATACATGCTAAATATTGTTCCAAACCTTAAAAACCCACCCTATCTGAGATCACACCACTCTTCCGCGACACTGAGGTACATAAACACAACTACACCTGCCACATCGTCACGACTAAGGAAGAAAAGAAGAGGGATGAAGAGAGAATATTGGAGAAGAAGAGAGTCACCCTTACGTCTAGTCCAGCTTGCGCGGACGCAAGCTAAATCGGGCCGACGTGTTGTCACACCTCCAAGGGTGTATAACACCCTTAGGATGTGTAAACACATACAACTACCATGATACAGACATCTACAAATATTTCTTCATCAGCTACATTATCAAGCCCTCTGTCCCACACCCAACTCCGTTTTCACCCCTTAAACACCTCCAGGCTGGAATTAACAGCAACAACAACAACACACCTTTCTTACACAAAGCTAGCAGATTTGAAGGCACGGCTTTTGCGTTAATGCTTACATAACGTCATAAACATGTACACAGAGGCTGCTACCAAAACAGCTATGCAGCAATACTGCAGAGTCGGCACTTCGGAAACGTTTAAGAAGACCACCTCCCAAGGGGAAGGTATCTGTTACCGTCGGAGACTCTGTCCAACCGCATCCAGACATTAGGCCTCAGGCGAGTGTGCATCTCAGATCCCATACACGTTTATACATCCAACCCCTTACCACACCCTTTACACTTGTGAATTGCTACATTGTTGTACTCTCCCGACTTGCAAGGGACTCAGTACACACAGACAAGCCTTAGTAAATAATTACTTTTTACCAAAAAGACCCGATTGTTATTTATTATTTGTCATTATCCTTTTTACTGTTTACTGCTCCACTCACCCCTCGTCCAGTCATCACTCTACTTCATAACCGCTGAGCCAGCAACACTAGCCTGTGCCTTGACATTGACCTTGCTCACTTAGCACGGTCGAGAGCTTATTGTAGTAGCCCGCGTCAGTAATACTTTGGGCTGCTCACCGCGGCTTACAGCCCGCTCGGCATTATTCTCAGTATTGAGGTCACATCCGTTAATTGCACGCCCTTATTCACAGAGCTTCGCCCGCTACCCCTTTGCATTCAGCACCTTTCGACACCCGTCCAACGGACTGACACATCCATTCAACTTTCCCCCAGTTAAATACCACCCTCTCCACACACCCTCATCCCCCAGTTCAGCCACCCCCACGCAAAGGGTCTGAACAATATAGACCATTCAAAACAGAACCAGTAGATAGCACGCTACCATTCCCTGAGTTCTCTGAATCCAAGATTTCACATCCATTTTTGTTAAACGCAACAACAGTACCCCTTGTAGTCATCCGACTTACCGACAGCAAGTTAACACTCAGTCCTGGAACATGCATCACGTCTGACAGATCATTAATACTGTCGCTTATATCCAGTGCAATGCCACCAACTCCTTGTACAGACAACTTATCATTATTACCAATTACAATGTTTATATCTGGATCATCATTGCATTTATAATTTGACATAAGTTTAACATTAGTAGACATGTGAGCACTACAACCAGAATCAATGACGACACAATTCTTTAGTACGCGAGCAGTTAAAGCACAAAACAGACTTTTATTGGATTTTGTACACTTCGGTGTACTTTGAACTTTTTTCTTCTGTGGACAAGTATCTCTGCCGTGACCCTTATTGCCACAAATCCAACACTTCCAATGACTCTTGTCAACTGCTTTCTCACTAGAGCTCTTTGGTTTCTTGACGTAACTGACTTCCTTCTTGGTGTTGCTGTACAGGGCTGCCCCATCAGCTGACTTCTCACCATGACTTCGGCGAAAGCTTTCGTCCAACAAGATAGACTTGATGCGGTCCAAATGTAGTTCCTCCGATGTTGAGGTTACGGTTATAACTAAGTTATCTTATTCATCAGGAAGACTTCGAAGTATCATAGCAGCAACAAACTTATAAGTGATAGGCTCATCAACAGCTGCTATCTTCTGGGTAACTGACATAACCTCACCAATATACTTGTCCATGGAATCGAAATCTGATAACTTGAGTGATCACAGATTTCGCATCAGCGTGATATACCTCCACTTTCCTTTATCTTCAAAAGCCTTTTCAAGGGCATGCCAGGCATCCTTAGCTTTTGCACAGTCTCGAACATGGGAATAATTGTGAACGCCACCATGAGACATATATCCGCCAATGCTCTCTCGTCACGCCGATCATGTCCCACCGACACATCTGTGCCTCGGACACAGGCCCACAATCCATGCTTTTTGAGATAATTTGACTTCCCAAAAGACCAGTTCGAATAATCCTCCCGACCACTCAATTTCGGAAACCTACAGACACAAGGACTCGAAGCATGTTCACTCATTTCGCCTTCTCACTTTAAAGTTCACTGAAGAAAATTGTCACAGAACACCGTTATGTCTGGGCCCATAACCTATTGAAACTACTTGAGCTATGCTTAGGTTTCTATTGTATCAGTTAAACACGGGATGAATGGATTAAAATACACGAACACATGTTGACTTAGATTGTATTGAACAAGAACGCAGGATACAGACAAAAGGAAAAGAACATAAAGTCAAAGAATATACATTTGACAAAAAACAAACGATATTTACATATGAGTGAGATTAGAAAGTACGAGAAATATTCATTCTCTTCAACAAGGGGAAGTAAAGCCGGCGGTCCCATGTCATAAATTCATGGCATGTAAAAGATCCTTTCACAGACTAAACTTGTGTGGAGCTAACTTTCTAGGTTAGATAACATTGTAACGCTCTATCAAAGTTCCAACGTTCACCACTAGGTATCATTGATATCTGGTAGCGAAAGTTGGAACTAATTGAAATTCAACGGAACTTGTAGCTCACCCTAGTGATGTCCGCTTGAAGCAACTACAGCCTCTGGCGTGCCGAACGCATAATTTTTTTTCAGCCCGAGCCTAGCCACAGTATGTGATTCGGAGCCTCTTATTGGCTGTTATGTCATGCCATTCTCCTGGTTCCTAATCGAGACGGTAGGTAGTAGCAGGGGTCACATCCGGTCAAACATGGAGGAAAGTTATCGAGTGAGATGTGGATAATATTAGATGTTGAATTGCATTATTAGCATGAAACAGGAATGAAACTTGCTTTAGATCAAGTTTAAAACAATCCACGCAGCAAATGAATGCGTTCCAATCAACATTTAAGGTCAAAGTGAAATCATTCGACATTTAACCACATGTATTAAGACCTATGATAATATACTTCTATTGCGAACGCACATGTGCACAAGTGGTATCGTGCGAGCTTGGTAACTTTCTGTCCCGGGTTCAAGACTGCCCGGGGGCAGAGATTTTTACTTCTTTTGAATTATTTTATTATATCCTCCCTCCTTTTTACAGCATGTTTTATGCCTTGCTTTATTGAAATTTTCTGTATGGGTGATTGAAATAATAAACATTGTTAGGCGGAATTCTTCTCTGTTCTCACTTGAATTTATATTCATCTGCTTACTGTTCACCGCGGCTAGCGTTCTTGGCTGTCTCCCCAGAGGTCCTAGTTCGATTCCCAGCTCTGCCGATGTATTTATTTATTTGTTTACATGTAGGTGGGCTCAATGACCACCATGTCCAATTTGCTCAAATGAACAAGAGCAACATCAGCGTCAACTTCTGCAGTGGTCAAGCTGCTTGCCTCACCAAGGAGGACCGGGTTCGATTCTTAGTTCTGCTGTGAGGACTGCAAAGAGGTACATTCAGCCTCGTGAGCCAAACCTGAGTAGAGGTTGGTTCTATTCCCACCTCAGCGATCTTGGAAGTGATTTTCCATAGATTTCCACTTCTACTCCAGACAAATGCCGAAATTGTTCATAACAATGCCACGACCGCCTCCTTGCAAATCCTCACCTGAATATCAAATACTCACCATACTACAGATACCACAATAACACAGGTTATCAGAGAAATATATTTATTTATTTATTTACAAGTAGGAGGGCTCAATGACCACCATGTCCAATTTGATCAAATTAACAAGAGCAACATCAGCATCAACTTCTGCTTGCCTTTCCCTAAGGTGGAGAGGGTTCGATTCCCGGTCAATTCACGTGAGATTTACGAAGGAAATAATCACGTTCTGAGTTTTGGTTTCTAACTAAATTGGAGGTTCCGTGTCTAATGATCGCGAGATTGTGTGTTTGAGTCTTCAGTCTTTTGACAGGTTTGATGCAGCTGTCCATGTCTCCCTGTCCTGAGTTAATCTTTTCATCTCTACATAGCTACCACACCCTACATCCGAGGCAATCTGTTTAACATATTCTAACCTTGGTCTACCCATACAGTTCTCAACCCTTCCGCCTAACAATGTTTATTATTTCAAACACCCATACAGATTATTTCAATAAAGCAAGGCATAAAACATGCTGTAAAAATGAGGGAGGATATAATAAAATAATTCAAAAGAAGTAAAATTTTCTGCCCTCGGGCAGTCGTGAACCCAAGACACAAAGTTACCAAGCTCGCACGATACCACTTGTGCACATGTGCGCTCGCGAGAGACGTATATTATCATAGGTCTTAATACATGTGGTTAAATGTCGAATGATTTCACTTTGACCTTAAATGTTGATTGGAACGTATTCATTTGCTGCGTGGGTTGTTTTAAACTTGATCTACAGTTGTATTATCCAGAGTTGGAATCTGACATTTCGGCGCCACTGGGCAAAAACAGTTGACGACTAGATCGCACGCAAGGCTTGTTGCCATGGAAACCATACAGTGCTGCCAATTTGAATGACGCTATTTGGCCACGTGCTTGACGCTTGACCAGTCACTTGTTTGGTTGCCTCCAGAGTGCACACTGACCTTGCTGCGTTATAATTGTTTTGAGTTAATTAGTTTATTACTTTCTCGTGTAGGATTTATACTTATATTTATAATTCATAAGTGTCCGTTATTTATTTACATAGTGTTGGTGTAAGTTTAAGCTTAGGTTCGTGTGAATTAGATTAAGGTTACCGGTAGCTTTCTTTTTGTTTGCGAGTGGTGACGCGAGGGGTTGGACAACCACAGAACGACTTTTTCCCTTGTACAGGTCTCGGCAGCATAGGTTGCGATTAGGATGAGGGGGCTGACAGCTGAAATCAGGGTGAAGGTGGTGTCGCATGTGGAAAGAGTAGTAAGCGAAGCGCGGGAACGTGAAGGTGTTATTGACACAGTTGTGGACGTCCTCATAATTTCCCTCGGCGATTCCTCATCCACCAGTGCACGATCCAGTGACGGAGAGGACCGGGATGATGATGATGATATGGATGGGATAGAGCCTCTTCCCAGTGATAAGCTTCTGTCTTCTAAAGGGTGAGTTAATAGCCTCTACAATGAACGTATATTTTGTAATACATTTATGTGTTTTTTGTGCCTTGAAACTTATTCTACAGGAGATATAAATTGCTAAATAACACGGAAACAATCACGTGTTGTCGTTTCGCTTTGAACATTTTTGCTTTATGATAGTAGGCTATTCGTAATTTTGCTATTCATTACAATATTTTAGGCCTCTCCTCAATTTGACGGGCTATTATTTTATTTTACAGTGTGCACCGAACAGTTTTAAGCATTGCTTTGTTTAGGATTTTTGAAAACCATCTGAGTAAAAATGTAATAAATGTAATAGCGGTGCTAATGATATTATGAGCATGATGAAATGTACGGGAGGCTAGAAGTACGCACGTGCTGGTTAGTAGCATACGTGGCAACGGTTCTCCGCCGAACTGTCAGATTCCAACTCTGGAAAATACACCTGTAAAGCGCGTTTCATGCCTGTTTTACGCTAATAATGCAATTCAACATCGAATATTATCCACATCTCACTCGATAACCTTCCTCCATGTTTGATCGGATGTGACCCCTGATACTACCTACAGTATCGATTAGGAACCAGGAGAATGGCATGACATAACAGCCAATAAGAGGCTCCGAATTACATACTGTGGCTAGGCTCGGGCTGAAAAAAAATTATGCGTGCCGAACATGTCCTCGGACACTCCCGGCACTATACTCCATACCGGTACGATAAATAAATAATAATTGAAATCATTGATGATAAAGACACGAATATGTACGGTATATGTACGCTGATGATATTGCAATTGGCTCTACAGACAAAGAAAAAATACAGGAGTTAGTTAACAAAATACCTCATTGGGCACGGAGGAACCAGCTAACCATAAATAGTACAAAAACGGTTCAGATGGTATTCCGAAACAGTGGAAATTTGTCAGCAAAAGAAGTCCTGTACCTAGAGGAAGATGAAATTAGGATAGTCAATTAATTTAAATACCTCGGACTAACGCTACAGACAACAATTAGATGCTATAGGCATCACATAATAGAAACATCCAGTGCAGCAATAAGAGCCATCTATGATATCCAAGAACCAAGCTGACTCTCAATAAAGACAGCCATGTCTCTGTTTCACGTCAAGGTCGTGTCAATAGTATCGTATGGTATACACCAGCTAATATGGGAACAGTTAACAGTAGGCTAACAGACTTGAAAGCAATAGAAGGGGTCAACTCCAGATACCTGAAACGGATACTAGGCATAGCAAAAACTTCATATTCTAGATTGGCTTATGAACTAGCACGTGAGCCATTCCTGATAGCAGAAATGAGTGAGCGACTTCTGTTGCCAGCCACAAAATCAGAACAGGATTTCCTCAGGATATGGAAAGGGAAGGCGGAACAAATAGAGAGAGATTTCTATGCAAGAGACGCGATGTGTAATAGAAATTGGACGGGACCAAACTCTTTAATGAAGAGCGCAATCAATCGATTAGCAGTACATGGCTTCCATCATAAGATGTGTAAGGAGCTAAATTATCACGAGCCGGATGACCCGTGTGTGTGTAACCTCTGTGAAAAGGTATGTGAACGGTACCACTTCGTAAAATGCCAAAAGACAACTATGACGCTAAGTGATTACAGTAAATTATAGATCTTTATTGTTAAATCAATGTATGAATTCTATGGCCTTTCGGCTGAAATATATATTATTATTAATAGAAGTGATGTGACTGGGCAAAGCAAATGTGTGCCCAAAACATAAACCCCAAAGAATAAATCAGCAGGCAATGACTGAAATAGAAATGAAGTTAATGGAATTGGCAACACTGGCCTCGGAGGGTTGTATGGTTGTATACCGGTACAGTATTTGTTATGCGAGTCGCGCGTCCGCTGTGAACGCAGTAACATATCCGTCGCTTTAGTCTGGTGTTTGTGTGTGCGGTGAGCGGTGTGGTGTGCGATTTGCTATCCATATTTAAGTGTGTTTTTTCGTCTTTATTTCCTTGTGCTTAGTTACGATTTATGTAAGTACTATACATTCGGAAATTCTTCGCTGCAACGTCGGAGAAGAGTGGGGGAGGTCAAATAGGCCTCCCACCGCATAATTCGTCTGCGGTTATTATTGATGGTTACGCCAACATTGAATCAATGAATATTGTGGATGAACATGAGAACACTACCACGTCGGAAGTTCGGACTACTCCTGTGGTCCAAACCCCTGTACAACCTCGTACCCCTCCCAGTGACTATCGCTACTCCCCAAATCATACGGGACCGTATATAGTCTTCGTTCAAGGCGTTGAGCCTCAAGCGATTGGACATCTGCATCTAATGGCTTTGGGACGTTTGTTTTACGAACGTAAAATCCCAGGAATTCAAGAAATCCAACGAAAAGGGCGCAATCGGGTTCAAATTCAATTTAAGTCACTTCGAGATGCCAATTCTTTTTTGGAACATCCGGTATTAAAGGATATAAATCTAATGGCCTTTATTCCATCGTCAAACATACAACGAGTGGGACTCATTCGGGGGGTAGATACCTCCTTTACGCAGGAGGAACTAATGCGTTTCATTGACTCTCCCGTACCTATCGTTCGCTTACAACGTTTTTTTCGTACTAAAACCTTAGAAGGAAAATCGGAAAAAATAGGAACGGGCACCGTGATTTTTTTTTCGAAACTCAAAACTTGCCGACTCATGTCAGCATCTTCAATGTTCTTTTAGAAGTAAGCTCGTACATTTTTTCACCTCTTCGATGTCAGAAGTGCCAGAGGTACGGGCATGTGAAACTTCACTGTCGGGCTCGGGGCCCTATATGTGGACAATGTGCGCAGGAGCATTTAACGAGTGACTGTAAAGAAGTGATATTCAAGTGCGTTAATTGTCAAGGAAATCATGTGGCAGGGGCGGTGCGCTGTGAGGTGCATCAGCAGCAAATGGAGATAAAGAGGCTGATGTGTACTGAAAACAAATCATACAATGAAATTGTGAAGCGCCAGACAAGTACCCCTTTTCACCCTTTAGCACTCCCCCAATAATTCCCCCCTTTGGCAGCTTCGTTTAGTGGGCAACGATCTGATCCTCTGCGCAAGCGAAAATTTACTGAGTTGGTACATCCGGCTCCGAAATTGATTACACCCTTGGGATATGATAGGTTGGCATATCTGCAACTGATAAAAACCCCAACCGTGGAACGGATATCACCCCTTGAGAAGCCCAGCGAACCGGGCACATCCGGTGTCCGGCTCCTGGAGCCCGATTCGGGGCCCGATAAGTCTGCTCCTGCTCAAATCATCCTCGACGAATTTACAGAACTCATGGATCTTTTAGGCCACAATGCACAGTGGGCGCACTGTGTTAAAAAGTTATTAGATAAAATACTGCCATTACTTCCACCTCTCGAAAAACCACTACCAAGGGGCACTGGTGCAGTTTGTCAATAGTTTCTTTCCTATTCTTTTTTGGGTTGTATTCGTTTAGTCTCTTTCTTCATCTCATGTCGTTCATAGGTGAAGGATGTGGCTGCTACAATGGAACTGTTGGAGTGTGGTAAATAAGAAGCATGAATTACTTAATTTAATAACGACATATCACCCTGAGATCGTATTTATCCAAGAAACGTGGCTATACCCACATTATCGTTTTCAAATTCCCAATTATACGGTCTTTCGTGAAGATGGTCCGGGATACGGAGCCTTAATAACCCTCTGTAAAACGGATTTACAAATAATTCCGATGTCTTTGCCTTATCAACTCCCTTTTTGTTATCAATTTTTTCGGGTGGGGGATATATATGTCAGTCATATCTATTGCGTACCACGTGTTCAGGGCACGCAACAATAGAGGCACATGTATTTTAAATATGTGTCTCAAAGATCTAAGCATGTGCTTCTAGGAGATTTTAATGCACACCATGGACTCGGGGGCAGCGAACGAACCAATGCCAAAGGTAGACATATTGCTCATGCGATTTCCACATTTTCCTTAAATGTGTTAAATGACGGTTCTCATTCGCGATTGATACCCCCGGGCAGTCCAAAAAGTGTGGTAGATTTAACTCTCACCACCCCGGACTTGTCGCATAAATTTGATTGGGGCACGATCGGGGACACGCATCAGAGTGATCACTTCCCTATTTTATTTTTTAATGATCGCACTGGGATAGCACCATCGATACACCGGGTCACTAAAATAACTCGTTCCTTAAAATACTTTGATTTCGAATTCTTTCAGACATTCATTCAGGATAATCTGGGCCGCATCCCACCCCTCCCACGTCAGAAATACTCTCTTTTGTATCACCTTATTCAGCAATATTTGGATTGTTATCACCCGAAGCGTCCAATTCCGTATAGTAGGTTCCAACGCCCTGGGACTATACAGTGGTGGGATGCAGAATGCGCCTTACTAGTAAAAAGACGGAAGGCGTGTTTACGAAAATATCGGAAACATGGTACACATGACAATTATATCTTGTATAAGCGCGTCACAGCCACGATCCAACGAGTATTTAATGAAAAGAGACGCGATGCATGGAAGAATCCCATCAGCTCATTAAATGCCACAACCTCTTTAACTAAGTTATGGTCTACCATCAAAAGTTTGTCCAATACGCGTTATATGGGGCGGTATACAGGACTTAGCCGGCAGGGTTTTCAAGAATTTTATATAAATCTCACGCCAGATACAGTTATCAATAAGGGCCCGCTTCCGTCTTATACAGCTTCAGATCATTTCCATGTTTTACTGCAACCTATAACGCACGTGGAAATTCAATCTGCCCTACGAGGTACGAAATCGACTAGTCCGGATGTGGATTCCATAACATATCAGATGGTTGCCTATCTTCCCGACAAGGCACTGGAGATGCTTATTTCTGTATATAATGAAGTTTTACGGTTTGGCACGTTTCCCACTGAGTGGAATATCTTTGAGGTCCTTCCTATCTTAAAAATTTCGAAGGACGCACGTGACCCTCAGAATTATCGTGGGATCAATTTAGGATCCTGTGTTAGGAAGATATTTCAAAAAGTATTATTGCAACGTTTGCAATGGTGTATGGAATATTACAACTTATTCTCTAAGTATCAATTCGCATTTCGTAAACGTAGCAGTACTGAAGATGCTCTTTCTATTTTCTTAACTGATGTCTTATTAGCTAAAGGACGCAAACATCATACCATTGCTGTTTGTCTGGATATTAAGGGGGCGTACGATGCCGTAGATCCCATGATTTTACAACGGAAACTGCAGGAGCTTCAGTTCCCCTCTCCATTTCTTTGTATTGTTCACAATTTTTTAACTCATCGGAGTCTCATATTACGTACCCCCGAGGGGATGCTGGACCACCGTCAGACGTCTCAGGGCTTGCCGCAAGGGGACATACTTAGTGGGTTTCTGTTTTCCATTTATACTCAACAATTAGGAGCGGTGATTTTGCCTTATGCCCGTATCATACACTATGCGGATGATTTTATGATTTATTGTTCCCGTGACACTTTACATCAATGTCGAACAGATTCATATCTTGATTTAACTCTAGCCCATGAATGGCTAAGTAATCATGGCTTGGAAACATCTCCGGGTAAGAACTCTGCTATAATTATCACGCATCAACGGCGGTACGATCAGACCCCTATTTTATTTCGACAGGGTACCATAGATGTTGTGCACAATATCAAATATTTAGGCATTTATATTGACGATAAACTCCGGTGGACACGGCAGGTACAATATCTTGAAGTTAAAATCGAAAAACGGTTACAGGTCCTTCGAGCTTTGACACGGCGTCGTTGGGGAGCGGACCCCGCATTATTATTGACAGTGTACAAGAACATTATTCGCTCACAATTAGATTACGGCAGTTTTTTTTTTACGATGTAATGGCGAACAGTCGCTTGTTAATGTTAGATAGACTACAATATAACCCCATCCGCATAATTCTAGGGGCTTTGGCCTCCACCCCCACGAGGGCATTGTTGGTGGAAGCCGGTGAGTTACCTTTATCACATCGACGCACATTTATAGCGGGCAAATATTTAGCCTACAAATTGTCGTTAGTGGCGTCTCCGATTATCTCTAAATTACAACTTCTGACGGAATATTACGCACAAAATCGTTTAGATCGCTCACATAAACCTGCACTTGTCATGGCTTATGAGATTTTACAACCCTTCAGGAAGGATGTGTTACAAACCCGTTTAGCGCTTCCATATACAATCCCATACAGGGTTTTGCATACCCAACCTAAGATTCTGCATAATTCCTTTCCATTGCTATTTCAAATGTTCAAGCATCATTCGAATATCATTTCTCGTGCATTTAGAGATATTCAGGATTTGTATTCCAATTATACGATTTTTTATACTGCTGGTTCAAAGAAGGTTCGACCGGATCGCGTGGGGTCGGCTTTTTACTCTCCTGACGTACAGGTTAGTCGCACTTATTGCCTCCCCCCCTCATCTTACAATCTTTACAGCTGAACTCTTTGCTATACGCCAGGCTTGTCACTATATTCATGCCCATCGTTTACATCACGTGATAATATACACGGATTCTTTGAGTGTTATTAGTGCCTTACCTCATTTTCTGCACTGAAATAATTGGCATCTTTACCAAATAGTGCAGTATTTCCATACATTCACACTCACAGGACAAGGCGTGGTCATCATGTGGATTCCTGGGCATTCTCATATAGCGGGAAACGAAACAGTAGATCTCTGGGCAAAGAATGCGGCATGCGGTCAGGGAACAGTTTATAATATCGGGATACCGTATCCGGATATAGTACCGGTAATTCATCAGCGAGTCGTTAGTGCTTGGCAAAATGAATGGACCGAGATAGCAAAATGTAAAGCAATTTTTTTCTTAATAAAACCATCCGTAACTACAGCGCCTTGGTTCCAGGTCGGAAAATATTCGCGGCGTCATATTATTACCATCATTCGAATGCGTTTCCAGCACGCTCTTACACCAGTAGCTTTGGAACGCATGCGTCTCAGGGACAATGATAGGTGTGTATGTGGTAGGGCACGAGGTACATTACATCACATATTGTCAGAGGTGGTTCTAGCCCTGGGCTGGGGGGGGGGGGGGCTGCCCCCCCCCAGTTTTAGTGAAATAATTATTTTAAAAATTCCTTGGTTACTAAATAAATTGATAATTTACAGATATACTTTATAAAACAAACTAATGCATTTAATTAAGTTAATTTTTCTTTCAATTTCAAGATTTATTTATTTTATTATAAGTAATTTAAACACACAATTGAAATCGCGTATAAATATAATATTTTTAAAATGCGTAGTGCATACACCAAGATCAACATGTTTGGATATTTCTTTACAACAACAATCACTCAAAGCGGTCTGCATACAAAGTCTGATAGACGACAGTGCCGACTGCTCGTTATTCTAACAATCACAGAAAGGATTTATCGTTTCGCAACAGTCTTCAGTAGCAGACGATTAGTCGCTATGCTTGCGTAGACGGTATGTCTAAACAGAGTAATATTTTGACGTTCTTTTCCCGTGACAAGCGGAAGTGCGATGAAAGTGCATGTGAACCCAATGAACCGAAGAGTATTAAACTCTTTTCCCAACTTTGTGATTTAAATGCAAGTTCTGAAGTTTCCAATGTAGGCAAACCTCCATGCGATACAAGTGCATCGATATATCCTTAACTCTGTGACAAAAATGTGAGTGCAACTGATTCTAATATAGACGAACCAGTACCATTTGATATCAGTGCATCGATATATGATGGTCCATGCCAACCACGTAAATCAGTTTATAAACAAACGTTACTACACAATAAGAACGGAAGTTTTAACAGTAAATGGTTTGATAGGTATACATTTATTGAATACTCTGAGAACAAAGATGCTGTTTTCTGTTTTCCGTGTTGTCATTTCGTTCAATCTGATTCAAGCAATCCTGAACATGTTTTCACTAAATCTGGATTTTGCAATTGGAAAAGAATAGGAGAAAAACTTGCAAAGCATGCTGATAGTGAATGTCATAAATCTTCATTAGTAAAGTGGAACAGTTTTCTGGATCGCGAAACAGTTTCGGATGACGATAGTGGTAATAATAAAGCGAATTTTATTGAAATTTTAAATGTAATTAAACTAGAAATTGAAAGAACAAGGGAGAATGTCAACAGTCTACCAAAGAATGCAACTTACTCATCTAAGGATTCTCAAAATGAATTTCTTGATACCTCAGCTAATATAATAATTGAACATATTGGAGGAGAGACGAAAAAATATAACAATGGTTATTTTTCTTAATCCTGGACGAAGCTAGAGATGTTAGTAAAGTGGAACAGATGTCCGTATGTGTCAGATAATTAGGACAAAATTCTATAGAGGAGCGTTTCATTGGTTTTATACATTTGTCTCAACTGAATGCAGAAAGTATAGCTAATTCAGCTTTAGAGTACCTTGTTTCAGTGGATTTCGATCCATGTAAGTGCATTGGACAAGCATATGATGGAGCCGCGGTTATGTCAGGGAAGATAAACGGTGTGCAAAGTTTATTGCGACTAAAAGTCAATAACCCGTGTGCTTACGTGCATTGTTATGCACATCGCTTAAATTTAGTTTTGGTGGACGTTTCTAAGGCAGTAGACGTGGTAGGCGACACTTTTGGTTTACTGGAAGCAATTTATGTTTTTCAGTCCGTATCTACTGTAAGACACTAAATGTTTGTTGAGATACAGAGTGGTCTTTATCCAGGAGAACGTGTTTTAGAGATACCTCTTCAAAGTGACACGCGGTGGTTATGTAAATATAGAGGAGTAATGTTATTTCAGAAACGTTTTGCTTCAGTTAAAGCAGCTCTAGAGTATTTTTCAAAGTCAGCTAATAAGAAAGAGGCAGCAGAAGCAAAAGGTCTGTTGAAGCAGCTTTGTGAAGTGAAGGTGATGTTTGTGTTACAAATCATTTCTGATATTCTCGAGCTTGCCAATGGAGCCTCTATGTTATCGCAACAAAACCATGTGGACTTCGGAGGGGCACAAAGATTGATCTTGTAAAATCGTTGCAAGAAAAACGAAATGATGATTATTTTAAGGAACTATGGGCGGTTACATGTGACTCTGCTCAGTCGTTAGGCGTGAAAGTTTATAAACAATCTAGAGTCTAAAGTATTCCAAAGAACTTTTCAGACTACGTTAGTCTCTGCGGAGAAAGAAGAGGAAAATGTCACATTATCAGAGACATGTAAAAGAAATCTTTTTGAAATATTAGACAACATGGTAGAAGAGTTACAGCGTAGATTTACTGAAAATGATTTTGTGTGCAATGCAATGGATGCCTGTAACCCAAGAAGTGAAAACTTTTTAAATTTTGAATATATTCTCACGTTCTGTGAAAAGTATAATCTAATCTTCACAGACCGTAAGGTGCTACAGACTGAAATCAGTTTAGCTAAGAATGTATTTAGAGGCAAATATCCAAACACTTCCTCATTCTTTTTTCCTGAACTTCTGAAAATGGAAGTTGCTTTTCCACAGCTACTATTATTTTTCAAGGTGATGCTGACTCTTCCTGTTTCATCTGCTTCTGCTTAGCGTAGTTTCTCTGTCATGAAACGAATAAAATCCTATTTAAGAGCAACAAAGAGGCTTACCAATCTTGCAATTCTTTCAATTGAAAGATAATTAAGTGGAAAATTACTTCAAGACCCTTCGGATATAGTGAACCAGTTTTCCCAGAGTGGAAACAGAAGAATAAATTTATGAGACAGTGAAATGTGTTTTTTTTACCAATGATAGTTTTTTAAATTTCTAACCTGTTTTTTTAGCGTATGGCTTTTATGCCGGGAGTGTCCAAGGACATATTCGGCTCGCCAGTTTATAGCTGCTTCCAGACGGACACCCAGTGGTTGAGCTACAAGTACCGTTGGGGAGGAAAGTTGGAAGGGAAGGGCAAGGAGTTGGAAGGTAGCGGCTGTGGCCTATAGTTAGGGACCAACCCCGGCATTTGCCTGGAAGGTTGCCGGCGGGGGGATTCGAACCTCCTCGCCTCCCGGATGTGAGCGACTGCCTTTAGTCATGCCGTAACGACCACGGCTAACTCACCCGGTATTTTTCAGTGTTACCTTAATAAAAAAAAGTTTGATGCTTTTCAGTCGGTCAACACGATTGTACCCAAATGAGATGGGTTATTCCCTAATCCTGAAAGAAATTACATGAGATTAATAAATGCACTTGGATGACCAGTTTCGATCGTCAAGCGATCATCATCAGATCCATTACACTTAGGCGGAAGTAAAGCCGGCGGTCCCATGTTATAGATTTATGGCATGTTAAAGAACCTTCCACTAATTACACCTGTGTGAAGCTAAATTGTATAGGTTAAGAATATAAACAACGCTCTTACTTTCCTACGTTCGTTGCCAAGAGGCGACTGCAGTGGCGTTTGTTAGCTAAGTTCTGAACTAGTAGTCGCTGACGGTGGCGTTTGGCAGCAAAAGTAGGAACTATTTGAAAAATTCAAAAGTCTGCAGTCCTTACTTGAATTAAAAAACAAATAACACACATTAATACAGTCATCACAATTAACACCGGTTATCAGAGAGATTCTACACACACCCAAAGTACACGGAGCTATATGACCGCGTTGTCACAGCCCCTAAACTTAAGAACCAACCAATCAATCTCCCTAGTAGAGTTCAGTCGCCCAACCGTCAAACGATACCCACTTGAAAGTCTTTCATCTCCACAAACTTGCCACTTAGACCCGCCCAACTACAGTAGTTATAACTGTTCGGTGTCAGCATCCTCTCTCTGGACAACAGATGTGATTTGCGTTTCCATGTGGTTTGAAGGGGCTGAAAACACTGCAAATTGCATAGCTGCCACATTTTTCGGCTGAAGCGAGTGGACAAAAATAGACTGCACTTCCCAAAATAATATCAATTAGTTGAGTGAATATTCCTAGACTTTGAACAACGAGTAGAACACGTGTGAACTGTTTGCACTGAAAGAAAGACTGACGTCTTGTAATTGTTCAAATGGTGTGATATAAGTTTCCGGGTGGGCGCCAATTCATAGAATACTACGAATGAATATAATCTTAATACTGACACAAGAACTCATTCATCTCAAGGTGTGGTATGTCTCCGACACCAACCAAGACACTTCAGTAAACAAGGCAGCTTAACTATATACTGCAACATAACTATAAATCATTGGAATGCTACTTACTATTTTGTGGACTTAAGCGATGTATAATTAAATTGTATCAATAATGCCGTCACAACAAGATACAATTTCCAGTTCCATACCACCATTCAAATACTCATTTTATTCTGGTTTCCCTTCTTAGAAAACTGTATTTTAGAAACTATCGTCATATAACCATTACGATGCAGTAAAGAAGACAGAATGATCCAATCTATAACTTCCTTAACGTTTATCTTTCATAATAATGTATTTCATCAATAGCTTGCTTTTATCAGCGCTAATAACCTATAACACTTTTTTTTAAATCAAAGTATCTTAACTCTCATTGTCTAAACTCCTCTCTGCTATCGTCAGAGTTGACACTCTCGTTAATTAGTTCAAGTTTCATCCACTCAAGCGCACCAACGCCACCTCCAAAGAACCTGTATAAATATATCACGGCCGACTGAATACGAGCTGCGCTCTATACCGGCCTTGACATTCCCAGTCAGAACCCATGTATAACATGTAATTGGAAAGTTTCTACTCGTTGCCGGTAGAGCGCACTCCCATCCCATTATAGGCGCGATAAGGAATCAGCTGTACAGTATGTATATTAAATGTGTAATCTCAAGAACCACTGGATGGATTTTGATGCTGCTTTCACCATTCTGTAAAGGTGATCTCGAGGAAGATTTGTGTAGAAAATAATTTATTTATGACCAAAGGGAGCCAAGCAGTAACGATTTCAGTGAAAAGGTCGAAAAAATAGTCTGGCGTCCGTGCGATTTTTAAGCTTACGCTGGGCAAACCGTTAAAAATATCATTATGTTATGAGTGTAAGAATTGTTCAGCGTGAGAAATTCTACAAAAAAGTCCGCGAGAGCATATCTCTATCTTCGATACATCGCCCACTATAAGTGTTTTTAGTTTGGACGGGAGGGGGATTTGGCTTGCACCTCGCCATTCTTAAATTACGTCTGACAGGAATTCCTTGCACATTCATAACTGTTCCCGGGCGAAGCCGGGGCGGGTTGCTAGTGACACTATATAATTATTATCATTATAATTTCCGCATTATCAAAATTAAAATTATATCACAAAATAAAATAGCGTGCTAATAAATCTAAGAGAAATTAGACATACCTTGCACCTTCTTCGGGTACAAGGACACAACTCCAGCACCGTCTCATCAAAAGGAAAGAGAGGATGATAATTACAGCCGGGAACAAGTAGCAGCCAATCGTGTGTTGTGTTTTGTGCTAAGAGATCTTTCGACAAATTATCAGATACCGTGTGCCTTCTTTTTCACGAAGCAGCTGTCAGGACGGGACTTACATAAACTCCTGCTGGAGGTTATTCTCGAGGTTGAACAATGCGGTTTCATAATTATAATAACTGTCTCTGATAATCACAAAACTAACACTACAATGATGTGGCATTTAGGGGGAGGGAATTTGCAACCAATGGTCAATCACCCATACGACGAGTCTAGGAATGTATTCCCTAGTTTTGATCATTGTCACATTCTAAAAAAAACCATTATAACGCAGTTTCTGTAACGAGAGATGACTGATGGTACTTGAATAATTTCAGGGAAATACTTGTCATTACTATACACAATGCAAAAGGGTGAGATCGTCAAACCGGTCAGACACCTCACTAAA
The DNA here is from genome assembly GCA_946902985.2 of Meconema thalassinum. NCBI lineage: Eukaryota > Metazoa > Arthropoda > Insecta > Orthoptera > Tettigoniidae > Meconema > Meconema thalassinum. Next base: position 1,566,114,378 of record OX336388.2, read on the forward strand.
AACACATCGAACCCACTAAATTTGAAAAAATGAATGTTCGGCGCGCCAAGGAAGTGTTCTCGTCAGAAGTTATTGGTGCCATTAGTACACTGAAAGAAAATATAGGCATGTACCCGGAAGCGTACACATTCATGGACGCAGAAGCAATCATTAAAAAAAAATCGTTAATAAATGGTTCGCTATGCATGACGTAAGCATCACATATCATCATATTCAGTCTAGAAATCCAGATAAAGGGCATTTTTTCTCATTAAATGTCAGTCGCCTAAACTGGCTAGAGGAATATTTTCATTCTTACCTTGAAACTTTGAAAGCTGCTAGTAACGCTGCTAGAAAGGACTTCCTGAGTTCTGAGACTTACGAACCTACCTATACAATTAATTACGGATTCAACTGTCCAGTGCATAAGGTATCTTCTAAAAATGGGTAGAGGAAAGTCGCCAAATATGGGGAGGTTTTTTTATAAGGCTCACATTAGACATAAGAAGGAACGGAATAATTTTGGTTTTCTCACCAATGTAAACCTCAGGCGATATACTATGTATATTACAAATATGGGCACGTTTGATGTTGTAATACCCTCTGATATTATTGTTAACTTTAAAAGTGCACTTTCCCCGTATTAGGCAACCGGGTTTCGTAATATGGGGAGGTGAGAAACCTCACGGTTTTTATTTATAATAGGTACACTGAATAGTATACCCTACTAATTAAAGCATTAAATCTGACAATTTTTTTTTCGTGTGGCCTCCTGAGAGGCCGAGTGCAGGTCTTTCTAGTCGACGCCCGTGGGCGACCTGCGCGTCAGGATGAGAGATGGAATGGATGAAGATGAATGAAACTGGGCAAGGATGTGGAAGGAAGCGGCCGTGGCCTGTTAGAAGGTACCGTCCCAGCATTTGCCTGGTGTTGAAAAATGGGAAACCACGGAAAATCATTTCAAGGACGGCCGACGGTGGGGCTCGAACCCACGCGTCTACCGAGTCAGCAGAGAGCTTGGCCCCATGGCCTAACGCTGCGTTTTAGCCAGCGTAGCCACTACTGTCGGTAATTCTGACAATGTAATGAAATCATGAACACAAATAGTACAAAAATACAAAAATGAATATTTTAAAGTAAATAACAGTCCTAGTTTCCTGTTGCCGAACTTCCAAACCGTTCAGCAGAAAAATGCATAAACTTAATGAAAACCGAGTGATTCTGATCGAATTAAACTGTAACGAGGTGCAAGGTATGTCTAATTTCTCTTAGATTTATTAGCACGCTATTTTATTTTGTGATATAATTTGCATTTTGATATTGTGGGAATTATAATGATAATATAATAGTGTCACTAGCAACCCGCCCCGGCTTCGCCCGAGAACAGTTATGAATGTGCAAGGAATTCCTGTCAGACGTAATTTAAGAATGGCGAGGTGCAAGCCAAATCCCCCTCCCGTCCAAACTAAAAACACTTATAGTGGGCGAAGTATCGAAGATAGAGATATGCTTACGCGGACATTTTGTACAATTTTTAATGCTGAACAATTCTTACACTCATAGTATATTGATATTTTCAACGGTTTGTCCAGAGTAAGCTTAAAAAGCGCACGGACGTCAAGTTCTTTCTTCGACCTATTCACTGAAAACTAAAATCGTTACTGCTTGGCTCCCTTTGATCATAAATAAATTATTTTCTACAGAAATCTTCCTCGATATTACCTGTACAGAATGGTGAAAGCCGCATCAAAATCCATCCAGTGGTTCTCGAGATTACCCGTGATATCCAAGAATCGGGGACTTTGTTTTACACAAGCAGAGATAAGTCTTAGTCGTGCAATGCTTGGTGAACAGCGCTGTGTGAGCAGTTGAGTAACTAACAAGATTTCATGAAAAAGGTCTCATTGTCTAGGCCGGTATGAGCGCATTCAGTCGGCCGTGAATATATTAATGTATGGTAAATGTGTGAATTTTAACAACAGTGGATTAGTTTCACGGCAATTGACACGAAAAAATTTGTGTAAAATACCATTACTTCAAGTTCCTTCAGATATAGTGAACCAGTTTGCCCAGGGTGGGAACAGAAGAATATTATTGCCCAATATTATCTTATAATGCATACATACAGTAGTTATAATATGCAGGGTATTTATTACTGTTGTGGTCTCATCTCTGTCCTATGGTAACAAACTTTCGGTTCTCATTTTCTGATCATGGTTAGTTATGGGGGCGTGGTGGCGCAGCGGTCAAGCTGTTGGCCTCTCACTGCGGCGGACAGGGTTCAATTCCCGGTCAATGCATGTGAGATTTTCAAAGTGAAATGCCATGTCCTGTGGTTCGGATTCCACATAAAAAGGACATCCCCTGGCTTATGATCTCGAGATTAACGGTCACGTAAAACTACAATATTCCTTCCTTCCTACTTCTGGATGCATTAATTTATTGTTCTTTAAATAATATGGCATGGTAGTATGTCTGTAACTCAACATGTTAATGGTTGTGCTAATGTTACCCATTGTATTTTCACAGATATGGTTACTTTTCTATTGAATTATGTCACCCAAACTTTCGATTCCAAACCGGTCCCCCCCAGATTTAAGCTTCTAGAACTGCCACTGCATATTGTTTCAGAGTGAAACCTTCAATCCGCAGCGGGACATTATGTTGGAGAAATTGAGGCGACTTGATTATCCCTTGCCTTTAAATATCGCGTCACTTGTACATAGTCCTACAGTTCCATTGGTGGATGCCATTATGTCATATTTGGATCACCTTTCATTTCAATTGTAAAATCATAGGTGGGCTCCTAGGGGGTCCTTCCAGTTATTGTTCTGGTGCTGCTGGGTGTGGTTTTTAGGCTTTTGGTCACCCACATATATATATATATAGATCCTGTTTCCTTTATTCCTCATATTTGGCGTGTGCGATAACTACACACATCAAAAAAAGTTTTGCATCACCTCGGTTCCAAGAGTTCCGGAACCTTTAAATACAAAGGGAATAGAGATCAACACAAACAACATTTCAGCTCGTTTTATTGCTCATGAGACCCACACATTGCATGTTGTACCATCATACAGCTAGACTTTCAGCATTTGTGGTCCAGATTGCAGTACACACCACTACCTCTAATACCCAGTAGCACGTCCTCTTGCATTGATGCATGCCTGTATTCGTCGTGGCATACTATCCACAAGTTCATCAAGACACTGTTGGTCCAAATTGTCCCACTCCTCAACGACAATTCGGCGTAAATCTCTCAGAGTGGTTGGTGGGTCAAGACGTCCATAAACAGCCCTTTTCAACATATCCCAGGCATGTTCGATAGGGTTCATGTCTGGCGAACATGCTGGCCACTGTAGTCGAGCGATGTCGTTATCTTGAAGGAACGCATTCACAAGATGTGCACGATGAGGTCGAGAATTGTCGTCCATGAAGACAAATGCCTCTCCAATATTCTGCCGATATGGTTGCACTATGGGTCGGAGGATGTCATTCAGGTATCGTAAAGCCGTTTCGGAGCCTTCCATGACCACCAGTGGCGTACGTCGGCCCCACATAATGCCACCCCAAAACATCAGGGAACCACCACCTTGCTGCACTCGCTGGACAGTGTGTCTAAGACGTTCAGCCTGACCAGGGTGCCTCCAAACACGTCTCCGACGATTGTCTGGTTGAAGGCATATGCGACACTCATCGGTGAAGAGAACGTGATGCCAATTCTGTGGGGTCCATTCAGCATGTTGTTGGGCCCATCTGTACCGCGCTGCATGGTGTCGGGGTTGCAAAGCTGGACCTCGCCATGGACGTCGGGAGTGAAGTTGCGCATCATGCAGCCTATTGCGCACAGTTTGAGTTGAAACACGACGTCCTGTGGCTGAACGAAACGCATTATTCAACATGGTGGCATTGCTGTCAGGGTTCCTCCGAGCGGCAATCCGTAAGTAGCGGTCATCCACTACAGTAGTAGCCCTTGGGCGGCCTGAGCGAGGCCTGTCATCGACAGTTCCTGTATCTCTGTACCTCCTCCATGTCCGAACAACATCGCTTTGGTTCACTCTGAGACGCCTGGAAACTTCCCTTGTTGAGAGCCCTTCTTGACACAAAGTAACAATGCGGACGCGATCGAACTGCGGTATTGACCTTCTAGGCATGGTAGAACTACAGACAACATGAGCAGCGTACCTTCGTCCTGGTGGAATGACTGGAACTGATCGGCTGTCGTACCCCCTTCGTCTAATAGGCCCTGCTCATGCATGGTTGTTTACAACTTTGAGCAGTTTTAGTGACATCTATGAACAGTCACAGGGACTGTATCTTTGATACAATATACACAGTCAACGTCTATATGCCGAAGATCTGGGAACCGAGGTGATGCAAAACTTTTTTTGATGTGTGTATATAAATTTAGACATCAGTGCTAAGGATCAGCTCCGATAGTGAAGAGGATAATGTGGACATCAGTTTCAATGTGACAAACGAAGTCCAAGAGATTAGTGATTTTGAACATATGGACCCATTTTCTGCTGCATTTTACGAAGTCCAAGCGATTAGTGATTTTGAATTTATGGACCCATTTTCTACGACTACTGTAGTCTATTTCCACCCGGATGTTATTGGACGAAGAGGCTTCTGTGTCCAGCAACGCAACCCAAACAACAACAACAACAACATTTGTTATGCGGGAGCCTGTGCGCAGGCCTAAAAAAGTCCATACTACTTTCTCCGTCCGTTAAATAATTATTCTTTTGTTTGGGCCCGAACTCGGTAACAGTTTTGTAGCCAACCTTGTTTGCTTGTTTGTCACTAGATTTCAGGGACTTTCCGTTCATTTTGTTGGTCCTTGGAAAAATTATATTTCCATGGCAACGTGAACATGGACGGTGAATGGATGCATGTGATGAGGAGTTCGCAAATCAAGATAATTATTACGTCTCGACATTTGGTGATTTACAGAAAGGTAATGGTAGTTTCAGTCGATAAAATGGCAGTATATTGTTGGTTGATTGTGTGTGAATTAAGTTCTGTTTTAGGTCGTGCTAAGTTTATAATAATAGAGACATAATGAGATCCTGTATAGGTTAACTGATCTTAAGCTCTTCAATATTTGAGAAGTAATGATGGATGTTATGTGTGTTGCTCGTAATCCAGCCATCGGCTAGAAGTTTAGAAAATCTGCCCGCGTATGAATGAGAAATTATTATAGGCTATATATTGAAAATGTGTTAACACATACAGTACAAGTAGACTTTTTCTATTGGGATTAATGGTGTACATTATATTTAGGGGAAGGATGAACATCCTCTTTATTCTCTACATGTAGCCTACATTCTCAAACTTTTGTTTCACTTGTTCATGATGAATAGTCTTGTCACTTTATTGCAGAATTACCATGCTGGGAAGAAGGTCGTGTACTGCTCTGAATTGCGATGGCGACATCTAACCAGCACAGGCACCTGCGTGGATGACCGTATGGTAGTAGTTTTATACAAAACCTTGTATAAACCAGGTACAGTATTGTCCATTTTAGTCACCTTTATCTGTGATGTAGATTTGTGTCTGTTCATCCCTGTAGTTAGGCTATTATCAGTCAGGTAGTTGAGGTTTTAAGGGGCAGAACTACGAGGTCATCTGCCCCTATCAGTAGATAGCATAAGCTTCACCCAGATGTTCTCCATGAGGAAGTTTTGTTTCTGGTTTGACAAATCGTGATCATTATGTCGATGTTGATACCTTGACAGAATTATACATGTAATTGCAAGTTTCCACGGTTAACATAGAGCCAAATATTAGGCTTGTGACTGTTTGGAGTGTGATAAGTTATCAGCAGGGCCCGGATAATCTTGTACTTATCTCCCTCCTCCCAAATGCCTTGCTGTTTGGTGGGTTGTAATATCTGGACGTGTAGCGATGAATTCATAGACTTGCTATTATTACGAAATGCATCTGGAGCTTTGTACCTTCAGAGGTAGAAAAGTCTTAATTGCAACAACTGTGAATGTGGATGCTATTGTAAACCGGATACCAATTGCCTGATCAGGTAGCCTATACTGTACTGCCACTTGTCGCACATCAACTATGCACAGTGACCATATACATAACTTCTTTTGTGCCTCATTGTGTAGTGGCTAGTACTCTTGGCTGTCACTGCGGAGGTCCGGGTTCGATCCCCAGCTCTGCCAAGAAGTTTAATTCTGGCCTGAGGGTTGTGCAAAAACTGAGAAGAGGCAAGTTCCAATCACACCTCAGCCATCCTGGAAGTGGCTTTCTGTGTTTTCCCCACTTCTATTCCAGGCGTATGCTTAATTAAGACCACAGCCGCCTCCTTCTTAATCTTCATCTGAGTTACAACTGCACACACTAATACAGCCTTCACATTAACACCGGTTATCAGACAAATTCCACACACACCTAAGTACACGGGGCCACATGACCACAATGTCGCAAAGCCCCGAAATGAACCAACAACACAATATAATTTCTTTATGTGGCTTCAACACTGCAGCCCCCTGTGGGTGGGGGTTTAGACTACACCCTTGGTATCCTCGGGCTATCGTACAAGGCGACTAAAAGGAGCAACCTTGGCTATTCTTTGAGGCTTCCTACTTGTCTTATGAATTGCCCCCCTCAAGGGTGGGAGGGATGGAATACACCCACAGGCAGAGTTGGATGGTTGGCACACGTGCTGTGAAAGTATTCTGGAAATATATATAATCTGGTGTAACAATATGTTAATGTTGTAGTAATTTCTAAACATTGCACTTTGTTAGTACATGTGTGTGTACTGTATATAGTTTAATGTAAAGTTTTTACATATTTGGTAGCTGTAATCATGTAAGTGCAGTGCTAGGCCATGGGGTCTATCTATCTGGTGACTGGTGTTGGATTTTTTCTGGTCAGGTTTACCATTTTCAACATCCCCCAATGGCCTGGACGGTACCTCGCTTCATTCCAACTGTTTGTTCATATTCATTTATTTCATCCTTTTATCAGCTCCTTGTGATGTTGCCATCTATTACGACATCCGGCTGTACACATTGGCTAGGTGGAACCACATCGACTTAAATTAATGCAATATTTCAATGGTGGTATTGTATTGGATGGCGGTTCACTGAAATCTTGTTTCAATTTTTATAGCAATTCATTGTATCTCATCTCCGATCCCTCTGAAAGAATAATAATTAGGTGTAGGTATGCCATCAGCTAAAGCGCAGCGTTCGGCCATGGGCCCAAGCTCTCTGCTGACTCGGTGGACGTGGGTTCAAACCCCACCGTCACCATCCTTGAAATGGTTTTCCGTGGTTTCCCATTTCCAACTCTAGGCAAATGCTGGGACGGTACCTCTGACAGGTCACGGCCGCTTCCTTCCACATCCGTGCCCAGTTTCATTAAATCATCTCTCATTCCGGTGCGCAGGTCGCCCACGGGCGTTGACTAGAAAGACCTGTACTCGGCCTCTCAGGAGGCCACACAACAAAAAAGATGACAGGGGGTAGATATACGTGCACATGTTTTGAACTTCACCAGTCCTCTTCAACAAATCAACATCGTCATTGCCTAACTTTAAAACAGTAGATTTTAGCATTTAATGTGCACATTTCAAAACACACATGTTGTGAGATAATGGGTGAAGTTAAAGTCCAATGTAAATTTATATTTAAAGGGCATAGAGTATTTTCAAGAATATTGACAACTTGTCTGTAGGACACACTCTTTCCCGGCGGCTTCGGTGGCGTAGTTGGTAGCATGCTGAGCCCAAGATAGCGGGTTCAAACCTGGCCAAAGCCATTGGATTTTTTAAGAGCGTTAAAAAACCCTCAGTATGCCTTCCTTCGGAGGGGAAGTAAAGCCGGCGGTCCCATGTCATAGATTTATGGCATGTTAAAGAACCTTCCACTAATTACACCTGTGTGAAGCTGAATTGGATAGGTTAAGAATGTAAACAATGCTCGTAGGTTTCTACGTTCGTTGCCAAGAGCCGACTGTGGTGGCGTCTAGTAGCTAAGTTCTGAACTAGGCCTAGTAGTCGTTGACCGTGGTGTTTGGCGGCAGAAGTAAGAACTATTTGAAAAATTCTAATTTGCAGTCTGTACTTATTTTAAAAAATAGATACACACACTAATACAGCCATCACAATCAACACCGGTTATCAGACAGATTCTACACACACCCAAAGTACACGGGGCTACATGACCGCGTTGCCGCAGCCCCTAAACTGAGGAACCAACCAACACTCTTTCCCCTCTCTCTTTTAATACAATGGGCACAATAATCCTGTGATGCAGATTTTTTTCTGTGTATTTACCAGTAATATGATGTGGCTTCGTACATTTGGCCTGCAGGGGTCCTTTTAACATGCCCGAAACAGGAGGTTTTAATTGCCATTAAACTGAGGAGGGGGTATTAAATGTAATTGGTAATGTGTTGCACCATTACGTTCAACCACATCTTCCAAATTTCCCCTCCCTCTTATTTCTTGCAAGAAATGCTGCATTAACTGGAATTGTGTTGCTTTACAGGCTGAAAATTCATGTTCACCAAAAATAATCCTCTTTGAGTTTACAGCTTCTTCAGCCTGAGGATTGATCGAAGCTAGCCAAGAGGTTTTCCTGCGTTGGAGTGTACTTGGCTATGGGTGATCAGTTGTTTTCTACCGTCCTGCAGCATAGCCGATCATCTGAGTGCAACCCGGCATGGTCTTCTTCAATCCTGTCTCCAGTCGACTAAGCCATTGGCGTTCACACATCAGAAGTTATGACTCACATGTGAAAGAATGTACAATGTGTACCGTGATTGAACATAAATTAATAAATCAATTGAAACTGTCTGGAAAATCAGCTTTCTCATTTCCTTGAAGACAATCCTCAACCCTGCCTATATTTTTTCTGTAGATACAGTTGAAAATCATTTAATCATTGAGGCCAAGTTAATTGTAATGAAATGACATTATTGGGCATATACAATTTATTTAGAGAAGGAGGTATAGCAGACAAGAAATCGGCCATAGTGGCGGACTGGGTCGGAATAGGGGTACGGTAATTTTGAGGTTATGGTATCGTAATATTGCAAACTTGCATGAAACTTCATGATTTGTTTATTTTTATCGTTGAAACTTCAAAAAGACCATTCGCTTGTACTTCAACGTCTTAAAAGGGCGAAGCAACTGAAAAAAGTAGGAAATAAAACAACGACCGTCCTTTTTTTCTTCTCATCGTACCAACGTCATAGACCACAACGGACGTATGAAATTCAAGTTTACGATGTCCGTTGCCTCTTAATATTCAATCTAAGTAATAAATTGGCGTTCAAAAATAAAACGTGGTTGCTTTAAAGCAACAATAACGTGGTGTATCCAGATTAAGTCAAACTCGATTCGATTTCCTCTCATTTCGTAAGTTGGCAAATGTACTCGGCGAAAGCAACCTAGATCCTTCGGTCGCTTATTTTTCTAGCACAATATACGGCCAGTTATTGCATCTCAGTGGCGTTGGAATTCGCCACGTGGTGCGCACCATGCAACGCTTTTTAGTAGCTTTGCGCACCATGTGCTTTTGAGTTGGAGCCCAAACAATGACGCAATCGCTGAATTTAACGGAACGCAGAAATACCAGAGAGTCTGTACTCTGTTATTATATGCTCCTTGCCTGTGCGGGAGTGTATTATAACAGAATGGCTCATATCATGAGCAATTTTAGCGACATTTTTTTGGTTTTATTTACTATTGAATTATTTATGAAGTGCAATTATATAGTTAATAAATAGTGATATTTTGGGCGTTTTGAAAGGATTGTAATGATTTAGTACCTATGTTCTGGAAATACGATATTGCCAGGAGTAATGGCCAGTGTTGTTTGTTCTTCGGACTTCAATGAACTGTGCCGTCTCTGTGCTGCTAAAACAAGTATTCTCCTTGGGCTTCACATCTTCGAGCGAGAAGGAGACGTGAGACAAATATTTAAGAAGATTACTGAATGCCTGCCTGTGCAGGTAATTAGTTATTATGTACCTCTTTGGAGTTGTCGGCACTTCGTTTTCGATGCCCTAACCTCACTTATTTTGTTTTGATTCACTATTGTTGGTAAAAGCTGATCTTGGTACCGGTACCAGCACTGGTGTTCTGTATATGCACAGTACCTGTGTCCTGGTGTAATGCAGGTTAAGCTTTCATTTCTAGTGTAAGTTTTCAACTAAAAATTGCATAATTGTATGTTTTGATGGAAATGGTGTACCGGTATGTGACTAGGGTTTATAAAGTGGAGGAAGCATGCGAGACGAGGTACAATTTTTTGAAAGTATGACTTTATCAGGTAGGCTACCTTATTGTACAATGTATGATTCATTTATAACAAACTGAGCATCCACAGTACAGTCTTCGTTTGTTTTGAAAATCACTTGGATGCTTTAAAGTGAACAGTACAGCACACACAATGCAAAACTAAATCAGAGTTGCCAAAACATAGTAGATATGATTATGTTTGTAATGATACAAGCCATTTTATTGTGTTTGTTACCACAATGTGCACTGGCTTTGTATGTAGCCCAATAGATTTTCTTGCCATGTTGTGATCACAGCCCTGTACAAGCAGGTTCAGGAACTGAACAGCTGTGGGCTACTAATGGTAATGGTATAGTCAGTTCCATTTTGGGTAGGGCTACGTGGTTAACCATAGAGACCATAGTGTGGATGCCCAGTGTTTGTTGTAAATCAATCATACATTGTACAGTAAATTCAATGTAAAATTGTACTTCAGTTGGTCAATACATTTAAGGTAGCCCAATTATCATTAATTGTTCAAAAGAGGGGGTACTTATCTGTTTTCACAACTTTTACAAGGCAGATTATTGGAAATGTATTAAGTTATTGATGATTCACATACCTTTCTGGGAATCATTAGAAGTTCATTTCAATTTGAATTGTCACTGCTGCACTGGGAATATTTCTTTTATTAAAAAAATTAATCATATTCTTTCTAGTTCATTTCACGAATGCTGCCATGATACATTCACGTCGTGCACTACGTCATCCCTTTGCCAACATGTCCGATGCAAAATTCACCACACACTTCGTGAATAATGAAATAAAAAGCAAAACTATTCGCCTGGATAAAGATTATTGATGCATGACTACCCCCACTGGGTTCAATTACACATTGCGATTCGGCTGCGTTTAGGGGAATTTTTAATGACCTGGATGACGTATTGATGTTGATGTTCTTTTGTTGCTGGGAGTTGCTGTGTCTGCCATCGCGCTAGCTCATCAGCTGATTACCACGTCAGTGTCGCGTTAGATTTTGGCGTGCGAGGATGTTGTTGTGTGACTTGGAGGAGGTTTGCAGTTTTTGTAGTGTCTGCCATTTTTGTCACATGTTAGCGTTTTGTAAACATAATATTAATAATAAATATTCCCGTGAATAACCTATCGAACAAGATTTTGATATGAGCAGTGACGTGTGCGCGGAATGTGTTGGCGATTTGTAATAACATTGTTGATTTCTGTTTAGGTGTCGCATTTAATTGAAAAGCCATTGGTTTTTACGAAAATGTTAACGTTAGGCACTGTGTGGATGAAAATTACTGCTTCTAGTACCTTCACATGTGCAATAATATGGCCTGTGGGATCTCTCGGTGAGTTGTAATAAAATTGTTCATATATTTCTTTTGGTTGTTGCATTCAATTGAAAAGTTGCACTGTACTCTTCTAACGCCATTGGTCTAGACGAAAATATTACGTTAGGTGTTGTGCGGACACGTGTTGTAATGAACTATTATGTTTGTCTACATATAACTTAACAAATACATACCTGAAATTATGCCCCCTATTTTTGAAACACTGAACTTCACCGGAACCACACTTTCCCCAATAGGTTTATAATGAAGGACTTAAGGAGAAAGGTTGTTATGTTTCTATTTCAATCAAATGATTATAGAACACCATTTACATTTCAGTTAGAATTCCCAGTTCTATGTTCCGTAACTTAAGAAGGCAATCACTAAAAATTGGATCATCATAACACTCACCGGTTATTCGATATTCATGAAATTATACGATTTGAGTACTGATTCCTTTGATTTACTGTTTCTGAAATCCATGCAAAATGATCAAGAAGACCTCAGAATGTTAAAATGACATGAAACAGGCATCACTGCGGGCAAAATATGAAGTGGACAGCAATTATGGAACACATTTTCCTACAGCAACAGTATCCTGAAAATCGCACACTTCGTACATTTTTTTAAAAGTCATTTTTTAAAGAAAGTACAGTATAGATATTTATGAAATTAGAGTGCAATGTGTCACTGCTAATGTATATTCTCTTCCATTTGAATGCTCATATTTGTTACGATCGGTAGTTTGTGAGCGCCGCAGGAGGGATCTATACTACTGAAATAATATATAACTTACTAGCGGACCCGTGCAAGAAATCTCGCATGTTCATAAACCGCTCTTTCCCCAATGAGAGACTTAAGGAGAAAGGTTGTTATGCTTTTATTTCAACCAAATGATTATAGAACACTATTTACATTTCAGTTAGAAATCCAAGTTCTACGTTCCCTAACTTACGAAGGCAATCACTGAAAATTGGATCATCATATCACTCACCGGTTATTCGATATTTATGAAATTATACGATTTGAGTACTCATTCCCTTGATTTAATGTTCCTGAAATCCATGCAAAATGATAAAGGAAAGACCTTAGAATGTAAAAATGACATGAAACAGGTGTCACAGTGGCCAAAATGTGAAGTGAACAGCAATTATGGAGCATATTTTCCTACAGCAAAAGTAACTGCAAATCGCACACTTCGTACATTTTTGTAAAAGTAATTTTTTTAAGAAATTAACTTATATATATTTATAATATTAAAGTGCAATAAGTTACGTCTCTGCTAATGTCTATTCTCTTTCATTTGAATACTCACTTGTCACGATCGGTCGCTTGTGAGCGCCGCTGGAGGGATCTATACTATTGAAATAATATATACTAGTGGACCCGTGCGAGAAATCTCCCATGTTCATAAGCCACACTTTCCCCAATGGGTTTATAATAAGAGACTTAAGGAGAAAGGTTGTTATGTTTTTATTTGAACCAAATGATCATAGAACACTATTTACGTTTCAGGCATCCCTACAGCCTAAAATGAACAGCAATGATGTCGCGTATTTTACTACACCAACAGTATTTGCAAATCACACACTTCTTAAAAAATTTGATATTTATGAAATTAGAAAGTCTCCCATAAGTCCAACCCCTCGTCCACGTCGTGGGAGACGGGCAATGGCACAAAGTAGGGGATCGCCTGTAGGGGCGAAGTACAGTGGGGACTTCATGTGCCCCGGGATCGTTACGGTAGCTGTGAAGGTCCTACAGGAACCCTGAAAAGTGACGGCTAACAGGGCTCTGGTGAAGCAACAATAGGCCCAGCAAGCCAGTAGTGGATGAAACCAAATGCTTTCAAGAATGGAACGAGCCTTGGACATGATGGATTTAATAGACGACGACACGGCTGTACACACGGACTAACATTTGGAACTTTAAACATAAGAACGCTGACGGGGAAGGTGGAGGAGATAGTGGATATGATGGAAAGAAGGAAGTTGGATTTATTGGGATTGGCAGAAACAAAGTGGAAAGGGGAAGGAAGGAGAGAACTGAGAAAAGGCTATAGACTGTACTGGAGTGGGAATGAAGAGGGAAAGAATAATGGAGTGGGAGTAGTAGTACGAGATGGTTTAAAAGAAGAAGTGAGGAGAATAAGTGATAGGATGATGAAAGTGAAAGTAGCACTGAGGGGAGAGACCGTAGAAATAGTGCAAGTGTATGCTCCACAAGTAGGCTGCGCCTCTGAAGAGAAGGAGGAGTTTGAAGAGGAATTGCAGAAGCAGCTGGTAGGAAGAAATATGATTGTTATGGGGGATCTGAATGCCCATGTAGGAAGAGAAAGACAAGGTTATGAGAGTGTTCTAGGACCAGAGGGTTGGGGCGGAAGAAATGAGGAAGGAAAGAGACTGTTGGACATCTGCCAAAGGAACAGCCTGCTAGTTGGGAACTCCTGGTTTAAGAAAAGAGAGAGCCACACAATCACATGGTATAGTGATGACTTGACCAGGAAGTCGGTGGTCGACTATATACTGTATGAGAAAGAACTAAATAAGAACATCACGGACATCAAGGTTATACCATCGGAGAACCTGGATGGCGACCATCGATTGCTGGTAATGAACCCGAGAGGGAGTAAGGAGAAGAAAGGGACTGAGAACCAGGAGAGACGTATAAGGATATGGAAACTGAAAGAAGAGGATAGAATGGTCGAGTACCTCAAAATGGTAAAGGAAGGAATTCTAACAGATAAGAGAGAGGGGTGGAAGAGGAACGGGCTAGATTTAAGAAGACACTAGTAGGTGCAGCAGAAGTAGCCCAGTCATTTGGTGCTCAGAAGTGCCTGTTTCAAAAAAAAAAAAATAGGGTAGAATGTTTCTCGACGGATTCTTATGTTTTTCGGTGTGCTGAATCCGAATCTGAAGTTTGCCAACAAATAAAATGACGGCTTCACAGTGAAAATCTCAAAAAATCCTAAACATTTCGGACTTTTTTTTCACAAAATCGCTTATAAGTTGAAAAATATGCTACCTAGTGAATTTCTCATTATTTACAAAATTAAAGTAGACAAAATTTCTTTCAAAATGCACTGGGCACTTTTAGTTTTTGAGTGCAGGGTACCGCCGCTAGAGCGCGCTGAAAAAGAGCAACGTTTTGCCACTTTGGCAAAAACGAGAAAAACTCAGCCCTAACTAGCCCCAGGCACTTTCTAATCGTGTTTCCTCCATTAATACGTGTTTTATTCATGTTCTATGGTGGTAACATGATTGAAAGTTCGTTGGAAAAAAAAATTGATAAATTAATATATTCATGTTAAGTCCATCTGTACTTATCCACCTAATGGTAAAGTGTGAAAGTGATGAGGTGAGTAATGTAAAACAGTTTTTGTGATTTTTCACTCAACATCTCACTATGTCACACATATCTCACACATTCCTAAAGAGATATATTTAATATATTGATAGTGTGAAACCAGAGTCGTTTCCCCTTTGTGTGAAATGTTCACCCTCAAGCCCTCAATAGGAAGGGTCCTCTTTTTGCCGACACATCTGTCCTTGTCAGGTCCCCCTACATGCCTCCGGCCAACTCCTCTGCCATTCGAGTTTAGTTTAGTTTGCTCTCTCCTCCTCGTGGAACTGCTAAGTGTTCTTCTTCGGGTTTCTGCCGTTCGTTCAGTGTTTTCAATTGAACTAATGTTGTTATTAGTGAATACGTGAGGGACGAAAATGTTGCGTCGTGAATGTGCAATTTGTGAGGAGCCTCTGGATGATCAGACTCGAACTTTCTTTCCAACGACAAGAACAAGAATAGATTCATAGAGCTCCTCAGGAGTAGACTGGGGCAGGGATTGAATCACGAAAAGCCATTGAGGATGCTGATGCCCTCATCATAAGAACGGCTCAATCCATAGCTTCCACGCATGGCACAGTTGCAGTGGTGGGAGAAGATGTTGACCTTCTCGTCATCATGATAGGCATCCACACTTCTCCTAACGTGTTCTTCCTGAAACCAGGAAAAGGAAAAGTACCACTGACGCTATATAGCCCTGGCAGCTCGCTAGAGGAGCCTCTGAGCCACCATATTTTATTCCTCCACGCTGGTAGTGGTTGTGACTCCACATCCGCCATGTTCAACCAGGGTAAGACGAAATTCTTGAAGACCCTCAAGAAGAACCCAGATCTTGTAAACTACCTTGAGCATTACATGGACCCCACAGCACAAGTCGAGGAGCTAGTGAATGCTGGCGAAAAATCTCTAGTGGCCTTATATGGTGGTGACCACCATACCACTCGTCTGAACGAACTGAGGTACAAGCTGTACCTCAGTACAGCATATAAAGTCACCGGAAACATGGCCTCGATCCCTCCCACTGAAGCTGCAGCCCGTGAGCACTTTCTGCGAGTTTACCACAAGATCCAGCGGTGGCTCGACAATCAGCTCAACCCCCAGAACATTGGGGGGGGAGTCGTCGAGGAACGGCCTCATCCCCACGAGAACAGCTAAGGCCCCAGCTCCTGACAAGCTTCTCCGCAAGGTCTCTTGCAAATGCAAAGGCGACTGTCGAGGAACCTGCGGTTGTCGACGTGTGGGTCTATATTGCTGTAGGCTTTGTACCATCTGCGGGGGAATCTGTCTGAACGTTGACAACTCATGTGACATCGACAATGAAGGTGACCCTGTTGACCCTTCTCCGGTTGAGTCACCACCTACAATCCTGGAGACATCAGCACAAGGTAAATAGCAGGTTTGTACACCACCTTATTCCAATGCGGTTTGCTTACTTCACCCACTAATGTATTCATACGATTTCTTTTTAGAGGTGTCCGAGAATCCTGATGATTCCATCCCGGTCGAATCACCAACGACGATAGCGGAGACTTCAGCAGAAGGTAAACTGCATGTTTGTAATACACCCTATTTCACTGGGTTTCGAACAGTTTTCCAACTAGACACCTGAAAGTATTGTGTTCAATAATATGTAAAATTCCTTTTCCAGTGGAGTTACCGACCGATAGCGATCAACCGGGGCCTTCTGCTCGGCAACCGGAGGCTGCTCCATCGAGGCCAAAAAGGAGGAAGCTCAATTAAAGAATTGAAATTAATTGTAATGTATTAATAGTTAATTGCTATTACATTCCTTTTCATTATATTCATTTCATTTAATTTTGAAATAAATAATAAAACGGCTTGATCGGTCCTTTATGAATTCCTACCACTCCGTGGGCAATGTTTTTCAAGGGCTCCGTTATCTTGTAACCACCATAGAACATGAATAAAACACGTATTCATGGAGGAAACACGATACGAAAGCGTCTGGGGCTAGTTAGGGCTGAGTTTCTCTTGTTTTTGCCTAAGTGCCAAAAAGTTGCTCTTTTTCAGCACGCTCTAGTGGCGGTGCCCTGCACTCAAAAATTAAAAATGACCAGTGGATTTTGAAGGAAATTTTAGCTACTTTAATTTTGTAAATAGTGAGAAATTCACTAGGAAGCATACTTTTCAACTTATAAGTCCGAATTTTTTAGTTTTTATTTGCTATTTTCACTGTGAAGCCGTCATTTTTCTTGTTGGCAAACTTCAGATTCGGATTCAGCACACCGAAAAACATAAGAATCCGTCGAGAAACCTTCTACCCTAATTTTTTTAATGGTCAAACTACCATTTGACTGGGCTAAAGCAGTATGTGGGAGGACACGTAGTAAGAAGAGGTGGAAGGAAACACCATGGTGGAATGAGAAGACAAAATATATAGTTAGGGAAAAGAATAGAGCCTTTAGGAGGTGGTATCAAAATAGGACGGTAGAGACAAGGGAAGAGTACCAGGGAAAAAAGGAGGTGAAGAGAGTAGTGGCTGAGGAGAGAAGAAAGTGGATGGAAGAGTGGACAAAGATGATGGAGGATAGTGAAGGTACAAAAAAGGTCCTGTATGGGATGGTAAAAAGTAAGAGGCGGAAGGATCCTTCGGATTATGTTAGAATGGTGAACAAAAGGGGACAAGAGATAGAAAATAGGGAAGAACTGAAGAAAATGTGGAAAGAATATTTTGAAGAACTTCTGAACCCAAATGGAAATGATGGTGAAGAGGAAGAAATCGGGGAAGAGGAAGATGAACTGCAAACAGAAAAGGACTTAACATGGAAAGAAGTGAAAGATGCAGTGAAAAAGATGAAAGGAGGGAAGGCACCGGGTGTGGATGAGTTGAGCGTGGAGATGGTGAGATCAGCAGGAGAGGTGGGGATACAATGGTTGTACCGAGTGATGAGGACAGCATGGAAGGAAAGGAAGACCCCAGAGGACTGGAAAAAAGGAATAATTGTCCCGATCTTCAAGAAAGGTAGTAGGACAGATTGCAGAAACTATCGGGGAATAACACTGATGAGTCATTGTGCAAAGATCTTCGAGAAAGTTTTGGAAAGGAGAATTAGGACAAGGATAGAAGGAGGAATGAGGGAAGACAACATGGCTTCAGAGCAGGAAGGTCCACAGTGGATTTGATTTTTGCTGTAAGGCAGTTACAAGAACAGCACTATGAGTATGGAACAGATCTACTGATGGCCTTCATGGACATTGAGAAAGCATATGACAGTGTATGCAGAAACAAAGTATGGAAGTCCCTGGAGGATAGAGGAGTAGAGAAATGGACTATAAAGAGGATAAAGGAGATGTACAAGGGAAGCGTGAGCTGTGTGAAAGTGGGAGGAGAGAGATCGGACTGGTTGGAACAGAGGAACGGCCTGAAACAAGGAAGTGCACTGTCACCGTTACTTTTCATTGTGGTGATGGATGACATAATGACCCGAGTGGCACAAGTAATTGGGGAAGGAAAGATGAAAGCAATGGTGTTTGCACATGATTTGATGATTTGGGGAAACAAGGAGGAGGAGGTACAGGAACAGTTGGAGGTGTGGGAAGGAATAATACAAGGATATGGGATGAAATTTAGCATAAATAAGAGTGAGATGGTGATCACAACAAGGAAGAAGGAAAGAACCACAACGGGAATAACAATTGGTGGGGAACAGCTGAAGAAAGTGGAGAGTTTCAAGTATCTGGGAAGCCTGATACAAGATAATGGAAGAAACGATACAGAAATAAATGAGCGGGGGATGCAGGCAGAAGCATTTCGGAGGAGTGTGAGAAGCATGTTATGGAGCAAGGATGTCCCTGAACAGCAAAAAGATCATATATCGGACGTACTATGTCCCTATCCTGACGTATGCCTCGGAGACCTGGGTTATGAAAGGAAGGGAGAAGAGCAAAATACAGGCCAGTGAGATGAGGTTCTTGAGAAGCAGTATTGGAGTTACAAAGATGGACAGAATAAGAAATGAGAGGACCAGAGAATTAATGAAGGAGGAACCATTACAGGATGGTATAGAGAAATCTAGACTTAGATGGTATGGACATGTAAAGCGAATGGAGGAAAAGAGGATACCCAGGAGAGTACACGAGACGAAGTGGGAAGGAAAGAGACCGAGAGGAAGACCGAGAGACAGGTGGCTGAAGGGGGTGGAAGAAAGCGTGAAGAAGAGTGGAGAAGACTGGGCAAGGGTGGAAGCTGAGAGATGGTGGGAAGACAGAAGACGTTGGTGAGGCTTGTGTTCCAAACAGACCCGGCCAGTGGCTGGAAACTGTGCAAGATGATGATGATGAAATTAGAATGCAATTCGTCACAGCTAATGTCGTTTGTGTGCTGAGTTCATTGATTGACAGCTTAGCCGTAACCCTCACCATTTATTCGGTATTTATGAAATTATGGGATTTGAGTACAGGTACTAATTCCTTTAAATTACGGTTTCTGAAATCCATGCAAAATGATAAATGAAAGACCTCAGAATGTTAAAATGACATGAAACGGGTGTCACAGCGGCCAAAATTGAAGTGGACAGCAATTATGGAGCGTAAGTTATTTTCCTGCAGCAACAGTAGGCTTGTCTGCAGATCGCACACTTCGTACAGTTTTTAAAAGTAATTTTTTAAAGAAATTATAGATATTTATGAAATTAGGAGTGCAATGCGTCACTGGTTATGTATATTCTCTTTTATTTGAATGCTCATTTTTCACGATTGGTCGCATGTGAGCGCCCCAGGAGGTATCTATACTGCTGAAATAATAAGGAAAAGTCATATTTTTTTCCTGAGCTCATTTTACCCGAAATGTGAAAAATAAGTTTGAATGACGGGTCCCTGACCACGTTTAAAGCAATTTGATGTTGCCTATAATGCATATTTCGGCCATTTTTATTGTTTTGGTCATATTTTAGTGATATAAGGTCATATTTGGTTATAATTGAAGCATTTTTGTTTAAATTTAGGCATCGTTAACAAGGTACGTGTTATCTGCGTCGAGTTTCAAACTCAGGATTTCCGAATATAGTGTAGGCTAGTAGATACAGTATATTTTTCTTTCTATTCCCAGAACAGGCAGATAGCAGGTTTAGAATACCTGATTCCAAGAAGGCGCTTCGCTACGGACTTCTTTTAGCACATCTTTCTGGACAAGTTAGATTGCGACACTGAAGGCATGAGGTCACGGAACACGACGATAGTGTGCTTCCACCTTTCAATAGGATGTCACTCCAGTAGATATATTTAGCTCAGAAGCAATTAGCAAACAAGGAAATGCCATGTTATGTCTTTTAGGAAAACCAAGCAAGAACTGCATCTCAAGGATATGATACTGAATGAATGTTGAAAATTTTAATGTACTGTAGTTCTCTGTCTGTTTGTATGATTTAATGTGTCTGGTGAATTATCGCTGATCACGTTTTGGCACTTAAGACATTTACTGTGTGTTAGTGATACTCTTATCTATCCCAAAAATTCATGTCATATTTCATAGTTTTTTAGGTTATATTTTTTAGGTCATATTTAGCTAGTTTTTAGGGCATATTTGCTTGCATATTTAGTACTTCTTTAGGTCTTAAACTTCCGAACCCTAATGATGATTATATTTGTAAAATTGTGTATCGGAATCTGTAATTAGCCTATATAGCTCAATTACAGAGGACGATACACATCTTTTTTTTAAATTTTATATTAATCTACACCCTTTAACATCTGTGATGCCTCGCCCTCACTGCAAGTGGACGGAAGAAAGGAGAGCTGAACATTCGTCAAGAATGAAGATCTACTGGCAGACAAGAAAACAAGCATTACAGTGATCATATGAGTGAAGAACATCGTGGTCCATTGATGGCCGAAACGACTCAAAAAAAAAAAAAAAGGTTTGTATCGAAATCTGTAATTGACCTATATAACTTAGCTCAGTTACAGATGGCGACACAAACTTTTATGAATGTGAAATCAGAAAATTGCGATGTGTATCGTCATATGTAATTGATCTATATAGCCCAATTACAGATTACAATACAAAATTTTATAAATATAACTTAACCTTAAATTGGAACATTTTCGTATGTATCGCATTCTGTAATTGAGCTAGATATAGGTCAATTACAGATGGCGATAATGCATATCGAAGGTTCTTTTAAAATGCTGGTTTCTGTTTTTGTGATTCCCACCAAAAAACCCATACTAACCAGGCTTTTCTTGTAAGCTTGCCAGAGGAGTATTTCGTGACGTCGTTAATGACGCCACGAAAGCCGTCATTTTGTTTTTAGGGGAATTTTATACGCAAACGATTGCAATGTGTAATAGTCTCCCCCCTCTGTGCGTGACTAAAACCAGGGGTGTCTATATTACATGTAGCTAATGAGGCCACACTACCTAACCATTGGTCTGCCGGATGCTATATAGTACCGAATGCGTGGGGTTGGCAATACGGTGCATGACGGTACATGGCTGAATCTGCTGGACTTTTGCCTATATAGGCCTAAGTCGTGTTCATATTTGGGATGGCTGGCTGGGTCTCAGACAGCGGAGGAGTAAACATCTATTACTACATCATCTCCAGATATTTTCCTGACTATTAATTCAGGTAATTTGGTTAATTTCAGTACTTTAAGAATTTTGTACCGATAAGTACACAGGGGAATTACACTCATGTGCCACTGCGCCAAAATATTTGAGAAGGTACTGGAGAGAAGAATTCGGACAGAAGTTGAAGATGGGCTGAGGGAAGAACAGTATGGATTCAGGCCAGGAAGGTCAACAGTTGACCTCATCTTTGCAGTAAGACAGCTACAAGAACACCATTATGAATATGGGAAAGATCTGGTGATGACCTTCTTGGATATTGAGAAAGCATATGATAGTATTAATAGAAACAAGGTATGGGAAGCAATGAGAGCAAAAGCAGTGAACAAGGAGACAGTGGCAAGAGTGAAAGCAATGTACGAGGGAAGCAAAAGCTGTGTAAAGGTGGGAAGAGAGAGAACGGAATGGTTTCAACTGGAGAGTGGTCTGAAACAGGGAAGTGCCCTCTCACCCCTGTTATTTATAGTGGTGATGGATGAAATCATACGAAAAGTGGTAAATAGCATTGGGGAAAGGAAAATGAAGGCAATGTTGTTTGCTGATGACCTTCTGGTATGGGGAGGGGATGAGGAAGAAGTACAAGAGCAATTAGATGAGTGGGAGAAGGTAGTGTTATCATATGGGATGAAGTTCTCAGCACAAAAGAGCGAAGTGGTCATCACAACGAGGAAGAAGAACAGACTGGATATGGGCATAACACTTGGAGGACAGCAGTTGCAGAAAGTAGAATGCTTCAAGTACTTGGGAAGCATAATTGAAGAAAAGGGAGGCAATAGGATGGAAATAAATGAGAGGGGAAGGTGCGCAGATGGATTTTTCAAGAGTGTTAGGGGGATGATATGGAATAAAGATGTACCACAAAAATGTAAAGGAATCATCTACAAGACCTACTTTGTGCCAATTTTGACATATGGTTCAGAAACATGGGTGATGAAGGAAAGGGACAAGAATAAAATACGAGCAGTGGAGATGAAGTTCCAGAGGAGTAGGGTAGGAGTGACAAGAATGGACAGAGTAAGGAATGAGAGAGTCAGGGAGATGGTAAGAGAGGAACCATTGCAAAATAGAATAGAGCGATCTAGGCTACAATGGTATGGACATGTGAGGAGGATGCAAGAGGAGAGGATACCGAAGAAGATGTTTGGAATGGAAATGACGGGAAGGAGGCCAAGGGGAAGACCAAGGGACAGATGGACAAAAGGAGTTAAGAAGAGTGTGGAGGAAAGAGGAGTGTGCTGGGACACAGTAAATGACGAGAGATGGTGGATGGACAGGAAACGATGGAGAGGCTTATGTTCCAAGCAGACCCGACCAGCGGTTGGAAACTGCTCATGATGATGATGATGAAGTAAGTTACCTCTTCTGAATTCTTACCAATTATCTTGGGTGGTTAATGTTAATAAACTCAAACTCTTGAAATAAAAGACACACAGGTTGAAAAACTTCAGTTCATAAAAATGGTATATTAATTCTTAACCCTCGGACACTTGCGCGGGGTTCATATGTAGCCCAAACAGTTATTCGATCTGATGGACTTGCACACGTTAATTTTGATGTTCAGTTTTAATAATATGCTAAATAGTAGTATATAGAAGTATTCTAAGCAAAATCTAAGGATTTTATGTAGGCTTTTATTTTCATATGGAGAGAAAATACAAACCTAAGAAGAAAATTCAATTTTACCGTAGATCTTCAGTAAAACTCCAGCAGAAATAAAACTAATGGATCTATAACTATTAAAATTATTTTTATGTAAACCTAAATACTTGTTAGTTCATATTTGGATTGGAATTGATCAAAAACAATGCTAGGTTAGATAATTTCCTTAGAAATTCACCACTTATTATGATCAATTTCTGTATTTTCATTTATATTTTTCTCGGATTTTTGAATTTTATTTTTGCCCTTTTGGCTACAATCTATATCCCAGGAAATCCATAAGCATGCACACACAAATTTGTCACCCAAGCCTTCAGTGCAGATAGGTACCCTACAATGATCCACTTTGCGCATCTGTTCCTTTTTGATTTATCCCTTCCACGTTCACACAAGAGGCAACAGCCTACTTTATTTCCACTACACTCAACCTATCACTACTTTCATCTAAACACTGACTGATTTGAAAGTCATCTACATAGTCACCCCCTGTGAGGTAACGTTTCCTTTGTACGCTCAATTCTGAAACAGCATTGCTCGCACGGGCTACTATTGTAGCCCAGATGACTTCTAATGCATCTGGTGCCATTTTGGTGCAATTAGTTCAGTCGGAAACACACCCGTCTGTTAAATATAGCATCAACAGGCAGCTACAGAGATTCTCGATATCCCGAGCAAAGAATATACTCTGCGCTACAACAAAGTAATCACTGGGCTACATATGTAGCCGAGGGTTAATGAGACCAGAACTTGGCTTTTACACTTGCATCAGGCATCATCGTGGCTTTTACAAACTGTACCTTGTTTCATCTTCTGGGGTACATTACCTATTCAAATTAGTTACCCTAGTCACTATTGTACTTGAAATATGTACTAAGCTAATTACGTAAATATGTGTTTTTATTTATTGCTCTGTTAACAACGGCACATTATGGAATGAACTGGGTGCTGCACACTTTCGAATGAACAGGGCGCTATTTTGTTTTACATAGTAGTAGGCCTACCGTAAGCGCGAAGTTGGCAATACTGTCTTAACGATAATTCAAGTGCATAAGTTTGTAATGTTTTTTACTAATGGTTCCCCTAAGTTGTTGTTATTAACAGGAATGTTAAAATTATTACTGAAAGGGTAAATATAAGAACCAACAACCAATCCCACCATTAAAGTAACACCTGAAAAAGTTTTATGGATAAGAAGAAAAATCCGGGTGGGCGCCAACTCATATACAAATAAAATCTATGAGTAATCAATCTCTTGTTCAATGAAATAGAAAAACAAGTCCTCTACAATCTCAAGGGGTAGGGTATTTCTGAATACCAACCAAGATACCATCAGTGAGGAAAGCAAGTTTAGATATCTACTGCAATATACAATCAATTACAGGGAATGTTACGGATTGAGGAGAAATATGAATATCATACATAATATATTTGTTTTGCTCCAGTAAACATATATGATTTCCTAGATCTTTCTTTATTAAAAGCAATCTTCTCTACTAGAAGCATTACGGGACCAGCAATGATAAACAATCCAGATACGTTCATTCAGTGTAACAAAATCTTCCAGTTCATATATACAAGCACATACCCATATCATAATCTCCAAACCTACAATAATCATTTTTAAAATCCTCCCACATCCAGTGTTCATATATTTCATCTTCTTGCCTTTTCTAAGATAATCCACTTCCTCTACCGCTAGATCCTCCTCCATGGATTCCATAGATTAGCACTCAAATATGCATAGTTCATGATCTTACCACCGAAGCGCTACTATGATAAAAATGTCACATTCACCCCCAGAAATCTTGACAACAAAGTCATTTTGGAGGGATTTCTGATACACATTTAACCCAAATATCCATAAGTACGTTAGATACCAAGTCCAAGACCATTTAAGTCTTCAGTAATTGGAGCAACATCTTCATGAAGACCCTTCACCAGGATTTTTCCATTTTTGTCGACAAGGGTGCTGAGATGTTATATCCAGTCAGGCATTCTTTCATACATAGTTCCACCAAACCCTCCACTGTGAAGATCCTTGGCAGCATATTCATCTTTTGCATATATTCATTCATGTGAATAGTCTGTTCCATCTTGAACTTGGGGAGAGTCACATCAACTTTTGTTCGCCTCAGTCCATTTTGAACAGCAGTGAGGTTCACAGTCCGAGAGAGTTCATCCAGTTCTCTGCTATCTCCACAACCTCGTGGCAAGAGAATCAACATGAGGAGTTTATCTCCCTGGTAGTCCAGCTGAATTGCTTGGTAGTCAAGGAAGTTACCATACATATAGCTATCTGTTGTATGCACCATATCCATATTTGTCACATCATTGCATGACGTATGAAACTGCTCAGATCTTGTGTCTCTCGAGTTGATTTACTTTGTCCAGTTGCCATTGAAGTATATTCCATTAACTAAAACTGCACGAGTTACTATGGTTACTGCATCATTATGTAGGGTCTATCATAACCAGTCTTCATATCTCCATATAATTACCATATTTAGACTTCTTGAATACGAAAACTTAGAAATCATATATTTCAATTATATAAAATTACTGTACCAAATCAAATTAACAGATGCAAAAACCAAGGTAAATTATGGTCAAAAGATATTAAAAAACAGAATTAATGGATTGACTAAAAATAAGAAAGAAAATTAAATAACATTCTCACTAAAAGATATGTACATTACAGCAAACCAACAAATGTACCCTGTGCAAATATATCCTAAGATAGATCACAAGATAGACATATGCCTCAAAACATGAATCATAATAATAATGAAGTCGCGTAACACGCCCCCTACACATTTAATTCCAAATATGCATCCTTCACATACACACTTCTTACACACATAGGAATATACATGAATATAATTAACTAAATCATAAACTCTGCATTCAAAATACCTATCTCTAAATGCCAGGCATAGATGTACCTATACTTCCTTTAAACAACAAACTTCCGTAATGAGTGTACATTATATGTACCATACAGAATTCTCCCCTCATCTTCGAGTACATATGCACATGGACCTATCCTCTTATTAACTTTATATGGACCAGAATATATAAGAAAAAACTTCTGCATCACCTTTTCTGAGCTACAGGATTGCCTTGGTACCCGTAATAGTACTAAATCACCCACCATAAACTCGTCTGTTTTTTTATTTCTTTGTTGACGTTATCTTTTTTCAGATGCTTTATGTAAATTCCTACCTGCCAACTTAATAAACATATTCCTTTCCATCTTCCACAGATAAACCCAAAGTTTTTACCAATTCATTTTGAAGATTTTTACCTAGATGAATTTCCATTGGTGTAAACTTAGTACTCTCATGCTGTACCGAATTCAACCAGTTTTTGACTTTATAAAGTTGAGATACCCAAGTTGTATGCTTATCATGAACTAAAGCACGGAATATACGACCAATCTCTTTCATAACACGTTCACAAAGGTTTCCCTGTGGATAACGTATTGATGAATGTACTTGTTTTATCCCAACTTGTACCATTCTGTTTTTCCAGTATTTAGATGTAAACTGAGGTCCACTATCCATCAAAATTTTAAGTGGAGTACCATATTCTGGGATATATCGATCTAGTATCTTATTACTACATGCTTTTCCTGTTGCCTTCCTCATTGCATATAATTTTACAAATTTTGAAAAAGCATCAACCACCACAAATATATATTGATAACCAAATTGTCCTTTTACCACTGGACCAAACAAATCTGCACATATTAACTCCCCAGGTTTACTTGTAATTACAACTTGCATAGGACCATAAAGATACCTACAAGGGAATTTAGATTTTTGACAAAGAACACAAGTAGATAGAATCTTTCTAACATCTCTTCCCATTTTATACCAAATAAAGTTTTGTTGAAGTTTATACAAAACCTTATTTGCACCGAAATGTCCTAACTATTTATGAATAAACCATACTATCTCCTCTCTGAGGCATCTCGGTACACAAATACCCCACTAACCCTCCTTACTTTTACGTGCCAAAAAGCCATTTTGTAATTTATACACATGTCTACCTATCTTAAAACTCTCAAAACCTCCTGCCTCTAATTTTACTAATATATCATTCAATTCGTCATCCTCTCTCTGACTTTCTAATAGTTGCCTTAATGATTTCATAGACTTCTTATTACTCTCATCTATGCAGGCACAAATTAATACACCCTTCTCACCCTTCAAAGTATATTTTTCTCCTATTATCTTTCTATCTATAGATAAAATATCAGCTAATATATTATCCTTCCCTCTTATATGATATATATCAAAATCATATTCCTGTAAAGCTAGTATCCAACGACTCACTCCATTCGAACTCAATTTACAGGATTTCATGAATGCTAAAGCATGATGATCCGTATAAATACTAAATCTACCTCCCAAAACATACATACGGAACTTACACAGACTGTAAACAATTCCTAAACGTTCCAATTCCGTTATACTATACTTTCTTTCAGCAGATGTTAATCATCTTGACGCTAATGATACAATCCTAAGATGATTGTCTTCATCTTTTGACATAATACACCCGAAATCCCTATCTGTGAAGCATCAGTCATCAAATTATATTCCTTATCCCTAAATGGATATTTCAACACTACAGCTTCCATAAATCCTTGTTTTAATGCCCGAAATGCATCCTCATGAATCTTTTCCCATTTCCATTTCGTGCCCATCTTCATTAGGTCTCTAAACGGTTCCACTAAGCATGCGTACTTAAGTACAAATCTTCTAAAAAAAATGCACATTCCTAAATAAGATTTTAGTTCTTTAACATTCCTAGGCATATCAGTATCCAGGATTTTCTCTATCCTACCAATCTCCGGAGATACACCCTGTGCAGAAACTTCATGACCCAAAAAGATAACCTTTTGCCTACAAAACATCGATTTAGACAGCTTTAATGTGAAACCAGCCTTATCCAATTTGTTAAAAACACAATTCAAATGATTTAAGTGTTCTTCAAATGTTTTAGAACTAATAACTAAGTCATATATATATATATATATATATATATATATATATATATATATAGTAACAAAATCGGTACAATCATTTCCTAATGCAATGTTGAGAGCTCTTATCAAAGCAGCAGTACTACTTTTTAAGTCCAAAAGGTACCCTACAGAAATTATATAGGTTATATCTGTAACTAAAAGCAGTAAAAGGATGATCATTTTTTAAAGGTACTTGCCAGAAACTTGAACTGAGATCTACAGTAGTGAACCACTGTTTATTCTCAAAATTCTGTACTAGTTCTTCTATAGACAGAGATTTAAGTTGATCAACTGAAATATGCTGATTTAGTAACCTAGCGTCTAGACATATTCTCACGTTACCATCTCCCTTAGGTACAGTTATAAGAGGATTTATATATGGACTATTAGATGGCTCAATAACCTTATCGGCCAACATCTGATCAATCTGTAACTGTACTGCCGACTGAAATTTAAATGGAATAGGATATCTATGTCCTACGAAAACCTTGTAATTATGAACATTCAAAGAATGTACATAACAATTAGCTTCACCAATCCTATCCTCAAAAACTCTTTTATTACTTACTAGTACCTTAAATAATAGTTCTCCCTTTTCTTCACTCAATTGACTTCGTTCAATTGCTTTCCCAAATAAATCTCCAAGATCATCTCCAATAAGTACTGTATCTATAATACACAATGTCTTGCTTTCTTTAAACTCATCTCTTACGTCAGTATCTATTCCTGCCTTATGTATCTCCAATTGCTCCTTAATCAAACATATTCGTTGATATTCATTGTTTAATCTCCCTTCTGGATGAAATTCAACACAAGCCTCTATACCCTTTGATTTAAATCTTATACATACTTCGTCATAACATAATCTAGCATTATAGCTAGACATCCAATCCGTACCTAGAATAACTTTATATACCAAATTTGGAACTACCAAACAAACCTGAGTAGCAATAAAATCTTGATCCTTAATTTCTATAACAACTTGTCTAGATAAAATGTGTGACCTCTTCCCTACGGCTGTTACCACGTATGTAGATTTTATTGGTATTTCCTCTATTTCTTTATTTCCATTCTTTAATTCAGTGTAAAACTCAGCACTAATACAAGATCTCTCACATCCACTATCCAACAAAACATCAACCTGCGCCCCCAACACATTCAATTCCACAATAGAAATCCCATTAACCTTTGCGGATTGTACCTTTTCCTCTACTAAATCTTCTAAGAGATCACTCTTTATATCTAGGTCATAAGTTCCGGACAATATAGTATTAGCGGATATAATATCAGACTGATAATCTGACCTGTCATTCTAGTTTAAATTTCCCCTAGACTCATCCACTGTTTCCACATTTCGACTCCTATCATTGTTACTCTCTTCTCTCCTCTCTTCTATCCTCTACATTTTCTTGTCTATTACGGGGATTATTCCTTTGATAATTATTATCATTCCGCCATCTATTATTTCTATTATTATGATTTTGATAAGGATTACCTTGTCTATGATTCGCTTGATTATTAGAGGAATTTAGTTGTTGATTATTATCCCTATAATTATAATTATCTCGACCTCTTTGGTCCTGATTTATTCGGCTCCCATAACCACTTGCTTGATTCTCACTTCTTTCCCCCAATGCATCGAAGCTCCCCAATAAGTTATCTAATTCCGATATAGTAACTTTTTGCATACATGACGCTTCCTTTACTCTATAAGGAAAATGCCTAAACCTAAGCCTTACTACATCATCATCCTTAGCCATCCCATCTAAATATTTACATATTAACACTTGGCTCAGAAAATATTCAGTCATACTCATACCATCTCTACTATCGTATTGTCCAAATATCACTCTTTCTCTTAATTGTGCTTGTATTGATTCGTTCCAATATTTATCACAAAATTTCTTCCTAAAACTACTATAACTATCCAATGAATTCCTATATACTAGGAACCAGTTCCGAGTTTCACCTACAAAAGTTTGATCTAATAGTTCTAAAACTTGACTCCACTCTATACTTCTTTCATTAAGTTTATCTTTAAATCTATTCTCTACAATTTCCATAAATTCCATAGGGCAACCCTGTTTATTGTTAAATTTCGGTAACCCTAGTTCTTTCAGATTATTCACTCCTAATAAACCCACTCTAACTTGACCATTCTCATGTTTTATTTGAGACTTTAATCTCACTTCCATATCTAATATCCTCTCACCAGTCACCTTTTCAACCTTCTCAATTTTCTCTAGAATATGTTCCTGTACCCTTTCCAATTTATTATCTGCTTCTCTAGTCATCTCATTTAATTTCTCTGGTATTTTCGTTTCCATTTTCATCATTTTCTGATCTACTGCTTTTATAATTGCTTCCGCCTTTTCCTCCACCATACTCCTTACCTCACCTCTAATTTCCTGTTTTACCCCCTCAATACTATGCTGTAACAATCCATACTTCCTATCTAACTCCTCATTAACATGCATTACTTTATCCAATTTCTTACTCAACTCCTGATTATTCTTATCAAATTTTTCATTCATTTGTTTTATCATCTCCTGATTATTATCAAATTTTTCATTCGCCTTAACATCTCCTGATTATTCTTATCATATTTTTTATCCATTTGCCTTAACATCTCCTGATTATTCTTATCAAATTTTTCATTCATTTCCCTTAACATATTTAGGATATCCTGCACCGGCATTAACACATCCTGTACTGGCCTTAGAACATCCTGTACTAGTACATCAGTCATCTCTCCTTCCATCACACTACTGCCAGTCTCATTCCCATCACTCTCCAACATGCACACCACCACATTTTCTCCATTCATCTCCATCCTGCTACAACTCACTCCATTCCCATTCATTATTCTCATTCGTTCATCCTCCATGTAAATACGTACACAATAACCTATCCCTCAGATAACACTTGCACAAGTCACACTCTCCTACTCCCACACTGATGTATCCTGGTTCTCGAGTCCCACGTTAAGGTGCCAAATGCAATGTTTTTACTAATGGTTCCCCTAAGTTGTTGTTATTAAAAGGAATGTTAAAATTATTACTGAAAGGGTAAATATAAGAACCAACAACCAATCCCACCATTAAAGTAACACCTGAAAAAGTTTTATGAATAAGAAGAAAAATCCGGGTGGGCGCCAACTCATATACAAATTAAATCTATGAGTAATCAATCTCTTGTTCAATGAAATAGAAAAACAAGTCCTCTACAATCTCAAGGGGTAGGGTATTTCTGAATACCAACCAAAATACCATCAGTGAGGAAAGCAAGTTTAGATATCTACTGCAATATACAATCAATTACAGGGAATGCTACTTAAGGTTTGAGGAGAAATATGAATATCATACATAATATATTTGTTTTGCTCCAGTAAAAGTATATGATTTCCTAGATCTTTCTTTATTAAAAGCAATCTTCTCTACTAGAAGCATTACGGGACCAGCAATTATAAACAATCCAGACACGTTCATTCAGTGTAACAAAATCTTCCAGTTCACATATGCAAGCACATACCCATATCATAATCTCCAAACCTACAATAATCATTTTTAAAATCCTCCCACATCCAGTGTTCATATATCTCATCTTCTTGCCTTTTCTAAGATAATCCACTTCCTCTACCGCTAGATCCTCATCCATGGATTCCACAGATTAGCACTCAAATATGCATAGTTCATGATCTTACCACCGAAGCGCTACTATGATAAAAATGTCACAAGTTTAATGGTGGACACAGCGGGACTTCCGTCTATATAAGTTGTGATCTAAAAAGGGGACGGCGGGTGGGTTATGGTCAGTGGAGTAGGTAAACATCTATTCCTACAGCATTTCCTGATTTATTTCTCATCAGTATCATTGAAGGTATTTTGGCTATTCATGTACAATAGAAAATTTTATCGTACGTTCGTATCTCATTCAGTGCTACTAATGGTTTTGGGGTATAGGCTAAAATATTCCAGTCATTATTAATAACAGGGCTTCTCTTATGCTTTCTTGACAAATGCCAAACACAACTGTAAATCCATCTTTAAATATAAGTTTCAGTAGGCTGTACGGTAATGACAATAAGTCATTGAAACTTTCAATTGTCAGTTTTGAAAGATCAATAACTAATAATTTAAAAAAAAATGTTTATCGCAATTGGTATTTGTAATGAACTGATTGATTTGTTTACAAATATGGGGACATAGTCCCAGGTGGCAAATTTTATATAAAACTACAATTTAAAATGTGTACAATACCTATATGAGAAACTTTTTTCTACAGAAAGAAGTAATGATATTAATCATTATAATCATCTGGCAAATGGTTTCATCCTGTTTCCCCTTTACCCACAAAGGAATATTTGTGCCAGTTATTATTACTTTACAAGAATGATCTAATATAGGCACATTCCTAGTCTCGTGAATATCTTCCCATGTTATTCTCTACGTTCTTTTCGCTGACGATATTGAACTTGTACAAGAAACACGCCTTGAACTCCAGCATCAAGCGCAAATATGGATGGAAAGGCTGGCTGCCTATGGACTGCACCTTAATATCCAGAAGACAGAATATCATGAGTATGGCCCGCAAACAGACGGCACTGTCCAAATTAGCGATCAAGAGCTGCCCAAGACAAATAACTTTAAATATCTAGGGTCGGTTATCACGCCAAATGGTGATGTCACTTAAGATAAACGGGCGAGGGTAAATGCGGCCTGGCTCAAATGGAAACAGGTCACCGGTGTCCTCTGCGACAAAAAGATGCCTAAATACCTAAAGGCAAAAGTTTATAAGACAGTTGTACGTCCGGCAGCAATTTATGGGGCAGAATCCCACCCAATGACAAGAAAACATGAACAGGCTCTGCACACGATGTAGATGAAGATGCTCTGTTGGACACTTGGGCTGACTAGATATGACCATGTCAGAAATACAGATGTTCGACAACAATTAGGTGTCACACCAATTACGGAGAAAGTGAGGAAAGCTCGTCTCCGTTGGCATGGTGATGTTATGAGAATGCCGGGCGACTCTGTCGCCAAAGTAGCTTTCAACCTAGACCCAGGTGGAATGCGACCATGCGGACGACCTGCAAAGAGTTGGATCGACAACATTAAGAGGGATATGCATGATGTCGGCTTATAACCTGCAGATGTCAACGACAGGAAAAAGTGGAGAAGATTTAGCAGAGCAGCGGACCCCATACTGGGATAAACGCTAGGAAAGAAGACGAGCTAAAAACATATCCTACCAATCTGCCTCTAGAACGTCTTATCAGCCAAACTTGTTGTCGTTTGAGTCTTCAGTCTTTTGACTGGTTTGATGCAGCCCTCCACGCCTCCCTGTCCTGAGCTAATCGTTTCATCTCTACATCCGAAGCAATCTGTTTAACATATTCTTACCTTGGTCTACCCCTACAGTTCTTGTCCTCGACCCTTCCTTCCATAACTAAGCTTGCTATTCCTGGGTATCTTAGTATGTGTCCTACCAACTTATCTCTTCTCTTCATTAGCGGTCGCCAGAAACATCTCTCCTCTCCCACTCGTCTTAATACCTCTTTATTTGATAACCTATCTACCTATCTGATCTTCATCATTCTCCTATAACACCACATTTCAAACGCTTCTATTCTCCTCTTTTCTGCTGCACCAACAGTCCAAGTTTTACTTCCATAGAGTGGCACGCTCCAGACAAAGACTTTCAAAAATGACTTCCTAATACCTAAATCTATATTCTACTGTAGATATGCTTTCCTTGGCTGAGCCAACCTACTTTTTATATCCTCTTTGCTTCGTCCATCACTGGTTATTTTGCTTCCTAAGTAACAGAAGTCTCCTACTTTCTTTAGTTGTTCACCTGCCGTTTGATGTCCATAGAGGTTTCTGATTTGTTTCGGCTGCATTCCAATATTTTTGTTTTAGATTTATTGATTTTCATCATGAATTCTTTCCTCAAACGTGGTCCATACCATTCAAAAACTCATTAAAATCCTCTGGCGTGTCGGCCAAGATGACAATATCATCAGCAAATCTCAGAGTTGAAATTATTTCTCCTGGAATCTTCACTCCCACTTTAAATTTTTCTCCAATTTCCTTCATTGCTTGTTCAATGTAAAGATTGAAAAGTATGGGTGACAAGTTTCAGCCTTGCCTTACACCTTTCTGAATACCAGCTTGTCTCTCATCTCCTTCAGCACGAATGACTGCTGTCTGGTTTCTGTATAGATTGTAGATCACCCTCCTATCCCTGTACTTTATTCCGATCATTTTCAAAATGTCAAACAATTTAGCCCAATCAAATCAAGTCTACAAATGCCATGAATGTTCTCTTATCTTTCCTTATTCTATCTTCCAAATTCAGCCTAAGGCTTAGTACAGCTTCCCCTGTTTCTACAGTTCTCCTTAAACCAAACTGGTCTTCAACCAACTTCGTTTCTATCTGGCTTTCCATCCTCTTGTAAATTATTCTAGACCGGATCTTTGAAGCATGAGTAATCTTCACATCTGTCAGCTCCTACTTTCTTTGGTATAGGGATGATAACATTCTTCTTGAAATCAGAGGGTACCTCACCTGTCTCATAAATAATACACACCAAGTGAAATAACCTGACCAGACCATCATCACCTATGCAGTTTAGCAACTCAATCGGTATATCATCTATGCCTGGTGCTTTGTTCCTGCTTAAGTCTTCCAATGCTCTGTCAAATTCTGATCTCAATATTAAATCTCCTTTCGCATCCTCATCAATTTCCTCTTCCCTTTCCATTTCATAATTCTCAGGGTGTAATTCAGAAACATTTCTTGAGGACACCCTGACTAAGGAGGCCTTGAGGCTTCCTCCAATCTGAAGGACTCCTTGAGATAGATTTTACCGTCAGAGTCATTTCCTTAAGGTCGTCTTTCTCAAGGGATCCTCAAGGCTTCCTCGAAGGTAGGATTCAATGGTACTGAACCCATATTTATAATGCTCAGTGTATGACATGAGAAGAGGATCGAACCGGCTCTCGC
Organism: Meconema thalassinum; assembly: GCA_946902985.2. NCBI lineage: Eukaryota > Metazoa > Arthropoda > Insecta > Orthoptera > Tettigoniidae > Meconema > Meconema thalassinum. Next base: position 1,566,149,596 of record OX336388.2, read on the forward strand.
GTAACAATTCTATGTTTCATATTAAATGGACTGTATATGTGACCCGCGTCGCATGCAAGCATTCTGCGACACAAGCGAGCGCTGTGGCTGCGTTGAAAGACTTTGTAAACTCATTTTATGTGCAGAGAAACGGGAAGTTTTTATTGAGGAATATTTTAACATTGGATAAATGAGATTCAGATTGACCTGGAAAGCGTCACATTTACAAGTTTCAGTGAGGTTTTGCTAGCAAAAAAACAGTTTTGGTAAGTCATGTGACTGAAGGGAGAGAGATTCACGGGGGCACGTGTATTTGCGCATGGCTCGTGTCGGTTGCGTGGAGGAGAGGAAGCTTTGGCACACAACACGGATATTGACGCGTGGACAAAGAGGTCACGTGACACCGGCGGAACCAATGAAATAATTAGAATCTGATGACGTACAACTAATTATAATTACTCTAAATTACAATTATAAATAATTAGACCACATAAATATGGAGAAATTTGGAAATAAAACATATTGGATTAAATAATATTTTAAGTCGAAAGCTGAATAAGGAAATATTGGATATGAAGTGAACTTTCATTGTCTGCGTCCATAGACGCCATTTTATAAATTAAGGAGGGGAGAGATGAATCCACAGAGAGATTATTCCATTTCGAAGACTAGTCTAGTATAGACGTGCTTCTCTGAGCTACAAATATATTGGATGAGAGTCGACAGGTCAAGTTGACGGAAGGATCACCGTGTCCTCCGGTCAAGCCAGGGAAAAAGCTTAGCTGAGATTATACAGCATAAGAAGAGACGTAGATTGAGTGCTACGAAAGAATACATTTATAAACGGAGTGAATACGTCATAGTAAGCGCATATCAAGAAAGTATACGCATATCTGCAATATAGAAGAAGTACACATACAAATTATAATCTACGTGAATAATAATAATATCGTGTGGCCTCGGGTGCAAGCTTTGTTAATTGACACCTAGAGGGCAGCTTGCGTGTCGAATTTAATGCTCCTTGGAGCGCTATGAGTGTCAAGGAGGTTAGATAGCCTATCTAAGCTCCTTGGCGCTATACCGCTTTCTAGTAGAGAAATGAGGAACTTTGTGTTGGCGAAAAATCCCGAGATTAATTTTCCCATTATGAACTCGGCCTACTGAATTCAAATGGGTTCTTTAACAAGCCAACAACGTATGACATGATTATCGTGATTTTTGTCGCCTTTCAAAAATCACTTACCATGGCCAGGAGGGAACCTGCAATCTTGGGGTTGGTAGTCCGACACTATAACCACACACCCACCGTGGCAAGCTACGTGAATACCAGAATTATACGACGAGACTACAACAAAAGTATCTTGAACATTAAAAATATTTCAACCATCTCTTTGGAAATATTTTACATGTTATTAAATCTCAGCCGACGGGGATACTTTAACATGAACACCTTCACGGCGGTATTGATGGCTTACTAAATTTATGGAGGGGAACTAGCCTATATCAGCATGTGGTTTCCAGAATTGACCTAATAAGATGAGAAAGATACATGAAGGATTGGTATTGCAGCACCAACCGCAATCCACCGAAGTCATTAATGCAACAACAACTTGAGTTTCCAATGCCATCTTGGAAATCTCACAAATATAATTGCAACTATCTACAAGTCACCGGAACTCTTCAAGACAGGGGCCGAATGAAGAATGAGCAACAGGAACCATCTGGGTCCAGAACGGGAGATGCCAGTTCGACTCCCGAAGGAACCGAGGATGCAGGAATGGTGGACCATCAGGCAGGCGAGCGCTGTCGCTATGGAGCGCACCCGACCGGCTGATTGGAATGAGAGGGAGGTGCGTGGCCGCTTGCTACTCCAGCTGTTTTCCGAACGTGAGCCAAGGAATGCAGGCTTTCTGACTTCAACCATGACCCAGGTTATGAAGAAATTATACGGGCTGAAGGAAGCTCAAGTGCTCCAATTATATTTAGTAGTTGATTGCGATGTTTTGGGTATCTAGATCTCACCAATATTTTATGTAGCTATGTGACCACTTATTTTCATGTTTTAAGCAATTGTCAGTCCATTTTAGTTAGTTATTTCAGTAACTTCAACTTGGTATTTCTTAAACGTCATCCTACTGCGATTTTGACGTAGCGTAATTTTTATTCTTCGTCGCATTTTTGATAATGTATAATTTTTCGATAGTATGCGAATTCGTATTTATAGATACCGGTTGTGGAATGCTTCAAAGTTCATTATAACGTTTCATGATGCATTTTATTATACTTCGAATTCTACGGTATATTTCAGTGTTTGTATGATTCAGATCATATTTGTAATTACTTAAATCTGTGGATTTATTATAAACAATTGACATGGTTCAATATCGAACGTCATTGTACAGGGTCTTTGTATTTGCTTGGCTAGGACATTCTCGCTCACGCGCTCCGCCATTGACGGCTCAGTTTTCGCCTGCCGCGCGCGTGTATGTACGGCACAATACGATACTTAAAATCAGTATCATGCATTTTTACTCACTATGCTTACAGTAGATGCTGAAAATGTTCCACATCCGCTACGAAATATAATCGGTGTCTTCTTATGAAGTTTCTGGTTAATCCAGTTAATGTAGCTTTAGTAAGGGGAAAACGACCGTAACGTATATTTTTATTGTTTACTGAACCTGTACGTTTGAATCTCAAATTAGCCAGTTTTATTGTCCGACTTATAGGAATGGGTCTCCGTGGAAATTTCACTCGAAACTCTTGTCTTGTTCTAGCGCACGATTTCCTGCATGTCATGTACGTATTGTGCAGATATACACGTTCAAGTAACGAATATTTCACATAAGGCATTACAGCAATATACTGTATACAATCAAAATAAAACAACTGGCTAAGAGATTCAAACGGCAATTCAGGCGTCACTGGCGGTGCGCGTGAGCGAGAATGTCCTAGCCAAGCAAATATAAAGACCCTGTATATGACTAGAAGGAAGCAACATATTGTTGACAGTAAAGTTATTTTGAAAGAGAATTGATTGCTCATTTTCAAGAGCAGAGTTTTGACAACGCCAAACTGGCGGTAAATAGGAAAGTAATGCAAGATTTAACTTAATGGAATGCATCAACTTATAATGTAACAGATGTTAGCTGAAGTTAAAGTGACGGTATATTCATTAATTGTAGCAAGAATTGTGAGGATATGGAATATATTTTTATTAATCGGATGTTTATATACAGACCAGTAACTTAAAGTGTAATTGGTCAACGTAACGTGGTTTTATAAATTAAACGATGATACGGTAATGTCGCAAATTAATCGCATAAGTGTGTATTGTACCCTTTGGAAGAAGCATTTGACAAGACTCTGTTTTCGGGGTCATGATCGGTTCTTTTTCTGAGTGTTTTAGAGAAATTTAATTGCTTCCATCAAAGTCCAGGATTCATAGGTTTAACTAAACTCGGACCACAATCTGGTTGTAATGAAATGCAGATTAAAGTTGAAGAAACTGAAGAAAAGTCAAAAGCCAAAAAGGTGGGCAATAGACAGACTGAAAGTAAAGGATGTAAACGAAAGATTCAAGAAGAGTATAAAGGAAGGACTAATGAAATGAAAAACCCTAAACAAACTTCAATTGCAGACGAATGGGCACTTTTGAAGAATGAAATAACAAAATCCGAAGAAGAAAACATTGGTAGGAAAGAAAGAATAGGTAGAAAACCGTGGATCACTCAGGATATACTAGAATTGATGGATGAAAGGCGGAAACACAAGAATGTAAGAGATGAAAAGGGGAAAGCAGAATACAGATGTCTGAGAAATGAGGTTAACAAGAAGTGCAAGGAAGCGAAAGAAGAATGGTTGAAAGAGAAATGTGCAGGTATAGAAAATTGCCTGAAATTAGGAAAAGTAGACACAGCTTATCGAAGGATTAAGAATACTTTTGGGGAAAAGAAGACTAAGTGCTGTAATATTAAGGACCCAAATGGAAAGCCTCTAACAGATAGGGAAGAAAAGCTTGAGAGATGGAAAGCTTACATAGAGAGTTTGTATAAGGGAAAGGAGATTGAGAATCATGTAATGGAAAGGGAGGAGGAAATTGATGAGGATGCGAAAGGAGATTTAATATTGAGATCAGAATTTGATAGATCTTTGGAAGACTTAAGCAGGAACAAAGCACCAGGCATAGATGATATACCGATTGAGTTGCTACGCTGCATAGGAGATGAAGGTCTGATCAGGTTATTTCACTTGGTGTGTAGGATTTATGAGACAGGTGAGGTACCCCCTGATTTCAAGAAGAATGTTATCATCCCTATACCAAAGAAAGTGGGAGCTGACAGATGTGAATATTACCGTACAATCAGCTTGATTACTCATGCTTCAAAGATCCTGTCTAGAATAATTTACAAGAGGATTGAAAGCCAGATAGAAACGGAGTTGGGTGAAGACCAGTTTGGTTTCAGGAGAAATGTAGGGACAAGGGAAGGTGTACTAAGTCTTAGGCTGATTTTGGAAGGTAGAATAAGGAAAGATAAGAGAACGTTCATGGCATTTGTAGACTTAGAAAAGGCTTTTGATAACGTTGATTGGACTAAATTGTTTGACATTTTGAAATCTATTGGAATAAAGTACAGGGATAGGAGGGTGATATACAATTTATACAGAAACCAGACAGCAGTCATTCGAGCTGAAGGACATGAGAGAGAAGCTGGTATTCAGAAAGGTTGCAACTTATCACCCATACTTTTCAATCTTTACATTGAACAAGCAATGAAGGAAATTGGAGAAAAATTTAAAGTGGGAGTGAAGATTCAAGGAGAAATAATTTCAACTCGGAGATTTGCTGATGACATCGTCTTGCAGCCGAAATAAATCAGAAACCTCTATGGAGATCAAATTGGCAGGTGAAAAGCTGAAGGAAGTAGGAGACTTCTGTTACTTAGGAAGTAGAATAACTAGTGATGGACGAAGCAAAGAGGATATAAAAAGTAGGTTGGCTCAGGCAAGGAAAGCCTTTCTACAAAAAAGGAATCTGTTGACATCGAATATAGATTTAGGTATTAGGAAGTCATTTTTGAAAGCCTTTGTCTGGAGCGTGGCGCTGTATGGAAGTGAAACTTGGACTATTGGTGCAGCAGAAAAGAGGAGAATTGAAGCATTTGAAATGTGGTGTTACAGGAGAATGATGAAGATCAGATGGGTAGATAGGGTTACAAACGAAGAGGTATTAAGGCGAGTGGGAGAGGAGAGATGTTTCTGGCGGCTGCTAATGAAGAGAAGAGATAGGTTGGTAGGACACATACTAAGACACCCAGGAATAGCAAGCTTAGTTATGGAAGGAAGGGTCGAGGACAAGAACTGTAGGGGTAGACCAAGGTTAGAATATGTTAAACAGATTGCCTCGGATGTAGGGTGTGGTAGCTATGTAGAGATGAAACGATTAGCTCAGGACAGGGAGGCATGGAGGGCTGCATCAAACCAGTCAAAAGACTGAAGACTCAAACAACAACAACAGGAATAACGTGAAAACACAGTTTAAATAAACAACATTTATTAACTGAATCAACAAATCAAAACTATAAAATAAACCATATCCTCCCTGAATTTACCCTCACAAACAACTAATCACAAGGAATAACACTTGGTTGGTTGGTTCTTAAGTTTAGGGGCTGCGACAACGCGGTCATGTAGCCCCGTGTACTTCGGGTGTGTATAGAATCTGTCTGATAACCGGTGTTAATTGTGATGACTGTATTAGTGTGTGTTATCAGTTTTTTAATTTAAGTACAGACTGCAACTTACAATTTTTCAAATAGTTCCTACTTTTGCTGCCAAGCGCCACCGTCAACGACTACTAGGCCACGTTCAGAACTTAGCTACTAGACGCCACCGCAACGAACGTACAGCCATTCTGGGCATTTAACTTATTTTGTTGTTGTTGCTTTGGCATATTTTTTGAAGCCAAATTTCTTATGTAAATGTCTGATGACACCCGGTCAACCTGTGTTTTGTGTATGTCACGTTATCGCGCCACTAGCCTTGCAAGTTAAAGTCCGGATTCGGCGACTATTTTATTAGAATACATCCGTATATTTATTGTGATATTCTTTGTAATGGGTTAGTGTATGTCAGGATTTAATTATTTGTGTTAGCCATTTCATTTGTGTATTCCCAGATGCCGTAACTTCGATCTGCAAAACGGGGATTCGCGATTTATTCGATTGAGCCGTTATGGAAGCAAATTCTCGTTAATTAAGTGCTCATTTTCTTTACAGCTTATCGCCACTCGCACACAACACATAATTTTTGAAGGTGTAATTTTATTCACCATTTGTTTTGGTACAGCAGTTGACGCTGATGTTTTTTTGGCCGAATTCCATTTCAGCAAGTCGGATTTTTAAGATTGTTAAAATCCCTCAGTATGCCTTCCTTCGGAGGGGAAGTAAAGCCGGCGGTCCCATGTCATAGATTTATGGCATGTTAAGGCTTCCACTAATTACACCTGCGTGAAGCTAAATTGGATAGTTTAAGAATGTCAACAACTCTCTTAGGTTTCTACGTTCGTTGCCAAGAGCCGACTGCGGTGGTGTCTAGTAGCTAAGTTCTCAACTAGGCCTAGTAGTCGTTGACGGTGGCATTTGGCGGCAAAAGTAGGAACTATTTGAAAAATTCTAAGTTGCAGTCTGTACTTAAATTTAAAAAAAAAACAGATACATACACTAATACAGCCATCACAATTAACACCGGTTATCAGACCGATTCTACACACACACAAAGTACACGGTGCTACATGACCGCGTTGTCGCAGCCCCTAAACTGAGGAACCAACCAACCTAATTCACAAGTCACATCTTGAAAAATCCACTCTGGGATATCAATTCAAGATTAGCACACGCTTAATTCTTGCTAGCTAACTGCTGTAATTTCGACTACTCAATTCGCCGAAAAGTTCGATTATCAGTGCGTCGACTGTCCCTAACTTCTGTGGTATGGTAACCACCTATATAAACACTGAATTTATCGTAAAACTTTCAACAACTTCAATTGCATCGCACACAACTGGAATAGTAATTATGCAGAAATTTACAAGTATTGTGCATCGCACAGATGCGTAAAATGTTCAAGTCTCTAAGTATCGTCTCGCAAAATAATTATGTTATGTCCCCTGGAGATACAAGAGCAGAATATAATGTCCCCTGGACGCTCAAGAGTAGAAGTCGAATGAATGGATTACACTGCACTCCTAGCACTATGTATATGCAAATGACACAATTTCAAGAGAAGGGGTAATCTGCTGAGCTAAATTCTATAATACTAGAGCTACCAACATGTGAGACCACTCAAAAAGATCGTGACATTCAGCACGTCAACAATTTAATCGTCCGCAGGCTATTCGATCGTAGAGTTGTAAGTAATTAGATTGCAGCCAATTCCTCGATCCTGCCGTCAACCGGAGTCATATCCTCGCATTGGTTGTTCATCTCGCACATTTCGCGGTTCACCTGGGAAACTCCGCCTGTGGGTGTGTTCAAGACATCATCTCTTCTCACTCTCTCTTTGTCTGAAACTATCGGACAATGAAATATTTTAACCATGCGTCAAAAGCGTTGCGACGCGCTGTAGGTCCTTCACCTGTCTATAACTGTATCTCTGTGTCTCCAAGAAAGGATGTTGTAATTATTTGGCAGCCCCTTCCTTTGGTCATATGGAATGTCGATGCGACCCTTCGTTTCCAACTCAAGTACCTGGATATTGTGACATCTTAGCAAACTCTGGCATCAGCAGTGCCAGTATTTCATATGGAAAGAATAAAATATAGAATCATTAATATGGGTCCAATATTAAGGGTTCAGTATTAAGATGAAATGTTTTACAGAGATTATGAGCGTTGGAAATAGAACAAGTAAAGAATATTATGTGCACGAAGAAATGTAATCGAAAGTGGATTATCGTAATTTGATGATTCTGTTATGAGTAGGATATAAAGGCCGAAGCTGGGATAGGGGCTAATGCGCAAGATGGCCGCCACGCGCAACTACCCTATGTTATTCTTATGAAGGGACAGTGATAGCGGGGACAGGGGCTAATGCGCAATATGGCCGCCACGCGCAACTGCACTCTTTAAAGGTGGGCTTTTCAAATCATTATTTATTTGTTATTAACTATCCATTGTTTTTTATTTATTTATTATTTATTGTTATTTATTATTAATTTTATTTTAATTTGTTTAATATTTAATTTATTATTTATATTTTTTTATTATGTCGAAGCACTAAACTACAAGGTCATTAACCCAACAATTATCTAACCCATAATTACAGAAACCTCATTTAACATTTAAGTTAATGCATGTAATATTTTTACATTTTTAAGTTTTGCATTTTAATATTTTAGATTTTTTTATTTTACATTTTAAGATTTTACTTTGTAGGTTTTAGATTTTGAATTTCCTTTTTATTTTACATTTTTTATTTAGATTTTGTGAAATAGACAAAACTACAAGGTCACAAACCTGAGATTTAATTTTTAAATTTTGTTTTATAACTTATAAATATTTTATTTTATTTAATATTTAATTTATTATTTTAGCACACAGCTAATACACAAAATGGTCACTGTACGCAACCACTTACATTAATGACATGCTAACCTAACTTCAACTAACCTAACCTTAACATGACCTCACCTAACCTAACATAACCTAACCTAACTTCACCTAACCTAACCTAACTTCATCTAACCTAATCTAACTTCACCTAACCTAACCTAACTTCAAAGTGAGAGCAAAAAAAAAAGTAAGAGCAAAAACTGTGAGCCAAAAAGTAAGAGCAAAAATAATAAACTTAGTTCTAACCTAACCTAACATAACCCACAGAAACCGCATTTAAAGATTTTAGATTTTACATTTTATCATTTTAGATTTTTGATTTTTTCATTTTACATTTTTTTAGATTTTACATTTTGGATTTTTGGATTTTAGATTTTAGTTTTTTTAGATTTTACTTTTTACATTTTCCGAAAAGAGTAAACTACAAGGTCACATACCTAACCTCACCAAACCTAACTTTACCAAACCTAACTTAAGCTAATCCAAAGGCTAATGCACATACACAAAGTATATAAGGGTACATGCAAGTATCCTTATGCTAGTCTTATAGGTTACTGTACAACATGATCACTACCCCAACCGGGTATTTTTTTTTTCATTTTGTTGTTTACACATATGTCAATTTTCCAATTTCCCATTTTCAGTTTTTTAAAAATGTCAGTTTTAAGTTTTTCAATTTCATAATATGGAAACATGGATTTTGCATTTTGTTGTTTACACATTTATCAATTTCACAATGTCCCATTTACAGTTCTTAAAATGTCAGTTTAAAGTTTTTCAATTTCATGATATAGAAACATGGTTTTTCCAATTTGTTGTTTACACATTTGTAAATTTACCAAATTCCCATTTACAGTTTTTAAAATTTCAGTTTAATGTTTTTTTCTATTTTGTCAATATGGAAACATGGATTTTCCAATTTGTGTTTTACATGTTCATTTTGCATTAGGAGCGGAGAGAGGTGGGTAGTAATTAAAAATGTACAAGCAGTGTCCATTCAATATTTTTATATTTTAAATACAAGTACACTATTTACACATAATACATTTTATATATATTCTTTTTTGTTATAAATTGTACAGTTGTTTTTATTTTGTTTTCTGTTTTATTTATTTTTGATTATGAATGCCATTTTTATTTTTTATTTTTGTAGTGCTATTGTTTTATTTCTTAAATTGTTTTGTTTTATGTATTTGCTAGTTGCAGGCAGAAGATTTTGATATTCATAACTTAACTCTTTAAGCATGGTTAATGATTGAGTAATGACCATAGGCATGTGTACCTATATCATCAGCATCAATCACTCTTTTATCATCACCAGGACAGAAAGCAATTTTGTTTAGTCTTATAGATGATATGTCATGTTGTTTAGAAGTGATAATGTCCATTGGTATTCTTTTTACATTGTTTATCATTGTAGCAGTTTCGCTAGCCCACACGTCGAGCGACAAGTGTAGCGGTTATTAATGCCCCATGTTGGTAGCGACAATTGTAACGGTTTGACTGCCCCTAACTGTTGGGAGATAAATGTAACTGTTTACCTTTGCCTAAGCTATGTTGTTTTAATGGGCGCCAAGACCTCAACGCAATGTTGAAATCTAAATTTATATTTAACAACGTCTAGCTCTGGCAGAACACCTTCAAGACTCTATTCACTCAGATCGTGGTATGATTTGATCATTAACCCAACAAACAATTGTATCAGGAGAAGGAATTGGTCTATATCTAATGCTACCTACTGAAAGCAAAGATTGCATTGTAAAAGAAATGAATTTATTATATAAAACAAGAATAGCAAAATTAATAATATTAATAAGTTTAAAATTTAAATTGGAGCGTTGCGATTTTAATATTACCGATAGAAAATTACGTGAAAACTGAGTCTGATAAATTATTGATTTTACTCTTATTCCCAAGCTATGAAATTACTGAAATATGAAATATAAAACAAATAGAAATGAGAGATTGCGTATTTCTGCGTCATTCGCGCTTACCACTGGAAATTGCCAAAGCATTTCCCTCGTACTGGATGATGCTGTGTGCTTCCCACAGTCTCCTGGACGTCGTCATCTCCGTCGATATTTGATGATATACTTGTAGATTTTGTTACTTTATGGTCCTAACAACGGAGCCATACCCTCGTACAACCACACTGGTTAAGTTTTAAACAGATAGTTCTCTACTCCACGGAACATCGGAGCGACACACACTTGCAACCGAACTACTCAAGTCTTTCACAGATTGTCCTCGTTCCACGGCGCGCTGAACGATATATCCACACGTCGGCTCCCCACCACGGTACCGACTTCCAGCTTACGTGGTCTCCACTGATTGGCTGAGCACCCCGCTACTTCCCCTTCTCTGGCTCATTACACTCCGCGGGAGGGTGAAGTCGTTTTCCGTTCAATACATCCGCCTTTTCTTGACGCTGCAACCCCGCTTGCGTAATACTACGTTACAAGAATCATCCTGTATCTGAATTTCCAGTGAGTCATGTCTCTCATAATATCCTAACTGACGAAACTCCGTAAAATTCCGTAATCACATAATTTTCTATGATATTGTCGTTCGTAATAATTTGCTTGATAGCGTTTTCTAAGACATAGAAAACCTATCTGTATGCTTATAATTTTTATAAAATGCTCCGAAAATATCTTAATAATAATTATAATAAATTAATAATAATAAATTAACATGAAAAATTCTCTTGGCTGAACAATTTGCCGCGTAAATAAATATAGAATGGCTTCCTACTGACTTATGCCAGTGGCATAAAAACCCCTCGAAAAACACGTTACGTCATGACACAATCCTTATAATCTTGAAAGCTTATACAATTTTTGACAACACCTCTGTTAATACCTTTAATCTTTTTGATTTCTTTACCATTTATGTCTAAAGCGTACATTTTAGCTCTAAGTCCAACAAATGCTTTTATTATTTGTCCACAAGCCTCGTTTTTAAATTTTCCCAACGTTTTCTTGTTTGATGTAGAGTAACATATGATTAGTAGGATAATCAGATGTGTCCAGGTGTTCTAGGAAATTCAACTTGTCTTGATATACGTCTTGGGTGTTAACCAAATAAATGAACGAGTCGGTATCCATATACATGAGTTTAAGATTGTTCATTCCATAATAGGGTAGCAGGACATCATAGTGGTGAGAATACATTAGAGTTTTTGAAATATCCAGTATACACATTCCAATATATATAGGCTTATTGAATACAATGTTACGTTTAGCCATGTGGAAAGCAGCTAGTTTAGGACCATAAATTGTTCTGTCAATAAATGTCGGCTTTGCTATTAGCTTTTCTGCCTTTTTGCTGTCAGTCACAAGACGTATGTCTATTCTCTTACGGATATTTTCCATTGTTTTTCCGAAAATGGCATTGTTGAATAATTTGTACAGATTTTTCCCAAAATCATTTTTGGCTTGTTTTCGAAGGTTGTTATTAAAATCAACGTATGCCTTTAACCAAGGTCTTTGTTTAAACTTTAACACACGATTAATTTTTATCAATTTTATTCCATGATCTAAAGCCTGTTTTAATGCCATGTAGTGAACAACATATCGCCTTCGATTTCCAAGATGAGGAATTCGTTATTTCAGAGACGAATCCTTAGGTTGTGTACACTCTGGTAAGAAAGGTAAATCGTTGTGTAGATCATGAAGGTCAGATGGGTAATCAACATCAACGTCTAGAATGTATCCCACAGGATCGTCTTCCTTTAGTTTTTCTAGATCAACAGTATCTGGAGAAACCCACTGAAATCCACCATAAGGAAGGGAGTGGCACATAGCCCACCCGTATTGGTTGTTGGCATCAGCATAGGTAATAAACTGCGATGGTTTCTCAGAATCATGGGTTTCCATGTATTTATTGTTAGCTTCAGCATACCGATGAGACACCTGGCGTATGCCTCCACGTATTCGAGACTCGATTAGAAGAATCTGATCGTAATCCTGTAGCAATTCCAGTTCAATGCCTGTGTAAAGGAGCATTGCCTTGAAACTTAAACCAGGCGAAGTAAAAAAGTGTGCAGCATCCACTCGGTGTGTTTCTAGTGTTCTGTTTCTAAACGTTTCAAAGCTGTCTGCAAGAAGGAGTACATCTGAAGTTAGGTAGAGGTCACTATATTCCCCTAGAGTTTTAATGTTGAACTGATTCCCGACATTTTTGACATGTTCATAGTCTTCTTGACTAACATCTTCTTGACTTAATTTGTTAAAGAATGCCTCTTTTGGAGGTAAACACGTTTCACTTAACTTTTCCCATGAGTCAATGCAGTCATAACAAAATACCCCTTTACGAGTCATGAGCATTGCATTTTCTTTTCCAAAGTACTTGTCTGTTTCAGGGAATGATGTTAAGTTGGAAACTAATTTTTCCAAACTACTCGGCATTAACCGAAACGTGTCCACAAATCGAAGCTTAACATTTCCTACATATTTGGTAAAGGAAATGTACTTTTCTTTGGAGTTAGCGATAACATCCACTCTCTCAGTAGTACATCCCAATTGCTTTACAATGAAATTTGCGTCGTAGCCACTCATATTATGTAGAAACACAGGAACGGGGTTACGTGTTTTACACCTCAAATTACAGTTATTGTGAGCACTTCCACGGTATTCCCCTGTAATGTGGCAGTGGTCTTGAACTTTCCAGTCCTCTTTGGTAAATGGTTTTTGACACAAATAACAGGTTTCAGAACATTGGAACTCTGATTCTTGATCCTGAGTTAAGGCCTTTGGAACATTTAAGCTGTAAAGGCGATCAATTTAATTAGCTATTGAGATCAAACAGTCCATAAACTTTTCTGCAGCGTCAGGTCCACGATAAATAACAGGTTGGCCTGGAAGGTTTGTCTTTATGTGTTCCACAGCAGGTGAGGGTCTAACGTATATACCAAAGCTCATAGAAACATGACTCTGGTATGGCACTGTATAACTTGCTTCAGGATTGGGTAAACATGTTTGATAGGGTAACAGTATACTTTCAAAATCAGCATAGATAACGTAAGGTATTCTCAGCATTTTTTCCACGTTTAAAAATTTAATAATTGATTTTTTAATAGGCATTTACACCCTAGCAATGTCATGCAGGACGCACAAAGCTCTATGTTCTTTCAATTTTTCCATTCCTTGTTGACCATATCGATTATCGAAGTGAGTAAAACCCCGTTTACACGTATATATCTTATGTCCATGGTGAGTAATCTGATATCCTACTAGTTTATCAAAATCTTTGATAAAGACGTAGTGGTTCTGTCCGGATGATGAACTTAGCAGAAGGAGGTCGCGATGGTCTTGTTGCTCTTGATCTACAACCTTTAGAGGGAACAGTTTGTTGTCTTGTTCCAGTCCAAATATATTAATGGATATGTCGTTGGCTTTCTCAAATGTAGGAATGTCGGCTAATGACGTAGGAAACGATATCACTGAAAAATCATACTTGTTTTCCAGGTCCTTGTATTTACTAACGCGTTCAGCTTTCGTTTTAACCAGTTTTGCTAAAGTGGCATACATAAAACACTTTTCATCCTTTAAGATTTGAGGATTAATGCAGGCTTTTCTTGCTTTTATAGCTGCTGGTAATGGAATATATGTGCTACCACGCAAGGGATTGTACTTATTTATTTTCAATCGTACACCTTCCACTGCTAACAAAGCCCAATTACTGCATTTTAGCTCAGATTCTTCCATTTCAGTAGTTAACTTAGTAAATTGTGTTTCCAAGAAACTACTTAAGTCAGTTTCCAAAAATAGGGCTTGATTTCGTGTTTTAAAAACCCGATCTGTGATTCTTTGGTGGACGTATGAATAAATCTACATTCAGCAACAAGATTAACTTTTATTGACTTGTGCATTGCTAGTTCTTTGTGCATAGCTTGTATCATTTGCTGTTTGGACTCTTTAAGGTATGAATTTAAATCCTTACACGTATCACAACGTATGAAATAGGATTTAAGTCGACCTTCAAAAGATGTCTCATATTCAATAAGTCCATTTTTGTCAGGGACCAATGCCAGTAGGTAATGTTTTGTAGGCTCTGCTTTTTATCTTTTAGCTGCCGACACAACATTACAACATTCTTCATGCCGACGTCCATTGTAGGCATTGTTGAATTTACTGCCACACGTTTTACACTCATGAAATTCCCCAAACGAAACTTCATGACGCCTTCTATCATAGTCCCGAAGAAAAGTTTTTCCACACTGTTTACACATATAGCTAGGAATGGGTTCTTCCATCATGAGTGTTGATTTCTGCAAACAGCTGCTTACTGCATATCACAGGGCTAGAGGTTGGTCGGTGAGACGGTCTTTCACGATGTGAACACCGTGAGAGGTAGTAGTCAACAGATGATATTCTTGTTAAGGGTCCTCTAATATAGCCTAGTCTAGACCAATAGCACTTTACAGCGTATGACAAGGCTGTAGACTGGACAGTGAGACGGTCTTTCACGATGTGAACACTGTAACAAGTAGTAGTCAACTGATTGTATTCTTGCTAAGGGTTCTCTAATATATCATAGTCAAGACCAACAGCTACTTACTGTGTACAAGGCTGTACAATGGTTGTTTCGATGGTCTTTCACCATGTGAACAGCATGAGAGATAATAGTCAACTGGTGATATTCCTGCTAAGGGTCATCTAATATACCCCTAGTTAAGGGTAACAGCTGCTTGCTGCGTACGACAAGGCTAAAGACTGGTTATTTCAACGGTCTTTCACAATGTAAACACTGTGACAGGTAGTAGTCAACTGAAAATATTCTTATACCCTACTCAAGGTTATCAGGTACTTACGGCATATCAAAAGGCTGTACAATCATGTGTGTTAGGCACTCTTTCTTGTTAAGGACCCCAATATTCCCTACACAAGGCTATACATGTTAGTTCTGAACAGTTAGTAGTTAATTGTATATTCAATTTTTATACAAGGCTTATACAAGCACGTTTTTCATAAGGTAAAACTTTGTTAAATAGCTGCATGCGACACACAAAGTATGTTTCCGCTATCTAGCGGTGACTATGAGAACTACTTGAACGACCAGCATGCTACCTAGCGGTCCATTTCAACACATTCACTGAACGACCAGTATGCTATCTAGCGGTCGATATCAATACTCCTCAACTACCAGCCTGCTACGTATCGGTCAATATGACAACTCACTCAACTACCAGCATGCTACATGGCATTTTTTTGGTAAGATTTTTGTTGGCTTTTGTATTAGCTCTCTCATATTTGCTCTTGCTTGTTGGGGCTTATTTGGTCTTGGAAAGTATGTCTGTCCTTTTTATGGATGCATAATGCTTACAGCCATGTTTGTAAGCAGCAACAACAACAACAAAAACAACACACAAAATTAAAAAAAAAAACAAAGTACTCGAAGGGTTATCAATGACTCTCAACTCTTACACTTACCTCGATCCCATGCCTAGTCAAAAAAATTGTGTATTTTTCATTTTTTTTTAATATTCGGAAAGTAGGCTATATTATTCAACTAAAAATCCTAAAAAGACATATGTTAACTCCAACACCTACCTCTATACCACTCTCAGTCCAAAAATAGTGTATTTTTCAAATTTTCCAAAACATATTTCCAAAATGGGTTATATTTCCAAAATTAAAAAGTTTACAAAAATGTTTGTTTGACATAAATGAATGGCCTTTGTCCCCTCTACCATCGTACCAAGTCCCAGGTCTCTAGGACAATAAAAATAAAATTTTGAAAATGGGTTATATTTCCAAAATTAGGAATTTTCAAAAACGTTTGTCTGACGTAAATCAATGATCTATACCCCTCTTGGGTAGATTATTAGCTTGGGAATAACCTAACCCCCAAGGGAAGATGATGAAGAAAAAGAAGTGGGTTTCGGACTGGAGAAAAAGGATGGAGAAATAGGACGAGAGTCCAACAGAAGTTATAATTTTAACTTTAAGTATACTCAAAGGCAGCTGCCACTGCAAATCCGCTTTCCGATACCTAAAGTGGGTAGGAACTTGGGCGAAGCTAACAGGAAACGCAGCTGGAACTTGGGCTGTTCGCAAGAAAGTTGCTATAGCGTATTCCCTCTCAAGCATAAATATACCTACTATGGGGAAGGGTGGTGGTCTGGCAAGACAAAGAGTAACAGATTTATTGTGTATCTGTTCAAAGGAGTTTGTTTCTAAACAAGTATTTTGAAGAGTACAAATAATTTGAATCAGCCTTGATATTTTAGTTCTTGAAATTGTAGAATTTCTAAAGAACGACCGAATGCTTCCAAGGATAGGGATAAAGCAATTATACCCTTGGGAATAATTTTGGTAAAAGTACCAATAGTTGCATTTAGAAATGACTAAGCTTTTACCCAGCAAGGCGCCGACTAAAAGTTTAGACGATGAGAAACACTTAAATTTTGAAAAACCAACCATAAGTGGTAGAGAGAATCTCCACAAGCAGGAAGCTGGCGTAGCGAGCTATGCTTGCCTTACTGGCCAGTTAGAATTAGCTATTAAAGCTAAGAGGGACTTTAATAAGTTAATAACTAAGAGTTCTTGCTCAAATGCAACAAGTAGTGAAAACCTTATCAATGGATTTATTTTTATTAAAGAGGGCATAAACCTAGGAAGAGTCAAGGAAGACAGGATCTTGCCTAACCGTTATGTTTGAGAAATGATAAAATCAAAAGAACAAATCTTAATTTATTTAACAATGTAAAAAGAAGTAGTTTATGTAACAAATATATAATTTGAGTTTACAAACAATTGGGGTCGCAGACCTCCGAAAACATCTAAAGCTTGCGCCAGGCAATTGACAATTCTTTTGGTTTTAATCCTTTTATATGCTTTAAAATCTTCGTAAGATTTTGAAATAGCTAAGATTAATAAATAGAAAATTTTAAGATAATTAACGTAATTAAGGTTAAACAATAAATCAAGTACAAGGTGTGTACTTTAAGGATTTCTAGATAGGTATCTTAGAAATATGAACAAATAACAACTTCGAAAGTAACAACAAAAAACAGGAAGAATTGAAATAGAAGTTTCTAGAACTCCTATGTTTAAGTAGGGATCACGAGAAAAATAGGGCAAATTTCCCTTTCGTGAAACCTAGAGATAACTCACTTTAGAGTAAAAAGAATTGGATTCCCTCATTAGAAGGGAGAAACAATATACTTTAAGGCGTGTACTAGGCACGAAGTTTTACAGTCATGAATTCGTTGTACGTGGAACAAGTAAGGGAGGACACTTATTGAGAGTGACACCTCATTGAAAAAAAGACCTAAAGTAACAATTTTTATTATTTTAGTTTGTTAGTAAAGGGTTTGGGAAAGATCAAATGGGATTGTGGAAGAGTGTTCGTGGCCGTATTTATTGTACTCGGACGAGCGCGACGCGGATGAAAAGTTGAACAGGCAATGCTATCACTATAGTCTGTTGATATAGTTGAAAGTTCACTGTAGTAGCACAAAAAGTTAATGGCAAAGAAAGTTATTGCAATGGTGGAAAATAACTAGTTACACTAGATTTGCAAGAGTCTATTGCTTGAAAAACTTGTAAGTTATAGACCTCGTGTGCATGATGGGTGCTACGCTCTGGCGGCAAGTCACTTAAACAGTCAGGGGGAATCGCAGTCGAGTGTCTGTGCCTGTGTTGAATGGCCTTGTGTATGCTTGATTCAACTTCGACATGCAAAAAGGTTCTCGAAACAGTAGACAAAATTGTTCTGTGGTTGGTTGCAACTTCACGTATATTAATTGTCCTCCTGGAAATAAGTTTTTTGTGCTTCCGAATAAAAAGCAGCATGAAACTATGAGAAATGCCTGGATTGCGGCACTGAAACGAAGAACTAGTGATGGTAAACCATGGCAACCCACGAATAACTCGCGTGTTTGTAGTCGGCATTTTGTGAATGGAATGCCTTCGAGAGATCCTGAGAGTCCTGGCTATGTACCGAGATTGTTTATAAAACCGCTTGTTTCTATCGAACGTCAGCAAGAAGAGGAGCACCGAGTGACGACTAGATACAAGAGGCGAAAACGGAGACATAAAAATAAAAACGTTGAAACTAGTACCACGGAAGATTTTTCGAAATCATACAGTGATGCAAGCACGCAGACTGAAGTAATGACCACCGATGGTAACAGCACCAGTGTAAACGTGTTATTTTCTGCTCTGAAAAATAATATTGAAGCGGAAGTTCAAACAAATTTTCCATTGCCTCGAGTGAATAAACAGACGACGACCGACACGTGGATTTCGTGGACACCAAACGTACATTTAATGGATACAGGTCAGTGAAAGACAAGGAACAGCATCTTCTTGAAATATCAGGTGTTAAATTTGCAGTGTTTCATATCCTGTTATCCTTGTTACCCTCTGTTCATCATAACTGTACATTTACTAAAGAAAAAAAAATCCTCTCGGCACGCCGGAAGGCGGAGGAAGATTTCACCGGGCAAACTAGGGGATAGGCTATAATAGGCAAAATATGCAGGTTTTCGTAGGAGGATCAAACCTCATTTATTGCGAGAAAGTATTTTACAATTGGAGGTTAGTTAATATTTTGTCGTCTTTCTATGCATATTTTTAACATTTTACTGTCTTATGGGGATGGTAACCTTCTTGTCATTTGGGGTTCATTTTTATACTTGTGATCACACTGTCCTTATGCAAGGTTTGGAACTAATGTGTAACTATCTAACAGTCTGCTACTTCTTCACGCAAAATTTTATCTCCCGCAGAGATGTTGGTTAGTTCCTCAGTTTAGGGGCTGCGACAAGGTGGTCATGTAACCCCGTGTACATTGGATGTGTGTAGAATCTGTCTGATAAACGGTGTTATTTGTGATGACTGTATTAGTCTGTAATTCAGGTAAGGTCTGCAGACGGTCAATTTTAAGTAGTAGTACCTAATTTTGTACCAAATACTAACGTCAACGACACCTAGCTGTGAACTTGGCTGCTAGATGCCACCGCAACCAGCAACTTGCAACGAACGTTGTAACTTCCCCTCCGAAGAAAAGCATGCTGACGGATTTTTAGCGCTCTTAGAAAATCCGGCGACTTTGGCCGGCTTTGAACCAGTGACCTTAGGCATAGAAGTTCAGCATGCTACCAGTTAGCCGCTTCCCTCATAGTCAGATGGAACAAGAAGATCCGTGACGAACTAAAGAGCCTACATTTCTTAAAATTAAGATTCATGCCATAGATTAATCTACAGTATATGAACCTATCTAGAATAATGACGAAATTAAGTGGGTAATATCGAAATGTCTTAATTCGAAATAAGGTATACTAGGCATAATGTAGCCTAATAGAGCAATACAGTTGGCAACTCTGGTGACTGAATATATTCTTACTTCCATCTCCTAAGGTACAGAATACAAAATGTGGTTGAAGTTCAAAGGACGTTACATGGATTTAGACATTGGATCTATTAGTACACGTAAAAGCATGTTGGCAACAATGTCATGCGAGTGCTGGTCAGAAATAATCTGAAATATTATATCTTTTTGTGCCAATTTTGGATGAAATCCATTTGTTGGTATAGAAGTTACATGTATTTAAAAATTGGTCCTATCAGCAGGCTTAGAATCATGTTGGTAGAACTGACGTATATAAGTTACTCCAAATTAATGTAAAATGTCAGGTAATTTACGTGTGCATAGTTTAAAGCTGTCGGCTTGCATACTTTCTGATATATTTGGATACAAAATAGAGAGCAATTATTAACAGTTGGCAGCCCTGGTGGCTCTTAAGAATACACTCAGTCATATCTGTTTATGTACACATATTACATACAAAATTTGGGTGAAATCCAATTGATAGAGTAGAAGTTATATGCATTTAAAAATTGGACTTATCAGAAGGCTTAACAATATTTTGGCAACGCTGTCATGTATGGCCACCTGGAAATTAAACTGAAATAGTATTATCTACATGTGTGCCAATTTTAGAATAGCTGCCATGTATACCTTCCAAGATATCCAACATGGAGCTCAAATATCTAGTGCGTTTTTTTAGCAGTTCGTAGCACTGGCATCTTTTTCAAGTATGGGCCTGAGATATTCCGGTATACAACTTTACTCATACTAAATTTGGTTTCGATTGCTGCAGCCGTTTAGGAGTTGATAAGGGGGGGGGGGGGGCACACACAGCCAGACAGACAGACTGACAGAAGGACTGACAGACAGAAGGACAGACACATTTTCCCTGATCGATCTCATAAGTCTACTTTTTCCTCATTTTTGAAAAGTGTGAAAAGTAGGCTAAAAATGAATGTGATCTCGTCAATGGCGTTGTCTTGGCAACCTCTGATAGATCATCCCTTATCAATTTAAAAGCGTTGTTATGGTAACCTCTGATGGCACTTTGCATTTTTTAAAATTCCGAAATCATTTTTCTCATCCCTTGGCGTAATGGTGGGTCATATCAAAAATTCTTTCAGACAAAAGTTTTAGGTAATTATTAGGGGAATATTTTCCATTTTGTACGGTTTTGATATTGTGCCTATTAAGAGAGATATGATTAATGTTTCCCGAAAAACCCACTTTTTTCCACCCCTTTGGTCAATGGTTTGTGCTATCAAAAAACTTATTTGACATAAATTTTTGACACTTATCCGACACATATTATGAACTTTGAATGGATTCGATATTTCACGTATTAAGAGAGCTATAGCGAAATTTCACTTTTTCGAAAAAAGCCCCCCATTTTCACCCCCTTCGACCGATTTTGCCCATTAACGAACTCGACCTAGATTTTATAGGGATACATATTATGTAAAAAATTCAAAGTGATTGGTACAAAATTACGGCAGTTATCGTGTCCACAAGAAACTGATATATCATACTAATATATAAAAATGAGATGGTGTGTGTCTTTCTGTCTGTCTGTCTGTCTGTCTGTTACCTAATAACGCAAGAACCACTGGTCCGATTTAAATGAAATTTTGCATGGATGTAGCTGAAATACCAGGTTTACATATAGGATACTTTTAATTTAGATATTTTGCACTATTAAGAAATGGCGACCATTTTAGTGACGTCACTACACCCTTTGGTTTCAAAATTTCATATTTCCATATCAAATAAAAAGAGAACGGTAGGAAATATCAAACTTTTGATGGCACATACGAGCTTTGAAATTTAATTTCCTATCCGAAAGGTCCTTATCACTTTTCGTGTATCTCCAACGGTTAGCGAGTAAAACCTACTTTTGTGACGTCACTACATACACCCTTTGGTTTCAAAATTTCATATTTCCATTTCAAATAAAAAGAGAACGCTAAGAAATAGCACACTTTTGATGGTATACACGAGCTTTAGCATTTAATTTTCTATCCAAAAGGTTCTTATCACTTTTCGTGTATCTCCGACGGTTAGCGAGTAAACCTAAATTTGTGCAATAAAACACGGTCAACACCGAGCGGTGCAGTATCTCTACATATATAAATAGAAATTTGTCTGTTTTTTTTTCTGAATTTCTACGGAAATTTGAGTTATTTACACGTTTCAGACTGTTTTATGATAGATGCTCGCGAAAATGATGTTTTGGTCTGTCTGTCTGTTTGATTGTCTGTGGACAAATTTGTTCCCTTATAACTCGAGAACGGCTGGGTGTATCAACGTAAAATTTGGTACAGATATCCATCAGAGGCACGACACTAATCATTGATGTAACCCTTCTCCGTACCTCTCATAAAAGGGGGCCTACCCCCTTAAAATGCATGCTGAAATAGGAGTAGAAGGACGAGACAAAGATCATTTTTAGCCCCTCGATGTGAGAGACAAAACTCAGGGGCCCTAAAGGGTCCCCGAAATCCACATTTTAAGGCCCTAAAACCAACCGTTTTTGAGATATTCCCAGAAAACTTATTTCATTTAATAAACTAATGAACGAATTCAAGCCGGTAACCATAGCAACAGATTCTCAGAGGTCCATCTATTGCTGTAAGACGCAATGCAATTCTATTAATTACATTGGTGTGAAAGTTTCCAAACGGCTAGAAGGTTATCACGGAACCAAATTAAGCTGTAAAATTCATCAATACGTATAATGCGCTTAAGGGGGTCAAGGGGTACACTAGAATTTTTTCACGCGATTTACACCTCCGGGTGTGGTACGGAAGGTCTATTATATTCCTATCCCTATATTTTATTATTATTATTATTATATTATGGCGTATAACGAGGAGAAAAAGCCCCTCGGTGCCAGAAACAAAATTTGGGGACCCTAAAGGGTCCTCGAAAACTACATTATAAGGCCCTAAAACCAAAAGTATCTGAAATATTCGCAGAAAACTAATTAAATTTAATTTAACAAACTAATGAAGGAATGGAAATCGCTAACCATGACAACATTATCTCAAGGGGTGGCATCCAACTTTCCATCTATTTCTGTAAGAAGTAATGTCACTCCATTTATTACATTTCTGTGAAAGTTTGCAAATGGCTATACGGTTATCACGGAACCAACGTAGAATGTATAATTCATCAATGCAATTAAGGGGGTCAAGGGGTAACCTAGATTTTATTCATGCAATTTTCACGTGCGACATATAGTACAGAAGGTCTATTATATCTCCAAACATTTTCAAAGTGAAATGCCATGCCCTGTGGTTCAGATTCCACGTAAAATGGAGGTCCCGTGGCTTATGATCTCGCGATTAATGGTCACGTAAAACTACAATCTTCCTTTATATCTCCAAACAGCAACATTATTTTCAAAAATTCCTGACTTGAATCAGCATTTTTTGCGGCTTTTAGGAATTTGGGCCATTTGAGACTAAAGAATCTGAATTTTCATGCACCGCGAGCCTTTATAATTTATGAAAGAGGTCTTCCTGTGTATGGGGACCTAACACAACGTAGAGGGTCATTTTTTATGTGAGGTGTATTCTTTGCGTTTCGTCTACAAGGCTTTTAATTCTATTTCACGTCAAGACGTACACGTTAGGTGAATTTAGTTTGAGAGCAAATTTTAACTAATCTTTTTTTTTTTTGTCGACATACGGGTTCATCGTAAGGATGATTTTGTTTGATACTGTATGGTAGATATACCCATATTTGGATATCTGGGTGATATGTTGTAGACAATAGAATTGTCTGTCTGTCTTTCTGTGTATCTTTATGTACGCCTATAGATCGTGTTCGGAGGCGTGGTGCATCGTAAAATTAGGTATGGTAAACATGAGTCAATACACCAATCATTTATAAAACTCCTCACCGTACTTTTCATACAGTAGAAGGGTGGATATAGGGAAAAACTTCTCAAAATACATGCTAAAATAGGCGAAATATAAAAATTATCCTAGAAGGACGATCAAAGACACAAAATACGCGAGTCTATAAGGGGTCTCCAAAAACCACATTTTAATGCCCTTAAATTAACAGTGTGTGTGATATTCCCAGAAAACTAACTTCGTTCTGATAAAGTTATGAAGGAATGAAAAACCACTAACCATTGCAACAGTAGCTCAATTGATAATGTCTGGTGTTAATATATAACACCGTTCGAAGGACGGGTACTTCTGCTATACTAATATATAAAAATGAGATGGTGTGTGTCTGTCTTTCTGTCTGTCTGTGTGCTACTCAATAACGCAAGAACCACTGGTCCGATTTAAATGAAATTTTGCATGGATGTAGCTGATTTACCAGGTTTACATATAGGATACATTTTATTTCGATATTTTGCATTATTAGAAAATGGCGACCATTTTAGTGACGTCACTATACACTTTAATCAAAACTTCATATTTCCTTATCAAATAAAAAGAAAACGCTAAGAAATAGCAAACTTTTGACGGTATATACGAGCTTCACTTTTCGTTTATCTCCAACGGTTAGCGAGTAAAACCCACATTTATGATGTCACTACACCCTTTGGTTTCAAAATTTGATATTTCCATTTCAAATAAAAAGAGAACGCTAAGAAATAGCAACCTTTTGATGGCATAAATGAGCTTTAGCATTCAATTTTCTATCCAAAAGGTCCTTATCACTTTTCGTGTATCTCCAACGGTTAGCGAGTAAAACCTAAATTTGTGCAATAAAACACGGTCAACACCGAGCGGTGCAGTATATCTCTACATATATAAAAAAGAAAATTTTTCTGTTTTTTTTCTGAATTTCTACGGAAATTTGAGTTATCTACACGTTTCAGACTGTTTTATGATAGATGCGCGCGAAAAAATGTTTTGGTCTGTCTGTCTGTTTGTCTGTGGACAAATTTGTTCCCTTATAAATCGAGAACGGCTGGGTGTATCAACGTAAAATTTGGTACAGATATCCATCAGAGGCACGACACTAATCATTGATGTAACTCTTCTCTGTACCTATCATAAAAGGGGGCATACCCCCTTCAAATACATGCTGAAATAGGAGTAGAAGGACGAAACAAAGCTCATTTTCAGCCCCTCAATGTGAGAGATAAAACTCGGGGGCCCTAAAAACACATTTTAAGGTCCTACCTACGTCCAACCGTTTTTGAGATATGCTGTAAGACGCAATGCAATTCCATTAATTACATTAGTGTGAAAGTTTGCAAACGGCTAGATGGTTGTTATGGAACCAAATTAAGCTGGAAATTTCATCAATACGTAAAATGCGCTTAAGGGGGTCAAGGGGTATTCTAGATTTTTTCACGCGATTTACACCTGTGGGTGTGGTATGGCAGGTCTATTATATTCCTACCCCTATTATTATTAGTATTATATTATGGCGTACAACGACGAGACAAAGCCCCTCGGTGCCAGAAATAAAACTCGAGGGTCCTCGAAAACTACATTATAAGGCTCTAAAACCAACAGGTTCTGAAACATTCCCAGAAAACTAATTAAATTTAATTTAACAAACTAATGAAGGAATGCAATTCGGTAACCATGACACCATTATCTCAAGGGGTGGCATCCAACTTTCCATCTATTTCAGTAAGAAGCAATTTATTACATTTATTACATTTCTGTGAAAGTTTGCAAATATAAGGTTATCACGGAACCAACGTAGACTGTATAATTCATCAATGCAATTAAGGGGGTCAAGGGGTAACCTAGGATTTTTTCATGCAATTTTCACGTGCGACATATAGTACTGAAGGTCTATTATATCTCCAATCAACAATATTATTTTCAAAAATTCCTGAATTGAATCACCATTTTTTGCGGCTTTTAGGAA
Source organism: Meconema thalassinum (assembly GCA_946902985.2). Taxonomy (NCBI): domain Eukaryota; kingdom Metazoa; phylum Arthropoda; class Insecta; order Orthoptera; family Tettigoniidae; genus Meconema; species Meconema thalassinum. Next base: position 1,566,175,358 of record OX336388.2, read on the forward strand.
TTTGGGACATTTGGGACTAAAGAACCTGAATTTTCATGCACCAAAAGCTTTTATAATTTATGATAGAGTTCTTCCTGTGTATGGGGACCCAACACAACGTAGAGGGTCAGTTTTTATGTGACGTGTGTTGCGTTTCATCTACAAGGCTTTCAATTCTATTTCATGTCAGGAAGTACAAGTTAGGTGAATTTAGTTTGAGAGCACATTTCAACTAATCTTTTTTTTTTTTTGTCGACATACGGGTTCATCGTAAGGATGATTTTCTTTGATACTGTGTGGTAGATATACCCATATTTGGATTTCTGGGTAATATGTTGTAGACAATAGAATTGTCTGTCTGTCTTTCTGTGTATCCTTATTAGCCCAGTCATTTGGTGCTCAGAAGTGCCTGTTTCAAAAACAAATTAGGGTAGAAGGTTTCTCGACGGATTCTTATGTTTTTCGGTGTGCTGAATCCGAATCTGAAGTTTGCCAACAAAAAAAATGACGGCTTCACAGTGAAAATCGCAAAAAATCCTAAAAATTTCGGACTTTTTTTCACAAAATCGCTTATAAGTTGAAAAATATGCAACCTAGTGAATTTCTCATTATTTACAAAATTAAAGTAGACAAAATTTCTTTCAAAATGCGCTGGGCACTTGCAGTTTTTGAGTGCAGGGTACCGCCGCTAGAGCGCGCTGAAAAAGAGCGACGTTTTGGCACTTAGGCAAAAACGAGAGAAACTCAGCCTTAACTAGCCCCAGGCACTTTCTAATCGTGTTTCCTCCATTAATACATGTTTTATTCATGGTGGTAACATGATTGAAAGTTCGTTGGAAAAAATTTAATAAATTAATATATTCAAGTTAAGTCCATCTGTACTTATCCACCTAATGGTAAAGTGTGAAAGTGATGAGGTGAGTAATGTAAAACAGTTTTTGTGATTTTTCACTCAACATCTCACCATGTCACACATATCTCACACATTCCTAAAGAGATATATTTAATATATTGATAGTGTGAAACCGGAGTCGTTTCCCCTTTGTGTGAAATGTTCACCCTCATGCCCTCAATAGGAAGGGTCCCCTTTTTGCCGACAGGTCCCCCTACATGCCTCCGGCCAACTCCTCTGCCATTCGAGTTTAGTTTAGTTTGCTCTCTCCTCCTCGTGGGACTGCTAAGTGTTCTTCTTCGGGTTTCTGCTGTTCGTTCAGTGTTTTCAAGTTAACTAATGTTGTTATTAGTGAATACGTGAGGGACGAAAATGTCGCGTCGTGAATGTGTAATTTGTGAGGAGCCTCTGGATGATCAGACTCGAACTTTCTTTCCAACGACAAGAACAAGAGTACATTCATAGAGCTCCTCAGGAGTAGACTGAGCGAGGCAGGGATTGAATCACTACAAGCCATTGAGGATGCTGATGCCCTCATCATAAGAACGGCTCAATCCATAGCTTCCACGCATGGCACAGTTGCAGTGGTGGGAGAAGATGTTGACCTTCTCGTCATCATGATAGGCATCCGCACTTCTTTTAACGTGTTCTTCCTGAAACCAGGAAAAGGAAATGTACCACTGACGCTATATAGCCCTGGCAGCTCGCTAGAAGAGCCTCTTAGCCACCATATTTTATTCCTCCACGCTGGTAGTGGTTGAGGCTCCACATCCGCCATGTTAAACCAGGGTAAGACGAAATTCTTGAAGACCCTCAAGAAGAACCCAGATCTTGTAAACTACCTTGAGCATTACATGGACCTCACAGCACTAGTCGAGGAGCTAGTGAATGTTGGCGAAAAATTTCTAGTGGCCTTATATGGTGGCGACCACCATACCACTCGTCTAAACGAACTGAGGTACAAGCTGTACCTCAGTACAGCATATAAAGTCACCGGAAACATGGCCTCGATCCCTCCCACTGAAGCTGCAGCCCGTGAGCACTTTCTGCGAGTTTACCACCAGATCCAGCAGTGGCTCAACAATCAGCTCAACCCAGAGCAGTGGGGGTGGAAGTCGTCGAGAAACGGCCTCATCCCTACGAGAACAGCTAAGACCCCAGCTCCTGACAAGCTTCTCCGCAAGGTCTCTTGGAAATGCAAAGGCGACTGTCGAGGAACCTGTGGTTGTCGACGTGTGGGTCTATATTGCTCTAGGCTTTGTACCATCTGCGAGGGAATCTGTCTGAACGTTGACAACTCATGCGACATCGACAATGAAGGTGACCCTGATTACCCTTCTCCGGTTGAGTCACAACCTATAATCCTGGAGACATCAGTACAAGGTAAATAGCATGTTTGTACACCACCTTATTCCAATGCGGTTTGCTTACTTCACCCTCTAATGTATTCGTACGATTTGTTTTTAGAGGTGTCCGAGAATCCTGACGATTCCATCCCGGTCGAATCACCAACGACGATAGCGGAGACTTCAGCAGAAGGTAAACTGCATGTTTGTAATACACCCTATCTCACTGGGTTTTGAACAGTTTTCCAACTAGACACCTGAAAGTATTGTGTACAATAATATGTACAATTCCTTTTCCAGTGGAGTTACCGACCGATAGCGATCAACCAGGGCCTTCTCCTCGGCAACCGGAGGCTGCTCCATCGAGGCCAAAAAGGAGGAAGCTCAATTAAAGAAATGAAATTAATTGTAATGTATTAATAGTTAATTGCTATTACATTCCTTTTCATTATATTCATTTCATTTAATTTTGAAATAAATAATAAAACGGCTTGATCGGTCCTTTATGAATTCCTACCACTCCGTGGGCTATGTTTTTCAAGGGCTCCGTAATCTTGTAACCACCATCGAACATGAATAAAACACGTATTCATGGAGGAAACACGATAAGAAAGCGTCTGGGGCTAGTTAGGGCTGAGTTTCTCTCGTTTTTGCCTAAGTGCCAAAAAGTTGCTCTTTTACAGCGCGCTCTAGCGGCGGTGCCCTGCACTCAAAAATTTAAAATGACCAGTGAATTTTGAAGGAAATTTTAGCTACTTTAATTTTGTAAATAGCGAGAAATCCACTAGGAAGCATACTTTTCAACTTATAAGCGATTTTGTGAAAATAGTCCGAATTTTTTAGTGTTTTTCTGCTATTTTCACTGTGAAGCCGTCATTTTTCTTGTTGGCAAACTTCAGATTCGGATTCAGCACACCGAAAAACATAAGAATCCGTCGAGAAACCTTCTACCCTATTTTTTTTTGTGTCAAACAACCATTTGACTGGGCTATATGTACGCCTATAACTCATGTTCGGATGCTTGGTGCATCGTAAAATTAGGTATGGTAAACATGAGTCAATACACCAATCATTTATAAAACTCTTCACCGTACTTTTCATACAGTAGAAGGGTGGATATAGGGAAAAACTTCTCAAAATACATGCTAAAATAGGCGAAATATAAAAATTATCCTGGAAGGACGACCAAAGCATATGTTGTGCACTTCTCAATGTGAGACAAAAAATTCGCGAGTCTATAAAGAGTCTCCGAAAACCACATTATAAGGCCCTTAAATTAACAGTGTGTGTGATATTCCCAGAAAACTAACTTCGTTCTGATAAACTTATGAAGGAATTACAAGCCGCTAACCATTGGTACATTGCCATCCATGCAAAAAACAAATGTCATTATTGTAAATATTCCGCAGAGACACGATTTAATTCCCAAGTCATGTGTAAATGTAGAAATAGAGGCTACAAATGGAAAAATTCATAAAATTTGTAAGAGTTTTCCAAATGTCCAAATTGTAGATGTAAGTAAATTAGACAGGAAGTTCCACACTCGGCATGGCCTACACTTAAATAGATTAGGAAAAGAGTATCTTAGTGATGAAATCTGCAAAATTGTAAATTCAAATGGTAAGAATAATTCAACAGTAATATCATTAGAGTGGAAGCAGGGAAACTGGTAGAAGAAGCCAAACGTGAGGTTTGGCATTCACATCTTTTGAAGTCAAATTTAACGGAGTGCAACAATGGTATTTCGGATTTGTCTAGCAACAATAATAATAACAATTATGATAATAATAATGTAAATAAATCACCAACACAAGCTTGCAAAAGTAACAAATTTAAAATTTACCACCAGAATGTCCAGTCTCTTTATAATAAAATTGATTACATAAATCTAATGCTTAAAAATGAACTTAAAGACATCTCAGCACTATGTATTTCAGAACATTGGCTGAAAGAGGAACAACTCGAATTAATTCAATTCCCAGGGTTTATACAAGCTAGTAAATACTCTAGATCTAATATTAGCCATGGTGGTACTTGCATCTTCTTAAGAAATAATTTAGATCATGAACAGGTAACAGCTTATGATTATCTAATTATGGAACAGGATTTTGAATTCTCTGCCGTAAAAATTCAGCAGTTTAAGTTAATAATTGTATGCGTATACCGTTCTCCGTCAGGAAAGTTTCCTCTATTTATAGATAAACTAGAATTGTTACTCAATAACATGAGCAAAGTAAATTTCGATATAATAATTTGTGGGGATGTAAATGTGGATTTCTTAAAACTTGATAGAAATTGTGAATTATTAAACCAGTTACTAATTTCCTATGGACTGAAACCTACAGTAAATACACCAACAAGAATAACAAAATTTAGTAAAACCACTCCTGATCAAATTTTTATAAATACAGATAAATATCACCATTCAATAGAAGTCTATTGTCCGGGTTTTAGTGACCACCATGGACAAATACTGAGTTTTGAAGTATCCGAAGTAATCAATAATAATGATAATGGAGTAAAATCAAAGTGCAGGTCATTCACTGAATCAAATGTTACATATTTCAATGACTTATTAAATAAGGAAACATGGTCAGAAATTTATGAACTAGAAAATGTAAATGATAAATTTAATGCATTTAACAGTACCCTAAAACACTATTTTGAAATAGCATTCCCCTTTAAACGAAGAACTGTTCAAAATAACAAAACTAGCAATTGGATAACAACAGGGATTATAAATTCATGTCAAAGAAAGAAATTTCTACACAAATTATATAAACAATACCACACAACACCTGAATTCAATTTATACTACAAAAAATACACTAGCATATTAAATAAGGTAATAAGACTAGCAAAGAAAATGCATAATGATAATTTTATTTCCCAATCATCTAATAAAAACAGGGCTATGTGGTCTGTAATAAAGAAAGAAACTGGAAAATCTGCTAAAATACAAAGGAACATTACACTGACCAGAAATAATAAAGTGATTAATAATCCAGAGGAAATAGCAAACACTTTTAATGACTATTTTCTGGAAATTCCGCAAAAATTATTAAATAAATCACAGGTAAATACACTAAATTCGAATAATAAAATAAATATATGCAGTGATTCTTTATTTATAAATCATGTCACAAGTGAAGAGGTAAGAATAGTTATAAAAGAGCTAAAAAATAAATTCTGTGCTGGCATTGATGGCATCCCTGATGCAATTTTAAAGAAATGTGCAGAAAATATAATAAATCCACTTACGCACTTAATAAACAGTTCAATTCTCTCAGGAACTTACCCGGATATTTTGAAGTTATCAAAAGTAATTCCAGTGCACAAAAATGGTTCAAAAGATGAATTAGATAACTATCGTCCTATTACCTTACCAACTGGTATTGCAAAAATTGTGGAAAAAATTATGTATAAGAGACTGATAAGTTTCATAGAAAAAAATAAAATATTATCAAACTCACAACATGGATTTAGAACGGAAAAATCTACACAGACAGCAATTTACGAATGTAGTAATAGTATACTGAAATTAATTGACAATAAGGAACATGTAACTGGCCTATTCTTGGATTTATCGAAAGCATTTGATGTAGTTGACCATAAAATCCTCCTTACCAAACTAAATCAATATGGTGTTAGAGGTCTAGCTAATAAATGGATAGAGTCTTACTTAACAAGGCGTAAACAAATAGTAAGCTTGAGACACAAGGATGATGGAACCAAATTACTTAATGAAACATTGTCCAATGAGGGAATTATTGAATTTGGAGTACCCCAGGGATCGGTTTTGGGCCCACTACTCTTTCTTCTATATATCAATGATATAACACAGAACGTTCATTCACATAAGGAAATTTTGTTTGCGGACGATACAACACTCGTAATAAAAGGTGAAACTAAACAGGTCATACAGCAGTCTGCTGACTCCGTTACAGGAGAGTTAACCAAATGGTCACAAGATAATCGCCTCATAATAAACTATAAAAAGACAGTATGTCTAAATTTCCACACTATACAGAATAGGAATCCTGCGATGCCCAATATAACATTAAATGGTCATCAAATAGAAAATAAATCAGAAACAAAGTTTTTAGGACTATGGATACAACAAGACTTGAAATGGAATAAACATATACAATATCTGAATACTAAACTGAACTCGATGTGCTTTGCGTTACGTATTTTGAAAACCTGCACTAGCATGCACACATTAAGAAATACTTATTTTGCTTATTTCCATTCATACTTAAGATATGGGATCATATTTTGGGGTATGTCACCAGATGTACTAAGCACGTTTAGGATACAAAAGAGAGCGATTAGAATTATGGCAAATGTACACTCTAGAGAATCATGTAGACCTCTGTTTAAAGATTTAAACATTCTCCCACTGCCCTGCATATATATCTTTGAAAGTATTATGTTTGTTAAAAATAATTTAATGAATAAAGATGTTTTTCTTAAAACAAACAATGATGTTCATAGGCATAACACAAGACAAAATCAAAACATTCATATTTCACACACACACACAAGCATATATCAAAAAGGAACTTTTCACACTGGAGTTAAATTATACAATAAACTACCCCAGTATATAAAACTGCCCCCAAAAATAAAAACCTTTGATAGAATGTTGAAAGCTTATCTGCAGTGCCATTGTTTTTACTCAGTAGTTGAATATTTTAGCGTATAGGAGTGATGGAATCTATAACTATATTTTACTTTTTTAATTTAATTTTAATACCTAGCTGTATGTTGTTGTATTTATAGAATTAAGTTTTCATATTATGATAATAAAAGCCTCCGTGGCTTAGGCGGCAGCATGCCGGCCTCTCACCGCTGAGTCCGTGGTTCAAATCCCGGTCACTCCATGTGAGATCTGTGCTGGACAGAACGGAGGCAGACAGGTTTTTCTCCGGGTACTCCGGTTTTCCCTGTCAAAATTTCATTCCAGCAACACTCTCCACTATCATTTCATTTCATCTGTCATTCATTTAATCATTGCCCCAGGGGAGTGCGTCAGGCCTCGGCAGCCGGCACAGTTCATATCCTCGCCGCTAGATAGGGGCTTCATTCATTCCATTCCTGACCCGGTCGGAGACTGGAAGCAGGCTGTGGATTTTCATTTTCATTATGATAATAGAGTGAGGTGTAAATAGTTGTGCAATAAGATTGTATCTATTAAGATTTGCTATTATAATAAGTTATAAATAGTTTTAATCTTAGTAATATATACCTGTTAGTTCTTTTATTTTATGCATGTAAATTCTGACGTGTCCTATATCAAAAATGTATTGAATGCATGTATTTGATCAAATGGAATTAATAAAAATCTATCTATCTATCTATCTATCTTGCAACAGTAGCTCAATCGATAATGTCTGGTGCGTCTCTAAAAGCAACAGTACTTAAAAGGGACATAACACCAATAACATTATTATTATAATGTCTGGTGTTAACACCGAATACCGTTCGAAGAACGGGTACTTCTGCTAGTATATACATATATAGATAGATACATATATACATAAATTATATATAAACTTTTGAACTGACGGTGGTTTTGGGGTCTGGGGGATGTGAAACGCGAAGATATCTCGAAATTTTCCGGAAGTCGAAACATGGTACCCATTGCAATAGTTAGCTTTCTAATGAAATCTACCTAACATGCTGCTTCTACTGCTAATGAAATGTAAACTCGGTATTAGTTTCGCCGCTCTAGGCGTATTTTTTAACTGCCATAGGACTACAGCATTTGCTACTTTTAAATTCGCTCTCCATCATATTTTTGAGAAAACAAAGGAGTGGATTTTCTGGCCACAACAATCCTCTATCAAAGGCACAATGCCTTATGCTTAAAAAAAACACTACGAAAATTGCACGTGCATTATAGATTGCAGTGAAGTGCCCTGTGAAAGAACTAACAGTGTTCGTCAAAGAATTTTAATGTTTTCTCATTATAAGAATTCATTTACTGTCAAATTTCTTGTTGCCATTACTCCTTCAGGTTACATTTCCTTTATATCCAAATGCTATGGTGGAAGAGCGACTGACAGCTACATCACAGTTAATTCCGGCATATTAAACTTTATTCAGCCAGGGGATATAGTTATGTGTGACAAAGGATTCCCACACATAAGAACTTGTATTGAGAACAGAAATGCTGTAATGGTAATGCCACCGTTTGCATTTAATCCTCAATTTTCAGCTGAAGAAATCGAAACAACATACGATATTGCGTCAGTAATAATTCATGTTGAAAGAGCTATACAGAGAATAAAAATTTATAAAATATTAAGCAACAAACTCACTATGGATTTACTTCCTCATATAGACAAAATTGTTCACATCATAGGTGTCTTGGTAAACTTCAGTCCTCCAATAATTAAATCACAAGACTAACTATTTTTAGTTAAGATTACTAAAGATTTTTGCAAATAATTGTCAGAAAATTCGATACCGTAATGGAATTTGTAACAGCAAAATAATTTGATTTTTAATTATGTTATCAACATAATAAATTAAAATTTTCAAGTTGAATTCTCAGCATTGAGAAATACAATTCGTACATCAGCCATTATCCGATTAGTGATAATTCACACTTGAATATAGTTACAGTGCATTCACTGTAGCATCTTTAAATATTACTGGAAGGTAATGTTCAAAATAAATTTTTTCTACTGAAGGAATAGTACTGGAAATGAAGTCATAATTTCTGGAAATTTTCACTTTAACACTGAGTATAATAAACGTGAGTTTCCTTCAGCTTTACGTTACCATCAGTAGTTATATCTAAATACGGGACATTGCACTTTTTGTCTTCAACTATGGGTTTTTCTCGACATGAATAAGGGTACTTAATCTCGAGAAGATTAACAAAATCCTGACCTACCACTATCCCATCTGGACTGCAACATAACCATGGTTGCTGTTCTTTTATAAACAACCCGAGTTGAATCACACGGCATTCGTTTAATAAGCAGTACTCCTCAAGTGCCTTCCATTCATTAGTTCTGCCATATCTCACTGCAGGATTGTTTACATTCTTAGACGAAAGAAACGCTAATGCCAGTCTTTCGTAATTTCCACTCTGTAGGGTTTTGATCTGGTGTACATTCTGGCTGGCCGAAATGCGTAACTTCCTTTGCTGGAACCAGGAAGGACATAAAGATTGTTCCCTTGTCTCAACTGCAATTGCACACTTCTGTGAATTTGTTACTTTAACATTTTTACAATAAAACTTCAATATATCATTTGGCAACATGCACTCATAATTTATGGAAGCTAGTGATATGTTACCACCAGGCAAATTATTCACAACATAGCATCTAAATAGTTTATTAGCTGTTTGTTTGTCCAACTGGTTAAGACACTGAAATAAGAAGTCCTTTTCGCTTATCTCTACAGCGCTTTCAACGATGTTTTGAACAATGCAAGTGGAGATAAAGAAAGATTCACCTTCACACTCTGCTTTCAAAATTTTCGAGAAAGCACAGTCTATGACCTTAATTTGTTCATATAATTGTGTTTTACTTAAGGATTCAACACTTTCCGACGCGAAATAAATTGGTCGCTTATTTGATGGCCCATTTAGTATTTCTTCTACATTCCCTCCTTTACAATACTGCGCAATAATGTTCTTCGGTTTCTCCCCTTGTTGCAGAGAGGAAGTCTGGGAAGAATCTCTCTCAGTATTAATATAAATACACAATGCAGCAATATGCTTGCAGCATTTGAAAGTCCGGCTTTGCAATCGCACTCAGCTGATTTTACCTTTCGACCGCAATCAATCTGTAAAACGATTAATCTTGTGTAAATTAATTGTAAAAACACTCAAAACTGCAATAGCTACAAATATTATGCTATGTTATTATATAGAAAGACAAAACATATGCTCACATTAATTTTAACATCATAAGGCGGCTGATGGATGTTTGTTTCTCTCAAACACAAGCAGGTTATTTCTTCTCCTAACGCTTCTCTTGCTTGTAGTATATGATGACTGTCACAGAGTTTTGCACCCTTCTTTAAAGTAGAAGCTCTGAAATACGATGCATCCCACTGAACTTCTCGAAATCCTACACAAATATCTAGAGACGACATTTCAAAATTGAGTTCTTCCCTGTGCTTGTAGTTGCACAAGCTACTGACTTCCCCCGGAAAAATTACACAATTCACCGCTACGAGCGCCAGCAACTAAAATAACATTATGCGCACGAGCTCTATAGTTGAATGCACCCGAAAAATCCCAACGGAGAAAGAAAAATTAGATATTGATTAGCAGTTCATAAGGAAGATTCCTTAGTTTGAAAAAGTATTCCCATATGTAAGTGGAAAGTACTAGAAGGTTTAACTCGTAGATAAATTGTTCGGCATGGACAATTCCAGAACAATCATGACTGAAGAATAGCGCAAAAGTTAGTCCAACGGTGGAACGAGCCAAGTATTTTATAGACAGTGGGTAATTTAATTGTGTCCCACGTTGTGAGAAAATCTCTCATTTAATAAGCATAAGAAATGCTGCTTCATGTTAAGATTGGCTTAGATAGACAAAAGCCCAACATAGAAAATCCCGCGAAGGATGATTATTGCCCCACATAAGAAATCTCACACTGCCTATAAAATGATCATTAAAAAGCATGTAGCTATTTAAAATCAATTAAAATAAGTTGAAGAACGTTGAAGTAGTACTTAGCTCATTTCTGATGAACGGCGAATCCTTAGGTGACCGTTAGTCAGGAATTCACAACATGGCGACGATTTGAAAGTTTGTCTCTCGAGGTGAGGAGACGAGCTTTAGTAAAGCTCCGACTGACTAGTTTGACTTCAGACGCACAAGTGAGGCCAGCTCAACGGAGCGCGGAGAGACCAGGGAAGGGAAACGAGTGGGGGTAGGAGACAAAATGAATGCATATAAGAATAGCCAACATAACAGAAGTAAATTTTCTTGATGAAATGGTCTTCAAAGAGTTGATAGCAGGAATCACTAGCGCAGCCTGGTGGGTGATAAAGTAGACGAGGTTCTCTTGACCACGGAGATGATAGCTGGCGATAGCGACGAGATCTGGTGGCTAGATTGGTAAGGAAGTCCTCTTGTACAGGGAAAATTGAGGAACTTCAGAGATTCGCTGCTAGATGACGCTAGGTGGGTCATGGAAGATATATATCTAGAACAGACTTACAGGTAGTGTAAGAAACATATACCAACAAAGAGAAATCAGGAGATCACTGTTGGTGTTTGCGAAAAAAGGAAGGGATTAACTAAAGCAAAGAGAAGCAAAGGCTTACTCTGTCTTACCGTGTATTCCAAAGAATACACCACATCTACACCCACACTAAGTTTCAGGTCTCTAGGACAACAAGAATAAAATTTTGAAAATGGGTTATATTATCAAAATTAGGAATTTTACAATCAAGTTTGTCTGTAGTAAATTAATGGTCTTTACCCCCTCTACCCCCACACTAAGTCTCAGGTCTCTAGGACAACAAAATAAAATTTTGAAAATGGGCTATATTTCCAAAATTAGAATTGTTACAAAAAAGTTTGTTTGACATAAATCAATGGTCTTTACCTCCTCTAGAACCATACCAATTTTCAAGTTTCTGGGACAAAAGAAAATTATTTTTGAAAAATGGTCACTATTTTGGAAACTAGGAATTCTACAAAAAAGTTTGTTTAACATAAATGAATGGTCTCTATCCCCTCTACTTGTAAACCAAGTCCCAGGTCTGTGGGACAAAAATGAAAAAAGTTCAATTGGGAAAGTAGGCGATTTTTCATAAAACCAATCATTCAAAAAAGTGTTCCTTGGGCTTAAAAGAATGGCCTCTATGTCCTTTATTTTTTATAATAAAACTTTTTATTTTTTACATTTTTTTGAAAAAAAAAATGTAATTTTGAAATTTTCATATTTTGGAAACTAAAGAGTTTACAAAAAACTTTGTTTGACATAAATGAATGGCCTTGACCCCCTCTACCTCCAAAATGAGTTTCAATTCTTTAGGATAAAAAATAACAGTAGGTTAGTAGGAGGGGTCTAACACACCCATTTTATTTGTACCTGACTGTACATGGTCAGCCAAGTAAGAATCGAGATATCTCGCGAACCAATAAGGCTACAGGCTTGTACGAGGTGTCATAATGACTCAGAGTGACGCCCCCTCGATACTGGGTTATCTCCACTCCTAATGCAAAATGAATATGTAAAACACAAATTGGAAAATCCATGTTTCCATATTAACAAAATAGAAAAAAACATTAAACTGACATTTTAAGAACTGTAAATGGGAAATTGTGAAATTGATAAATGTGTAAACAACAAAATGCAAAATCCATGTTTCCATATTATGAATTTGAAAAACTTAAAACTGACATTAAAAAAACTGAAAATGGGAAATTTGAAAATTGACATATGTGTAAACAACAAAATGAAAAAAAAAACGGTTGGGATAGTGATCATGTTGTACAGTAAGCTATGAGACTAGCATAAGGATAGTTGCATGTACCCTTATATACTTTGTGTATGTGCATTAGCCTTTGGATTAGCTTAAGTTAGGTTTGGTAAAGTTAGGTTTGGTGTGGTTAGGTATGTGACCTTGTAGTTTACTCTTTTCGGAAAATGTAAAAAGTAAAATCTAAAATCAAAAAATCTTAAATTTAAAATGTAAAATCTAAAAAAAAACTAAAATCTCAAATACAAAAAAAATTAAAATCTAAAAAAATGTAAAATGAAAAAAAAAAAAAATCTAAAATGTTAAAGTGTAAAATGTTAAAATGTAAAATCTTTAAATGCGGTTTCTGTGGGTTATGTTAGGTTAGGTTATAACTAAGTTTATTATTTTTGCTCTCACATTTGCTCTTACTTTTTTGCTCACACTTTTTGCTCTCACTTTGAAAGTTAGGTTAGGTGAGGATAGGTTAGATGAGGTTAGGTTAGGTGAAGTTAGGTTAGGTGAAGTTAGGTTAGGTGAGGTCATGTTTTGGTTAGGTTAGTTGAAGTTAGGTTGGCATGTCATTAATGTAAGTGGTTGCGTGCAGTGACCATTTTGTGTATTAGCTGTGTGCTAAAATAATATATTAAATAAAATAAAATATTTATAAGTTATAAAACAAAATTTAAAATTTAAATCTCCGGTCTGTGACCTTGTAGTTTGGTCTATTTCACAAAATCTAAAATAAAAATCTAAAATAGAAAAGAAATTCAAAATCTAAAACCTTAAAAGTAAAATCTTAAAATGTAAAATAAAACATCTAAAATATTAAAATGTAAAACTTAAAATTTAAAAATATAAAAATATTACATGCATTAACTTAAGTGTTAAATGAGGTTTCTGTAATTATGGGTTAGATAATTGTTGGGTTAATGACCTTGCAGTTTAGTGCTTCGACATAATAAAAAATATATAAATAATAAATTAAATATTAAACAAATTAAAATAAAATTAATAATAAATAACAATAAATAATAAATAAATAAAAACAATGGATAGATAATAACAAATAAATAATGATTTGAAAAGCCCGCCATTAAAGAGTGCAGTTGCGCGTGGCGACCATATTGCGCATTAGCCCCTGTCCCAGCTATCACTGTCCCTTCATAAGAATAACATAGGGTAGTTGCGCGCGGCGGCCATCTTGCGCATTAGCCCCTGTCCCTGCTTCGGCCTTTATATCCTACTGTTATGCATTCGTGTATGATGAGTAGAATTACTGAAATTCCATGCGATAATGTAATGAAATGTGGAGGATGTTAATAGTGGAATTTATGCGTATAATGTAACGCCAGTTAAGATACTTGTTCAGTGGAAATATACATATTTCAGTGATTACGACGTGGAATAGCGATCTGTAAAAGGTATTAATGACAAGTGTTGTTACTGGAAACAATGTATAAGTAATGCGATGTATAAGGTGCGTCCAAAAAGTAATGAGCCGGAGGCTGTAATGCGCAAACCGGTGACGACATCGGCTATTCGTGGCGTGTGTAACGAGGTGTGGTTCTGACCAGAGCGTGGAAGGTCACAGCCCGTCGCTAGAGGGCACGCTTGCACGTCACGTGACGGTACAAAGCCAGCAGCATGCATCAATCGTCCAACCAAGACAGTAGGCCATTTAACATGCTTCCTGTTGTGGTTGAAGACTGTGGGGCACCCATTGGTAGAGCCCTGCGCGGATAGACAAAACGTTATCCGCATCCGCCCGCATCCGCACGGCTGCTATCCGCATCCGCCCCGCATCCGCACGACTGTTATCCGCATCCGCCCCGCAACCGCACGACTTTTATCCGCATCCACACGACTTTTATCTGCATCCGCCCCGCATCCACGCGACTTTAATCCACACGTTTGTTATCCGAATCTACTGGCATTACAATAATATTTTCAATGTGTTGCTTTATACTTTATCTTTTAGACATTTGAGCAGCAAGTCGAACCCTTAGGCTATGTACTGTACACTATGTCATGTGAACTTGAATCGAACCGTCTGACAAGCTTTGTGGGCGTTAAGCCATAACTTATTTTACCAATGTCAAAAGGTATTCGGATAATTATGACTCCATTTCGTTGGTAAAACAGCTTTACGGACTAGGCGAGGTGGAGCAAGACAATTTTGCAGCAACTGCTTTGGTAGAATTGACTGGGGAATGTTGAAACTTCTCCCCACTTCCCTTATTTTCCTCCCATCATCCCTAATTGCATATCGAGATTTCTGCACATTTTCTGCTGGGTAGGAGTATTTCTCCATTTCCGCGTATAATTTCTTGGCATCTGGAGAAAAAACACGAATATTTTGCCGTTAATTTCGCGTTGTATTTGTATATGTAGTACTTGTATCATATATAATCTGCGCGACATACCCCACTCTGCTTTTAAAACGTAACTCACTGAATCCCGGTAAACTAATCTATTATATTGAAAAGTAAATACATGCAAAACCACTGTACACACTGACATTTATAACTACATTTAATTTTAAATAATTGAATCACAAAACTGTAGGCTTACCTTCTTATTTGCTGGCTACTGAAAATAACATGCAACGTGTTAAGTTTCTTCATCCAAGCCTCCGGTTATCACATAGCGACTGGCATCATGCTGACTGTCCCTATCTGATAGGTACGATGACAGCTTAAGGGTAGCAGGGAACTGAGTTGCTAGTTGTATTACCAACTCGAAAATCATAGGTGCGCACAATTACCCAACTTTCCCCATGATATTAAACAAGTTCGGGTTGTATTCTAAAAACTATCCGCAAATTTACTCCAAACATTATCCGCAGCTTATCCGCTATCCGCACAGCCATGCAAACTATATCCGCATGGCGAAAAATGTTGCGGATATCCGCGGGTTTATCCGCGGATATCCGCATCCGCGCAGGGCTTTACCCATTGGGCACACACTTTGCGCAAGTGCAGTCGTTCCTTCATGATGGTGTGCATACTTCCGACGCTCAATCCGACCTCGGCGGCTATGGCGTTAACTGTCACTCGGCGGTTCTGGGTAATGAGTGCATCAACCAGCTGGACGTTGTCATCGGTAATGCAGGGGGGTGCCCCCGAAGCGGGCATCATCGGCTAACGACACCCGTCCTTCCCTGAAGCGCTTGTGCCACGCCTTGACCCTTGCAAGGGACATGCAGTGTTCTCCGTACACTTGTGACATTCAGCGATGAATGTCTGTTCCCCCTACTTCTTTCACTGTCAGAAACCGAACAACACCTCTTTGCTCTTGGTTTGACGCCTCCATGTCTCTGTATGCAATGCGACTGGCAGTGTTGGACAATCGATGCATGCTGCTGCTCGCTTTGTATCGTCACGTCACGTGACGTGCACATGTGCCCTCTAGCGACGGGCTGTGACTTTCCACGCTCTGGTTGGAACCACACCTCGTTACACACGCCACGATTAGCCGATGTCGTCACCGGTTTGCGTATTCCAGCCTCCGGCTCGTTACTTTTTGAACGCACCTTATATATAAACGTGAAGTCGAGTACCGAAAACCACTATATTTGGGTATTGTGATAACCACAAAGATAGTCTGTTATATAATTCATCTCTTATCGATTTTATTAATGATTATGACATAATTAGAACAGCAATTAGCTTAATTCTTCGTTACTTATGTTCTCATGGAACAAACTTTGGTTGGTTGGTTCCTCAGTTTAGGGGCTGCGACAACGCGGTCATGTCGCCCCGTGTACTTTGGACGTGTGTAGAATGTGTCTGATAACCGGTGTTAATTGTGATGGCTGTATTAGTGTATCTATTTTTTTTTTTAAATTCAAGTAAGGACTGCAACTTTGAAAACATAGTGTGATCTTAAAATGAGAGTAACGTAGAGAAGTAGTAATGTGATCTAGAAAGATCGTAGATGTGAAGGAATATCGTGCTGGTAAGGATAAAATTGAGTAATGTTGGAATATTAACTTATAATAATAATAATAATAATAATTTGAATTTTAAATATTTTATTAGGGTGTAGTATTTTTTAAGAACGTCATATTAAGGAGACCCATGTGTAATCTAGGGTGAGAAATGTAAATAGGAAGCATTGTTTTACGAAAATTAATATCAGAAGTACAGTGTGATCAACAAGTAGTTGATATTTTTCCAATATTTTATAGGCAAGGTGTCTTCAGAATAATTATCATTTACTCCTTAATGAGAACACAGTGAAGTCCTAATACCGAAATTCACGGTATATTTTGCTTCTAGATGAAGCCAGTTATTATTTTATTTGAGTAACGCGTTTTATTTTCGAACGTGTGAGTTGTTAAATTGTTTGTTGGACATTGTTTATTTGTGTTGTCCTTTTGAATAAATATTAGCAGGCACTTGTTAGTTTGCCTGTCCCTTTTTATAGAACTTTGCGATCTCTTAATTTAATAATTAGTTACGGTGGCACTACTAGTTAGATACTGGTGCCCGCATTTAAACCGTTCGACCTCGAGATCCCGAGAATCTCGTCCTCCAATACTTTGTTGTAGGCTTTGTATGTAACTAGGTAGTAGTACCATGACGAATAGAAATAAACAGTGTCATCACTCCGCTACTTAAGCATTGTAGTTCATGGTCCAACCAGTGTGTGGCGCGGAAGTCGCTCCGAACCATAAGCAGGTGTGACAAGTAGCCCACGAGGTTAGTACTGTAATATCCTGTGCGCGAGAAGTCATATTATGCGAGGGAATTTGTTTCTTTGTAATAGTTTACGAATGTCTGTGCAGTGCTTTGTGTGTGCAAACAACTAAATTCTCTGCTCTTTCGGGAAAATGTCGTACTGTTTCGTTTCTGGATGTAAATCGGGTTAGGAAGAAAATCTGATGGTAGACATTTTTTCACACCGCCAAAAGAAACAAATCTGTTTGCGAAATGGGCGAGAGTTATTCCGCGGAAAGATGAGCAATTGTCGATCAAAAATAGAATCTGTGACGGGCATTTTTTGGAAGATTTAATTATTATAAAGGCGGACTGTTTCGTAGTGAACTATGAGAACGTGGAAATTCCTCGCGTGAAGTGGAAATTTAAACCAGGATCAGTACCTCACATTTTTCAAAATTTACAGAAATATCTATCCACTGATGTAAAATCACGAAAGGCGCCCAGTAGGATACGGAATGGAGGCAGCCTTCCATGGTTACTTGTTCTACTTCGTGCCATCCTTACCTAAAACGAAAAAATATATAATCCGTCTTAATAATAATAGGCCTAAAATAATAATAGTTGTTGATTCATTAGGGACTTAACGACATCGTGGTCACGTAGCCCCGTGAGCTTGGGTGTGTTTAGGATTTGTCTGATAAGCTGTGTCATTATGATGTCTGTAGTAGTGTGTGTTTTTGGAATTGAGGTAGTATTTGAGTAGGAAGCGGCCGTGGCCTTCTGGTAGGTACTGCACCCGTATCTACGTGGTCTTACCTGTTGAAATCCGATGGAACTGCTGAATCGTAGAATCTGGAAGCGCCCGGCTGAAGTGCCCCTAAAACTTTACCAACTAGGATCAACCAGGGATAAGGATACCTCTCTTATAAAGAATGCGATAGGAAGATGCCAGTGGTCGATGAAATGAAAACGAAAAATAACTCAAAGTGAGCTAACGAGACTCTAAAAATGACTAAATTAATCTCGAGCGTGGCGCTAGGCATCCTAAAAACTGACCCACTGGTCCTCGTAGCGCATCCTATTTCTAGTATAAATGACCAAGACATCCGAAGTATTTAAAATTGACCAACAGTTTATTAATCTAAAGACTGTTGCATGGTGGACTACCTCTCCACTAAACAAAATAATTCGCCTCTACTGAAGCGTAGAAATCTCATTATGACATTAGCATCGAAACATAATCAAATATGCTATCAAAATACAGCTTCCTAATCGCATGTAAAGACAGTTACAAAAATATTTAAACATTATTATATACACTCGTTACATATTTAAATGATCCTCAAAGTTTATGATATTATTTACATTTATACATTATTGTACACGTTCAAATTCTTCATCAGTAATAAATTCGATTCCATCAATAAGCATTCTATAGTATTAGTTAAAGTCAAATCATGGCATGTTCGACGAATGGTTAAGTTTATCGAACGCATTATCATAGCATAAAAATGTTAACAACATTTTAAATCGCATAGTTATTCATATTATTATTATTATCTCTAAAGCTTTTAGTGGTGATTATTACAGGATTATATCAATATTATTACTCGTCTTCCCAATTAACCTTTCTCCAAAAACAAATGTTATTAATTTGAACAATCCATTCTAGAACAATTATCACAAAACTGTTTTACTTAAATGTTGGATGTATTAACCTCATACTAGCCTTCTAGTAGTAATATTCGTGACTATACTGCACGTTCAAAATATTCACATAATTGTATTCAGACATAGCTCAATAGCTAATTTATACTGGACAGAAAAATGGCATAGATCATCCATATCTCATTATAACAATCAAATTCGCAAACACACGTTGCTTCATTCATAGATAAGCTCTCCATAGCTTGTAAACATTTTTCCAAACATCATTAAGTTCAAATAAGCTTTTACATAAAAGTCATGAAATATCGTGCATCAAATTAACATAAGTTCAAGTATCATGGACATTTTTTTAAATCAGAACTAAGGCAAATATAATATAATCAGCTGTTCAAATAACAGTGCTTGAGAATTTTCGACATTATCATTTCGCTTTGTAACGAAAATATTTTATACAATCATTTTACAATAGTAATTTATTTCTCATTATAATCTCATGTTCATAACTATATCTTTCAAGAAATTGTGGATAGATCACTGTAAAAAGAACGATTCAGCTCTACTAGACAAAAACTCGGCTGGAGATCCTCACCCAAAGAAACACGAAAGATCCTACACCATAGTAATGAGCCAGGCTTAAGAAGGTACACGAAAACTATTAGAATCCAACGCTTAACCAGGATGGAGTTCAACAAACGAATCATGAACAAAATAGAAACTGAACGATCTAATAGTGTCTAAGACAACTCCAAAAAGAAAAATCTCAAAAGCTGTAGATTGCCAAAATTAATCCATAAATCGCAAATATCTGCTCTATAAATCATTATGTTTCCATATTTATACTGCACTTGATGAAAAATAGACTCGCACGTCTATTAAAGAAACTCGCATGAAATGCATAAGTGTTCAAATTCGAAATTCGTAGAAATGTCTATTCCAATAATCTTCAAGTATACGTAGCGTATTGGTCATTTGCTTGCTAACTACTATTCTTATACAAAGCTATCGTAGTCTTCTCCCTACTCTTCATATTAATCTTCTCAACAAGTTATATAATTCCATTAAATGCTCAAATTTAGAAAGAAAAAGAAGTGAATTAATGCATAAAAAATTAGCATTATAAAATATTAATGTTAACTAAAAAAATTAAATACACTACAAGACAGAAGCGATAGAGAATCGGGTCTAGCCCTGGAATGCATTTTCTAACTACTAAGAAAAATTGGTGAAAAGGAACACTCTAGAGTATGTCTAATTCATACTGTCTACTATGAAAATGGGTGGTCAGCTACCTTGTACGTTGCCATCTGGTTGAAATAGGAGTATGCGAGAAACACACTGTCCTCGTTCTGGAACTGAACCCTCGTTCATCAGGTCGCGTAGTCCTCGATACGACTGGATCTTGTGGAGAACCGAACCCGAGTCCGAACATTTGAAAAGGAAAAACAGCTGTTCGCGAAACAAGTTCATCGCTCTCACACGTTCCCAAGATATAGCTGGAGCTTATTCGTAGTATGCCATTATATTTCATGCAGTTACAGTATGAATGTACAATAAACATCTCCAAGATGTCTTCCACCTCTTCTTAAAGAGTTTTCTGCTGTTATAATAATCCATGTTTGGTGCTGGTAATCATCCTAAGTAGTCAATTCCACTATTGCATTGCATTCCTGCTTTCCATTTTAGCCCATAAGTGACATAGTCATGTCTTGGTGAAGTATCCGTTCAATCAACTTCTGTTCTGAAGTCATAATGATAATATGCTTGTATACTGTAAACTGTACTGTTGTAGAATAAAGTCTTGTACTGGCATAGAAAATATCACACAAGTCCTGGTGAATACAAAGTTCACTGCTCCTGATGATGAAGTTTAACACAGTCTTCAGCTATAATAAGCTGAGACACAAAAATTTGCGGTACGAACTGTCTAACTTTAAGTAAATACACGTCCGCGTTGCTTGCGCACGATATGAGTGTCGTACTTCCAGCGAAGTATATTGCAATCTCGTGTCTCTGCTGGACAGATCTTTGCTTACTGCTCTGCGAAACCCATAGTGCAGTTCGTTGAGGAACGATATTGACTATCGATATCGACACTGGATCATGTTCGATAATATTCTGATATTTTGTTATCTGCATTTATTTATGTGTGAAATACACTCAAGTTTCCTCTTCTCTAAACATAATGCATTTGTCAATTACTATTCTGTTTCATGGCTACTATATCAAAGTATATCATGTTGCATCAGATTGACGTTACTGCCGTCTCCATTTTGTAGACCTCTCTTGTACTAAAACAAGCACGTGCTCAAGGATGTATAGCGGGCTGCCTAGTTGCTCCTAACCTCGCCACAGAGTATCCATGCGCTGTGTGTCGTGCAAATAGCGCCGCAGGAATGCACCTGTGTACACACCTGTCCAACATAGATCCAACTCATTACAAAATACGGTCTCAGTACCATCCCGGCATTTGCCTGGAGGAGAAGTGGGAAACAACGGAAAACCACTTCCAGGATAGCTGAGATAGGAATCGAACGCGCCCGCCGCTTATCAGTTTTGCGTCACGAGGCTGAGTGAACACCGTTCCAGCCCTCAGACCAGTATTAAATTTATTGGCAGAGCTGGGAATCGAACCCGGACCTCCGCTGTGATAGCCAAGAATGAGACGGACATATAATAATAATAATGGCCAACCTGCCAATAAAATAAAAGGCCATCCAATTCTTCGTTTCCATTACCGTCCTCCTGATCTACGGATCTTGTTTCAACTTTGTCTTCAGTGTCAGAGTCACAAATTCCTTTGAAATGACTGAATCATGAACTAGCTATTCGTTATCTTTCAGCAGAAGGCGACACGCTTCATCTGCATCCTTAGGTTTTCGTAAGGCGCTATCTCCTTACTGATATTGGGAGCGCTGGTACTATCAATCCCACGCTGGCAAAATGTTACACGTGAAGAGTTATTTTTAGGCACATCGTTTCACAACTCCAGGAAAATGCATACTAAGGTTTGGTGTAAGATGTCACGACACGATAAGATCATAACTTGAACTGTTGACTTGATATTAAAACTAAAACGAACCATGGAGCTGTCAGACCAATGCGCGACTAACGGAGGGTTTTAAAAGATAGTACTACATGGGGACTGAGAATATTAATAATAACTTTTTGACTGTATTATTCATATGTCTAAGCAAACAATTAGTTATAATCAGCGTAACCGCAGCCTTCATAAAGAGGTTTACGTAGCCCAGCGCGTATCCCACTTTTGAACAGCTGACCGTGTAGCGTTGGGGATCTGCGCCGCTAGCGCTAGCCGAGCGGGGTGTGCTTGAATTAGGTCAGTGATAACACTATGTATTCTATTCGTCATGGTAGTACTATCGTATTTTTAATAAATATATTTGTACCAAGAGGTTCCTAGCTAACCATCTAGCAGGGATTTGTTGGTTTATCTAGCTGGGTATCGGCGTCCCTTGTGATTCTTTCCATCCTTCGGATGATAGGTGGTGGTTATGTGAATTTCGGGTACAGTACCAATCGCATACGAAAAGTTTCACTAGTGTTATTCGAATAAGAATTAAAGCTGAATCTGATGTTGCATAATATTTACGTTGATTTGTTAAACATTATAATTGATTGTCGGCTACTCACATATGAGGGGTCTAGATGCAAAACCGGCTATCTCCACTGACTCTAATTTTACAGGAAAGACGAATTTCTTATACCTCAGTAACTAAGTGATATAATATTATGGTTATTGCTCTATAATGTATTGTTTGATTTATAAATGACATTAAGTGCATGAACGAACTAGAATATATGATAACATATTAATAGGGGGGCAATAAAAATTGGAGATTGCCGGTTTTGCATCTCACCCATTGAAAATACAAGTATAGCATCGATTGTTTTGCCAGAATATCTGGAATCGGGATTGAAAAGGGTGAAATAAGAATATTAACACTGGAGAGAAAAGTATTTTCGGTCTATTCCATGGAATTATGATATAGTACAATTTTCCTCAACAATGGTGTTTAAACAATGAGATGCTCAGTTTCCTCCAAGCCATATTCTTCAATAAGTCCCTCGGTTCCTTCATCATGGTTTGCTTCATCTTGCTTGATCTCGATCAAGTCGGCGAAAAATCGTAGGTCTTTGAGGGTTTTCCATTGGTCACCTTAGTGTTTAGCAAGCAATTTAGTAACGTCCCGTAATTTCAAAGGGTTAACTTCAACACCCTTCCTGATTACGGCTGGATTAATCATTCCCACATTCTTGCCTGGCTTACAAACACTTTTTGCCACGCATACATCAGTCCTGTAATAAGGCTCTCCACGGACTAACACGTTATTCATGGGATGTGAATTGGACCTTGTTAGAATGAAACGCTTACTAACATTAAATTTGAAGTGCCACGAGCCAGTGATTTTGAACACCTTATTTGCTTCTGTCTTCCAGTCAGAGACTAGGCAGTCATTTCCCATTTCAATAACGGTCCCAAATCTTTCAAAAATGTTTTTATACTCAGTCGGATTTGTGACAGTTTCTCTTTTTCTTAATACCTGCTCGATTCTGCCAAACACTCGATCACTAGGCAAAAAGGAATGTCCTGTTACTGGGTATATCACTTCGATGGACGTCAGTGTACGGGGTGCATTCAGAAACCATGTAGCACACGCTGCGATGATGATGCGATTCTTATTCTGCCCCCCGCACCCATCGCATACTAATCGCAGTGTTTCTATGCCAGAGAAGTCCGTATTGGTGAGTCTGTGATAGACGGCAGAGGCGATCTCACTGGAGCCCTTGTGATACTCGTTTTCTGTCCATGTGTACATAAAAGTCTTATCCACTGTCTCCTTTTCCCTAGAAGAACCTTGTACAAAGCACAGGTTGTAAATATACAATTGCCGGCTGTAGTAAGCGGACTGATCAGGTAACTTAGGCAAAACCTGATTTTGCTGACAGTCAAAGCTCAAGATGAGGAGAGTATTCGTCCTCTCTCGAAGTAATGAATAAAACGCCTTTGCTCGTAAACTATGAACGCGTTTTTCAATACAAAGTTCACTTTTCTTAGCTGAATCTACCTCACTTTTAATTTTTTCATCTAAACTCAAGCAGGTGGAACATACATCAGTACGAGGGGTTCCGATGCCCAGATTGAAAGATCTATTGAACACACCCCGGAAAAAAGATTCCTTGACTTTTAAAGTTGTTTGTTGTGTTTCGCTGTTATACATCCGCCACATCCTTCTGATATTCAAATCGGATGGTAAGTATCGTCTGACATTTGTTGCCGATCTCGTATAATGTGCACCTACACACGTAAATTTCCTTATAAAGCTTACCACCGATTCCCTCTTGTTGCGATACCTGTGGCTGGTGTGATCTCCTCCTCTTCTTTCTTTTGGTGAATTCCCTGTTGCTGTACAATTTTTAGTGACAAACTGCAGTCTGTGTTTTGTAATGTGTAGTATTTTTAAGAATGCTGCTTGACAGACAGGCACTTGTTCATTTCGTCCATTCCTAACATAACACTGTATTGTTGACACTTTTGGAGCACGGGTTTCATTTTTGGCGCACCTACGCTTGCAGACGGTACTTCTGCAGTACCGTGCTAGGAATGCATCTTGCATCTGTTTATCCTGTGTAGCATAGAACAGCTTATGAAAATCGGTGATCTCGCCTATTGTTAGGGTCGAGCAGCGATAAGCATGGGTCGAATGTCCGCACTCAGGAATGGAGGGCGGGAATGTGGCACCATACCTATGGACAGACACAAACCATCTTTTACAGATTCCATTTCTTACTTTGGTGTCATATTTTAAGTCTACCGAAAATAGTTTCAAACAACGGTGACACTATGCACACCGTAAATCAAAGTATGCTATAAAAGACACTAACCTCTTTTGCTTTGCGATATTCCTCTTCCATTTCTCCTGTTGCCTTTGCCTCTTTCTTGCCTTGGTTGGTGAAACGGGTTCGGCATTGATCTCCATGACCTTTTTCTGTTATTATTAGACACAGTAATTACAATCAGGTCGTTACTGTCCCAACAAACTTCACACGTTGCTTCCTAGCTCATAACAACAAAAATCCACACACCTTACTCTAGACTGCCAACTCGACTGTACTTAACTGCTATCTGTTGACGCTTATGGCCGTAGGAGCGCTAATGTCACAAACATGTCATGCCACAGGAAAGCGTGGTTTTGTTGAGTCATTTTGAGCCATGGAGATAGCCGGTTCTGCACCTCAACGCCGTACGGAGATTGCCGGGTTTGCAACTAACCCCTATTTTTCACCCTATTTTTGAAGGGGATATAGCCTGATTTGCTACCAAACAAGTTTATAAACAGATCACAAACGTCTCGGAGAATGGTACTCCAACCATATCTCATTTTCACAAAAAAGTGGAGATAGCCGGTTTTGCATCTAGACCCCTCATATGATACATGTGTCATTAGCGCGTACTTATTCCAATATTATTTTTTGAGATGTTTGGCAACGGTCAGTGTAGCTTTTGTTTCCAAACAGGCTATGCAGCTGTCTTCACACCCCGGTATTTCAAACATAATGTCCGCATGGAGCGTGGAGTGGAGTAATAAAGAAATTGTTGTGTGTAGAAGATAAACATTTTGTTGTGCATATCGTCCTCCAGTATAAAAATATACTTGAAAATAAGAAGACGGCAAAGTAACCGTGGAAGAAAAGAAGAGAACATGTCAAAATATAACGGAGGCGTCCAACTGCGTGCCTGAACACAAGGTAAGATTTCCTCAATTTTAGTTTTATTTCTGCAGTAAGACGCACCTGTTGATTATTTTAATGCACCAATAGGCCTACTGACTAAAAGGAACAGAAATGAAAGTGGAGCAAAAATGTAAAGTAGTAGTCTACTTTTAAAGTTAAGTTACCGTACCATAACCTATTACGAGCAATAAGCAACCAAAATCCGGAGGTATGCACAAAGTTTTAAATCATACAGTATAATGAAATGCTCAGGGCCGCTGAGAGGATTTAAGGGCTCTCGTGTAGTATCCGTTGCCCGTTTCGAAAGTGCGTTATTTAAGTTAGTAGCGCTCTGAAAATGGTTTGTAATTACTCTGCCACGTTATTAAAGCCATTTGCCATTAACAAACACCGTAAACACTTCCAAAATAAGGAAATTGTCAACATTAACGTTCAAGTAATAAACTTATCAAAAAGCATGCCGCCATGTTTGATGCCAACTTACAGATTGTACTACTAGGCAAAACCATTGGACTGGATAAAGATTATTGATGCGTGACTACCCCCACTGTGCGTGACAAAAACCAGGGGTGTTTATATTAGTGCGCTACCTAACCTTTATTGGTCTAGGTGAAAACCATTGGTCTGGATGAAAATATTGGTCTCTCTGAAAAAATTCACTAACACCCTCTAGCAATAAAATATTCAACTCCTGTATATTAGTAACATTGGCCATTTCTATAGAAATTTTTTCGGGTTTCAATGGCGGCGGGCAACGTATACTACACGAGATCCGATTTAAGGGCCCCTATGCAATGTTTTGCTCTGGCCCCCCTTGAAATATGTTAAATTATTGTTACTATCCACTACTGCCTATTCTGGAAAAACAATGCCATTCACAAAAGAGCATCTTATGCTCAGTCATAATTTTAAAAATTCCACACATACCCAAGTACACGGGGCTTAATGACCACGATGTCCAAGCCTCTCAAATGAAACAACATCAATATAGCGTAGTTTGTGACTGGCACTCATTTCATGAACTGTCAGCTTACACCAAGAACAATATTTTTGCCATCCTTCTTCAGTAACTAAAACTGTCAGGATTGTGACCAAGCAATCTGCAAGGAAAAGAATATATTGATTGATTTGTATCACTACATATTAACCAGCCTCTACAAACACATATTCTCCATTCTGTAGTTTTGAAAATCAAACTGTTCTCGGGAAGGCTCTTGTTCCATCACTTGGAAGGTTATTATGCAATAAAGGGGGACCTCTTCGAACGAGATCTTCAATAACACTTACACTTGTCCTACCAGGTTAAAAAAGTAAATAAAAATTAAAACAATATTCCCAAGAAACAAGCCTCCGTGGCTTAGGCGGCAGCACGCCGGCCTCTCACCGCTGGGTCCGTGGTCCAAATCCCGGTCACTCCATGTGAGATCTGTGCTGGACAAAACGGAAGCAGACAGGTTTTTCTCCGGGTACTCCGGTTTTCCCTGTCAAAATTTCATTCCAGCAACACTCTCCACTATCATTTCATCTGTCATTCATTTAATCATTGCCCCAGAGGAGTGCGTCAGGCCTCGGCAGCCGGCACAGTTCATATCCTCGCCGCTAGATAGGGGCTTCATTCATTCCATTCCTGACCCGGTCGGAGACTGGAGGCAGGCTGTGGATTTTCATTTCATTCCCAAGAAAATGTAAAGAATCTGTAACGGACCAGCATTGCTTGCGGGCCCTCACTGCTTACGGGCCCCTATGCATTTGCCTCCTTTGCCCCCCCCCCCCCCCCCCCCCCTCTTCTAGGCAGCCCTGGAAATGCACACAGACTTTGAAAGTACGTTACTTTTTATGAAAATTTTGTTGCATTGTATGATTCTCTCCATTCAAGAACGTGGTATCTTCTCAACCTGAAAGGTGCGTAGTTCAGAGACATGCTAGGCAAGTTACCATGCTTTTCGGATCCATTCATTGCAGCATACTCTAATATTAAAAGATGCAGCATGAAAAGCTCAAGTTCCCAGAGTACAATAAACTAACATTGCATGTGAATAAACCATTTAATGCCTAAGGTGAAGGTTATCAAGCATTGTGCAAATGTTCTTGTACTGTGACGTATAGGCCTATATACTCCAGGAAAGGTCTTAATTACTAAACTTGTTGGTGGTTCTTTGATGAGGTTGCAGATGCAGTCTGCAAAGCTCATAAGGAGAGAGATAATGAATTGTACCTTTTTTTTTTCAGGAGCATCATTTAAAGATTCTGAGTCATTATGAAAAATAGTAAATATTACTTAGAAAAAAATAACAATATTGTTTCATATGGTGCCACATGGCATAAATGAGGTCGCAGTTGTATAGGGGAAGGCTTTGCTATTGACATCCAATCAAACCATCTAGAAATACTGAGATAGACAACAAGGTGGATTTGATTGTCTGGGTCTGATGTCGTCATGTACAGTATATCATGTGTTTTACTTGTTTATGGAATAAAAATTGTATTAGAATGTTTAAATAATGTTGATTGGTTAGGTCTGGAAGATACTAAAACCATAACATGATAGTTAAGCTTACTAGTACCACTATACATTTTAAATTGGTGCCGAAACAACTATTATCCAAAAATTACTGATAGTGACAGGTTAGGTGAGGACTGAAGATCCACTCAAAATTACCGTCACGGTGACCCGGACGTTCCCCTCTTCCTATATCATAATGGTGCCAGGATATTGTTCGATGTTCCATCGGATATTCTCGGTCTTATTAGGTGTGTAATAAGTGTACCGAGAAACGAATGCTGGCATATCAAGAGCCTCCCTATTGTATAACATGGTATTTTATGGACTATTTATGTCATAGAAGGACAGTGGCAGTAAAGAGCAACTTAATTGCCACTATGGGCTAGCCAACACAGGAGTACAGTACAGAGGAAAGTATTGGGGATCACTGTGGAGAGAATTCCACTACATAGGCCTATCCACCTGTGGAGCATGAGCATGTTTAGGACAAAATAGCCCCATTTTGCAAGGGCGTATCTGAATTAAAATGTTTCCTTCTTGGATGATTGCAGATTGTACTTCATAAGTGTACATACGATGGTAGGCACACTGTCACACATCGGAAAATCAAGGGTACTTACTCCCAATATTTGCTAGATGCACGTAATATTGTAATGGGACAATACAAACTGTAGCTTCTCTGCTCCTGAAGTGCACAAAAAAGCTATTTACATAACTATAACATTCAAAGAATAATAATGATACCACAGTTATATATTATAATGAACATTTAATGAGAGGGAACTATTGTAAATAAAGTGGTAATGGACTTCTAATTCTGATTAAAGATAGAACCATGCCAGTTTCTTGTAATGAAATTACTGCATTTTGAAAGCAGTGCCATAAACTTAACTCTGTGAGCTATTTTTACTAAAATGTTAATGGCTATAATATTTATCCTTTCTTTCTGATATTTTTTAATTAGTATTTTTTCTTGAGTGTTACCTTAACATAATGAATTTCCTTTTCAGAAAATGGTTGAACAAATGAAAAAAATTGGGACAACGAAAAAAGCAATTGTGTGATGAAAAGAGATTGTTCCAGAACATGACCCAGCTGTGGATGCTCTCTTGGGGCAGGTGGATATTAAAATACCGTTTGCCCTGGACAGTGATATGTTCACACAAGATAGGCAGGTCGAAGGGGCAGCATCAATATAATAAGAGCCTATCATCAAGCTGGTCGTAGAAACAGATAAGGCTGGCACCAGTACATCGAAAGATGAAAGCCCGACAGGTTTGTCAAATAGATAGTTTTTAAGATTGTTTGCAGACCAATGTTTTCCTACCAGTTATTATTCCCATTTAGTAGTAACAGTGCTATGTTTCATCGTGTGGTGTGCTGCGTTAATCCTAACATGCTGCACATGCTTTATGGAATCGTTCCATTTTACATGGTCAGATGTGCTAACTACAATTCTCTAAAACTTTCAATCATCTTGCTCAGTTTCTCATTATTTGAAACAAAATTTGCAAATTTCCAATCAGATTCAGCTACAGTGAGTTCCTCTCATGACTTGGCCGGCCAGCGCACCGAGCTTATCTGCCTCCCGTTGGTTCATCACTTCCCGCTCGGCATAGCATAGCAATAAGAACAGAACAGCACTTGTCTCACTTGGCCAGTACTGCGAAGTGCGTGCTGTGTAAGAGGAGGCGATCAGTCAAAGGGAGGCAGATAAGCTCGATGCGCTGGCTGGCCAAGTCATGAGAGGAACTCGCTGTATAATGTTGCAAATT
The DNA here is from genome assembly GCA_946902985.2 of Meconema thalassinum. Lineage (NCBI taxonomy): Eukaryota > Metazoa > Arthropoda > Insecta > Orthoptera > Tettigoniidae > Meconema > Meconema thalassinum. The sequence goes on from OX336388.2 coordinate 1,566,205,387, forward strand.
TTTATACTCATTCTATATGAATGCATCCATAAATTAGTTTTATTGTAGTATTCTTAGTTTTTCTCTTAAATATATTTTAATTTTATAATAATAGGTAATTAATGGGATAACAAAAATTGTAAATTGTGTTAATTTATATCTCAACAAATATTCATTTGAAGTTGAAATCAACCTCAAGATTTGCTTTTATACTAATGATCTATGTGGGGAAAGTCATGAAAATGAGCCACCTCCATTTGTTTGGCATAAGGAGCATTTTCAAAATGTATATAATTTTCATTTAAAAATTATTATACCTCCTAAACTGTTGGAGATAGGAAAGTGTAAATCAGTAGTATAGTGTATATTAGTATTGGAGTGCTGTGTGTAAAATTAGAACAATATCCAATAATAATTACAGGAAATTGAAAGCTGACTACCAGAAGAACATGCATGTTTTTTATAAAAGTGCATTTACCTCACTTTCCCATTTTTTTAGACATTTGCTTTTTGTGTATCAGATTTGCAGCTACAATGTTGCAATTTTTTATACACATTCTATATACATGCAACCATAAGTTCAGTGTTTAGTTGTACTGTAGTAGTATACTGTAGTTTTGCCAGTAAATATTTTTTAATTTTAAAATAACAGGTATAATGGGATAAAGAAAATAGTAAATTGTGTTAATTTATATCTCAACAAATATTCACTTGAACATAAAAATCAACCACAAGATTTGCTTTTTTACTAGTGATCTATGTGGGAAAGTCATGAAAATGAGCTACCTCTATTAGATTAAGGCAAGATTCATTTTCAATATTTCCATAATTTTCAAATAAAAATATCTCCTAAACTGTTGGAGATAGAAAAGCGCAAATCAGTAGCATAGTGTATATTAGTATTGGAGTTGTGTGTGTGAAATTAGAACAATATCCAATAATGATTACAAAAATGGAAAACTCTGTCTCAATGTCCCCTACCTCTTCTTCTTCATTTCCAGTTTCCTGGATCGGGTTGCGAATCAAGGACCTCCACAGTTGTCTATCCCTCCACCATTCATTTCCTTCTTTCAATACATCTTTTTCTTTTACTCCTCTTTTCTCTATGCTTTCCTTCACCGTATCTATCCACCTCTTTCTGGGCCTACCTTGTGGTCTTCTTCCTGGTATTTTCTCTATAAATATTCTTTTTGGTACTCTATATGCTTCCATTCTCATCATATGTTCGTACCACTTCAACTTACTGGTTTCTATCTTGTCTTGCAGTTTTGGGAACCCAGTTCTCTCCTTAAAGTCCACATTTCTGATTTTATCCCTCCGTGTCTTTCCAATTATTCCTCTAAGGAACTTCATCTCGGCTGCTTGGATTCAGCTTTCATCGCGATTTGTTGTGGTCCAAGTACCTGCTGCATAATTATGTCAAAATTGGTGTGTAATACATTGAGAATAGAACTTTCTTGCATTTCTCTGGGACTTCCTGGTTCCATACCAAACCTCTCACACACTGGTAAAACCCAATAGCTTATTGGATTCTCTTTCCAATTTCTTCATTTATTGTACCATCTTCTGTGAGTATGCTCCCCAAATACTTAAAGCTTTTTACCATTTCCAATGGATTTCCATTGACTTCAATATTCTGTCTTCCTTCTCTCCTGTTTCTTGTCATCACTACAATTTTACTCCTCTCCACACTTATTTTCATTCCATATTTCTCTATCTGTTGATTCCATGCAGTAACTTGTTCTTGCACTTCTGTTTCATTTTCTTCCCATATTACTATGTCGTCTGCAAAGAGTAAGGCCTTAGTCTCCTTGCTTCCCATTCTTCGTTTCACACTCTTGTGGATTTCATCCATGGCAGTTATAAACAGTATAGGGGTATTTGTATTTCTGCTCTGCCTACCCTGGTTTTTATCAATGCGTTCCAGACCAATCTTCGTGGTACACTGTCGTATGCCTTCTCAATATCTAGAAATGTCATCACCAAATCCTTTTTGAACTCCCATCTTTTCTCCATCATGTTTCTTAGAGCAAAGATTAGATCAAAGGTTGATCTATCTCTTCGGAATCCATGTTGTTCTTCCTCCATTTCTGCCTCAACTTTCATTCTCACTCTTTTCTCTAATATCCTCTCAAAGATCTTTGCAACATGGGAAATAAGTGTGATTCCCCGATAATTGTTACATTCTTTCTTATCTCCTTTCTTGAATTCTGGAATTATCTAGACCCTTCCTCCAATCTTCTGGTACTTGTTTCTCCTTCCATATCATACGAAATAGTCTATGCATCCAATGTAACCCTACTGGTCCAGCTGCCTTTATCATCTCTGTAGTCATTTCACCTCTAACGTATACCAAATTTACGTAGTCGCTTGCAGTGGTACTGTGGACACTAGGGAGGTGAGACAATAACCAGGGTATCACCTGCCTAACATGATCATGGCTAGTGAACCTGGGAATTGGCAACACTGAGGAGTTACTAAGCTGGATCTGTTTCCCAGTGGCTTTAGGATGGAGTTCCTGCATATTCCCTTTCCTTTCGTTTCCTTCCAAAGCCCATCCATCATCGTTCTTGAAGGGTTGAGGGCACCTCTTTCTCCATTTTCTCTTTTTCTTTATTATTTTCCATTATTTCTTGTAGTATGTAAATTATTTGTAAGTACGGGGTGATTCATTTCATGTTTATTTTGGTTCCTTAGTTTAGGGGCTGCTACAACGAGGTCATGCAGCCCCGTGTACTTTAGGTGTGTGTCAAATCTGTCTGTGTTAATTGTGATGACTGTATTAGTGTGTGTTATTTGTGATTCAGGTAGAAGGACTGCAGACGATTAATTTTTTCAAGTAGTTCCTACTTTTGCTACCAAATGCTACCATCCACGACACCTACTTGCGGACGTGGCTACTAAGTGCCAACCTAAAAATTTTAGCTTCCACAAGTGTAGTTGGTGGAAGGATCTTTTTCATGCCATAAATCTTAAGACATGGGACCGGCGGTCCTATAAAGATGGATCGGATCCTGGCTCTGGCAGCAACTGTCCTGACGAAGGATCATGTAATTATTAGTTCAGTCGGTCACTCTTGTATAAATACCTGCCTAGAGACGAGGCCACCTCAGGTTATGTTGCATTCTGACAATTCTGCCAACACAAAGACACTTTCTCGGGATTGAGGCTGTTGTCCTCATTGCTGGGTGCATGTGCGTTGATAAGAGTATACCCTTTTTTTTTTGCAGCGCTTAGAAGAGATAATCTCTGAAGGACTACAGAAGTTAACTACTGAGCTGATAACATTCTTATTTACAGCAAAAGCCATGCCAGACACCAGCATAGTTTTTCCTTCACTAAGTCCTCTATAGATTTTATATCCTTTTGTGTCCATTACATCGTTGTCCTGATATCGTGTTCCTTGCAATGCCAGTATCGATATGATATGTTCATGCATCATCGTCGTCAGTTCTTTATGCTTAGCAAACTGAAGTAGTGAGTTAACGTTAGCATCCCAAGGTAGTATTTTTGCTTCATCCTGAGTTTTGTATGTTTAGTCATAGAATTCCTAACAGGTTTCAGTTCCCCTAAGCATCTAATAGGTGTATGCTTCCCAGAATCCAAAGACCTACGTGCACGTTCTTTGAATCTTAACTTGATGAAGCTGTTTTGATTATTCTTGAATCGTGAGCAGATCCAGGCCACTCAATGTTTAGAGAAAAGGAACCTTTATGGTTTCTATAGACTTCTGCCATTGTCCACCACGGCTCTTGATAGGTATGTGGGCACAGTCGATGCACCCACTGATTTGGGAAATGCCCCATTTGGTAGAATTTCCTCTGCCTCCCATCATATTCTTCCCGAGAGTTCAGGATTCTTACATACGTTCGAAGTTGCTGTGCCAAATGCTTGGATATAGACTGGCTTACTCCCCGAAGATCACCACATACAGTCTGAAAAGATAAAGGATGAGACAGCCTAGTCCTAGTTACAGTAATGTTAAAATTGTTTTTGTATGATTCAGAGTTTAATGACACTTTCATTTTGGTGAGGCATAGCCTGCACATGGTCAGTAAAATATTATTATGTCATCAATCAGGAAGTTATTATATTTTTGTGGTAAGGAAGATAAGTTCACATTCATTTCCTCAGATAATGATGATTCTTTTGCTGGAGCGGGGCCAGCGGCCAGCCCAGGCGCGCGTATGCCTTCCGCCAGCCAACCAAACTCGGTTTGAAGATTGCGCGCATGTAGAAACCGTAACAGAGTAGCCATTAATTAATGATAGATTCGCTGGCAAATCATGATTAAAGAGCTTACCTTTTCACAGAAGATGCTAAAAATGTTCTCCTTCAGCTGACAGACAGGCATGTATCGTGTAAATAAATTAGCGTTTACGCATTGTAATTTCCTCGAGCTCCACTTGAGTACAGGTAATTGATCTGTACACTTTGTATTATAAATTACCCGACAATTAAACATCAAACGGGCTTAGGTCCGTGCTTTGATTAATCGAGGTAAACACACAGGGTGGTACAGGAGTAGGTACATAATGTAACGATGTAACTTCCAAAGTTACTGTCTGTCAGCTGAAGGAGAGCATGTTCAGCATCTTCTGTGGAAAGGTAAGTTCTAACCTTTAACTGGTGATGTGAGGTCATCCAGATTCCCAAGAAATAAGGGAAAAAAAACATCTGTGCTTCATTAATTAAATCTTGCAGGAAGTTGTTTATGTTATCTTCTTATCTGTGTGGTTACACTTCACACCCTCGTTGATGAAAGTTTAGTGACCCTGGTTAGCTCGCATAGTTTGGTTGAAGTTAACGTATCTATCTGCAGCCCAACTTCTGTTGGCTGGCGGAAGGAGTGCGCGCGCATGGGCTGTCCGCTGGTCCTGATCCTGCAAAAGAATCTCACTGTATATTATCAACTGGAAGTTTTATGTAACTAGTCTGTAACATATGCTAGCTTTTTTGGTGGAACACTGAAGTCATCTGCCCCAGAAAGATATCCCAGTGAACTACATGCTTTAACACAGAGGTTCCCATTAGGTGGTCCGCAGACCCCTGGGACCCCCGGGGGTCCGTGACAGTTGGCCAGGGGGCCGCAAAGAGTCGTCAAGAAATAACGCAATAATGAAAATGGAAAACGGAGAAAGTTCAAAGAGTTCCTTAAAAATAGTAATTATGCGATGCCACCCACAGCATAAGTGGCTCACTCATATGTGACGCAGCGTAATTTGAGCTTTTCAATTTTCCCGTTAGAGAGTGTTCTGCTCCCTTATCTCTGTGTTCTGCTCCGCAGCCATTTTGTGTATTTTCATATTAACATGAGTTTTGAATGTTGAAACTTCTGATTGTTTTATTTGTCAGAATTCCATTGAATATGGATCGTTGGTTGAAGAGTGGATCTTTAAAACGAAGTAGGCTCTCTTTACAGATAGTGACGAAGAGGAATCTGTGGTAATACATATAGAAGTGAAAGGGCTGCCTGCTACCTCTCTTGAGCCTAGCCATTCAAAGAGTAAGCCTACTGCGAAAAGTAGGAAATACGACATAAAATATTTAGAAATTGAGTTTACCTATTGTGGACCTGAAGTTTGCCCTAAGCCTCAAACCCTTGCCAACGAGAGTATGAAATCTGCAAACCTCCAGAGCCATCTAGATATCGAACACTTGGAGCACAAAGGTAAATCCATTGAATTCTTCAAAATAGGATTAGCTGAAATGAAATCATGCCAGAAAGTAATTACCAAACGTTCTGGTGAAAATTTAAATGAAAATGCAACACTTGCATCTTACGAAGTACCTCAGCTTGTGGCAAAACGTGCCAAACACCATACCATTGCTCAACTGCTCATTCTACCTTCAGCAATTATTTTGTGCAAGAGAATGCTGGGCGATGCTGTCCCAAAGCTTGTGAGTACCGTCCCGCTGTCTAACAATACTGTGCAAAGGCGAATTACAGATATATCAAGCAAAATTGAAGAGATGTTGGCAAGGCTGCACATGTGTGACATGTTTGCTCTGCAAAAACCTGGGTAGCGGGCATGAGCGGCTTCTCATTCATACTGAAGTGCGATGATTTTCAAGGGGCAGGATCTTGTCGAGGTTTTTCGAGTTGTAAGATGAGGTATGGATCTTTCTTCTTGGGACGATACATGAGGATTTTCTCAATGACATTTCTTGGCTTTGCAGAAATGCTTACTTAGCTGACGTGTTTGATCACTTGAATTTGAGTTTGCAAGGTGACTACGCTGATATCTTCAGCCTTGAAGACAAGATCAGTGCGATGGGGAAAGTGTAATATTTAGGCAGCAAGGGTCCAAAATGGCTCACATGCCCATTTCCCCACACTGAAAACGTTTCTGCAGTCATCTAACGAAGGCTTACCTTGCGAGGTACCGGTGAATGAAAATATAACCAAACATCTCCGTAGTCTGCAACAACATTTCGGGATTATTTTCCCGAGCCTGATGGCTGCTGGATTCGAGACCCATTCAGCTCCAATCTCAAAATTGAAAATATCCAGCTACTATCAGAGGAGAAACAAGAACAACTCGTTGAATTGACCTCAAGTGGTGAAATGAAGAAAATGTTTAATAAAAAAAAAACTAGCAGACTTCTGGGTGACGGCTCTAAAGGACTACATGGTAATCATCGATAAAGCAATACAAATTATTCTTCCGTTCGCAACAACTTGTGCGAACAAGCTTTTTCCACAATGTGCGTACTGAAAAGCAAATATAGAAATAGACTAGATATGGGGCCTGATTTCAGGGTGAACATTTTGAAATTGCAACCAGACATTCGAGAAAGAATTGCGGGAAAGAATAGGTTAGTTCGTCTCATTGAACGCCGGCCCCTTTTACATATTAATGCTGTTAACAAAATAATAATATATAGGGCTTGTTCCTTCTTTTTCTCTCAACCACTGCATTGTTATTTTTATGTCTTGAGCATTACCTACCTTTATGACAGACATTTTGTATGATGTAATAGGATTAATTAAATAAATATATCTACTTAGTATACGACGAAGTCCCCGATTCTTGGATGTAATGGGTAATCTCGGGAACCACTGGATGGATATTGATGTGGTTTTCACCATTCTGTAAAGATATCTCGTGGAAGGTTTCTGTAGGAAATTATTTATTTATGACCAAAGGAAGCCGAGCAGTAACGATTTCAGTGAAAAGGTCGAAAATAAAACCTGGCGTTCGTGTGCTTTTTAATTTAGTGTTTGTTGATGAGTGAATTATAGGTAATGTAAACCATTTTTGTTGCAGTACCGAATTTACTCGCCTACTATTCTACTATTATTGTGGGGGAAAATAATTGTAAAAAAAAAAGGAATTGGGACAGAGAAATAATCAGAAAAATGTTCCAAATAGGCCTACAACATTCCAGTTAACGGTAAAACCTGCGCTTTTGCCTGCACCACCTGTGCATTGTTGACCTCGACATAGGCTACTCACTCCCCCTACCCCCCAGCTTAAGAGTTCCGTGTCATGCATTCCGCACGGCCGTGTGTAGTGTATAATTAAGAAGCGTGCAGTACACAAGCAGGACTGAAAATGAGCAAGAGAACAAGTTTTACAGCATCCTTCAAGTTGAAAGTGCTAGAATTGCTGCAGAAAATGGAGTGAAACATTGGAACACTGCGTCACCTTGAAATAGACGCACGTAATGCTGTGCGGCTGCAGCGCTGTGATGACAAATATTGTTATACCTAACTGTTTTGAATTACCGTAGAGGCTATTTCACTTGCGAAAAAATACTTTTTCACTAGAAACACAGGTACATGAAACAGATTTTCCAAGCTATTCATAACCTGCTGAGAAAGGGCCAGGGAAGAATTCCATGTAAGATATTAGTGAAGATAAGGGGGTGGGAATTCGCATCACACATGCCGGAGACTCAACGGCGGGACTTTAGTTCATTTCAGTTGTCCAGTGAGTGCCTGAGACTCAACTTTTCTACGTGTTGGTAATAAAGGCTACTAGCCTATATTTCCTCCCACCTCGCAAACAAAATGTGATTCACACAATACTTGTTCTTGAGTTCGTATGCATTTTCTCATACATAATGAAAATGAAAATCCACAGCCTGCTTCCAGTCTCCGACCGGGTCATACATAATAATGGAATTTATTTAAATTTGCTATAATATGAAAATGCACCACCCTTTATTTTGCAAAAATGTAATGAACAAATTGAAGAATCTACAAGCAATATCATGTGCAATATATGATTTACATAAAAATTTAATCAATTTTACATATTTCAATATTTTAAATGTAATATTACATAGAAGAAATGGAAGGAACGCGGATGCCCCACCAGGAACCACCTGTCATCACTGCAGCAAATTATGTGCCTCCCGCTTTGGGCTGTATAGTCACCTCCGAACTCACCAATGAGAGACATTCCGGATTGGAAGGCCAATCTACTCGATACGAGTGTTTGCTATGATGATGATTGATATTACATTAAAATCCTTGCCTTACTCATCAGCATATTGCCAAAATGGATCCAACTATGACATTTTAACACATGATAACCGAGAAAGTCATCTCGAAATTGAAATCTTAATTAATATGGGGTAACCCGTAGTGACATTCTCACTTCGATACTTACGATGAATACTAGGTATATGGGACACGAGGGTAGCAGATCCATATTTGATGAAAGGATCCGGGAAAACATTAGCTTACCCTCTTGATATTAAATTTAATTTGTCGATCAAGTCTTTGATATTTCCAGAGAAATGGAAACTTACTAAAGTCAGTCCTATTCAAAAGTTGGGTAAGATCTCACTAATTCTTAACTACCAAGCAGTAGCTATTATGTTTGCCTCAGACAAACTTTACGAGCAAACACTTCATGAACACATAAATTATTCAGGCATGCATGCCATTTCATTCACGATTCACAACACGGATTCATCTCTCGATGATCAACAATAACCAATTTTCACGAATCAGGAGTCATCTGGTTTAGATTAAACGATAACGAGTCGATGTAATATATAGCCTACAGATTGTGTTAAAGCATTTGGCAGAGTTAACCATGACGTAGCCTACAACTTACGAAATTGGCCTATTACGGATCATACTTACAGTATGTAAGAGGCAACAGTTTGTATCAGAAAAGCTCCATTCACCCTCTGGTGTTCCCCTGGGATCGAATCTTGTGCATCTGTAATTTTTATCTTAATTAACCATCTCCGGGATGCCAATATATTATTATTTGCAAATGACGTGTAATTGTTAAAATACATTTATTCGTCATGGGATTGTATGCTGCTCCAAAAGATGAAGAAAAAATAAATTGGAGCAAAACAAATTGTTTAGATTTATAAATAAATGTCACCCGATTGCATTTACACGAAAACACAAATTTTGATAGAAAACACCACCATTTCCTTTGTAGTTCCCATCTCAAGTCATCTAGGTTTATGGTAGGCTATACTTTGATAAAAATGATATCCTTTTCTCACCGTATTGATAGAATTTTTTGAGATACATTCAAAATACTGGTATGTATAAGAAGATGCACATTTTATTTTAGGAACCTGTTCATTGCGAAAGATTGTATAATGCATTCGTATGAAGTAGACTTGAATTTGGCTCAATAGTTTGGAACCCAAGATATGCGAATGCTAACGATAGAGTTGAATCTTCTTCTTCTGCGCGAATCGGTCTCCTAGGACCATGCGGAATCAACACTTCTTGGCCTTGATGTTTGCCCAATAACTCTTCATGCGCAACGATTGAGCTAGTCTTCGTTGCTGCGGCCAGACGTGTCTGGTAGGTCTTCTCTCTTCTGCCTCAAAACCCCGTGTATGAGTAATTTTCCTAATTTCCTCTCGATACTTGAGATTGGGAAAACCTAATTCAGCCAAGTCCTTTTCCACCTGTTTGTACGAATTGAATCAATAAAAAATAAATTCCCTATATACTTTGAATACAAAAAGACAAATGTATATCCTGCATATGCTAAGCGGGAATGTGGTGGCGCAGTGGTCAAGCTGTTGGCCTCTCACCACAGCGGACCGGGTTCGGTTCCCGGTCAATGTATGTGAGATTTTCAAAGTAAAACGCCATGTCCTGTGGTTCGAATTCCACGTAAAAAGGAGGTCCCGTGGCTCATGATCGCGAGATTGACGGTAACGTAAAACTACAAATTTCCTTTAAATATGGCAAGCATAATTTCTTACTGGAACTTTTTCTTCAAAGACTTTATAGAAAAGTAGGCAGGTTATTACATTTAAATAATTTGATAACATCTTTGTTATACCTTATTTGTCATCTGAATTTGAACTATATGTTCCTTCGCGGTCAATAAGACCGAAACGTATAACATCCCACTGTCGAAGAGCCAATACAGAGCAACATAAACATTCGCCTGTATCGAACACATTCAATATCTACAAAAAAAACATGCACACATTTCAATATATCAGACAGCACCTTTTGTTCATTTGTATTGTACAGAAATCACTTAATATCATACACCCCTTATCAGTGACTTGTAACATAATTTCAAGTACGATACTAGAATAATATTTAGTCATACTTATTATAAGTCATCATCATCATCATCAACTTGTACAGTTTCCAGCCCCAGGCTGGGTCTGTTTGGAACATAAGCCTCGCCACTTAGTCCTTTCTTCCCACCACCTCTCCGCTGTCACTCTGGTCCAGTCCTCGCCTCTCTTCTTGACACATTCCTCCACGCCTTTCAGCCATCTATCTCTTGGTCTTCCCCTTGGTCGTTTCGTCTGCATCTGCATCTCATGTATCCTCTTGGGAATCTTCTTCTCATCCATTCTCTTTAAGTGTCCATACCACCTCATTCTTGATGTCTCAATCCTACCTTGCAAGGGCTCCTCTTTCACCATTTCCCTGACCTTTTCATTCCTCACCCTGTCTCTTCTTGTTACTCCGATCCTACTTCGCAGGAACTTCATTTCACCTGCCTGTATTCTGCTTATGTCTCTTTTCTTCATTGTCCACGTTTCTGAAGCATAGGTCAGTATTGGGATATAGTAGCTTCTGTATAACACTTCCTTGCTTTTTTGTGGGACGTCTTTATTCCACACTAAGCTCCTAATGCTTCTCAGAAATGCTTCTGCCTGTCTACCACGTTCCGTAATCTCTTTGTCATTTCTCACATTTTCCTCCACTATACTTCCCAAGTACTTGAGACTTTCCACCTTCTTCAGCTGTCCACCTCCAAGTGTTATCCCACTCATTGGTCTGTCCTTTTTCCTGTTCGTTAACAGGATCTCACATTTACTGATGTTGAACTTCCATCCGTACTCTCCTACTGTTTCTTCCCAAGCCTTCAGTTGCTCCTGAATTTCCTCCTCCTTGTTTCCCCAGACCATGAGATCATCTGCAAACACCATTGCTTTCATCTTATCTTCTCCTATCTTTCCTGCTATCCGTGTCATCACCTCGTCCATAACCACAATAAAGAGAAGGGGTGACAGCGCACTACCCTGTTTCAGGCCACTCATTTGTCTGAACCAGTCTGTTCTTTCCCCTCCAACTTTCACACAACTCACACTTCCACAATACATCTCCTTCACTCTGCCTACAGTCCCTTTTTCCACTCCCATGTTTTCCATTGCTTTCCAAACCTTCTCCCTACACACACTATCATATGCCTTTTCGATGTCCAGAAAGGCCATCAGCAGATCCTCTCCAAATTCGTAGTGGTGTTCCTGGAGCTGTCTCACTGAAAATATGAGATGCACTGTTGATCTCCCAGGTCTGAATCCATACTGCTCCTCTCTCAATGTTCTCTCCACTTTGGCTTGTATTCTACTTTCTAATATCTTTTCATATATTTTGGCACAGTGAGGTATGAGTGTGACTCCCCTGTAATTTCTGCACTCCTTTCTGCTTCCTTTCTTAAATATTGGGACAATTAATCCTTTCTTCCAATCTTCTGGGGTCTTTTTCTCCTTCCATATCACCCTCATCACACGGTACAACCACTGTTTCCCAACCTCCCCAGCTGCCTTCACCATTTCAACACTCACTTCATCCACACCCGGTGCCCTTCCTCCTTTCATCTTGTCTATAGCCATCTCCAGTTCTCTCCAAGTCAGGTCCTTTTCCATTCCTGTGTTGTCTTCTCCATCTTCCAATACATTGTCTTCCTCCCTTTGACCATTTGGATTCAGCAAATCCTCAAAGTACTCTTTCCACACGGTCTTAAGGGCCTCTTTATTGTTTACCTCATTTCCGTGTTTGTCCATCATTACCACATCCTCTCGCAGACCTCTTCTCTTACTTTTGACCATCCCATAAAGTACTTTCTTATTTCCTCTGCTGTCTTCCTCCATCATCTCTGTCCACTTTACCATCCACTTCTTCCTCTCCTCTGCGACAGTCTTGTTTGCTTCTTTCTTCTTTATCTTATAATCTTCCCTTGCCAGATCAGTTCTTTCCTGGAACCACACTCTGAAAGCCTTGTTCTTCCTTCTCACAGCTTCTTTTACTCTCTCATTCCACCATGGTGTCTCCCTACACCGCTTTCTGTTGCTTGTTCTTCCACATACTGCCACTGCAGCTTCCACCATTGTGTTTTTGAAATGCTTCCATTCCTCTTCCCCTGTTTTAGGATTGTCTGTTGGCATTCTTTCCCTTATTATCTTCTGGAATTCTTCCTTGACTTCCTTTTCCTTGAGTTTCCATACTTTGATTCTCCTTTCCTGGTACTCTGTCCTCTTGCTATCCTTAACAACTCCCAGGTTCATTACAAGTATTCTGTGGTCGCTATCTAAGGCCTCTGATGGTATTACCTTTATATCTCTGACACTTCTCTTCATTTCCCAGTCGTACAGCATGTAGTCTACCAAAGATTTCTTTGTTAAATCACTGCTGTACCACGTTACCTTGTGGCTTTCTTTCTTCCGGAACCAGGAGTTGCCTACCACTATACCGTTTCTCTTGCAAAAATCCAGCAACTTTCTCCCTTCTTCATTCCTGCTGCCCCATCCTTCTGCTCCCATTACATTTTCATATCCTTGCCTTTCACTTCCTACATGTGCATTCAAATCTCCCATGACAAGTATAAGTATCATTTTATATTGATGATGATCAGGTGCCATCAAGTCGGCGTCGACTCCTAGCGACTGCATGGATGGACTGTCTCCATATAATTCGGTCTTCAGCCATATACTTCAGATCCTTCAGTGACATATTCATGTTGGATTTGATGGAGTTGATCCATCTCAATGCTGGCTGCCCTCGTCTCCGAGACCCTTCCACCTTTCCAAGCATAATTGTTTTTATATTATTGTAACAAAAATATAAAAAATATTAAGTGTAATTCATATTGTTATTTCTCATAATTAGGTTGTAACCTGTTAGAAGAATTATAAATAAACAAATAAACAAACAAATAATTGTAAATAAATAAACAAATTAGTTAAATGAAATTTAGGCCCACTTTAGTGATGATTAGCCTACTAACTAGTGATTGCTTGCTAATCATATAATAAGTACTGTAACTTCAAAAGGCCAGTAGTCGCTACATCATATTTAGACTGACAAAGCAACATTATATTTACAAACCACTTCGTGGCATAGTAGCTAGCCTTCTTAGCTGTCAACCCACAGGTCCAGGTTAGGGAGCTGAGGGCTGGAAATGGGATACACTGAGCCTTGTGAGGCAGAACTGGGAAGAGATGGGTTACACTCTTACTTCAGCTATCCTGGAAGTTGTTTCCTCACTTCTGCTTTAGTCAAATGCTGGGATGGTATCTAACTTAAGGCCACGGCCGCCGCATATACAATACCCATACCAATTACAAATAGACACCCTAATACAACCATCACAATAACACAGGTTATTAGATACATTATACACACACCCGAGTGCATGCGGCTACATGACCACCATGTCCCAAATCTCCAAAACGAATCACCACCACCAACAACAACATCTCTATTTACAGTACAACAATGGCATAATCTTGAAAGTAGCCTATACAATATTACAGACATGTTATAAAGAACTAAAAAGCTCTTAATAAACACTGGAACTGCAAAAGACCTGTAGGCCATACACCATAATACGATGATCTAGAAAGCAGCTTTCTATTTAGCCTACTACAGGTTATAATAATATATTCCTTCCATAAAATATGTCAAAACTATCATCCAAATAGGAACATCTTTACTATATTGTTCATTTTGTGACTTATGTAGGGATTTTAGCCTAAGGTTCTTACAAACAAAAATGTATATTGTAGTGCAAGGGATTCCTCGAGCAAGCAGGAAATTCTAGAGGCCTATTATGATATTAAATACTCAATAAAATAGAAACCATATTTACAGAAGATTACAATCGAAATTTAATGTTTTGTAGTCGGTCAACACGATTGTACCCAATTGTAATGGGTGGTTCCTTAAAAAAAAAACAAAGAAAAACACTTGGATGACTTGTTTCGATCGTCATGCCATCATCAGATCCTAAGTGCAAAGTATGGTTGATGGTATTTACAATATATAAGGTGCGTTCAAAAAGTAACGAGCCGGAGGCTGGAATGCGCAAACCGGTGACGACATCGGCTAATCATGCCGTGTGTAAAGAGGTGTGGTTCCGACCAGAGCGTGGAAGGTCACAGCCTGTCGCTAGGGGGCACGTGTTCACGTCACGTGACTATATAAAGTGAGCAGCAGCATGCATCAATCGTCCAACGCTACCAGTCGCATTGCAAACAGTGATATGGAGGCGTTAAACGAAGAGCAAAGAGGTGTTGTTCAGTTTCTGACAGCGGAAGGAGTAGGGGGAACGGACATTCATCGCCGAATGTCACAAGTGTACGGTGAACACTGCATGTCCCTTGCAAGGGTCAAGGCATGGCACAAGCGCTTCAGGGAAGGACGGGTGTCGTTAGCCGATGAGAAAGAACAAGAGAAAAAGTACGAACTGAGTTTTTATTTTTGGTTAGGATTTCGATGTCATATGATGTTTCACACCAACATATGGGCGGAAGAAGGAAACATATCAAGTTTCCGAAACATGTACCTATAGTATTTTTAGTAAAGTAAAGTATTGATTTGGCAAGTGAAAATTGTGTTATACTTCCCCCTGTGTTACCGATAACAACGTCAAGGTTGATGCACTCATTACCCAGGACCGCCGAGTGACAGTGAACGCCATAGCCGCCGTAGTCGGATTGAGCATCGGAAGTGTGCACACCATAATGAAGGAACGACTGCACTTGCGCAAAGTGTGTGCCCAATGGGTGCCCCACAGTCTTCAACCACATCAGGAAGCATGTCGAATGGCCCACTGTCTTGGTCATCTGCAGCGCTATGCGAGGGAAGGGAATGGGTTTCTGGCACGAGTGGTGGCTGGAGATAAGTCATGGTGTCATCACTTCGAACCAGAATCCAAACGACAAAGCCTCCAGTGGAAGCATCCAGGGTCACCACCACCCAAAAACAGGCAAGGCCATCCACACGAGTGCAGGGAAGGTAATGCTGACATTCTTCTTTGACCAAGATGGCCCCCTTCTGATACACTTCATGCCGCACGGGACAACAGTGAATGTCCAGCGTTACTCGCAAACCTTGACCACCCTTCGCCAAGCGATCAAAACAAAACGACCAGGCAATCTCACCCGTGGGGTCATTCTGCTCCACGACAATGCATGACCTCATACGGCCAACACAGTCGCGGCACTCCTGCAGAAATTCAAATGGGAGGTTCTCGGCCACCCTCCATACAGTCCTGACCTCTCTACCTATGATTATGCCATGTTTGGTCCCCTGAAAAGGGCTCTGCGGGGCCAACGATTCACCTCGGACGTCGACGTCCAGCTGTACGTGCGGAACTGGTTCACATCGCAGCCCAGGAATTTTTATGAGACAGCCATTCACCACCTCGTGACACAATGCGACAAGTACCTCAACAACCAGGGCCAATACTTCTAACATACAGGTACTGGTTTCTGTAATTATGCCTCCTGCTCGTTACTTTTTGAACGCACCTTATATACACTTATTTAGTTGTAGAAATTCTAGCACTATTCCAACTAAAGTGTGCATATAAATTTATATACCATCAACCATACTTGTACACATAGATTTAATAGCCTAAGTGCAAAGGATCGGATGATGATTGTTTGACGATCGAAACTGGTCATCCAAGTGTATTTATTAATTTCATGTAATTTAGTTTTCAGGATTAGGGAACCACCCATTTCAATTGGGTACAATCGTGTTTACCGACTGAAAAACATGAAACTTCTATTACGAAGGTAACACTGAGAAATGGCTTCCAACAACATAATGAAAAGATTACAAATAATATACAATGTCGTAATACATAGATGGGATCCTTACGATGCATGAAGTTCAACATCTTCTGCTCGCTGTTGGGCTTCTATTAAATAATCTGGGTTTCTTATTGACATTGATCTACTTTGTCTTGGGTCTATAATTTCTGGAAGGATACAACGTTTGTAAAACCGATCAAGTAACGGGAATATACTCTGCCAAAAGTCATCATCTCCCTGTATGAATTCAGTTTTAATTCCTTTGGGAGTCCATACTGCAAATAGACAATATTGCCTTCTTCTAATGAGAAGCTGCCCTTGAATCTGGAAGTAGAAATTGTGTTTTGTTTCAAAATTGCCTATTTCTCCATTTTTTACAACTTTCCAAACAAGTTATCTTTTTCAATTTAATTGTCTCGTCTGAGGTAAAATTTTTTGCGGAGGATGGGCATTTTATTTCAATGACACCATCTTCCTCAATAAGTCCATCTGGACTCGCTCCAAGAAATGGATGTTCCCGGTCAATGAACAGGCCACATTTTTCAACTTGCTTCCCTATTAAATCCGAAACTTGTTGACGGGCTGTGTCTTCTCCCATATTCCATGGCAGGACAGTCAAACGTCGAATACAACATTTGTTTAACTAATGACTGGCATCCAGTTGTCGGCTTCATTTTACTTACAATTCCGAAATATGACGAATTTAGCAAATTTCTTCTTACTTCTAGCCATTGACTGCTCTCACTTTGATGAAGTGTGTCAGTTTCGATCCGTTTCAACTCTTCATTGGACTTGTTTAGGTTGTTCAAAAATTCTTCAGATTATTTTTCCAGTATTTCTGGGCACTGCGCCAATACACCATAATCTCTTTCTTCATTCTGCAAATTTGGGAATAAGGATTTTCTACATCTCTTCCTTTGTTTGCTTCTTTCATTTTTCCTCTTTCTTTTGCTTTTTGTTTTCTTTGCAAACCATCCAGGACTACACCCGTACATCTCCTTGTGAATATGGTAATGTGCTTTGCCAGAATTGTGCTGTACCACAGCCGCAGAGCACCTCGCTTCATACGATCCCTTGAGAGCAAAGAGTATTCTTTTGCCGCCAATAAACTTGGCAACTATCGAGTTGTAGTGTTCGACTGTATTGCTGGTGACATCTTCAAGTAGGCTCCTGCTGTGCCTTCTCAAGTCCCTTATAGCATCTGATATCTGATGATACAGACCAGTCGTAAGCAAACTAGGCACCAAATTTTTTTCTTCAGTGGAAGGGGCTGGTTGCAACTCACAAAAATAGCCACGTGTGACACATTGTTTGTGTTCCCCAAAGATGTGACTTGGGATATTCAAAATATCTAATCGTAACTCTTCGATACTCTTGTTTGGATCTCCATTTTGTTTCTTCCTAAATTCTACTTCCTTAGTGACAGCTGTTCTACAACGCAAAACGTTGTCACCAATCTTTTTCCTCAATCACACTGTATTGCTATTTTTGGTGCTAGTTGTGGCAATAGACCTTAACTTATTTGAAAAATTTCATAATAAGTGATTTTTACATTCAATTTTTTCTCCAGTAAGTGACTTGTGAGGTCTACTTTCTAAAATTTTCTTATTCACACTACTATCACCATCAGCAATAAGACAAGCATACCGTAAGCTGTACATCTCTTTGCTTCGCAGGAAACTCTCTGTAATAATAGCAGGCTCCATACTTGAAGAACTCTGACCTTGACTCCAGATTTTGTAGCATGTGTGAGGCTTTGGTTCCTCCCCAGCTGCATTAGCTCGGGCGCAAGGGGTACAGTATTTATTTATGACACCGACATAAAGCACCTTCTTCGTAACGAGGCCCACTACTTCAGCCTGAAATAAATATATATATATAAATAAAGAAATATATATAATATATAAGTAAATATATAATAATATAAATAAACAAATATATAAATATATAAATAAATATAAAAATAAAATATAAAAATAAATAAATGAAGAAAGAAAGAAAGAAAGACATAATAAAGAAATAAATAAAATAGTAATCATACTGATAAACAGGGTGTCCCACCTAACTCTGCGACCTCAAATATTATCGAAATGAAACAAGATATGAAAAATCTACTTGTGCAGGAATGTAGCCACGTCAGGGGGTCACACAATGGGAGGATATGCACAATCCAGAAATTTATAACAATATCATTTTCAATGCAAAGTTACCTTTTTTAAAATGGAACATACATGTATTTTCTAGCAAAATCGAAAGTAAACATACAATTATTGATAGCAGAATTGGTTTCACTTCTCTAAACCTCGTACCTTCTGTAATAACTAACGTTGTAGAGGATGGCAATGGAGACACTGTTTGTCAAGTTTAACACAAGAACTGTACACATAGTACAAAAGGCACAATTACCGATTTCCTAAACAAACTTGTGGCCTATAGCTTAAAGGAACGCCATGTTTTTAAATTACATCCAGCAAGAAAAAGGCATTCACAAGTAAGCAGTAACATCTTAACTGATGAAACTGTGTCACTTCAGCAGATGTTCAATCTGACCACCGTTTGCATCAATGCACTTCTGTAGACGGTGAACAAGAGAGCGTTGTACTGATCCCAGTGTTTCCACAGATATTTCCGCACACGCCCCAGTAATACGCTGTTGCATATTCGCCATTGTAGTTGGGACTTCCTGATAGACTCTATCTTTCAATGGGCCCCAGAGAAAGTAGTCTAATGGCGTCAAATCGGGGGACCGTGCTGGCCATCTCACAGGACCACCCCGTCCTATCCACCAATTTGGAAACTTCGCATCCATTACATCTCTGGCAACACATGCGAAATGTGCGGGGCATCCATCATGCTGGAACAGTGGTTCTTAACCTGTGGTCCGCGAGTGCCTCGGGAGTGGTCCGCGGGTGAAAAGGGTCCACCAGCACGTATAAAAAAGTGGCCAATAAATGGGGATTTCGGAAGTGATACGTGTAGAACGAGAATCGTCCGAATGTATTCTCGGCGATGACTATCAGGGTTTGAATTGAAATATCTTTAAAATAAGGGTTATTGATGAACAGTTACAACTGATAAGGTGTATTGGGGGGAGGGGGTGGTCCGCACATGATTCAATTTTACGCTGAGTGGTCCGCAGACTTCTACGGGTTAACAACCACTGTGCTGGAACCACATTGATACACGAGTTTCCAATCCCACGTCCTCCATGAGAAGGGGTAACGTGTCTTGAAAAAATGATGCATATCGCTGTCCGTTAAGTGTTCCCTGATAAAAAATAGGGACCTACAATACGGTTGCCAATGATACCGCACCAAACAGTGTCTCCTTTACCGTCCTCTACAAGTTAAGTTTTTCAGAAAGTACGAGGTTTAGAGAAGTGAAACCAATTCTGTTATCAATAATTGTATGTTTACTTATGGTTTTGCTAGAAAAAACATGTATGTTCCATTTAAAAATAAGGTAACTTTGCGTTGAAAATGATATTGTTATAATTTCCTGGATTGTGCATATCCTCCCATTGTGTGACCCCCTGACGTGACTACATTCCTGCGCAAGTAGATTTTTCATATCTTGTTTCATTTCGATAATATTTGAGGTCGCAGAGTTAGGTGGGACACCCTGTATAAAAATGAGATGGTGTGTGTCTGTCTGTCGTGCTGTCTGTTACTCAATCACGCAAGAACCACTGGTCCGATTGAAATGAAATTTTGCATGGGTGTAGCTGATTTACCAGGTTTACACATAGGATACTTTTGGTTTCGATATTTTGCACTATTTAACAATGGCGACCATTATAGTGACGTTACTACACCCTTTGGTTTCAAAATTTCGTATTTCCATTTCAAATAAAAAGAGAATGCTAAGAAATAGCAAACTTTTGATGGCACATACGAGCTTTAAAATTTAATTTTCTATCCGAAAGGTCCTTATCACTTTTCGTGTATCTCCAACGGTTAGCGAGTAAAACCTATAAAACACGGTCAATGCCGAGCGGTGCAGTATATCTCTATATACTGTATATAAAAATGAAAGTTTTTCTGTTTCTTCTGAATTTCTACGGAAATTTGAGTTATTTACCCGTTTCAGACTGTTTTATGATGGATGCGTGCGAAAATAATTTTTTTGGTCTGTCTGTTTGTTTGTCTGTGGACAACTTTGTTCCCTTATAACTCGAGAACCGCTGGGTGTATCAACGTAAAATTTGGTACACATATCCGTCAGAGGCACGACACTAATCATTGATGTAACTCTATTCCGTACCTCTCATAAAAATACATGCTGAAATAGGCGTAGAAGGACGAGACAGAGCTCATTTCCAGCCCCTAAAACCAACTGTTTTTGAGATATTCCCAGAAAACTAATTTCATTTAATAAACTAATGAAGGAATGCAAGCCGGTAACCAAGGCAACAGAATCTCAGAGGTCCATCTATAGCTGAAAGACTCAATGCAATTCCATTAATTACATTAGTGTGAAAGTTTGCAAACGGCTAGAAGGTTATCATGGAACCAAATTAAGCTTAAAATTCATCAATACGTATAATACGCTTAAGGGGATCAAGGGGTACTCTAGAATTTTTTCACGTGATTTACACCTGCGGGTGTGGTACGGCAGGTCTATTATATTCCTATCCCTATATTATATTATTATTATTATTATTAGTAGTAGTATATTATGGCGTACAACGACGAGACAAAGCCCCTCGGTGCCAGAAACAAAACTTGGGGGCCCTAAAGGGTCCTCAAAAACTACATTATAAGGCTCTAAAACCAACAGTTTCTGAGATATTCCCAGAAAACTAATTTAATTTAATTTAACAAACTTATGAAGGAATGCAAGTCGGTAACCATGACAACATTATCTCAAGCGGTGACATCCAACTTTCTATCTATTTCTGTAAGAAGCAATGTCACTCCATTTATTACATTTCTGTGAAAGTTTGCAAATGGCGATAAGGTTATCATGGAACCAACTTAGACTGTATAATTCATCAATGCAATTAAGGGGGTCAAGGGGTAACCTAGAATTTTTTCATGCAATTTTAACGTGCGACATATAGTACACAAGGTCTATTATATCTCCAAACAGCAAAATTATTTTCAAAAATTCCTGAATTGAATCAGCATGTTTTGCGGATTTTAGAATTTTTGGGCCATTTGAGGCTAAAGAACTTGAATTTTCATGCACCACAAGCCTTTATAATTTATGAAAGGGTCTTCCTGTGTATGGGGACTTAACACAACATAGAGGGTCAGTTTTTATGTGACGTGTATTGCGTTTCGTCTACAAGGCTTTCAATTCTATTTCACGTCAGGAAGTACATGTTGGGTGAATTTAGTTTGAGAGCACATTTTAACTAATCTTGTTTTTTTTTTTTTTTTTTTTTTGCGACATACGGGTTCATCGTAAGGATGATTTTGTTTGATATTGTGTGGTAGATATACCCATATTTGGATATCTGGGTAATATGTTATAGACAATAGAATTGTCTGTCTGTCTTTCTGTGTATCTTTATGTACGCCTATAACTCGTGTTCGGATGCTTGGTGCATCATAAAATTAGGTATGGTATCCATGAGAGTCAATACACCAATCATTTATAAAACTCTTCACCGTACTATTCATACAGTAGAAAGGTGGACATAGGGAAAAACTTCTCAAAATACATGCTAAAATAGGGGAATTATACACATTATCCTAGAAGCACGACCAAAGCATATGTTGCGCTTCTCAATGTGAGACACAAAATTCGGGAGTCTATAAAGGGTCTCCGAAAACCACATTTTAAGGCCCTTAAATTAACAGTGTGTGTGATATTCCCATAAAACTAACTTCGTTCTGATAAACTTATGAAGGAGTGACGAACCGCTAACCATTGCAACAGTAGCTCAATTGATAATGCTTGGTGTTAACACCGAACACCGAAGAACGGGTACTTCTGCTAGTAAATAAATAAATGAAAAGAAATAAATAAATAATAAAGAAATAATAAGTAAATAATACATAAATAAATAAAGAAAGAAGGAAAGAAAGAAAGGAATAATAAAGAAATATGGTAAATAAAGAAAGAATGAAAGAAATAATGAATAAATAAATAAGTACGGTAAATAAATAAATAAAGAATATATAAATAAATAATTAAGTAAATAATTAATAAATAAATAATACCTCAATAAATAAATGAATAAATAAAGAAATAATAAAGGAAGAAATAAATAATAAAGAGATACAGAAAGAAAGAAAGAAAGAAAAAAGAAAGAAAGAATAAAAAAAAAGAATGAAAGAAGGAATTAAGTAATAAAGAATTAAATAATAAAGAAATAAATAATGAAGAAGGAAAGAAATAATAAAGACATAAATGATAAGGAAATAATAAATAAATAAGTAATAAATAAATAATAAATAATAAATAAATAATAAATAAATAATAAATGAATAAATAAATGAATAATTGAAGAAAGAAGGAAAATAGAAATAATAAAAAAATAAAAATAATAAGAAAGTAATAATAAATAAATAAATAATTAAGAATAAAGAAATAATAAATAAAGAAATAAATAGGAAATAAATAAATAAGGAAATAAATAATAAGGAAATAAATAATAAATAAGAAGAATGCGCGAACACTGCGCCAATGTGAAAGAATGAGGGAAAAGGCAATTGAAAGAACGTGATCCATGGAAGACCGAAACGATTATAAAAATAAAAAATAAAATTAATAAAAAATTAATAAATTAATGAAAAAATAAAAGAAAAAAATAAATGAATAGTGAAAGAAAGAATAAAGAAAGATAACAACAAAATAAATTATAAAGAAATAATAAATAAAGAAATAAATAAGAAAGAAAGAATTAAATAAGAAAGAATAAAATAAAAATTAAATAAATAATAAATAAACGAAGAAAGAAATAATAAGGAAATAAACAAATATTAGATAAAGGAATAAGAAGAATGAGCGAATACTGCGCCAATGTGAAAGAACGAGGGGAAAAGGCAGTTGAAAGAACGTGGTCCATGGAAGACCGAAACAATTATAGAAATAAACAATAAAATTAATACAAAATTAATAAAATAATGAATAAATAAAATAAAAAATAAATGAATAAAGAAAGAAAGAAAGAATAGAAAGAAGAAAGAAAGAAAAATAACAAAGAAATAAATTATAAATAAATAAATAAGAAAGAATGAAATAAGAAAGAAAGAAAGAAAGAAAGAAAGAAAGAATTAAATAATAAAGAATAAAATAAAAATTAAATAAATAATAAATTAATAATAAAGAAAGAAAGAAAGAAAGAAAGAAATAATAAGGAAATAAATAATAAGAAATAAGAAGAATGCGCAAACACTGGACCAATGTGAAACAACTAAGGAAAAGGCAGTTGAAAAAACGTGGGCCATAGAAGACCGAAAGGATTATAAAAAATAAATAATTAATAAATAAATAAATAGGTTAAGTAGTTAATGAATAAATAAATGAATAAATAAATAAATATATAAAGCAAGAAAGAAAGAAAGGAAGGCAGGAATAATAAATAAACAATAAATAAACAGTAAATAATGAAACAAAGAAGGAAAGAAAGAAATAATGAATAAATAAATACATGAATAAATAAATAAAGAAAGAAAGAAATAATAAAAAAAGAAATAAGAAAGAAAGAAAGAATTAAATAATAAAGAATTAAATAGTAAATAAATTAATAAGAAAGAATAATAAATAAATAAATAATAAACAAATAATTAAGTAATAAACAAATAATAAATGAATAAATAAATGAATAAATAAATGATTGATGAATAAAGAAATGAATAATTAAAGAAAGAAGGAAAAGAAGAAATGATAAAGAAAGAAATTAAAATAATAAGAAAGAAAGTAATAATAAAGAAATAATTAATAAATAAATAAATAAGAAATAAAATAATATAGAAACAAATAAATAAATAAAGAAAGAAAGAAATAATATATAAATAATAAGGAAATAAATAATCCCTATATCCCTATATATATTATAATTGTGAAAATCTGTGTGTGTGTCTGTGTGTTAGTTTGTTACCTCTTGACACTAAACGGCTGGATGGATTTGGGTGAAATTTGAAATGGAGACAGCTTATACCCTGGGATAACATATAGGCTGCCTTTCATCCGGAAATAAATCATTGTTCGCGTGGAACGGGCAACATAACTGAAAAGTCACCAAAAATACTCAACCGGGACAAAATATTGAAGTTGTCGCATAAGGACCGGACAAAGTTCATTTTACGCCCCTCGATGCAAGAAACAATACTCGGTGTGTCCTTATAGGACACCGAAAACCACATATTAAGGCCCTAAAACCAACAGTTTCGAAGATATTCGCAGAAAACTATCTTCACTCTGATAAACTGATGAACTAATGGCAAGTCCGTTCCATGGCAACTGAACCTCAAGAATGACATCCGATTTTCTATATATCCCTGTAGGAGGCAATGCCAATCCATTTATTATCTTTTTCAAGATATATATAAACACAATAAGAACAGGGTAGCGCGCCTGCCTCCCATCTGGAGGCCCCGGGTTCGATTCCCGGCTCCGTCAGATATTTTAGACTCTGACGTGAGGGCTGCAACGGAGTGCACTCAGCTTTGTGAGGACAATTGAGTAGCTGTCTGATAGAGAGGCAGCGCCCCAGTCACGAAGAACAAGATTAACGGCTGAGGGGAGACGATGCACTGACCAAGCGTCACGACAATATCTGCAGGCCAAATGGCTGGGAAGCGATCACATGATAGGCCTAGGCCCTTCATGGTCTGTAGTGCCAGGGGTAAAAAAATTAGGGATAGTGCCTTCTAATACCACTTTAATTTTTAAACAATACAGTAGTGGCTACTAAATAAAGGTAGCGATGTAGCTAAGTTCAATTTCATAAACACTCGGCTTACAAATCCCGTATAGTTAAGTACAAATATCAGTCTGGTCGTTATTTCAGTAGTAACGAAGCTCTGTGGCGGCTATTGCCGTTTCCGTAACACTTAAGGCATCCCGCCGTCACATACCTCAATGTGCACATACAAAATTGTGAACCAGTCTATTTTACTGAAAAGAATTTCTACGAGCGAGTATCCACTCCGGCAAAAACCACACTCACCACCTTTTCCAAACTTTACATTAGACATGATTTTTAAAGCACTCTTCTGTATGTTGAGGTACAGAGATATACCACATGGAAAGATACAATAAAATGCTGGCAAATCTGAGTTCAAGGAACTGCCGTCCAGAATAGGCTTTCGGTACAGGTTAGGCGGCCCATGTTCGTAACGTGGAATGTTTTCCTTTGACAATGCATCTACACCATGTGCGAGGGCAACGCATTTCAAAGAGATCTAAAAACACAATAATCAGGAAATTGGAGAAAAAATTAAAGTGGGAGCAAAGTTTCAAGGAGAAATAATTTCATCTTGTAGATTTGCTGATGACATCGTCATCTTGGCCGATACGCCAGAGGATTTGAACGAGTTTTTGAATGGTATGGACTCTGTCTTGAGGAAAGAATTCATGATGAAAATCAATAAATGTAAAACAAAATTATTGGAATGCAGCCGGAATAAATCAGAAACCTCTATGGACCTCAAATTGGCAAGTGAAACACTACGGGAAGTAGGAGACTTCTGTTACTTAGGAAGCAAAATAACCAGTGATGGACGAAGCAAAGAGGATATAAAAAGCAGGTTGGCTCAGGCAAGGATAGAATTTCTACAGAAAAGGAATCTGTTGACATCAAATATACATTTAGGTATTAGGAAGTCATTTTTGAAAGCTTTTTTCTGGAGCGTGACACTATAAGGAAGTGAAACTTGGACTATTGGTGCAGCAGAAAAGAGGAGAATTGAAGCGTTTGAAATGTGGTGTTACAGGAGAATGATGAAGATCAGATGGGTAGATAGGGTAACGAATGAAGAGGTATTAAGACGAGTGGGAGAGGAGAGATGTTTCTGGCGACTGCTAATGAAGAGAAGAGATAGGTTGGTAGGACACATATTAAGACACCCAGGAATAGCAAGCTTAGTTATGGATGGGAGGGTTGAGGACAAGAACTGTAGGGGTAGACCAGGGTTAACCAGATTGCCTCGGATGTAGGGTGTGGAAGCTATGTAGAGATGAAACGATTAGCTGAGGAGAGGGAGGCATGGAGAGCTGCATCAAACCAGTCAAAAACTGAAGACTCAAACAACAAAAATCGGGAATTTTAATTAATTAGAGAGGCATGTGAGGTAAAAGGGTTGTATGAGAATTTCAATCCCTGGGATGTAACACAGAAGAGACTGCATAATGTACATCAGCGGCCAAGGTGAGAGATATTTTACTATTTGTCCTTAATAGCGACATGTTGACGTTCAAATCGTCAATAAGTGTGGCAAAATGACACCCAGACTAACTTAAAGGGAAAATACTTTTAATTCCCCATATTCCGATAGATTTGCCATTCCAGTGTGCAAGAGTGCAGTTCCCTCTTCAAACAATATTCGCAATTTGTATTAACAAAGCGCAATGACACACACTAAACAGCTGCAGGTGTACATTTAGACAAAACCATTTTTTCCCATGGGGAACTGTATGTCGCGTGCTCGCGAGTATCCGGACAACAAAATCGTTATGTCTCAGCAGAAGATGGCAAAACCAAAAACGTAATTCTAAAATGTGCTCACATAATGTAACATCGTACCCTGCAGACTTTCATAACTCAATAAAATTCCCACTTTGCTGCTCTTATCAATATACTGTATCAGAATTTTCAGAATTAGAATGGACCCACCTGTAGCCGCGATTGCTGTAATAGAATAGACCAATTATTAGCAATAATGCATCGTCCCCATTGTCTTGATCACGAGCGAAGCCTCGGGTACCTGCCAGTAAAGAAATAATAAATAAGAAGAATGCGTGAACACTGCGCCAAAGTGAAAGAACGAGGGAAAAGGCAGTTGAAAGAATGTGGTCCATGGAAGACCGAATCGATTATAAAAATAATAATAAATGAATAAAAGAATGAATAAATAAATAAATGAAAAAATAAATGAATAATGAAAGAAAGAAATAATAAAGAATAAAAGAATAAAGAAATAAATTATAAAGAAATAAATAATAAAGAAATAATAAAAAATTAAATAAGGAAGAAATAAATAAGAAAGAAAGAATTAAATAATAAAGAATCAAATAAAAAATTAATAAATAATAAATAAATAAATAATAAAGAAATAATAAATAAAGAAATAAGAAGAACACTGGACCAATGTGAATGAACGAGCGAAAATGCAGTTGAAAAAACGTGGTCCATAGAAGCCCGAAACGATAATAAAAAGAAATAATTAATTAATAAATAATAAATAGGCTAATAATCTCTACTTATTATAGAACAAAGTCCCCGAATCTTGTATGTTACGGGTAAACTCGAGAACATCTGGATGGATTTTGATGCGGTTTTCACCATTCTGTAAAGGATATCTCCAGGATGATTTCTGTAGAAAATAATTTATTTATGATCAAAGGAAGCTGAGCAGTAACGATTTCGGTGGAAAAGTCGAAAAAGAAAAACCTGGCGTCCGAGCGCTTTGTAAGCTTACGCTAGGCAAATCGTTAAAAATATCTATATACTATGAGTGTAAGAATTGTTCAGCATGAAAAGTTCTACAAAAAAGTCCGCGAGAGCATATGTCTATCTTCAATACATCGCCCACTATAAGTGTTTTTAAGTTTTAATTTATTCAAACCCTGTCCATTCAACTACTGAGGCGACAGTTTACGAGCTAGCTAAGGGCGAGTCTATCATCCCTGTTACAGCCCAGTTAGCGGGCGAACCTATTGCCCCTGATACAGCCAACAGCAAACCGTTGAGTCGTGTTGAGTTAAGACTTCTGAGAAGAGTGATTGTGTTTGGAGTTTCCCTGGAAGTGCAACTCGGGTTTTCTTCATTTCGCCTGTGAAACACAGTCAAGTTAAGATTGGACGGAAGGCGGATTTGAGTTTCATTCACCTCGCCATTCCCTGGAAGTGCAACTCTCATTTCACCTGTGAACTTTTCGTTCCGCAAAATTCACAGTCAATTTAAGATTGGACGGAAGGGGGATTATATTAAATTATACCGATTGGCGTCCCCGATTCTTGGATGTCACGGGTAATCTCAAGAACCACTGAATGGATTTTGATGTGGTTTTCACCATTCTGTAAAGGATATCTCGAGGAAGAATTCTGTAGAAAATAATTTATTTATGACCAAAGAAAGTCGAGCACTAACGATTTCAGTGAAAAGGTCGTTAAAAAAACCTGGCCTCGGTGCGATTTTTTAAGCTTACACTGGGAAAACCGTTAAAAATATCTATATACTATGAGTATAAGAATTGTTCAGCATGAAAAGTTCTACAAAAGCCCGGGAGAGCATATCTCTATCTTCAATACATCGCCTACAATACGTGTTTTTACGTTTTCATTTCTTCCAACAATCTCCATTTAGTTACTGAGGCGACAGTTTATGAGCTAGCTAGGGGCGAGTCTATCACCCCAGTTACAGCTTAGCTAGTGGACGAGCTTATTGCCCCAGATACAGCCAGCAGCAAACTGTCGAGTCGTGTTGAGTTAAAAACTTTAGAGAAGAGTGGTTGTGTTTGGAGTTTCCCTGGAAGTGCAACTCGGCTTTACTTCATTTCGCCTATGAACTTTTCGTTCCGCAAAATTCACAGTTAAGTTAAGATTGGACGGAGGGGGGATTTGTGTTTCTTGCACCTCGCCATTCTCCATGATAATAAAATTAATAGTCCAGTCAGTGATTTTAACCCATCATGCCGAGACTTAAAACGGATATTGGTCGTTGTTCATTGACACTGAAAAAAAAAAAAAAAAAGCACTCGTCACGTAATGCATTCATAACTGTTCCTGGGCGAAGCCGGGTCGGGTTGCTAGTAAATGAATAAATTGATGAATAAATAAATGAATATAGAAAGAAAGAAAGAAAGAAATAATAAAATAATTAAAGAAATAAATAATAAAGAAATAACAAGGAAATAAATAATAAAAGATAAATAATACAGAAAGAATTAAATAATAAAGAATCAAATAAAAATTAAATACATAATAAAGAAAGAAATAATAAATAAATAAAGATAGAAAGAAATAATAAATAAATAAAGAAATAATAAATAAATGAATAATCTATATATATAAAGCTCAATGTTTGTCTGTCTGTCTGTCTGTTATGTATACAAATCCACACCGTTTCACCGATCTGAACCAAAATTTGTATACTTACCCTTCGGAACCCTGCGGGTAACCCTGTCCACTTGAAATTTCCGACAGACCACCCCATTCTCTGCATTTAGGCCCTTTGGCCCAAATCTACACCGTTTCACCGATCTCAACCAAAATTTGTATACTTACCCTATGTAAACCTTTGAATAACACTGTCCACTTAAAATTTCGGACAGACCACCCCTTTTCCTGCATTTAGGCCCTTTGGCAAACATCTACACCGTTTCACCGATACGAACTAAAATTTGTATACTTACTCTTTGCAACCCTGCGGGTAACCCTGTCTACTTGAAATTTCGGACAGACCACCCCATTCTCTGCATTTAGGCCCTTTGGCCCATATCTACACAGTTTCACCGATCAGAACCAAAATTTGTATACTTGCCCTTTGGTACCCTGCGAGTAACACTGCTTGCTTGAAATTGCGGACAGACCACTCCATTCCCTGCATTTAGGCCCTTTGGCCCTAATCTACACCGTTTCACAGATCTCAACCAAAACTTGTTATTTACCGTCTGGAACCCTGCGAGTAACAATGCCTGCTTGAAATTTCGGACAGACCACTCCATTCCCTGCATTTAGGCCCTTTGGCTCAAATCTACACCGTTTCACCGATCTGAACCAAAATGTGTATACTTACCCTTTGTAACCCTGTGAATATCACTGTCCATCTAAAATTTCGGACAGACCACCCCATTTCCTGCATTTAGGCCCTTTGCCAAAAATCTATATCGTTTCACCGATCCGGACCAAAATTTGTATACTTACCCTTTCGAACCCTACGGGTAACCCTGTCCACTTGAAATTGCGGACAGATCACCCCATTCCCTGCATTTAGGCACTTTGGCACAAATCTACACCGTTTCACCGATCAGAACCAAAATGTGTATACTTACCCTTTGGTACCCTGCGAGTAACACTGTCTGCTTGAAATTGCGGACAGACCACTCCATTCCCGGAAAGAGGACAGGGTCCGTCCCAAAGGCAATAGAAAGAAGGGGTAAAACCGGACCCGCTCAGGAAACCCTCAGGGTTGCCAGCTCCCGAACTCACCAGCCATGAGCCCTTGAGCATGTAGCACTATCCAGGGTGCACCAGAAGTGATGGGGCTATACACACCCTGCCTCCTTGAGGGTCTTGAGCAGAAGACATGAGATATTAAGAAAAGAAAAAGAAGGCTGACACCTCGAAGAATGAGGCTATCAGGAATGATTAGACAAGGGCCAATTAAGGTGGGAAAGTGAAAGAGTTGCTAGGCCTCGGATACCCTGATACCATCGGGGTCGGAAGAGAACAAGAGTTTGACCAAGGGATGCTGACAGGAAAGAGAACTGAAAGGAGCCCGGCACCAGTAAGTAGAAGCAATGCCGGACTCAGCTGGGGTCCCGTGGTCGCAAACCCACGTCCCACACCCTGGTGGGTGGAGGGGGGAGGAGGGGGCAGGTGTGAGAATAGCTTGCTGATTCATCGCGAGGTGACATGAGAGAAATGTCCAGACCCCGCCGTGTTACCTGGTATTGCTGACTATGCTGATGTTCATACAGGGTCCTTGCTCAAACCACTGTAGTGTTACGAAAGAATGAGTGATTCACCGGTCAATGTGAATAGGACCGGGAACCCCCCCCGAACGTCTGTCATCATATATCGTCTTCATCTGCGATATTCTCAGGTTCGTGCAGCTTGGACGGACCCGAGCAGTACTCGATAAGCTCTTTCACTACTCGCATCGAGTATAGGCCTAAGCCAGAAAATAACGTTCAGACTTTGGAAGACATCGAAGGTAGAAATCTGAATTACCTATATCAGATTTAAAATTACACCATGTTCGTTTAGTAGTCATTTTTCATTACCTTATTATTATCATCATATAAGGGCAAATGACCTAGATGTTACGCCCATTATACCTCTAATCACCACACACAATAAGTCTTTATCGCCTGTGAATTTTGAAATATTTCTTTCTATCACGTTAGTTTGTAAGTTTGTCGTGTCAATTCAACAGTAGTTTTCATTACCATCCTCATCAAAAGGGCAAATGACCTAGATGTTACGTCCATTATACTACTAAGTAACACCACAGTCTTCATCGCCTGTGATTTTTAAAATGTGTATTTCCATTAGTTTGTAAGTTTGATATACCCGTTCAGTAGTAGTCGTCTTCATTATCATCCTCATCAAAGGGGCAAATGACCTAGATGTTACGTCCATTATACTACTAAGTAACACCACAGTCTTCATCGCCTGTGATTTTTAAAATGTGTATTTCCATTAGTTTGTAAGTTTGATATACCCGTTCAGTAGTAGTCGTCTTCATTATCATCCTCATCAAAGGGGCAAATGACCTAGATGTTACGTCCATTATACTACTAAGCAACACCAGAGTCTACCTAGCCTGTGATTTTAAAAATTTGCATTTCCATTACTTTGTAAGTTTGATATACCCGTTCAGTAGTAGACGTCTTCATTATCATCCTCATCAAAGGGGCAAATGACCTAGATGTTACGTCCATTATACTACTAAGTAACACCACAGTCTTCATCGCCTGTGATTTTTTAAATGTGTATTTTCATTAGTTTGTAAGTTTGATATACCCGATCAGTAGTAGTCGTCTTCATTATCATCCTCATCAAAGGGGCAAATGACCTAGATGTTACGTCCATTATACTACTAAGCAACACCAGAATCTACTTAGCCTGTGATTTTAAAAATTTGTATTTCCATTAGTTTGTAAGTTTGATATACCCGTTCAGTAGTAGTAGTCTTCATTGTCATCCTCATCAAAAGGGCAAATGACCTCTCATTCCTTTAAAGTATCAATTTTTCCCATTCGTTGATAAGTTACATATGCCAGTAGTCGCTTCTATGTTCATCATCACTATGTAGAAGATGTTTTGCGTTAGAAGAAAAGACAACTGGATGCTCAGGAACGTTAACGATATATCGACTGCGAAATCTGGAAGCTTCTCTTTGAGGAATTGCTTCAGACATTTATCGTACAGTTTAAACCTTAACAAGATGAAACTTTTAACCAGATAGCGATCTAAGTGGGAGCTCTTTGGCAAGAAATAATCAAGTCTTTCCCGAAATGTGAGTCCTAAAAATAACTTTTTCAATTATTTTCTAAGTTTCATATGTCAGTTATGTAGTAATTTTCAATATCATCCTGATCAGTAGGGCAAATTACCTAGATGTTACGCCCTCAACGTCATTGGAGGCAAATGACCTAGATTTTAAGTCCATTATATTTCTAATCACCAACACATAAAGTCTTCTACGACTGAGATGTCACGAATTCTGGGACCGCAAACGACATATCTCGACTCGGACTGAAGACAAATATCACGAGAATGATTATTATTTTACAGAGCCTTCCCATAGTGACTTAAGTATAAACATTGTCACTGGGTTTGATAATGTAAGAAATAAATACATAAATAAATATAATTTATGACGTTGAGTGTTAAGGAGGCTGAAATATTATCATCATTCCGCCGGGCGAAGCCGGGTACTACTGCTAGTAAATTAATAAAAATGAATAAATGAATAAATAAATGCATAAATAGATGGAAAATGAATGAATAAATGAATGAATGAAGAATGAATTAATAAATGAATAAATAAATGAATGAATAAATAAATAAATCTTACCACTCCGGAAGGTGAAGAGTAGTTAGTTCTGTACGACCTCTTGCACCAGCTACCGTCCGCGACAACCGTGATCAATGGTGTCCCATCCTTGTCGACATCTCCTCGTTCTAAGGCCAGTTTTGCTTCTTCCTCAGCAGCTATCTTCATTTGAGACTCTGCTGTAGCGTGCCATTTATCGGATAGAACTTCTTCATACCGTCGAAAAGTTTTATCCGTCATTGATGGAATGTTCATTGATGATAAAAGTTCTTCGATGTGGGCGTGTCCACTGCCCGTTGTAATGGAGCCACTGACTGCACATGTATTAATGTCCATTTCATCACTATTGTCTTTTTCTGACCAGATAGTTTTCTTATGATTACACATGTTACATTTAAAAATAAAACCGCATCGAAGTCCAGATTTCTTTTCTCTCAAAAATGACATGTCTTTAAAAGAACATCCACATGGACCATGATTGTCCAAGTCTTTTAGCTGGTCGAACACGTCACCTATGTTTATAATTCTTCATCCACTTAGAGTAGGCGTGATTACTGTTTTGTTCTGCTTGGTATTAGCTTCGTCATTATGATCATTATTTTTGTGATTTTTGATTTTAGGCGAGTTATTTCGTGTAAGGAGAGAAATAATTGGTAATTTTAACTTATGTATTAAAATTCAATTACCGGTACCGTAAATGATTTTAAAATATATTTCTCCTTCTAAACGGTAATGTAGAATTCGGCAACGATCTAGGTCTGAACTTAACCCAATAAATATATTGACTGATAACTTACTTTTTGTTTTCGACGTACTTGCGTAGCTGCTCTTTTTTCCTTTTGGTGGACATCAATAATTTTTTAAAATTCTGTTTTAAACCCATCACAATAAAAAACTTACTACACAGCCACAACCACACTGATTATAAAAACAATAATAGAAAGAAGGAACGTGCAATTGGAAGTTCGTACCACAACTAAGAGAATAGCATGTAACAAAGTAGCATCACCGTGTCCATTGCCGATTGTAATGAAGTGACTGACAGAATCTGGACATGAGCTGATTTCATCACTTCCTGGCATGAGATTATCATCTCCCAGAAGCTGTCTGTCTTCACTCTGTTTCAAGGACATGACTTTGCGACGATGCGGTACCTGACGGAAGCTGAACTACCAGCACCTCGACACGGCTAGCATTAGCAACTCAATATGCTTACATTTTCTAAAATCACGATTAAACATATACAGAGTTTTTAATTTTAAAATATGTTTCAGTAGCACTCGAGAGAAAACTATAAGCTGTCTTGCAGTGGAGTTTGTTTCTGTTTTCAACATCATCTGAAGGCATAGAAGATTTGAGGAAAAATGCAGTTCAGAACTCTATTGTATATGGAGAATTGTAATTTTAACTACACTTTTTATAACTATCTTCGATATGCATTGGCACTGATGAAAAGTGTATAAGATACTACAGTCCGCTATAGAAACAAAATAATTTTACCTTGTCCCGTTTCTTTATAAAACGTTTCACAAACTTTTGACCCATGTTACAACAAGTGCTGGGCTGGCGGCCGACCGTTCCAACTCCGACCGGCTCTTAAGTCTCTATTATAAATCTATTGGGGAAAGTGTGGCTTATGAACATGTGAGATTTCTCGCACGGTTCCGCTAGTTATCTTAATTAGGCATCTGTCTCAACATTTTTAAATAATCAAAATTGAAATTTAACTTGCTTCAAGGAGCAGTTGCTCTCAATGTTGTTCTTCCTAACCAATAACCATCTGTAAATTACATGTATTAAAAACTCTGGTGTCTCAATCTCATATTTTCTTTCAACATGCTATAAAAAGGCTAGAGCCTTAATCAGTCATAGTGCAACAATGGCAAACCTTTTTGGGATTAAAAAAAAACTATTCATGAGTAATCCATCTTCTTATCCTGATTATTATTATTGTTGCAAGGGGGCGGGACAGCGAGGGGATATTTTAGTCTACCGGCTAAGTTACATCAACAACAATAGCCTACAAGTGCAGCAACTGTTTGCAATGTTCTATAGTTTACTTTTTATTTTAAATTTATAATGCAAGGGTTCATTTTCATAGGTATTTATTTACATACTATATACTGTACAATTAATAAATACATTTCTTTTGGGACAGGAAGTCTGATGTTTCAGAATTAATTCCTGCACCTGTACTTTAAGTAACTGCTCCTGTACTCTCAATTCCTGCTCCTTTATCTTCATATTAATTTCCCCGACTTGCTTAACATGTAATTCTTTGTCTTGTGCCAACAGGGTTTGGATCCGGAAACACCTTTCTTGTACATTGCCGTATTTTTTTCTTCAGAGCCACTGCATGAGGCTCTCAAATTTTCTTCATTGGAAGTGGCTCTGTAACACACAAAACCTACATGTAACTCATATTATGAACAAGGGCCGGAATTTCTTTGATAGTTCATATAAACTATAGATTATATTTAATGGGCTTTGTTATAAAGAAAACATTTTACTGTGATGTAATTATAATTAATTTTATGAATATGTGCCGAAATCTTCATAGGAATGTGGTGTGATAAGAGTCCTTGCTGCCGAAAGTTTTTGGCCTCTTCACCGGCCCTTACAAAAGTAATTTAAAGGTTGCACTATTTAAGTTTCTGGCAAGTACAATTTATAAGAATACTTTCAAGAGGTTCATTTGATAGAATTTTTTGAAATTTCTCAGTGCTCCAAAATAAATATCAGATAATATAATGCACAACTTGCACAACACAGACTGCTTTGTGTGGAATTAAGCCATGAAAGGTAAAATTATAATTACTTAATTTACAGGTAGAACTCAAATCGATTTCACTGGACAGGAAGTGGCCGTGGCCTATCAGGAAGAAAGGAAGCTTGTTGTTTTACGAGTCAACTAATTTGGGATCATAAGCCACGTGACGTCCTTGTTATGTGTAATCAAAACCACCATGAGTGACATTTCACCTCATCAGTCCCTAAAGTTCTGCCCCTTAAAACAACAATAACTAACTAACTAACTAGTCCCTAATGTTGAGGATGGTAACTTCCATTACCACTACTAACTACAGGGTGATTCATGTATAACGATTTTTTTTGCATAGGAATACACCGAAATATTTCATTTACCTATCAACTGACGTTGGGGTCTGGGGAATTTTGACTGCATGTTGCGCGGGAGCTTTATTAGGCATTATCACAACATAGTGCAGTTGATTATTGTCATTGGATTGTGTCAGGAGCCAGTACAACATTATGAGTGTCAGTCAGGATGCAGTACATGCTACAGCATGGGTATTTCTTATTAAGGTGTTATCTAAAGGAAGAGTCTATGCTACACACCCTCAGACTTTGGACCATCTAAAGGAGGATACACGCCAAATCCACGGTACTGATAACCTTCAACGGCAAAGTCAGCTCCCAGATAATCTGGACATTTAAGAGGCAATAGCAAGTTACTAGCATCCTTCATGTCAAAATAACATGAAATGAAAATAACGATTGTTATATGAATCACCCCATACTTACAAATAATTTACATACTACAAGAAATAATGGAAAATACCGTAATAAAGAAAAAGGGAAAATAAAGGAGAGAGAAAGAAGTGCCCCCAACCCTTCAAGAATGATGATGGATGAGCTTTGGAAGGAAAAAGAAGAAAGAAAGGAAAGGGAATATGCAGAAAATTCTTCCTAAAGCCACTGGGAAGCAGATCCAGCTTAGTAACTCCTCAGAGTTGCCAGTTCTGAGGCTCACTAGCCATGATCATGTCAAGCAGGTGATGCCCTGGTTAATGTCTCACCTCCCTAATATCCACAGTACCACTGCAAGAGATGATGTAAATTTGGTATATCTTAAGGGATACTAGTACTGAGTTTTCAATATTTTGTAATTATTATTGGATATTGTTCTAATTTTATATACAGCACTCCAATGCTAATATACACTATGCTATTGATTTACAGTTTTCTCTCTCCAACCGTTTAGGAAATAATATTATTTTAATTTTAAAATTATGCAAATTTTGAAAATGGTCCTTGCATTCAATTAATAGAGGTAGCTCATTTTCATGACTTTCCCACATAGATCATTAGTATAAAAGCAATTCTGGTGGTTGGGTTTAAGTTCAAATGATTATTTGTTGAGATATAGACTAACACAATTTACAATTTTTGTTATCCCATTAATTAGCTATTATTATAAAATTAAAATATATTTAATGGAAAAACTAAGAATATTACAGTAAAACTAATCACTGAACTTATGGATGCACTCATATAGAATGTGTATAAAAATTTGAAACATTGTAGCTGCAAATCTGATAGGAAAGTTGCAAATTTTGTTTAAAAAAATGGGAAACTGAGGTACACATTATCATGAACAAGGTGATTGAAAGGTTTAGTCACCATCTAACAGAATTGTAGTGTAGCACATCTGCCCATGTAAAATGGAACGATTCCACCGGGTGAGTTAGCCGTGGTCGTTACGGCATGACCGCTGGCAGTCGCTCACATCCGGGAGGCGAGGAGGTTCGAATCCCCCCGCCGGCAACCTTGAAGATGGTCTTCTGTGGTTTTCCATCTTCCTTCCAGGCAAATGCCGGGGTTGGTCCATAACCATAGGCCACAGCCGCTACCTTCCAACTCCTCGACCTTCCATTCCAACTTTCCTCCCCAACGGTACGTGTAGCTCACCCATTGGGTGTTCGTCTCGACAGTTCCAAAACTGGCGAGCCGAACATGTCCTCAAACACTCCTGGCAATAAAAGCCATACGCTAAAAAAAAAAAAAAAAAAAAGGAACAGTTCCATAAAGCATGTGCAGGCATGTTAGAATTAACGTAGCACACCACACGATGAAACATAGCACTGTTACTGCTAAATGGGAATAATAACGGGTAGGAAAACATTGTTCTGCAAACAGTCTTAAACTATCTCTTTGACAAACCTGTCGGGCTTTCATCTTTCGATGTACTGGTGCCAGCCTTATCTGTTTCTACGACCAGCTTGTGATAGGCTCTTATTATATTGATGCTGCCCCTTCGACCTGCCTATCTTTTATGAACGTATCACTGTCCAAAGCAAGCTCATGTAATAGTGTTCTCTTCACAGTGATTCTCAATACTTTCCTCTTTACTCCTGTGTTGGCTAGCCAATAGTGGCAATTAAGTTGCTCTTTACTGCCACTGTCCTCCTATGGCATAAATGGTCCATAGAATACCATGTTATACAATTGGGAGGCTCTTGGTATGCCAGCATTCCTTTCTTGGTACACTTATTACACACCTAATAAGACCGAGAATAAGCAATTGAACATCGAACAATATGTTGGCACCATTATGGTATAGGCAAGGGGTCACTATGACAGTAATTGTCAGTGGATCTTCAGTCCTCACCTAACCTGTCACTATCAGTAATTTTTGGATAATAGTTGTTTCGGCACCAATTTCAAATGTATGGGGGTAATAGTAAGCCTAGCTATCATGTTATGGTTTTAGTACCAACCAGACCTAACCAATCAACATTATTTAAACATTCGAATACAATTTTTATCCAATAAACAAGTAAAACACATGCTCTACTTGAAACGTTAATTAGCCCACACGTTGAGCGACAAATGAAACGTTTTAATTAGTGCCCCATGTTGGTAGCGAAATGAAACGTTTTTGCTAGCCCACACTGTTGGGTGAGAAATGTAACTGTTTACCTTTGCCTAAGCTATGTTGTTTTAATGGGCGCCAAGACCTCAATGCAATGTTGAAATCTAAATTTGTATTTAACAACGTCTAGCTCTGGCAGAACACATTCAAGACTCTATTCACTCAGATCGTGGTATGATTTGATCATTAACCCAACAAACAATTGTATCAGGAGAAGGAATTGGTCTATATCTAATGCTACCTACTGAAAGCAAAGATTGCATTGTAAAAGAAATGAATTTATTATATAAAACAAGTATAGCAAAATTAATAATAATAATAACTATAAAATTTAAATTGGAGCGTTGTGATTTGAATATTACCGATAGAAAATTACGTGAAAACGGAGTCTGATAAATTGATTTTACTCTTATTTCCAAGCTATGAAGTTACTGAATTATGAAATATAAAACCAAGAAAAATGAGAGATTGCGTATTTCTGCGTCATTAGCGCTTACCCCTGGAAATTGCCAAAGCATTTCCCTCGTTCTTGATGATGCTGTGTGCTTCCCACAGTCTCCTGGACGTCGTCATCTCCGTCGAAATTTGATGATATTCTGGTAGATTAGATAATTCTATGGTCCGTACATCGGACCCAAACTCTCGTAAAACCGCACTGGTTACGTTTTACAAAAGTTCGTCGCTAACTCCACTGAACATCGGAGCGACACGCACTTGCGACCGTACACTGCAAGTTCTACACAGATTGTCCGTTCCACGGAACATCGGAGCGTCCCCCGCGTATAACCATACTCCGCAAGTATTTCACAGATTGTCCACGTCTCACGGCGCGTCGAACGATATATCCACACGCCGGCTCCCCACTCTTCAGTCGGCTTCAGCTTGCGTGGTCCTCCCTGATTGGTTGAGCACGCCGCTAGTTCCCCTCCTCTGCCTCATTACACTCGGCGCGCGAGAGTTCCGTTTCGACAATTCGTCTTTTCTAGACCTTGCGACCCAAGATTGCGTAATGCTTCTCGACAGGAATCAGCTTGCATTTGAATTCCCAGTGAGTCACGTCTCTCGATATACCCTAACTGACAAAACTCCGTAAAATTCCGTAATCACATAATTTTCTATGATATCGTCGTTCGTAATAATTTGCTTGATAGCGTTTTCTAAGACATAGAAAACCTATCTGTATGCTTATAATTTTTATAAAATGCTCCGAAAATATCTAAATAATAATTATAATAAATTAATAATAATAATAAATTAACATGAAAAATTATCTTGGCTGAACAATTTGCCGCGTAAATACATATAGAATGGCTTCCTACTGACTTATGCCAGTTGCATAAAACCCCTCGAAAAACACGTTACATACTGTACATGACGACATCAGACCCTTATAAACAAATCCACCCTGTTGTCTATCACAGTATTTCGAGAGGGTCTGTTTGGATGTCAATAGCAAAGCCTTACCCCATACAACTGTGACCTCATTTATGCCATGTGGCACCATATGAAACACTGATGTTATTTTTTTTCATAATTAACTTTACTATTTTTCATAATGACTCAAAATCTTTAATGATGCTCCTGAAAAAAAGAAAAAAAAAGTTGCAATTCATTATCTCTCTTCCTTATGCACTTTGCAAACTGTATCTGCAGCCTCATCAAAGAACCACCAACAAGTTTAGTAATTAAATTATCATAAGACCTTTCCTGGAGTATATAGGCCTATAAGTCACAGTACAAGAACATTTGCACAATGCTTGATAACCTTCACCTGTGGCATGAAATGGTTTATTCACATGCAATGTTAGTTTATTGTACTCTGGGAACTTGAGTTTTTCATGCTGCATCTTTTAAAATTAGAGTATGCTGCAATGAGTGGATCCGAAAACATGGTAACTCTGAACTATGCAGCTATCAGGCTGAGAAGATAACCACGTTCTTGAATGGAGAGAATCATGCAATGCAACAAAATTTTCATAAAAAGTAACGTATTTTCAACGTCTGTGTGCATTTCATTATATGATTTAAAACTTTGTGCATACCTCCGGATTTTGGTTGTTTATTGCACGTAATAGGTTATGGTACGGTAACCTTAAAAGTAGGCTACTACTTTACGTTTTTGCTCCACTTTCATTTCTTTTCCTTTTAGTCAGTAGGCCTATTGGTGCATTAAAATAATCAACAGGTGCATCTTACTACAGACATAATTCGATAATTGGGGAAATCTTACCTTGTGTTCAGGCACGCAGTTGAACACCTCCGTTATACACTGAAGAAAATGGAAATTGCAACACCCAGAAGGAGTGGTGCTACATTGCTGCAATTGAACATGCAGGACGAGTGTTCGGTTGTGATTCGATGATTACACTTTCTGGTCCTCTGACCGCAAGTTTGGACAACAATCAATACAGGATGTGCCCACCACGAGTTGCAATACATTGATGAATTCGGCGGGGCATGGAGTCAATAAGGCCCTGGATCGCTTCCTGAGGAATTGTGGCCCATGCTTGCTGCACTGCACGGGTCAGTTGTTCCAGAGTTGTGGGTGGCTGAGGACGGTTGACCAGTTGTCGACCCATCATATCCCACACTTGTTCAATAGGACTGAAGTCCGGGGATCTGGCGGGCCATTCTAAGGTTGTGATGTCGTGGAGAGCTTCTCTGGAGATGCGTGCAGTGTGAACACGCGCATTGTGTTGCTGAAACATCTCATTAGCAATGTTCGCCATCATAGGGACAACCACTGGATTGAGTACCCTATCAACATACTGTCGAGCAGTCATAGTGCCCTCAACAAGCACTAATTGTGATTTCACATTAAAGCCAGTAGCTCCCCAGACCATAATGCTTGGTGTTGGCCCTGTGTGCCTCTCGACAATAAGGTCTGGGCGGCCCCTCTCCCCGGTACATCGGCGCACACGATTCCGGCAATCACTGCGGGCAAGACAGAAGCGCGATTCATCTCTAAAGTTGACCCTTCATCGATCCACGTCGATCGTTCTCGACACCAGGCCAGCCTTACACGTCGCTGTTGTGGGGTCAATGGAACACCTTCTGCAGGGACACAGGATCGTAAGCCAGCTGCATGCAGGCGATTACCAACTGTTTGTTGTGTAACGTGGGGTGCCACAGCTGCTCTGTCGCGCTGGGCCCGTGCCAGGTCTACGAGTGTGGGTACCTTCATTTGACCACTGCTGCCATACACGTTGTACCGTAGATGCCTGTCGGCCAACACGTGCAGCGACAGTCCTTAGCGATAATCCAGCCTCACACAGCCCAATTATCCGAGCCCTCTCAAAGGGCGACAGTTGTTGATAGCGTGCTCTTCTCTGTCGTCGAGGCATGTTTGACGGGGAACACTTCACTGCACAGACTGCAAGTCAACTACGCTACACCAGAGTCCGTATACTGGAGTTGATTCCTCCGCGACCAATAACGTGGGGAGACCTGTAGCAACAATCCGATGGGTCTGAAACTTTGTTCGTCTACATACCTAGATGGCATCGTTCCATATCTTGAAAATCAACCCAAACGACCAATGCCTTCATGGTGTTGCAATTTCCATTTTTTGCAGTGTATTTTGACATGTTCTCTTCTTTTCTTCCACGGTACCTTCGTCTGTCTTCTTATTTTCAAGTATATTTTTATTCTGGAGGATGATTTGCACAACAAAATGTTTATTCCTCTACACACAACAATTTCTTTATTACTCCACTCTATGCTCCATGTGGACATAACGTTTGAAATACCGGGGCGCGAAGATACGGTAGCATCATAGCTTGTCTGGAAACAAAAGCTACACTGACCATTGCCAAACGTCAAAAGCACCCCATACACGATCAAACAATTTGCGCAACAGAGACTGTTGTACAAACTGATTGATTGTGTATGGGAGAGTTTGACGTGTTGTGCAACTGTTTGAAGTCTGTGGTGTGAATTCAATATCGTTTGAAAAAATTTGTGCAACACATATCGTTGTGCAACAGTTGTCAGCGTGTGTGGACGTGTATGATAAGTGTTGCACAAACATGTACAGTCAAGGTAGAGCTCTCGTACCGGTAACATCATGGCATTGACTACTTCCAATAGAGAATTCTGGAGGGATGTTGTTGTTGTTGTTTGAGTCTTCAGTCTTTTGACTGGTTTGATGCAGCTTTCCATGCCTTCCTGTCCTGAGCTAATCGTTTCATCTCTATATAGCTACCACACCCTACATGTGAGGCAATCTGTTTAACATATTATAACCTTGGTCTACCCCTACAGTTCTCACCCTCGACCCTTCCTTCCATAACTAAGCAGGCTATTCCTGGGTGTCTTAGTATGTGTCCTACCAACCAATCTCTTCTCTTCATTAGCAGTCGCCAGAAACATCTCTCCTCTCCCACTAGTCTTAATACCTCTTCGTTTGTAATCCTATCTACCCATCTGATCTTCATCATTCTCCTGTAACACCACATTTCGAATGCTTCAATTCTCCTCTTTTCTGCTGCACCAATAGTCCAAGTTTCACTTCCATAGAGTGCCACTCTCCAGACAAAGGCCTTCAAAAATGACTTCCTAATACCTAAATGTATATTCGATGTCAACAGATTCCTTTTCTGTAGAAATGCTTTCCTTCCCTGAGCTAACCTACTTTTTATATCCTCTTTGCTTCATGTATATTTCATTCATGTATATCAGTCTCTTCCGGAGTTGTGGCTAGTGAAAAGCCATCTCGGCAATGATGTATTTATCATATCTGTCTCTGTTTTGAGTCACAATAAAAAGAAGCTCCCGTTTTAATCTATAATCCGGTGTTTTCTCCACGAAATTGTAGGTAAAAGTTCGCTTTTCCGACTGTGATAGCCTACTGCGTCAGCTGTGAGCTTTGCCACATGACCTAACGCTGCGCATTAGCGAGCGTAGCCACTGCTAACAAGGGTTCATTAATGGTAGATGCGAGAGTTCGAGCCCCACCGTCGGCCGTCCTTGAAATGGTTTTCCATGATTTCCCATTTTCAACACCAGGCAAATGTTGGGACAGTACCTTCTGACAGGCCACGGCCGTTCCCTTCCACATCCTTGCCCAGTTTCCTTCATCTTCATCCATTACATCTCTAATCCCGACGCCCAGGTCGCCCGCGGGCGTCGACTAGAATGACCTGCACTCGGCGCCTCAGGAGGCCACATGACAAAAAAAAAAAAAAAATCCCGGGATGAACAAGGGCAAACCACGGAAACCATTTCGAGGATGGC
Source organism: Meconema thalassinum (assembly GCA_946902985.2). Classification (NCBI taxonomy): domain Eukaryota; kingdom Metazoa; phylum Arthropoda; class Insecta; order Orthoptera; family Tettigoniidae; genus Meconema; species Meconema thalassinum. The sequence continues at coordinate 1,566,249,465 of OX336388.2, forward strand.
TGAGGTAGGAATCGGAGCCGCCTCTTCTCAGTTTTGTCTCATGAAGTTGAGTACATCCCGTTACAGCCCTCAGACTAGAACTGAATTTCTTGGCAGAGCCGGGATTCAAACCTGGGCCTCCGTGGTGACAGCATATTGACAGCCAAGAATGTTGGCCACTACGAAACGAGACGTACAATTTATATCGAACACGAGGACCACTGGTGTAATTGGAACACCATTGGATCGACCAATTAAAAGTCTCCATTTTCAGAGAGAATTCTGAGTGAGTTCAGAATTAGTAAAGGTTGAGCTTTAAAGTATGTAGGATGGAACATGATAAGAGCAAAGACAAAAACAAAGAAAGAGAGAGAGCAAGTAGCTTTAACATAAATATATATTCAATATAATAAGCACATCCGACGATGCAGGAACACTACAGTCACATTTGTGGATTTCAAAAAGGCTTACGATTCGGTTGACAGACAAACCTTGTTTAACAGACTAGAAGAATTAGGAGTTGACAGGAAGACGAGGGCCATCATCCAGGAAACATTATTGGGAACTACCTCAAAGGTGAAATTCATGGGAGAAATCTCTAACTCTTTTGCAATACATACTGGAGTTCGACAAGGGGATGGTTTATCACCACTCTTGTTCAACATCGTACTGGACAAAATCATCACAGAATGGGAAAAGCATGTGAAAGGTATCCAAATTGGAAAGGAGAAAGGGAAAAGAGTCACTGTGAAATGCTTGGCCTTTGCAGATGATCTGGCCATCTTAACAAACAACAAGGATGAAGCCATATTAGCGCTAGAGAAACTACATGAAATCTCCAGTAAAACGGGACTTGATATTTCCTATGAAAAAACACAGTATATGGATACCAAATCAACAGGAAACATCACCTTGCGAACGCAATATGGAAAAATCTCGCAGGTCACTCACTTCAAATATTTAGGAGAAGCCATCCAACCCACAGGATTGAACACAATTTCTAATGCAGATAGAATAGTAAAATTGCAGAAGGCGTACAAGCTGACATGGAATCATTATAACAAAAGAGCAGTATCTCGCAATGCAAAATTGCGCCATTATAACACAGTTGTCTTGCCTGAAGCCTTGTACGCGGCAGAAACAACCGTCATTAGAGGAATGACAAGAATTCATGATATTGAGAAACAGGAACGAAAAATTCTTAGGAAAATCCATGGCGCTGTTTTCCGTAATGGAATTTGGGTCAGGAGACCAACAAAGGAACTTTATGAAAATACAGACACCATTGTAGATAAATTTAGGAAGAGACGTCTGCAGTTCTATGGACACATATATAGGATGGATGAGAACAGACTCACTAAGAAGATTTTCAATATCGTGAATGCAAGTAAATTAAAGACCAGTTGGATTAAAGAAGTACATGAAGACATGGAATTACTTAAAATCTCTGAAGACGACATTAAGGACAGAGAACAATTTAGAAATAAAATCAGAAACACGAAAATTGTACAAGTTTCAAGGAAAGATACATCAGGGAAAAAAATGGACAGAGGAAAGGAAGAAAAAGCACAGTGAACTAATGAAGAGGTTTTGGGAAGAAAAGAAGAGAGGAAAAGGAAGTGAAGCTGTGATTGGCTCAAGTTCTCACGCTCTCCTGAAGGGGAATAATCGGAAATAATAATAATAAACAAGTTGACAATTTTCTTTACAAGATTGCGTCTAGCAATAAACAAGGTTAGTGCCTTAAACATAACTAAATTAAAGTTACAGATCTTCTGATTGAAAATAAAAATGTAATTTTTAAAGATTTGTGAAGGCTGACAGGGAGAAAAATCCTGCCTTACCTTTGAAAAAGAATGTTTTGGAGAGTTGTCAAAATGCAACAGAATAACTTTCAAATAAATGTGATGGCAGAAACAGAATGAGTGAGCTGCATGCACGATTTACTGAGAAGTTGAGATGGCAGAAACAGGTGGGCAAGTAGCCTATGACCTGAACGTGAACCATAAAATAAGTAGTGCACAAGAACAGTGCAATGGCAGATGCAGGTCTGCTTTAGAACAAGCATGTCAAAGTATGAAATACATAATACATCTTAGTACTTAACTTTGTAAGATAGTGCTGGCAACAATCCACATTTGCGTAGCACAAGGAAGACATAGGTTATGTCTAGTTCGAGATTGCGTGCACAATAGTACTTAACTTGAAAGGGTCTGGTTAACATCCCACACGTGAGCAAAGATCACTTGAGAAATAGTTCATTGCCAGTTGTGGTTTCCTTTACAAAAGTATTTGACGGAGCCGAAGAATACTCGCAGAATAGTAAGGTTGACCTTAGCTATTAGAAAGATGAAGTGACAATATTCACTTAAGTCGGAATAGATTTCCTTAGTACACGAAGATGTATACTTGTGTTCGTGTTGCAGGAACACGTTAAATTTCGATCCAAGTTGGATTATTTGGAACATGTCTTGACGACATGACGAAGGTTAAATTCTTGATGCAGAATTACGATGCGAAGTCTATACAATTATGAAGTTTATCGTCCGGTGCTCAGGACGGGTGGTTAGCGTAATGCTAACGGAGAAATCACATGATGTCCGGCCATTGGCGAGTCCCAAACAGGTGGCCAGGAAGAAGCGTGCTGATTGGCAGAGAGCGGCCGTGTCATGGAGACGGCCAATGAGTGCGTAGCAAACTGAGGTCAGCTGGACAGGCCATGATACCACTAGGTATGAGAAAGGTGACCTAATTAACACTTGGAAAAATGTGTTAAAGGCGAGATAAATATTGTAACACAACAGGTGAGTATGAAAATAATTTGAAATATAATTGAATTAAACAAGAAAGCGAAATAAAGTATGATTTGTCACTAACACGTGGTGACGAAAAAAGAGGTTATGAAATCAAATACTAGTCTGACTTTTGCCATAACAAAAACCTACAAAAATTTACAAGTTAATCATTCGCAAATGCGAACATACTGCCAGAGGGGCGACAAGAAAAATCAAGAAAGAAAACACAAAAAACAGGACTAGAGTGGTAAAGGAGCAACAGAAGAAATTGGACGAACACACTGTCCAAAAGGAGTAATTAATTTCACCACCCTAACTCTGTTGTCACGACCGGTGTAGCACCTAACTACTCTTCCGGTGTGCCAAACAAGAGGAGGACTGGATTCTCTGAGGAGAATCAAATCTCCCTCCTTGATGTTTGGTTGAGCGAGCTGCCACTTCCCTCTCCTCTGAAGTAAGTTCAAATACTCCAACCTCCACCGTTTTCAAAATCTATCCCTCAGAGCTTCGACTCTTTTCCAGAGAATGGGTGCAGTTACACCGGTTTGAAAAAAACAAAAAACTCAAATTTAAGCATCCCCAAAATAAGTCTTTGGAAAGCGTTGTTTCTACGACTTCTCAATCCAACGTGGCATCCAGTAGTTAGTCGTACCTTACTTCTGGCACTCCTGCTGACTATAGCGCTCGGTCGTATAGTCAGACTGCTAATTCTTGGCGAAGTACTCAGGTTTTGTTATCCACGGTGAGCAGGGCCGGATTTACCGTAAGGCAAAATAGGCACGTGCCTAGGGGCGCCGCAAAGCGCCCCTTCGGTTAGGCAACCGGCAATGATCTTTACTGGAGGCGCCCTCTTTGCTACGGCTTTAAATGTGCCAAGTTAGGATTATAGCAGTAGTCTATGCTAAAATAAATATTGAGAAATGAGCAGAGACATTTAGAAATAATATCGTGTCTTTATCGCATGCCCTTCCATTTCGCTCTTCGTTATGCCGCTCGACGCCCTTTCGTCCCGACAAGTGTGAGAGGGGAGGGGAGGCAGGCGAGCGGAGCTGTGCTGCGCGCGCTGTTGTTGCGGTAGCTGGGTTTGCTTGCATTGTAGTAACATCGAAGTGCCCCGCGCCCCACCCCCCTTGCCTGTGCTTTGTGCGAGTTCGAGATTACGTTGTGTTGTTTTGTTGTGATGTGATCTGCAAGTAAATGTTTTAAACTACGGGCAGCAAAAAGTTGTCTGGTTACCAAAACCGTGTCCGCAAAGCTGAAGAGGATAAGAAATCCAAGGTGACACTATCAAAATGTCGGAAAATAAATGAGATGTTTAGTGGGCGTGTGAATCCTACACCTCCAACGACAAATTCGGATAACAATAACAATTCTTGCTCTCCGGTTCACGACATTGACTGCGATGGAGTTCAGCAACTTGAGGGAAGCTACCGTACACGAATTACTTTACGCAAAGTAGGCCTTTCCCAATAGGGGATTCCTTGATACACTGTTGCGCAAAGTGACATACGTAAAAACTCAGACTGGCCTCGAAACCGTACCGTGCCTGCAGAGTATATTAAAAGTTGTTCTTTTGAAATTTACTATGTTTGAAGTGCTCTAATTAATACGGGATTTTCCTTTCCAGCTCCAACAAGCCAAAATTGATGAAAAAGAGAATTACAATTCTAGGCCTACATTTAATTCAAATGACACCTTAGGGGGAGAAAGCAACAAAAATTTAAATTTGGCTCAGCGGACAAACAAAATGTTACGGCCAATGGTGAACCAAAAGAAAGGTTTCTAGGTTTTATGGAGAGCATCGGGCACAAGTCAGAGCAGCTTTTTGATGCAGTAAAAGCTAAATTGGAAGATCTGGATTTGAAAGTGGAGGATATTCGAGGCGAATCTTACGATAACGCAAGTAATATGTCCGGCGAATATTCTGGGTTGCAAGCTCGAATAGCGGCCTTGAATCCCTTAGCTCTCTATTCACCATGCTCACTCCATTCACTAAATTTGGTTGGAACTCATGCCGCTGAATCTTGTTCAGAATCTGTAAGGTATTTTTTAACAGCTCAAGAAGAACTGTACAACTTTTTTACTGCTTCGACCTACCGATGGAAAATTTTAAAGAACTTTATTGCGCGCATACTAAAAAGCCCGTCAGTGACTCGGTGGTCGGCACGATATGACGCTTGTCACGCTCTGAGGGAAGGCTGGTGTGGCGTCGTGGCAGCTCTTGGGAGTATTCACGAAGACAGAAATCAAAAGGCAAACACTCGAAGTGAAGCCAAAGACATCTTAAGCATTATCCTACAATTATAAACTGCTTTCCTAGTTGTTTTTTTGGAGTACCATTCTAAAAAGATTTAATACTATCAGCCAGAAGCTCCTAAAAGTTAGCACTAATTTGAGAACTGTGGTAGAATGTTACACTTCGTTAGCGGAATTTGTGCAAAGTTTAAGAGATAATTTCTATGTCTATGAGAAAGAAGCCAAAGAATTAAGCGGTCATGCTCAATATTCCTACGATCTAAAGAGAAGACCGGAACGAAAGACTAGGAATGATGAGATAAAGCCAAGAGAATATGTACCGTCAGAGGGCTCAGAAAATGTTCACGTCAATGTATTTTATAGTTTTAACAACAAATTGTATATCCGCCTTAGTCAATACATAAACGAAATAAATTATAATTACACTTGCTCCTGGTACATGTTTCGGGGATTAATTGCATTTATCCCCTTCATCAGCCAAGACAAATATCCGAAGAAAGATATAAGATAGCGTAGCACTCAAAAAATAAATAGCTATTTAACTTCATATGGTGCACCATATAAGTAGGTCAGAGGAAATTGTTGAGCAAAACTAATAACATATATGTAACAGCGATGATATTCACGAAATGTACCCGAACGTAAACATTGCTTTACGGATACTTCTCACCATTCCAGTGACCAATTGTTCTGGGGAAAGATTATTTTCGGTACTGAATCGCGTCAAGAACTATTTGCGGTCAGTCAGTAAAGAAGAAAGGTTAAACTCTATTGCACTCCTAGCGATTGAAAAAAATATGACGGTAAACTTGAACTGCGGTGCCATAATTAATGAATTTGCCGAAAAGAAGGCAAGAAGGAAACTTTTGAAGTAGTTCTCGTTGTGCTAGAGGCAGGCTCCGTTATGTCTTCATTCATGTTTTTAATCTGCACTTTAATTTCTCTAAAAGATATTGCAGGAAAATAAGCAGTTGGCCTTATTTGTATTTTAGAGGTGCTTTGTTCAATTTAAAATGTCGTTTGTACCACTGCTCTTCATGCGTTTTAAAATTAGTGTGTGTTCTACTATTTTTTAAATTATATTTCGTGCTACCGCAGTTCATTCAGTTACAGCAGTAAATTATGTTTTTATTTTTGAAGCTACTCTTCATTTTTGTTGTATGAATTAAGGCTAGACATTATTTTTGGAAAGGGTATTCATAAAGTGTTTTGGTTGCATAAAAGTTAAACTGTTTCATGTAGTTTTACTCCAAGCTGTTATTTTTTTATTGAATTGAGTATGTATCCCTGCGTAAAAATTCAAGCATAAACTTATGCTGTCAGCCATATATCTGTTTATTCCTTTTTTCCGAACCTTACCTCATGCGAGTGGCTATGCCTTATCATAAAAATGGGGGGGGGGGGGCTCAAGTGAGGAGGGGCGCTCAATGGAGAGGTGCCTATAGCGTAACTTTGGGTAAATCCGACCCTGACTGTGAGACTTCAGGTCCAAGACTCTAAGGGCAAATGGCATTCAGTCCGAGCTCTTCTCGACAATGCTGCCACACACGATTTCATAACCTCTTCTTTGGTTAAGAAATTAAACTTAAAGCCTAATACTACTTCGATAGAAATATCTGGTATCAATAACAGTAAGTCTACTTCCTTACAGTTCGTAAAGCTCAATATTAAGGATTCGGTGCAATCTGGCACTAACCTTAGTTTGAATTGTTTGTCAATCCCTGTTATTGGAGCCCCGACTCCTAGTCATTCATTTTCTATTGATACTTGGCATTTCCCCTCTGATCTGAAATTAGCTGATCCCTACTTTCACAGTTTAACTCAAAAAGTCAACCCCTGGCACTATCCAGCCCATGACGGGCTAAGGCCTACCAAGCGACCGCTGCCCAGCCATTTGGCCTGCAGATATTGGGGTGACGCATGATTAGCGCGTCGGGTCCCCTCGTCCGTTAATATTGGTATTCGTGATCGGGGCGCTGTCTCACTGTCAGACAGCTACTCAATTGTCCTCACGAGGCTGTGTGCACCCCGTTCCAACCCTCACTTCAGTTTTAAAATCCCTGACGGAGCCGGGGATCGAACCCGGGGCCTCCGGGTGAGAGGCAGGCGCGCTACCCCAACACCACGGGGCCGGCACAGTTTAACTTCATACTATAAATTACCCTCCATCAAACGCAGTCGCGGAGATAGCCTATGGGCAAAGCCCTGCGCGGATATCCACAAATATTTTCGCCACGCGGATACAGTTTGCATGGCTGTGCGGATAGCGGATACGCTGCGGATAATGTTTCGAGTAAATTTGCGGATATTTTTAGAATACAAACTTACGATAATATTACATATTTGACATGCCAATTTACAGCTTCATGCTTAAAAGAGGAATACTCCAATAGCCTATTGCGTACGAAATATTCAGGCACGTATTGAACTTATACAAGAGAAGATTATTTTACTCATATGCTTTCAACTACATTTTATTAAGTACCGTATGTTTGTAGTAGATGGTCTTGACATCTCATCATCATCAATTCTCACTGCCATTATTACTATACGTACGAGATATAATGCTGTCAATAAGCTTGTTAGTTCATCGTGGTGACATCATTAACATTCCTCATGTCAGCTACTTCGCCGTCTAAGCTATCCCGGAAGATATGGTTCCAGGTTTATCTGTAGATTTATTTCCAACTTGGCACTAAAGTACGAGTTATGGCATCAACTATGCGAACATGGATTGGTCAAGAAGCAGAAGGATGATGACTGACTTGGAATTTCCGGCCAAATGTCAATCCCTTTCCCCAAGCGTAAAGAGAAGTTCACTTATTAGTGAATGTTACCGCGACCGTGAGTATGAACATCATTTCACCAACATGGATAAACTATCTATTAAAATAATACAAGGTGAATATTCAATAGCGCGTGAAACAAAGCTCAAGTCAACGATATGGCAGACATTTGGTTACGTTTTCAATGGAAACGAAAAGGTGAACGATATAGTAGGATGTTTTACCTGTAAAAAAGTGTATTCATACTCAGGACACAAATCAGGCACATCAAACTTACTGAGGCAAAGTGCGAAAGTAGCCAAAAAAGTATAGCCAATTTTTTGTCCAAAGCGGAGGTCAAGGAACCAGAAGTGTCATCCAACTTGAAGTCCCTTGCAATGAAGCAAATTGTCAGGAACGACTTTCTCCTCAAATGTCTAAATGTGTTGGTTTAACACTTTATGCTTTATCTAATAAAATAAACGATAATATAGAAATATCAGCGGATTTGGATAAAAGTCTAGCGGATGCAGGGCGGAAGCGGATAACAGTCGTGCGGATGTGGGACGGATGCGGATATAAGTCATGCGGGGCGGAAGTGGATAACAGTCGTGCGGATGCGGATATAAGTCGTGCGGATGCGGGGCGGATGCGGATAACGTTTTGCGTATCCGCACAGGGCTCTACCAATGGGCCAATGAGTAAACAAATTTTCGGTGCGTCAGCGCTGGGCGGGAGGAGTCGTGACCAACGCAAGTGCGATAACTTATGAATGCTATCTGATATAGAGCTCTGGTTTGTTTAAAAAAAAATGACAGTCAGTCTGTAAGACTAGACTTTGTATCATTTTAAATGCTACAAATGCTGAAAAATGCTAGAAAGGCTGGAGGCTTCTCACTTCGCTCGAAGCCAAAGACTCTTGACATGTTAGAAAATTATCTGCATACTACTTATCTTGCTTATCTTGTTTCAAATTACTCGCGACCGGCAAGTGCAAACCAAGAGCAAAGCAAGGTCAAGCGCGCGGGATGCCGTCACGCTGAACCAGAGCGCGCGGGGACGTGCCCGTTCCATCCAGTCTAAAAACACTTATAGTGGGGCGATGTATTGAAGATAGAGATATGCTCTCGCGGACTTTTTTGTAGAACTTTTCATGCTGACCAATTCTTACGTTCATAGTATATTGATATTTTTAACGGTTTGCCCAGCGTAAGCTTAAGAAGCGCACGGACGCTAAGTTTGTTTTCGACTTTTTCACTGAAATCGTTACTGCTTGGCTTCCTTTGATCACACATAAATTATTTTATACAGAATCTTTCCTCGAGATATCCTTCACATAATGGTGAAAACCGCATCAAAATCCATCCAGTGGTTCTCGAGATTACCCGTGACATCCAAGAATCGGGGATTTTTGTCTTATACTAACGAAGTAGAGATTATCGGGGAACACATGCACCAAGCACTAATATGACGTCACACACCTCAGTGCATCTGGGTACATTTCATCCCGTCAACGTAACGCCAGACCCTAGCGTAACGACGAAGTCGACAAGATCATTTAAAATGATAAAACCATTTCAGACATTAATGAACATTTCTTCTCGCTTAGTCACCAACGTAAAGTCAACAGCAAAAACGTTTCTCGCCACCTAACTTTTGTGTGATACCATCCCAGATTTTTCAAGTAACATTTAAGAAATGCAAACCATAACTTTCTTATTATGAAAATAATTACACCCCTGAGAAATGGGGTGTCTTCTACCAACAACAGGCAATCTAAAAATAAATTCTTGATCTGTTGCGATCATTAGTTCATTATCTATGGCGTGATACGTTTTATATCTGCAAAAATATAGATTCGCGTTAAAATTTCGTAATTGTGAAAATTGGGCCATGTATTAATTATTTATGGCTTTTATTTTACATCATCATAAAGAGTGGAAAATTCTCTATAAGACTACGAAAACATTTTCTCAGATTTGTCACTTTCAATTATTGGGATATGGCAACATCGCCAGGGTAGAAAAGGATGAAGCTAATTGCAGGACATAGGAGTGCGAGTGAGAGGCAAATACTACATTTAATTCCATACTTTCTTTTAAGGCAGAGACACACTATAGAAGGCTCGGGAAAATTAATCTCTGGTAATATCGGGTGTTCATGAGAGGTGAATGTTATGAAACTAGCCCAAGGAACACACCCCCGAAAAATACCAAAGCTTACAATGAGAAGTCCAAGCTTAAATATTTTCATTAAAAATCGTTAAGAGCTCTTGTACTGGTAACATCATGGCATTAACTACTTCCAATAGAGAATTCTGGAGGGATTTCATTCATGTATATCAGTCTCTTCCGCAGTTGTGGCAAGTGAAAAGTGACGCTTATAAGAATCGTAACTTGAAAAACGCTGGTTATGATGTGCTAGTGGAGAAATTGAAAGAAATTGACAAGGACGCTAACAGGGAAATAGTTCGTAAAAAGATCAATGGACTTAGAACAGCTTACCGCCGGGAGTTGAAAAAAATTAAAGATAGAAGGAAAACCGGCTCTGGATCTGATGACGTGTATGTACCTTCCCTGTGGTACTTCGATGAGATTGATTTTTTGAGAGACCACGAAGTTCAAGTGAAGGGAAGCAGCACTATGGAGGCGGACGTGGAGGAGGCGGCAAATGAAAGTAACGACGAAGAAAATAGCTTGGTAAGTTTCAATCTTTATCGACGTTTTTAATTTCATATTCTTCTTCTTCTTCGCCTTTTGAGACCACATAGGATCACTTTAACCAACCATTAGTTCGTCGACTTGTAGGAACTGTACGAGCCTTTCGGTCCTCCCAGTACTTCTTCATTCTTGTATCTATAGCAACATTAATATTTGGTGGAAGCATTCACCTTTCAATAACATTAAGCTACAAACACACTGTATATTAAGTAAAAATTCAGACTTTCACGACCAGCGTTGACACTGTATATTCTTCTTTCCATAGAGATACAGCAAGCAATGTATAAGGATTCAAACATTTCTACAGTGATACTGATATAGTAATAGGTCTCAATTGTTTATTTTCAATTAGGCTATTATTGTTTCATTTTCTAACTTGGACGGTGTTATGCATCATGCGGCTATGCGCCAATTCTTAGTTTTGAGCTAAACGCGTTTAAAGATTTTTATACTTAATACCATATAAGAAGATGCATTTTAGTCGTGATAAATCAATATTTGGCACAGTTACGTATTGTATTGCGCGTAATGTGATTATTCACACAAAAACTCACTTGGTGCAATATTTTCTTTGTTTTTCTCAAATTTAACTTAGCCGTATTTGCAGTTTGCGTTTCGCAGTTACACATCAAGCGGCTAAGCACCAATCTGTGGCGGTTAACGTGTTGATGCACAGGGCTCAGGGTTTATGTAGTTATGTAACAACAAGTTAAGTGCTACTTTGTGAGTTTTGTTGTTAATAACCAAGATCCGGTAACATTTGATTTTCAGTCAACGTATTAATATGTTATTACATAAGAATTTCACAGAAATATACAGTACATTAATATGACTATCAATAGTGGAAAGTGTTAACATTCAGATTTTAAATTCAATACAATCTATAGTTACAGGAAAACATAATCTCTTACACATTGCAATCACACGCGATAGTTTTTTCCATCATCACACATTTTCACTTTGCAGTGTGAAATCACGGTTTTCATCGAATCCATCTATATCATCATAGGTTCCACCTTTTGAATACAAGTTTTCATAGGAACCTTTACAGTCACTTGGAATGAGATGCATGATACTCTTCAAGTCTTGCAGTTTGGGTTCTGATATTTTCTTTCCATTAGGCCACAGGAGTTCCAGATTATCATCCAGGAATATATTGTGATCACTCAGACGTGAAGTGTTTCTTCTTTTCAAACTAACTTCTTGACCCTCGCTGTTGAAAGAATTTGTCATAATGAGAGAATATGGTTTTCTCCTTTCGATCTCAATTTCCCTGGTTTGGAGCCAACTCACAGTCTTACTCTCAACGTCCTTCTTAATGTTCCTTAACTTCTTTTCTAAACTAGCAGATCCAACGAAGCTTTCCTTCTTCATCTTCTTTACAATCATTTTATTTTTGTTACGGCACTTCTTCATTACTTGTACGTAATCATCCGGGGTGTACAATCGCTGCTGATTCTTTAAGGAGCACTCTATATCTCCGAAGTCATCATCGTTGGACAAGAAACTGTGCCCAGGTATTAGAAATTTCATTCGAACGGTTTTTAATGTTGTGATGTGAAGCCGGGATACTCTTCATCATAAGTACAAGCTTAATGTTACTGTTCTGCCCTCCCCCCACAAGTATCAGACCACAATATTAAATGTTTCTTTCCCTCGTATACATTTTCCATGTGATGTTAGTTAGTTATTGTTGTTTTAAGGGGCGGAACTACGAGGTCATCTGCCGCAACATGTGATGTTGTCGAAGAGAAGACCCTACTTCTTGTGCTCCACGACAAGCTTGCCCTTCTAACCAGACATAGCAGTAGCCTTTTTTTGAACCCCCATCGTGAACACCACAGTTGTGCAGCCACATTAAGCGTTTGTAGAGTACTATATTAGTGGGGATTCTTGGTAAAGGTAAAGTTCACTGCAGGTCAAATGTCATGACCGCTAAATCTCTGTCCTTAACAGCACGCTTCATATCATGCGTCATTCCTGAACGCGCCTTTTCTGCCATTTCTTGATAGATCTCCAGATGTTGCCTTAGATAAAGCGAATCCTCATGATATTTCAGTTGAGCATTCAGAGAATCGCAAACATTACTGGTGACTTTTTTCCATGCTTTGCGCCTCAGATTGAATTTAGAATAAAATATTTTCTTATAGGAGGAAAGTAACACAGGCTCCAAATATTCACTTTTATATAGACTGTACATGACCGGAATGGTGACATATGATGGGAGAAAGTCACTACTTGTCTGTGCTCTGCAATAGTGTGACTTATAGGCTACCTAAGGAATTGGTTTTATGTGGCTAATTACTTGCTGATTAGCTTGCCAGCTAATACGCAGGGACAAAAGAAACGACGTGGGATGTCGCTTAGCCGGATGTTACAGAACGCCATAACAATCTTAGTGAGAATAATGCGGATAGACGGTTGATGCAAAACTTGCAATCCCGTATTATGAGAATGGCGCTTACGTTTTTCTTCAATTACAACTGTGTAAATTCAAACAGAGCTTTGTCAATATGCGAGCAGTTAGTTCGACCACTTAGGCGACAGATGGCGTTAGTATTCAGTTTTTCGAAAATTGTCGCTTAGCCGGTTGATGCATAACACCGTCCACTTGTCTTTAAACGTCTATTACTGTGACGCCCTTATCCGCTCTTCTTGCCATGTAACAGCTCCTATCGTGTTGAAGTAATTACAGAACTTTTGTCTCACTTCATTGGCTGCTAAGGTGCTGTTCCGTCCTTGAAGTGGCTGCAACTCAGCCAGTATGTCGCCTTCTGATCTCCAATCACCGTTTGTAATATTACCAGTGATTTCATCTTCACTATCGAATCCCCCTCGATAATAGGATTCCTCTTTCTTTTGTCTTAAAAAATTGTGCAAATGACAGCATGCTAGTGTTATAACAACAGCTTTGTTCGGAGATACGTTAATCTCCTTTAGAAGAAATCTGAAACGAGATGCTAATATTCCGAATGCGTTCTCAACGATGCGACGAGCCCGGGAGAGTCTGTAGTTGTAAACCGCTTGCTCCTTACTTAAATTGTTCTGGGGGAATGGCTTCATTAAATTTTCCAAGAGTGGAAAAGTATCGTCCCCCACTAAGACATACGGTATTTTCACATTAGTGCCTGGCAAATTACTGGAATCAGGAATGCGAAGTTGCGAGCGACAAAACTTTTCATAAAACAGTGTGTTTGCAAACACTTCCGTCCGAAACTCGGCCATTCGCACCAACATCAACCATTATAAATACATAGTTAGCTTTGACAATTGCCATTATTTTGCTAAAGGAATGTTTATAGTTATAGTTAGAGGTGTTAGAAAGTGTTGTTATTTTTTTGAAGATTTGTTGATTTAAAATTCAAAAGGTGGTGTTTTGTGTTTTTATTATTTTTTCGGGGGATGACATGTTAAAATTTGGAAAGCGATAAGGTTTGTACAATAAGTGCATTTAAAAATATAAACAATTAATAAAACAAAGTAAAAAACAAAACAGCAGGGTAAAACGTTAAACATGGCTATGGAAGAATGAGATAATACTTATATGGAAGTCACATTTTTATTTTACATTCACCATCTCGAAACACATTTCAGTGAATACCTTTTTCAGTTTTATCCAAATACTGCAGTGAAATCACTGGAAGTAGATCATGGTTAAAGTCTCAGCATTTGCAGCTGTCAATTTTCGCCTCCTATCACTTACTATGAGACTGTATTTCGAAAATGACCTTTCAGAATCCACATTTGAACAAGGATACCACACACACTTTAATGCAGCTGTTGCATAGTCTCGGTGAGCAGGCCTTAATCCCATGAGGATCTCTGGAACATTCACATTATCTTCATGACGCAGTTGGTTCTTGATGGCAGTCAGGTAAATGCTGTGAGCCTCTAAAAACTGTTGAGACTCCATCTTCGTAAGAAATGGGGCATTCTTCTTAAATTGGAGCAGTTCTGTGGGAGATACGTTCTTAGGTGCATGCCGAGGATCAAACAATGACCCGATGGCTTCTACAGTCTTCTTGGCTGGATCCGTGGTCCTTAAAGTCCTGACTTTCACTAGAGCTGACTGGGCAACACACGTAAGCTTGGACTTAACCTTTATCTGCATATTTTGAGGAAGCTGTTCCAAGTTCTGGAGGATCGTATGATTGAACATTCCACCATCGCCTAATAGCTTGAGCTTTACCTCAAGGTCATCTAGCTTCGCAGCCAGTAAGTGAATTGTTGGGTACTTAGATCCCTCCAAGAAATTAAGCAAGTCCATAAGAGAGGCACCAACAACAGAAACATACAATGCTTGTAATTGTATAAATTGTATTGTTGAAGTCGATGCTTGTTGGAAAAATTTGACCCCAGATTGAATCTTCCAATGTTTTGAAAAATTCTACCAGATCTTCCACATGCGTGGCCATATACATTGCAGCCTTAAACCATGAATTCCATCTTGTACATACAGGCATTGGGAAAGCTAGAATTTCATTCTCTTTTTCTGTGTTTTCATATTTCTCCCTTAGAAATGGAACGTAATTGCCTTTTCTTTTTCGCGTATTTAAAAAGGCATTCTTTGTCTTTACTATAGACATGTTCAATTCGTCCAGCTCGTTTTCAAATACGCAGCCGATAAGATTGACTTTATGAGCCCAGCACTGGACATGACTTAATTCTTCTATCAATCCTTGAAGAGTAGTTACACATTTTGTCATGTAGCGTGCTGAGTCCGTAACTACTGCCACTACACGCTCCCGTTCAATTTCATAGGAATTCAAGGTGTCTAATATCGCATTGGAGCAATTTACGCTATTGGCAGAATCTAGAACAACAGAGGCAGCCAGATGGGTGTTCATTTCAGTTGATGGTACTGATGGACGAAAAAGAATGTTGAAAACACACCTACCATTCTTGTCAGTTGTTTCGTCACATAGCAGAAACACGTCTTTGTTTTTTACATCTTCCCTAATTTCTTCCCTCCTTCTTTCGCCAATCATGGGGATGTATTTCTGACGAATCTGATTTGCTGATAGTAAATCTCCACTTCCGCGAACGTACTTATTAAACCAAGTACGGATAGCAGGATTGTCTAGTTTCTCTACTGGTATATTAGCTTTCACAACCGCAGTAGTAGTGTCCAAAATAAACTCTTCTTTCATATCCTTCACACGACTAGCATTTGATAATGTTTCTTTCAAGGTGGCCACTCTAGGAACACTAACTTCAAGACGCGAATTTTCTCGGTGTTTTGAATGCTTCTCCGATTTGCAATGTTTGTCTAATGCATCTTTCCTGCGATAATCTAACCGACAATCACAATATTTGCACATAAGAATGCCACAAGAAATTATAAATCCTTCATTCTTATATTCTTTAAGTCTGTCTGTGGCAGAAACAGCTACCTTCGGCATTTTTAAACTCAACTGAGCGATGCCCAGTAACAAACACTGTTATCACACGGTTGACTGTAGTCACACGCCAGTACAAATTCGTAACCACACGCAAAATTTATTTCTGAATTCGTGTCATAATATTTAAATTACGTCGCGTCTCATCTTCCTGTACTGCTAAGTTCGGAACTAATACGACGAACACGTGGTCGCCAACTGATTCACGCAAATAACACACTAGCTTCGATGATAACGCACAATTTGCGCACTTTTTATTAAATTATATAGAATTCCCTACTATAATTTACACTCGCTACCGATGTAACAGGAGGCAAACGTAGTTTACATTATGAACAACTATCACATAACCTTTTGGAGGTAGTCGGCCAAACTATTCACGCCGCGATATAACAGCTGTTTACCACAGCGCTAAAATCCAACGAGTAACGAGAATATCGACAGTATTGGCAACTCAAACTAACACTTGGGGCGCTGCGGTCGCCTGGATAAGTAGGGTAAACACACTCAATAACACGCGTTTGATATGGAACACTTTTTATTTTTCGGTTATAATCAGTAAATGTGGTCCCTAAAATAATGACAGTGTTATTTTCAATTGTATTTATGTATAACTGTGCGATGCACGTGATCTAATTTGTATGTTCCACTGGATTTTATCTGTCAATTGCATATTATCAAGCATCGGTTGACTGCTGGTATTTGTTTTTGTGCAGTTCGAGTCATGGCGCTGTTACGTTTAAAAGCTATATTTGAGTTTGCTCACTGTACCATAGACTCTATAAATTATTTGTGCTTGGTTGGGCGAAGGGATGAGTTTAACTTGTATTAAAACTCGGGGTAGACAGGAATTGCTTGATTTGGATGGTAAGTATTTACCCTGCGAAGTCAAATTAGGCCTATATGACTCGTAGTGGAATGGCTTGGATATCGCAGAGCGAGGTGATGACGGTTGGTAGGATTATTGGAAATGAACTTGGGAGCGGGAAAGGACCTGACTGATGAAGCTTGGCTGTCCTCGTCTGGTGTAGGCCTAGGCATGGCTGTCTTGGTACGGCTTGGCTCGGCGAGACTGTGCTTGGCTGTCTAGGTGCGGCTTGGCACGGCGTAAGTGAACAACCCGTCCTGTTGTCAGTGAGTGTAGTGGTGAGTGGTCCAACCCGCTCTTGTTGCCCGTATTTATTTGGTATCGTCACCTTTCTGCTATTGCTATTTGCATCTTTTGGAAAGTGATGAAAACGTATATCCGCAGCCCTCTTATACATCGACTTACTGCCGTAAACTGAGCAATATACTTTGATTTTACTCATTTTGCACTCTTATCAACGAGTAAAACTTATTACTTATGTATAAACACGAAGAATATACCACGATCTGCTTACCAATACAAGAAACCAAAATACAAACAGTCACACGTGACAAATGTACCCTACTTGGTAAGTTTCTCATTTTTACCGCTAGATGTCATATCAGATAGCTGGAGTTGCCAATATCGTAATATGACGTATATCGTAGTATTACCCCTCGCGAAACTATACAATCGATCATTCTCTCGAATTGAACACCAACCAAATTCGATTATCGGCTTGTGGACAAAAATGTTCGGATTGGTGTGGGGAAAAAATATGAAAATTTGTTTTTATTACACAGATTGCGGTATTTGTGGTGTTATTCACAAAATTCGCGTTATTTCGCGATTTAATTTCACTCCTGGGCGGCACGAAACATGTAAATACGTGAAAATAAAACATCCTAACCTCTAAATATGACTTTTCGTTTTATCGCGAATTAACAAAATCTGACACCTCTAGTTATAGTAATAGGATCCTGTTCCTGAAGGCTTTCGTATGTGAACATGTTTTCCATCTATCGTCCCAATGCAGTAAGGAAAATTCCATTTTCTTTCGAACTCTTCTTGCAGAACTCAGCAATTCTTCTAGGTTTGTGCCGTGTCTTGTGTGGGGTTTCGCCTAGGACACCAAGCTGGCTCATCGACGAGCTCATGGTGTCCCCGCCCGGACCCCCACAGGAGTGACGAACTGCGTGCCACCTCCCTTTATATTAGGTGCAACTGCACCACTTGACTGCAAGAACTAAATGCTCAAGCAGCCTTAACCTCCCTATGAAGGCTTCCAAAAAGATGGTATATTGGCTTTCACGGCCGGTGAATTAAAGCTCAGCAATTCTTCTAGGTTTGTGCCGTGTCTTGTGTGGGGTTTCGCCTAGGACACCAAGCTGGCTCATCGGCGGGTTCTTGGTGCCCCGCCCGAACCCCCACAGGAGTGACGAACTGCGCGCCCCCTCCCTTTATATTAGGTGCAACTGCACCACTTGACTGCGAGAACTAAAAGCTCAAACAGACTTAACCTCCCTATGAAGGCTTCCAAAAAGATGGTATATTGGCTTTCACGGCCGGTGAATTAAAACTCAGCAATTCTTCTAGGTTTGTGCCGTGTCTTGTGTGGGGTTTCGCCTGGGACACCAAGCTGGCTCATCGGCGGGCTATTGGTGTCCCCGCCTGGACTCCCACAGGAGTGACGAACTGCACGCCACCTCCCTTTATATTAAGTGCAACTGCACCAGTTGACTGCCAGAACTAAAAGCTCAAGTAGCCTTAACCTCCCTATGAAGGCTTCCAAAAAGATGGTATATTGGCTTTCACGACCGGTGAATTAAAGCTCAGCAATTCTTCTAGGTTTTTGCCGTGTCTTGTGTGGGGTTTCGCCTAGGACACCAAGCTGGCTCATCGGCGGGCTCATGGTGTCCCCGCCCGGACCCCCTCAGGAGTGATGAACTGCGCGCCACCTCCCTATATATTAGGTACAACTGCACCACTTGACTGCGAGAACTAAAAGCTCAAGCAGCTTTAACCTCCCTATGAAGGCTTCCAAAAAGATGGTATATTAGCTTTCACGGCCGGTGAATTAAAACTCAGCAATTCTTCTAGGTTTGTGCCGTGTCTTGTGTGGGGTTTCGCCTGGGACACCAAGCTGGCTCATCGGCGGGCTATTGGTGTCCCCGATGGACCCCCACAGGAGTTACGAACTGCACGCCACCTCCCTTTATATTAGGTGCAACTGCACCACTTGACTGCGAGATCTAAAAGCTCAAGTAGCCTTAACCTCCCTATGAGGGCTTCCAAAAAGATGGTATATTGGCTTTCACGGCCGGTGAATTAAAACTCAGCAATTCTTCTAGGTTTGTGCCATGTCTTGTGTGGGGTTTCGCCTAGGACACCAAGCTGGCTCATAGGCGGGCGCTTGGTGTCCCCGCCCGGACCCCCACAGGAGTGATGAACTGCGCGCCACCTCCCTTTATTGTAACGGAATTTATTCCGTTACAGTAGCTCACTCTCGGGTTTTGTGCTTAGCGCAGTTAGTTTGGGGTATTTTATTCGTATCTTATTATATTGGGTTAACGTGGGGTTGCAGAGGTGATTTTTATTGTGCCTGTGTGTGTTTTTGTGGACGGATTCATCTTTGGATGGTCCGGACAAACTAGGATCATTGTTTATTAATTATCGGTTTTTGGATATTTGATATTATAAAATACGGGGTTTTGCGATTTATTACGTTTTGGGATTAAGGATATAAGACTGGATTAAGTAGAAGCATTATTTCATTTTGGTTTGGGGTTAATGGCTTTATTTTGACCTAGTAATTTTAAATGTTAGATTCGTGGCTGTACTATAAAGGTACAATGAATTGATATTTTCGAGTGCTGGATATGTGACATACCCAGAAAAGACGGGTAGTTATTCGGCTTGCGTGGGATTACCTAGGCTATTTATGGCATGAACTCCCATGAACTTCGTGTGGAAACTACTGTGTGACGTCAGTGTGGATTTTGACTGTCTGATGTTCATGTGTTGACACGGATGTTCCGCTAGGAGCGGGCCACGCGCAACTTTGTTTCGGCAGAAACGTTGGGTTTATGTAGTCCTGCGCCAGTGCATATAATGGCGTGTCTGGCGTTCTGAGCTCGTCTTATTGCTTTATCGGCAGAACACTGATCTACTGACGCCCAGGGTCGTTTTACGTGACATGGTTTCCGTAACGAACAGTTAGAGATCGTCTTCTTGCTTGTACAGCGAAAGTCCATTGTCTACTTGCAATTTAGTGTCGTTATTACTCGATCATGGTATCGTAATACGAACGAGCAGTGACTAATTTTTAGCTATCCACTGAGCTCTTACGGGCTATTGGAGGCTACGTACATTTCATGGGTCCATCCATACCATGGGCTGTCGGTAATAACTTACCACGCCTAAAGGATATTTCAGTCGTAAACATTTCATCAAAGTCATGCGAGAATGGAGACGTGAACGTGCAGT
Organism: Meconema thalassinum; assembly: GCA_946902985.2. NCBI lineage: Eukaryota > Metazoa > Arthropoda > Insecta > Orthoptera > Tettigoniidae > Meconema > Meconema thalassinum. Next base: position 1,566,269,712 of record OX336388.2, read on the forward strand.
TCCAGAAGAAAGAAAGTAGAATGAACCAGTCTTAACGTGTGTAGATATTTTGTGTACGGACGGTACAGTGTATATACGTAGGTGGCTGTTATGCCTGGGTCAGATATGGCCGTTGTGTTTCTCCTGCTCTCAGAGCCTAAATTCAGTGGCAAGGTACTGTATTATTTCACGAGTGTATGAAGGGTATTTTGTGTTGTATATTATGTATATATGTGTATAGTACAGCCAATAGATTATCTCTTTAAAATTCACGTGGTTTTATATTCCTGTCTTGCATGAACCTGGTACATCAGCAAACGCATGCCAAATGCCCCACACCTGGGATAAGGGTTTTCATAGTCGGGGCAACAGCTATGTACCGTATTTTATTCTATTTTTTTTTTCAGGAAGACCCATATGGTCGACCTTGGTGGAGTAAAGTTCTGCCCTAAAACTTCCCCATACGGGAGAACGCATCAGGCGAGAGCCTGGACAAAATAACTACAATTGGTCAAGAAAATTAGACTGAAGCGGTGCGGGGTAGTGGGCATGAAATACATCACTAGAAAACCAATGTAGGTAGCCATACATTAACAATGTTTATTTCTAATAATACATTTATAATCAATAAACAAATTGCACTTAAGTGCTTATCACAGAAATGAATAATTATAAATGGAACAAAGTGTGAGGGCCTGATGACAGAAACCCAGACTAAGGAAATGCCAATGAAACAAGCTTGCTTAATTCGAGAGAAGTTGAGCTTAACATAAAAAATGCACCTTATAAAAAGAACCATAAAACTGATTAAGAGTGTAAGATAACTAGTATGATTTAAATTCTTCATAAAATTGAACTTATCTTCTCAAAGGGTTGAAGAGCCAGCTCCTTAAAAGTTCCAGCTAGCATAAGCGTTGATTGAGAAGTCCTCACAGTTTCTTCTGAAGGAGGCGTACATGGCCTAGAGATATGTACACAATTGATAAAATGGTCAACTCTCTCCATTCTTCTCTTGCGAAGGAATGACACTTATAGCGTCCAAGTGGTGATCCAGTAGCATTGAAAATTGGTTGGCGGCCGAAAGGACTGCAGCTACTTCGAAAGACGAATCAAAGTACCCCATCTAAGGTACGGCTTGAAGAGTACGACAGCTGGCAATTATTCTTGCCATCTTGAGCAATACGTCAGGGTGCAGATCTCGTGACGTAACTGCTAGGTAGCGTAGAGACTAGCGATGGTGTCATGAGATGCAGTAGCGGTGACCAGCAGGTTGAAGTGATCAGAAGTGGTGATTGATCAGAAGTGGGTGAAGAACGCCAGCAAGTGGCGTCTTAAATAGTGATCATGGAACAATCTCGAAGCTGGAGATTGCCCGACCAGACAAAGACCTGCCATTGGTCGAACGAAAGTCAGGGTGACGTCAGTCGACCCTACTCAGCAGACAGCAGATCAACCAGTAGAGCCCTGTATGTCGGGAGTGTGGGAGCTTGAAGTAGCGAGCTACTGGAACACTCAAGGTGAGAACTATAATATCTATGAATAGCTGATTGATAACAAGATTATGCATGTGGTTTAAGCAATTAATACATTTACAAAGAAATAATTACCATTCGGGGATCTCGGTAACAAGAAACAAAATTTGACCGACAAATGGGCCAAGCTAAACATTGAAAGTATCACGAAAAGTGATCATGCTCCGAGAACTCCGAATGAAAACAAACAAAAGAATCAGTCAAAGCAAAACATGGATAACAGACGAGGAGAAACTAAGACTCGAAAGGCAAAACAGAGATAGCAGAGATGGGTCTAGTATAAAGACCTTTACTAGTTAAAACATCAACAACTCTGACGCGTTTATCACGGCCAAAGTGGCAGTGAATAACTCTGCCTAGGTTCCACACAAGAGGCGGAGATGGGTCTCGAAGAAGAACCATGTCCCCCACTCGTACATCTTGTTGAGGAAGCCGCCATTTCTCACGCCTATTTAGCAAGCTGAGATATTCTAACTTCCATCGGCGCCAAAAGGAACAGCGCAAAGATTCTACTTTTCTCCAAAAGATAGGTATGTTAGGATCACAGCGTCGAACCAGCAAAGGCGGAGTAGCAGCAAGCGAACAGCCAATCAGGAAGTGACTGGGTGTTAAAGGTAAAAGATCCTTAGGATCGTTTGAAAGAGGAGTCAGAGGTCTGGAATTTACAATACCTTCGACTTGAATAATTAAAGAGTTGAATTCCTCATAAGAAAGTATGGTAGGACCAAGAGTTTTCTTAAGCTGTCTTTTAGTAAGTTTGATGCAGGACTCCCATCGGCCCCCATGATGGGGAGCATAAGGCGGGGTGAAATGCCATTTGAAACCTTTAGAATAGGAAAAGTTGGAAATTTGTTATTTAGCAGAAGGGGAGCTTAACACTTTTTTCCAGAGATCGGAAGCGCTTACAAAAATTTTTGCAATGTCTGAAAAGACTTCAGATGGGACACCCCTTCTAGCAGCAAATCTAGAAAAGGCGGCCAAAAAGTAAGATACAGAAGCGTTCGTAACCAACTCAAGGTGGATAAGTCCCGTCACCATACATACAAATAACGAGATGTAAAGTTTACCTAAGATTTTGCGCTTAGATGAAGAGGGATTGGTCTGATATACGTAAGGACCAGCGTAATCGATCCCAGTAAGAGCGAAGGGCTTACTAGGTTCTGAACGAAATGGAGGTAAATTACCCATAATCTGCGTGGCGGGCCGTGGTTTAACCTTAAAGCAAGGTATACACTTTTTGACAACAGAAGAAACCTCATGAACGCCATTGATGATCCAGTGGAGTTCACAAATTAGACAGAGCAAGGTGTGAGTGCCAGCATGAAGGTGTTTATAATGAAACTTTTTTATTATAAGGGTAGTGATAGGATGCTTTGAAGGAAGGATGATGGGATGCTTTTTCCCATCCTCACAACTAGACATAGCTAATCTTCCATCCACACGTATTATGCCGTCCTGGTCTAGAAAAGGAGTGAGTGGTGAAAGCCTGCTAGACTTGGGTAAATCTTTACCACTTATAAGAGCTTGCTTTTCAGGAGCAAATACTTCCTGCTGAACAAGTAACAAAATCTTGCAAGTAGCAAATTCTAACTCGACTCTGGTGAGAAAGGGTTGAGGCTTCAATGGTTGATCAATTACTAAATATTTCCATCGGAAGATATAAGATACTACACGAATCAATTTATCAAATGAAGAGTATCTATGAAAAAGGCTAGTAGAAGTAGAAGTAAGATGCGACGTGACAGGGTCATTACGGGCATCAGGTATTTCTTCTGCAAATTGATTAGCTAAGCGAGGCCAGCAAGATGATTCCTGACTTAGCCAAGGAGGACCATTCCAGTACAGGTCTGAAGAAATCAATTTTTTAGGCGTGCAACCACGTGATATTATATCCGCGGGGTTTTCACGGCTAAGAACATGTCTCCATTGTTCAGAATGAGAGACTTCATGAATCTTAGAAACGCGATTTGCCACAAAGGTATTCCAATGAGAAGAAGGCTTGGAAATCCAAGCTAATACAATAGAAGAATCGCTCCAAAAAAAATGTGCGGGAAAATTTTAACTTTAAACTGACATTTAGTTTAGTAGCTAATTCTGTTGCCATTAAAGCAGAGCATAATTCTAATCTCGGCAATGATACCGTTTTAAGTGGAGCAACTTTTGATTTAGCGCACACTAAATTAGAAAATCCAGGGAAAGTGGCTGAGGAACGTCCTACTATGTATGCACAACAGCCATAAGCCCGTTCTGAACTATCAGAAAATACATGCAGGTCATACTGCTGGTATAAGGGATTTGAAATTAAAAGGCGGGGTATAAAACCTTGGAGAGATCCAGCAAACTGCTGCGATACTCTAACCATTCTTCTACAAGAGGAAGGGGGAGATTTTCATCCCAGTCTGATTTTAATGACCAAAGCTTTTGCAAGAACATTTTTGCAACAATAATTATAGGAGCAATATATTGCAAAGGATCAAAGATCTTTGCGATTTCTGACAGAACTTGTCTCTTAGTTACAGGGGGAGATTCTGACAAATGTACCTGATAAGAGAAGGTATCAGAAGAAGGACACCAAAAAACACCCAATGCTTTTACGGCTGCTTCATCAGTAGGAATAGCAACAAATTCATCAACTGGGACCTCTGATGATAATTTTGATATAAATTCAGTAGAATTTGAAGTCCATGTATGGAGCGGAAAACCACCTCCTAGGAGCAGGAATTTCAAATCTTCGCACACAAGGAGTGCTTCAGAAATATTAGGGAAAGAGCACAAGAAATCGTCAACATAAAATGCCGTTTTTAATGACTCAGAGGCCAAAGGATGATACAGATGACCATCTTGCTCGGCTAACATGTGGAGAGACCGAATCGCAAGAAAGGCTGAAGGCTTCAGGCCATATGTCACAGTCTTCAATCTAAATATCTTTATGGGTTTGGAACTCTCATCGCGCCACAATATTCTTTGCAGATCTTGCTGCTCAGAATTTACGAGAATCTGCCGGTACATCTGCTTAATATCTGAGATTACAGCGATAGGAAACCGTCGAAAATTAAGCAAAACAGAGGTAAGATCTGTTTGAATCGTGGGACCACATTGCAAGGTATCATTTAAAGAGACTCCATTGGAATCTGGTGATGAGCCATTGAAAACTACTCTTATATTGTCTTGTGTTAAGGAATTTTTCCATACCGGGTGATGATTTAGATAAACTATTTCATTTAAAGGATGGTCAATTTCTTCTGATTTAGAAATTACCTCCATGTGATTGGATGATTCGTATTCCTCCATAAAGGAAGCATACTGAGTTTTGACAGAAGCATCTTGTTTGAACCGATTTTCAATAGCAAATAGTGCCCTAAGTGCTCTGGAATGCGAGCCCTTAATGGCGGGAGGATTAGGAATACGTGGCAGAGTTACTATAAATCTGCCTTCAGCAGTACGGGCAGTGGTTTCCTTGTATAACTTTTCACAAATTTCGTTAGAAGAAGAAGAAGAAGTAGCCTGAACATTCTCAAGATCCCAGAACTTGGTTAGCTCTTGACTCAAATCGGTACCAACAAAATAACAATTCGATACAGTTTGAATAGGATTACGGTATATTTGGCCAGTAGCGATCCAACCAAAATCAGTTTCGCGGAAGAAAACATTAGGAGCAATTTTTACTTTATTGGAATGAAGACATTGCCAAAATACGCTTGAGCTGAAAAGAAGCTCTACGGGCGAAGCTCTGTTGAAATGAGGGTCAGCTAGCTGGACAAAATTCGGGATATTCCAACTTTGAATAGGATAAGAAGTGCCAGGAATATTGTTGCCTATAGACTTGATAATCAAACAATCTAATTGCAACTGCGTACCAAGATTATTAGAGTCCTTCAGATCCACTTTAGCAAAGCTTAAGGATTGCGATTTAGAGCAGTTTATTCCTGTAACCTCTATTGAGGTAGGATGTTTTGGGAGGCCTAACTTTTGTACCAAAGATTCATTAATAAAATTGTTGGTAGCGGCATTGTATAATAATCCCCTGACAGATACCCATTTCCCGTGAGAATTTTTCAATAGAACCTGCACGGTAGATAATAAAACCTGGACTTTGCCAAGAGAGGTAGAAAACTTTGAGCATACGACTGCGCACTATTTTGAGAAGTCTCAGAATTAGACTTGGTATTGGAACTGCTTGGTCCTGATAACCGTGATCTTTCATGTCTGTGCAAAAGGGAATGGTGTCTAGCCTTACAATGAAAGCATAAACGTTGTGAACGGCAATTGTTTAACATATGCGTTCCTGACAAACAGTTGAAACAATGTTTTTTGTTCGTAGTGAACTTTCGTCTTTCATCTACTGATAAAGATTTAAATTCATCACAATTGTATACATTATGCGATTGCTGACACAGACTGCACGTTTGCATTTGGTTAGGTGACCGAGCATCAACAGGAAGAGCCTGTGATCTTAAAATTCTTTGATTAGAACTGCTAACCTTATCTTTTGAGAAGGCTTTTGAATCTGAAATACTAGTTTTTTGATTAGCTATGGCGGAAAAGACTTGGCTTCTAGCCTTCAAAAAGTTAATAATCGCCTCATAAGTGCATTGCAAATTCAGGGAAAGTTCTGTTTCCCAGGCTTTTAATGTATTTGCATCCAATCTTGCAGAAATGAGGTGGACTAGAAATAAATCCCAGTGATTTACAGGTTGGTTTAAATTGGACAATGCTCTGACGTGTAGCTCTGCAGTGTCAATCAACTTACGAAGTGATAAACTGTTATCTGCTTGCACGTTAGGTAACTCGAATAAGCTTTGTATATGGCGTTGAATAGATAAACGAATGTTCCCATATCTATCCTTAAGAAGATTCAGAGCAACTTCATAATTATCACTGGTCAAAGAAAGTGCTTGAATCAGGTTAAGTGCGTTGCCTTGAACTGCCAGACGCAAGTAGTGAAATTTTTGAATTACTGGTATAGAAGTATTCTCATGTACTAAAGAATTGAATAATTCAAAAAATGGCTCCCATTCTATGTCCTTACCAGTGAATTTGGGTATTTCTAATTTGGGTAATATAATGCGTGAAGAAGATGTAGAAGATGCTGCAGAAGTTTGATCTTCTTGTTTTTCTTTTAAACTTAAAGCCCTAATAAGCTGTTTAGCTTCAGCAAATCCCTGATAGTATAATTTTTCAACTTACAACCTATCACTTTGCTGGTCCGGATGCTGAGTTTCTATACTGCATTGTATCTCATATTTCTCAAAGGCTTGTTCATAATTCTTAAGCCTCTGCGAAATTATGTCAAGATTACGCTCTTGGGGTTCAAGCTCCGTTAAGAAAGTACGAAACCGTGTGAGCTTGCCCTTACAAGAGGCTCTGGCGTTACTGAGTTTTTCATCAAGGTTAAGCATGTTAAAAGTTGTTAGTTACTCACGTCAATATTGTGACTTCGAGTACTGGAAGCCTGAGGATGACAGCTTGCTAGGTAGTAAGGTTTAGTCTGATGCGGAAGAAACCGGCTTAGCTTACGTTTCTCTCCTCCTCTGCTGAACATGCGCCTCAGGCTGAAACTTACAATACGAATTAGTGTTGAAACACAATGAACAAAAATTGTTAATGTGAAATCCAAGATATGAAACTTGTAACATTCCCAGGGTGCAACAGATATGTTTCCCGGGGGTGAGGCACCAAAAATATGGAGTAAAGTTCTGCCCTAAAACTTCCCCATACGGGAGAATGCATCAGGCGAGAGCCTGGACAAAATAACTACAATTGGTCAAGAAAATTAGACTGAAGCGGTGCGGGGTAGTGGGCATGAAATACATCACTAGAAAACCAATGTAGGTAGCCATACATTAACAATGTTTATTTCTAATAATAAATTTATAATCAATAAACAAATTGCACTTAAGTGCTTATCACAGAAATGAATAATTATAAATGGAACAAAGTGTGAGGGCCTGATGACAGAAACCCAGACTAAGGAAATGCCAATGAAACAAGCTTGCTTAATTCGAGAGAAGTTGAGCTTAACATAAAAAAATGCACCTTATAAAAAGAACCATAAAACTGATTAAGAGTGTAAGATAACTAGTATGATTTAAATTCTTCATAAAATTGAACTTATCTTCTCAAAGGGTTGAAGAGCCAGCTCCTTAAAAGTTCCAGCTAGCATAAGCGTTGATTGAGAAGTCCTCACAGTTTCTTCTGAAGGAGGCGTACATGGCCTAGAGATATGTACACAATTGATAAAAAAAGGTCAACTCTCTCTTCTTCTCTTGCGAAGGAATGACACTTATAGCGTCCAAGTGGTGATCCAGTAGCATTGAAAATTGGTTGGCGGCCGAAAGGACTGCAGCTACTTCGAAAGACGAATCAAAGTACCCCATCTAAGGTACGGCTTGAAGAGTACGACAGCTGGCAATTATTCTTGCCATCTTGAGCAATACGTCAGGGTGCAGATCTCCTGACGTAACTGCTAGGTAGCGTAGAGACTAGCGATGGTGTCATGAGATGCAGTAGCGGTGACCAGCAGGTTGAAGTGATCAGAAGTGATGATTGATCAGAAGTGGGTGAAGAACGCCAGCAAGTGGCGTCTTAAATAGTGATCATGGAACAATCTCGAAGCTGGAGATTGCCCGACCAGACAAAGACCTGCCATTGGTCGAACGAAAGTCAGGGTGACGTCAGTCGACCCTACTCAGCAGACAGCAGATCAACCAGTATGTCGGGAGTGTGGGAGCTTGAAGTAGCGAGTGACTGGAACACTCAAGGTGAGAACTATAATATCTATGAATAGGTGATTGATAACAAGATTATGTATGTGGTTTAAGCAATTAATACATTTACAAAGAAATAATTACCATTCGGGGATCTCGGTAACAAGAAACAAAATTTGACCGACAAATGGGCCAAGCTAAACATTGAAAGTATCACGAAAAGTGATCACTTGGCGCCCATTCAAAGTCGGGAGTAATGTTAAAATCACTTGTGGCCTGTATTTAAAGGCAGTAAATTCTGTAGGTTTGTGGTAATGAAGGTAGTTAATGGTAAATCAACTCCAGCGAGGAGGGTGAGAGAGAAATTCAGTGGCAGCCCAACGTGAGGCCTTAGACATGCTGATGTGTACCAGGACACAGAAATTAAACTATAGGCATATTTTCACAAATTCACATATTTCAATTAGGGATGGCTACGTTAGAGCCAGGATGCAATTCTGCTTTGTTTGGGGACAGTGCTGGTGAGCGGCAGAATCAGGCAGGGGCTGATAGGCAATTTGCTGTAGGGATGGGGGAAAACGGTAGAGTCAGGGGAGATTTGCCAGGGCAGGGGGGAAATGAATTAAGTATGATGGACATGTTGAGGAGGCTCGTGTATCTTAGCGACAAGTCTGTAGGGATGGAGGAGAGGATAATCAGTCGGATGGATGGTATGGAGGAGAGGATGAATAGGATGGGGGGGGGAATAACTAGTCAGCTGAATAGTGTGGAGGAGCATTTATCAGAGAAGCTTGATGAGGTCACAGAGCATTTGTCGGAGAAGCTTGATGTGATTAGCCTAGACAGCCATGTTACTAGCCAGGTTAGTGAAGTCAGTGTAGAAGCCACTAATCTGGAAACTAAGCTAGGTAATCAGCTTGATGTTCAGGAAGAGAGCGTAGACTCTGAAGTAGATAAGTTGGATGCTCAACAAGTGATGTTGGCAGGGGAGATTTCTAGCCAGGCACTTTTGACTAGCCAGAAATTTCCCAGGGTAGATAGGTTGGGAGAGCAGAAAGAGGAAATTGTAGGCATCGTGGAAGAGATCGTTGTGGTTAGTGATGCGAGTGCTGGGAGAGTGGAGAAGGATGAGAGTGCTGAGGTTAGTGAGGAGAGTGCTGAAGTTAGTGGGGAGAGTGCTGGGAGAGTGAAGATGCTTGAGAGTGCTGAATTTAGTGAGGAGAGTGGTGAGGTAGTGGAGATGGATGAGCGAGTCGAGATTAGTTTGCTAGGGAATGGTATGAAGAAGGTAGATGAGAATATTAGCCAGGTTAGCGAGATGGTGACTAGTATGGAGGAAGATACTGTAGGTAGAATTCTACGTGGTCAACATTTGGAACTAGGAGGGAGTGAAAATCTTGTTACGAAGTTAGTATGTAATTTCTCTGATGACATTAGGACTGCAGTGTGCGTGCAGGAGATAGTCGCTGTTACAGGCATAGATAGGTCACTTGGAAGGTTAGGTACCTTGAGAAAGACAGGTAGGCAACGTCAGAGAAATGGGGGTAATCAAAGGGAAGGAAATTATAATCAGAGGAGAGAGAGGAATTGGGATCCAGGTAGAGGGGATAGGTACATGTGGTATGAAGATCATGGGAGAGGAAGAAATAACAATGAGTGTCAGGGGTACGAGAAAAACAATCAACCGGGGAACAGACCACGTGAGGTAGAGCAGGCAAATAGGAGGCGTGGCATGGAAAGGCAGGTTGAGAGAAGCAATAGGCTAGGAAGTTTAAACTTCGCCAGGACTCACTATATGGAGCAGGGGGAGAGTCCTTGCATAGTATTCCTGCTCATGCTCTGGAAGAAAAACATAATTTAGAGTATAATGTCAATGTAGGATCTGATAGGTTAGGAGACCAGAGCTGTAAATTAGGTTACAGTAAGGCGCAAGTGAAGTTTGGGTGGAGTGGGCAACAGGATTGGGTTAGGTTAGATTATCAGGTTGGTGGTAGAGATTTTGTTAGTGTCGTTGGATGCATTCAGGTGATAAAAGAGGTTTCTGAGGAGGAAGAATTAGGTGTCGGCATGGTATCAAGTTGTATTTTGGTCATGAGAGATGATCATGTGTTGAGTGATGTGGATCACTGTTGTTTCTGGATCATGGGAGATGATCATGTGGCGAGTGATGTTGATCACTGTTGTTTCTGGATCATGGGAAATGATCGTGAGTTGAGTGATGATGATCACTGTGTGGAGGCAGTTGTTAAAGATACCATGTTGGACGTGGGTCAGAAGTCAGAGGTGTTTGACGTTCTGAGGGAACACAGGGTGGTGTTCTCGGAGAAACCTGGATGTACTCACGGCTACGGGCAGAGTTTTGACATCGCAGATAGGTCTAGCTTGAGCGGTCCTAGGTACCCTATAGCTCATTCTTACATGGAGGGTGTTGTTGAGGTGATTGGTCAGATGCTGTATGAGGTTATATTTGAGATTAGTAACAGTCAGTCTGTTAGTCTTCTGGTGGTGGTGACCATGCGGGATGGTACCATTAGGTTATGTTTGGAGGGCGTGGCAGTTAGTAGTTTGCAGGAAGGATTTCTTTTTGTGTGTCTCGCAGGATTTTGGGATTTTCAACAGGGAAAGCTGTACCCTAAGAGATTAAATAAATTGAGAATTATTGTAATTGTAGGTAAGATACTTTTGAAACAGCAGGGAAGGGAGGGGGTAAAAATTAAGATAGGTGATCTGGTGTTGTTGCGAGCTGAGCATCTGCTGTCGGTAGAGCAAAGTTGCATTCATGAGGTTTTTCATTCCGGTCCATTTGCTATAGACCGCAGGGTAGGTGCATGTGCCTACAGTTTGATTACCAACGATGACAAGGTCCTAGGTACATATAACGTTGCTTACCTCAAGCTATATGTCACCTAGAGATCTTGCTCACGATGACAAGACAGGAGTACTAGTGTATTTGTGTGAGGGACAAGGATAAATCTATAGCCTTGTAGTTTAGAGATTGATCCTTGTGGGGGCGTCTGTAACGGAATTTATTCCGTTACAGTAGCTCACTCTCGGGTTTTGTGCTTAGCGCAGTTAGTTTGGGGTATTTTATTCGTATCTTATTATATTGGGTTAACGTGGGGTTGCAGAGGTGATTTTTATTGTGCCTGTGTGTGTTTTTGTGGACGGATTCATCTTTGGATGGTCCGGACAAACTAGGATCATTGTTTATTAATTATCGGTTTTTGGATATTTGATATTATAAAATACGGGGTTTTGCGATTTATTACGTTTTGGGAATAAGGATATAAGACTGGATTAAGTAGAAGCATTATTTCATTTTGGTTTGGGGTTAATGGCTTTATTTTGACCTAGTAATGTTAAATGTTAGATTCGTGGCTGTACTATAAAGGTACAATGAATTGATATTTTCGAGTGCTGGATATGTGACATACCCGGAAAAGACGGGCAGTAATTCGGCTTGCGTGGGATTACCTAGGCTATTTATGGCATGAACTCCCATGAACTTCGTGTGGAAACTACTGTGTGACGTCAGTGTGGATTTTGACTGTCTGATGTTCATGTGTTGACACGGATGTTCCGCTAGGAGCAGGCCACGCGCAACTTAGTTCCGGCAGAAACGTTGGGGTTATGTAGTCCTGCGCCAGTGCATATAATGGCGTGTCTGGCGTTCTGAGCTCGTCTTATTGCTTTATCGGCAGAACACTGATCTACTGACGCCCAGGGTCGTTTTACGTGACATGGTTTCCGTAACGAACAGTTAGAGATCGTCTTCTTGCTTGTACAGCGAAAGTCCATTGTCTACTTGCAATTTAGTGTCGTTATTACTCGATCATGGTATCGTAATACGAACGAGCAGTGACTAATTTTTAGCTATCCACTGAGCTCTTACGGACTATTGGAGGCTACGTACATTTCATGGGTCCATCCATACCATGGGCTGTCGGTAATAACTTACCACGCCTAAAGGATATTTCAGTCGTAAACATTTCATCAAAGTCATGCGAGAATGGAGACGTGAACGTGCAGTTCCAGAAGAAAGAAAGTAGAATGAACCAGTCTTAACGTGTGTAGATATTTTGTGTACGGACGGTACAGTGTATATACGTAGGTGGCTGTTATGCCTGGGTCAGATATGGCCGTAGTGTTTTTCCTGCTCTCAGAGCCTAAATTCAGTGGCAAGGTACTGTATTATTTCACGAGTGTATGAAGGGTATTATTATTTCCGATTATTCCCCTTCAGGAGAGCGTGAGAACTTGAGCCAATCACAGCTTCACTTCCTTTTCCTCTCTTCTTTTCTTCCCAAAACCTCTTCATTAGTTCACTGTGCTTTTTCTTCCTTTCCTCTGTCCATTTTTTACCTGATGTATCTTTCCTTGAAACTTGTACAATTTTCGTGTTTCTGATTTTATTTCTAAATTGTTCTCTGTTCTTAATGTCGTCTTCAGAGATTTTAAGTAATTCCATGTCTTCATGTACTTCTTTAATCCAACTGGTCTTTAATTTACTTGCATTCACGATATTGAAAATCTTCTTAGTGAGTCTGTTCTCATCCATCCTATATATGTGTCCATAGAACTGCAGACGTCTCTTCCTAAATTTATCTACAATGGTGTCTGTATTTTCATAAAGTTCCTTTGTTGGTCTCCTGACCCAAATTCCATTACGGAAAACAGCGCCATGGATTTTCCTAAGAATTTTTCGTTCCTGTTTCTCAATATCATGAATTCTTGTCATTCCTCTAATGACGGTTGTTTCTGCCGCGTACAAGGCTTCAGGCAAGACAACTGTGTTATAATGGCGCAATTTTGCATTGCGAGATACTGCTCTTTTGTTATAATGATTCCATGTCAGCTTGTACGCCTTCTGCAATTTTACTATTCTATCTGCATTAGAAATTGTGTTCAATCCTGTGGGTTGGATGGCTTCTCCTAAATATTTGAAGTGAGTGACCTGCGAGATTTTTCCATATTGCGTTCGCAAGGTGATGTTTCCTGTTGATTTGGTATCCATATACTGTGTTTTTTCATAGGAAATATCAAGTCCCGTTTTACTGGAGATTTCATGTAGTTTCTCTAGCGCTAATATGGCTTCATCCTTGTTGTTTGTTAAGATGGCCAGATCATCTGCAAAGGCCAAGCATTTCACAGTGACTCTTTTCCCTTTCTCCTTTCCAATTTGGATACCTTTCACATGCTTTTCCCATTCTGTGATGATTTTGTCCAGTACGATGTTGAACAAGAGTGGTGATAAACCATCCCCTTGTCGAACTCCAGTATGTATTGCAAAAGAGTTAGAGATTTCTCCCATGAATTTCACCTTTGAGGTAGTTCCCAATAATGTTTCCTGGATGATGGCCCTCGTCTTCCTGTCAACTCCTAATTCTTCTAGTCTGTTAAACAAGGTTTGTCTGTCAACCGAATCGTAAGCCTTTTTGAAATCCACAAATGTGACTGTAGTGTTCCTGCATCGTCGGATGTGCAGTATGGTCTTGAGGTTCCAGATCTGCTCAATACAGGACCTTCCCTGTATATTGTATATTGTGTTGTATATTATGTATATATGTGTATAGTACAGCCAATAGATTATCTCTTTAAAATTCACGTGTGTTTATATTCCTGTCTTGCATGAACCTGGTACATAAGCAAACGCATGCCAAATGCCCCACACCTGGGATAAGGGTTTTCATAGTCGGGGCAACAGTTATGTACCGTATCTTATTCTATTTTTTTCAGGAAGACCCATATGGTCGACCTTGGCGCCCATTCAAAGTCGGGAGTAATGTTAAAATCACTTGTGGCCTGTATTTAAAGGCAGTAAATTCAGTAGGTTTGTGGTAATGAGGGTAGTTAATGGTAAATCAACTCCAGCGAGGAGGGTGAGAGTGTTTCATTATATTAGGTGCAACTGCACCACTTGACTGCGAGAACTAAAAACTCAAGTAGCCTTAACCTCCCTATGAAGGCTTCCAAAAAGATGGTATATTGGCTTTCACGACCGGTGAATTAAAACTCAGCAATTCTTCTAGGTTTGTGCCGTGTCTTGTGTGGGGTTTCGCCTAGGACACCAAGCTGGGTCATCGGCGGGCTCTTGGTGTCCCCGCCTGGACCCCCACAGGAGTGACGGACTACGCGCCCCCTCCCTTTATATTAGGTGCAACTGCACCACTTGACTGCGAGAACTAAAAGCTCAAGCATCCTTAACCTTCCTATGAAGGCTTCCAAAAAGATGGTATATTGGCTTTCACGGCTGGTGAATTAAAACTCAGCAATTCTTCTAGGTTTGTGCCATGTCTTGTGTGGGGTTTCGCCTAGGACACCTAGCTGGCTCATCAGCGGGCTCTTGGTGTCCCCGCCCGGACCCCCACAAGAGTGACGAACTGCGCGCCCCCTCCCTTTATATTAGGTGCAACTGCCCCTCTTGACTGCGAGAACTAAAAGCTCAAGCAGCCTTAACCTCCCTATGAAGGCTTCCAAAAAGATGGTATATTGGCTTTCACGGCCATTGAATTAAAACTCAGCAATTCTTCTAGGTTTGTGCTGCGTCTTGTGTGGGGTTTCGCATAGGACACCAAGCTGGCTCATTGGCGGGCTCTTGGTGTCTCCGCCCGGACCCCCACAGGAGTGACGAACTGCACGCCACCTCCCTTTATATTAGGTGCAACTGCACCACTTGACTGCGAGAACTAAAAGCTCAAGCATCCTTAACCTCCCTATGAAGGCTTCCAAAAAGATGGTATATTGGCTTTCACGGCCCGTGAATTAAAACTCAGCAATTCTTCTAGGTTTGTGCCGTGTCTTGTGTGGGGTTTCGCCTAGGACACCAAGCTGGCTCATCGGCGGGCTCTTGGTGTCCCCGCCCGGACCCCCACAGGAGGGACGAACTGCGCGCCACCTCCATTTATATTAGATGCAACTGCAGCACCACTTGACTGCGAGAACTAAAAGCCAATATACCATCTTTTTTGAAGTCTTCAGAGGGAGGTTAAGGCTGATTGAGATTTTAGTTCTCGGAGTCAAGTGGTGCAGTTGCACCTAATATAAAGGGAGGTGGCGTGCAGTTCGTCACTCCTGTGGGGTCGGGGCGGGGACACCAAAAGCCCGCCGATGAGCCAGCTTGGTGTCCTAGGCGAAACCCCACACAAGACACGGCACAAACCTAGAAGAATTGCTGAGTTTTAGTTCACCGGCCGTGAAAGCCAATATACCATCTCCGTGCAGAACCTTCCAATCAATTTCAGATGTTGGGATCTGTAATGCAAAATTTTTAGGGTAGCAACCAACTTCTATACATTCATTAGTTATTAGGAAATGTATTTTTTTAAATTGTGTTGGTAGCCAAATTTTGAACAGTACCTTAAATTGAACTTGATGGGGAGCCTACTGGCGTTGAATTGAAATAACCCGATATGGCCATCGGCTGCAATTCAAATAAAATAAAGGATGCCAGGGAATGTTCTCCGCAGCGGCTTCGTGCTGCATGTAGAACATTCCCTGGCGCTGTGTAGTAAGCCTATGCTAGATACTCAGGCCAATATTGAGTCTGTCTTCCTTTGTAGGAGCCCTTACGTCAACTTACCGACGACTCTACAGCAGGACCATCTTCCGCTACCTTAACTCTACAATGATAGGAAAGAAGGCTAAGAAAAGGAAAATCGTCTGCGATAAGGAAGAGGATATGGACAAGAGGAACGAGCTATTAGATATGGCGGGCAATTATCTGCGCAACAACAGCGGAGCTGAAATTCTGACAAAAGCCTGGGCTCTCCATTTCATGATATTGAATCAAGACCAACAAATTTGGGCCAAAAAAGCTATAAATGACATACTTTTTGAAGGACAATTAGGCAATTTACACAGATATTCAGTTTTAATAAATCAAGAACATTCTCAACCCAGGTGTACACCTTCGCCGTACTGTACACAATCTAGTCGAGCTTCATCAACTGGAAATTACAGTTACTCGTCCGTGTCATCCGTAACCCATTCTGTCATTGAACTTCCTACTAGTGAAGAAAGTGTGAGATACACTTCAGTATCAGACCTTCTTAACGATCGTCAGTTTTATGAAGTATTGTGAAGTCTTATGAACAAAGCTAAATTCTAACAAAAACTTTTAATGCAATATCATTTTGGATAAAAATAATAGAATAATAGACATATATACCTGTATGTTTCTTTTGAGAACCTTTATGATCGCTTCACATGTCTCCATTACAATTTTCCCAAGTGTTTGCGCTGCAATTGCAGTTTCAAACTTCAAGGCCTCAAAGGTAAGCCCAGATGACAGAAAACGTAAGGTAGCAAACAGTCTGTGTTTGGGTGATATGGGGTCTCTCATGACAGTGGTTTCCTTTTCTATTAAAGGGGTGATCAAATTAATAGTTCACCGAAGTTAGCTGGGCACATACGTAAATAGTTCTGGTAGTCGAGAGGCGCAGACACTTGTAGTTCTTTTAGGAGATTTTCATGGCTAAAATCATGTCTCTTTCTCAACCACTCCTTCATCCAGATGCCACGTCCCCTTCTCCGTTTATTGCCTTTACTAATTTTGTTACTATTTCCATCGGACGCACACGTAATTTTAATATCTACACAAGCCGCTTCGGACATCTTCACATCACAGTACAAACTAACAACTAATGTTTGCGCAAATTTGTTGCAGGGTGTGTGGGCGTGCGTGTTGTGTTGTACAACAGAAGTTTGCGCAAATTGTTTGATCGTGTATGGGGCGCTTAAAAAAGTAATATTGGAATAAGTACGCGCTGATCACACATGTATCATACGTGATTAGCTGACAATCAGTTATAATGTTTAACAAATCAACGTTAGTATCATGCAACATCAAACACTTATTTGAGTAACACTAGTGAAACTTTTCGCATGTGATTGGTATCAGAGAATGCCCTTTTGGAGGATCCCTTAAGGAAGCCTTGAGAAAGGTGACCTTAAGGAAATGACTCTGACGGTAACATCAATCTCAAGGAGTCTTTCAGATTGGAGGATTGGAGGTTTTGTAGTGTTTTGATTTGAAGCCTCAAGGCTTCCCTTGTCAAGGTTTCCTCAAGGTGTCCTCAAGAAATGTCTTCGAATTCCACCCTTAATCCTTTGATAAGCTGTATCTACTTTTCCTAATTTCAGACACTTTTCTATACCTGCACATTTCTCTATCAACCACTCTTGTATCGCTTCCTTGCACTTCTTATTAACCTCATTTCTCAGACATCTGTATTCTGCTTTCCCCTTTACATCTCTTACATTCTCGTGTTTTCACCCTTCATCCATTAATTCTAGTATATCCTGAGTGATCCATGGTTTTCTACCTATTCTTTCTTTCCTACCAATGTTTTCTTTTGCAGATTTTGTTATTTCATTCTTCAAAAGTGCCCATTTGTCTGCAATTGAAGTTTGTTTAGGGTTTTCATTAGTCCTTCCTTTATACTCTTCTTGAATCTTTCGTTTACATCCTACTCTCTCAGTCTGTCTATTTGACTTTTCTTCAGTTTCTTCAACTTTAATCTGCATTTCATAACAACCAGATTGTTGTCACAGTTTATGTCAGCACCGGGATATGTTTTGAAATCCAAAATCTGGTTTCGAAATCTCTGCTTGACCATAATGAAGTCGATTTGGTAATGCCCTGTATCTCCTGGTGTCGTCCATGTGTATATTCTTCTATTTTGGTTATTGAATAACGTGTTAGCTATGACCAACTCATTCTCGGTGCAGAATTCCATCAGCCTGCTTCCTCGATCATTCCTTTCACCTGATCTGAAATCTCCTATCTTCCCTTCTCTTCCTTTTCCTACCACAGCATTCCAATCTCCCATTGCTTTAACATTTTTATCACCCTTGATATACCTCAGAATTTCATCTATTTCTTCGTAGACCTTATCAACATCTTCATCATCAGCTTGACTGGTGGGCATATAGACTTGTACCACTGTGTTGCATGTAGGTTTTGTATTGATTTTTTGCAACAATAATCCGTTCACTACATTGCTCATAATATTCCACCCGCTGTCCAAGTTTCCTACTTAATGAGACCTACGCCCGCATAGCCGTTGTTTGATTTAGTGCTAATGACCCTATTGTCTCCTGACCAAAAGTCCTGTTCTTCCTGCCAGCGCATTTCACTAATCCCAATCAAATCTAACCTCAACCTATCCATTTCCCTTTCTAAGTTTTTTAACCTTCCACTGCCTAGCAGACTTCTAACATTCCCCACTTTGTAACTTCTTTGATGTTAACCCCCTCTCGAGTAGTCACCACCTGCAGATCCGAAAGGGGGACTAGTTTACCTCCGGATTGGAATATTACAAGGGAGGAGGCCATCATCACATGTAATTATGCATAGAGGGGTGCATATCCTCGGGAAAAGCATTACGGCTGTAGTTTCCCGTTGCTTTCAGCCGTGTAGCAGAACCCAGTGTAGCCATTAATTGGCTAAAGTTATCAACATCTTAACCGTCTGTAAGACGAGTAAAGAATTGATTTATTCTGAAAAGCTGCTACTACCTTTCAGAATAAATTAATAGAGCAATTCTACTAAAAAAATACTAACCTTCTACTAACAACTAAATGCTAAAGAAAAATACTCAAGTTCTAACAACAACAAAATACTACCACTAAAACAGTCTGTCACCAGACACACTCATATGGACCATTGCACACCACAGGCTAATGAAACAATGAACTAGCACTAATAAACAATGTAACTGTCATCAGACATACTCATATGAACCCTCACACATCCCAGGCTAATGAAACAATGAACTAGCACTAATAAACAATGTAACTGTCACCAGACACACTCATATGGACCCTCACACACCACAGGCTAATGAAACACTGAACTAGCAGTAAGAAACAATGTGACTGTCACCAGACACACACAGGGTCAGATGACCTCACTGTTCCACCCCTTTAAACAATAATAACTAAATAACCAGACATACTCATATGGACCCTCACTACCACAGGCTAATGAAACAATGAACTAGCAGCAATAAACAATGTAACTGTCACCAGACACACACAGGCAATTGAAAATGAAATCATTTCACTCACTCTACTTATCCACCTCTGATACCCAAGCCTTTCGTTGCATCTCTACCAACTCATTTATCTAGTATGATTGATAGGGATCCCAGCTGAGGTCTTACTAGATTAGTTTTGGAGGAGACCAAATTCGGGCTTTTACACTTCTACCCGACTTATTATTGAAAATATATGATTTTCATACTTTTCTACGAGCCATTAGGAATTGAAATTACTGTCAATTATCACTGCTGAACCGGAAATATTTGTTATTTTATGTAAATAAAGGGTTTTTATTTCTTGCTCATTCAACGACGGCAGCCATGTTTTAGAGGTGCACGAGGTCTCTTTAACCGTTAAGCAGGCGCACACATTGATGTCACTTCAGTGTTGCCAACATGTGGGATACAAAATGTACCACACAACACATGTTATATTGTAATTATGTGAAAAAGCATTAATTGGCAAAACCATTGGACTGGATAAAGATTATTGATGCGTGACTACCCCCACTGTACGAGACAAAAATCAAGGGTGTATATATTAGCTAATGCAGCCCACAGCAAGAATTATTGGTCTGGCTTCACTCCAGCGTGCTTCTTGCTCGGACGGCCTTGCAGTGATGGTGGGGGAAGACTATATGTCTGTCTCCCTCTCCCGCTTTCTCGTCTTACTCTCTCCCATACTGCCTTTGCTGTGTCGAAGGTCAAACGGTCGCGGTGTGGTGTCTCTTATATTGCTAGCTGTAGTCTCACTTGACATTATTTGATCGCAGCGATTAGTAACGTTTGACTATGGCTAGCGCTGAAAAAATAAGGAGAAGTGGAAGTGCGATTTCTTTTAAGAAAGAGTGGGAACAATAATTATTGTTTTTCATCTCACACAACAGAAACGCGATGTGTGTTATATGCCAATGTGTTATTTGCTTCCGAAAGCATTCACTGAAGCGGCATTTCAATTGGAAACATCAGCAGGAATTTCGGGCTCTCGAGGGCGAAGTGAGGAGGGTTGGGCGTCGGGCCAGCAACCCGTCCCCATAAAACTTTTTTACCACTATAGAATTAACAAGAAAAATTCAGCGACCTGAACCTAACAGTTCTGAACCTGAACTTTAATTTAAATCTCGGCATGGATATGACAGTGATTTGAATATTCCAAAAATGACGCGACTGGGTATCCAGCCACCGATGAAACGGAATTCAATGTTTACTGCAAAAAATATCACTCGGATTGGAACGTGGAATGTGCGATCCTTAAACCAAACAGGCCGGCTTGCACAATTACTCCGTGAATTCGATCTGTATAAATTAGAAATATTGGACCTTTGTGAAGTTCGTTGGACAGGTAGCTGTCAAATAGTTAGTGAAGGTAAAACAATTAAACGTTTAAATTATACGCCAAATCAATACATAAACAAATATATATTATATATATATATTTTTTTTTTTTGCGTATGGCTTTTAGTGCCGGGAGTGTCCGAGGACATGTTCGGCTCGCCAGTTTTGTAGCTGCTTCGAGACGGACACCCAATGGGTGAGCTACAAGTACCGTTGGGGAGGGAAGTTGAAATGGAAGAACGAGGAGTTGGAAGGTAGCGGCTGTGGCCTATAGTTAGGGACCAACCCCGGCATTTGCCTGGAAGGAAGATGGGAAACCACAGAAGACCATCTTCAAGGTTGCCGGCGGGGGTTCCTCAGTGCAAGCCAAATTAAGGTGAAACCGCGAATGGCTCATTAAATCAGTTATGGTTCCTTAGATCGTACCACATTACTTGGATAACTGTGGTAATTCTAGAGCTAATACATGCAAACAGAGTCCCGACCAGAAGTGGAAGGGACGCTTTTATTAGATCAAAACCAATCGGTCGGCTCGTCCGGTCCGTTTGCCTTGGTGACTCTGAATAACTTTGGGCTGATCGCATGGTCCTGGAACCGGCGACGCATCTTTCAAATGTCTGCCTTATCAACTGTCGATGGTAGGTTCTGCGCCTACCATGGTTGTAACGGGATTTAAACGTTTAATTCTAACATCAATACGGATATTTAAAAACATTTGTTTTCAATGGCAAATGTATTTGCATTCTGTAAGGTAAAACAATCCTCTACTCAGGACATAATGATCAACATGTGCGTAGTGTTGGACTAGTGCTTTCATTCGACCCATACTAAAACAACTATTGTACAGGTCTATGCACCAACACAAGATTCAGATGATGAAGACAAGGATGATTTTTATGAGCAGTTGCATGATGAACTTGATGAAATACCCAATCATGATCTTACACTTCTTATGGGTGATATGAATGCGTTACTCAGCAATGACCGTAATGGATTTCAACATGTTGTTGGACCCTTTGCGACAGCACAACGCACGAATGATAATGGTGAATGTTTCAGATTATTCTGTAGTCTCCACAGACTCTGTATAGGCAACAGTTTCTTTCAGCATAAAACGATACATAAGAAGTTCACCTGATGGGAATACTTTAAATGAAATTGATTACGTTTGTATAAATAAACTAAACCTACGTGCAGCACAGTGGTACAAGTCTATATGCCTACCAGTCAAGCTGATGATGAGGATGTTGAAAAGGTCTACGAAGAAATAGATGACATTCTGAGGTATATCAAAGGTGATGAAAATGTTATAGTAATGGAAGATTGGAATGCTGTGGTAGGAAAAGGGAGAGAAGGGAAGATAGTAGGAGATTTCGGATTAGGTGAAAGGAATGATCGAGGAAGCAGGCTGATGGAATTCTGCACCGAACATGAGTTGGTCATAGCTAACACCTTACTCAATAACCACAATAGAAGAATATACACATGGATGAGACCAGGAGATACAGGGCGTTACCAAATCGACTTCATTATGGTCAAGCAGAGGTTTCGAAACCAGATTTTGGATTGTAAGACATATCCTGGTGCTGACATAAACTCTGACCACAATCTGGTTGTAATGAAATGCAGATTAAAGTTGAAGAAACTGAAGAAAAGTCAAAAGCCAAAAAGGTGGGCAATAGACAGACTGAAAGTAAAGGATGTAAACGAAAGATTCAAGAAGAGTATAAAGGAAGGACTAATCAAAACCCCCAAACAAACTTCAATTGCAGACGAATGGGCACTTTTGAAGAATGAAATAACAAAATCCGCAGAAGAAAACATTGGTAGGAAAGAAAGAATAGGTAGAAAACCGTGGATCACTCAGGATATACTAGAATTGATGGATGAAAGGCGGAAACACAAGAATCTTAAGAGATGAAGAGGGGAAAGCAGAATACAGACGTCTGAGAAATGAGGTTAACAAGAAGTGCAAGGAAGGGAAAGAAGAATGGTTGAAAGAGAAATGTGCAGGTATAGAAATGTGTCTGAAATTAGGAAAAGTAGACACAGCTTATCGAAGGATTAAGAATACTTTTGGGGAAAAGAAGACTAAGTGCTGTAATATTAAGGACACAAATGGAAAGCCTCTAACAGATAGGGAAGAAAAGCTTGAGAGATGGAAAGCTTACATAGAGTGCTTGTATAAGGGAAAGAAGATTGAGAATCATGTAATGGAAAGGGAAGAGGAAATTGATGAGGATGCAAAAGGAGATTTAATATTGAGATCAGAATTTGACAGAGCATTAGAGGACTTGGGCAGGAACAAAGCACCAGGCATAGATGATATACCGATTGAGTTGCTACGCTGCATAGGAGATGAAGGTCTGATCAGGTTATTTCACTTGGTGTGTAGGATTTATGAGACAGGTGAGGTACCCCCTGATTTCAAGAAGAATGTTATCATCCCTATACCAAAGAAAGTGGGAGCTGACAGATGTGAAGATTACCGTACAATCAGCTTGATTACTCATGCTTCAAAGATCCTGTCTAGAATAATTTACAAGAGGATTGAAAGCCAGATCGAAACGGAGTTGGGTGAAGACCAGTTTGGTTTCAGGAGAAATGTAGGAACAAGGGAAGCTGTACTAAGTCTTAGGCTGATTTTGGAAGGTAGAATAAGGAAAGATAAGAGAACGTTCATGGCATTTGTAGACTTAGAAAAGGCTTTTGATAACGTTGATTGGACTAAATTGTTTGACATTTTGAAATCTATTGGAATAAAGTACAGGGATAGGAGGGTGATATACAATCTATACAGAAACCAGACAGCAGTCATTCGAGCTGAAGGATATGAGAGAGAAGCTGGTATTCAGAAAGGTGTAAGGCAAGGCTGCAACTTATCACCCATACTTTTCAATCTTTACATTGAACAAGCAATGAAGGAAATTGGAGAAAAATTTAAAGTGGGAGTGAAGATTCAAGGAGAAATAATTTCAACTCGGAGATTTGCTGATGACATCGTCATCTTGGCCGACAAGCCTGAGGATTTGAATGAGTTTTTGAATGGTATGGATTCCGTCTTACGGAAGGAATTCATGATGAAAATTATTAAATGTAAAACAAAAATACTGGAATGCAGCCGAAATAAATCAGAAACCTCTATGGAGATCAAATTGGCAGGTGAAAAGCTGAAGGAAGTAGGAGACTTCTGTTACTTAGGAAGTAGAATAACTAGTGATGGACGAAGCAAAGAGGATATAAAAAGTAGGTTGGCTCAGGCAAGGAAAGCCTTTCTACAAAAAAGGAATCTGTTGACATCGAATATAGATTTAGGTATTAGGAAGTCATTTTTGAAAGCCTTTGTCTGGAGCGTGGCGCTGTATGGAAGTGAAACTTGGACTATTGGTGCAGCAGAAAAGAGGAGAATTGAGGCTTTTGAAATGTGGTGTTACAGGAGAATGATGAAGATCAGATGGGTAGATAGGGTTACAAATGAAGAGGTTTTAAGACTAGTGGGAGAGGAGAGATGTTTCTGGTGACTGCTAATGAAGAGAAGAGAAGAGATAGGTTAGTAGGGCACATACTAAGACACCCAGGAATAGCAAGCTTAGTCATGGAAGGAAGGGTCGAGGACAAGAACTGTAGGGGTAGACCACGGTTAGAATATGTTAAACAGATTGCCTCGGATGTAGGGTGTGGTAGCTATGTAGAGATGAAACGATTATCTCAGGACAGGGACGCATGGAGGGCTGCATCAAACCAGTCAAAAGGCTGAAAACTCAAACAACAACAACAAATAGTCGATGGAAGTCATCTTTGCGAGATACAAGAAGCTATCGTGCTGCGGATGTTGGGTCGGGTCAGATCATTTGTTGGTCCGAGCGGACTTGAAAGTTAAGTTTAAATTGCAGCAACGCCAGCAACCTAAGCGACTGTTCGATGTGGCAAAGCTAAATGACAAGGAAGTAGAAAATTCATTCGTAATCAGTCTTACAAATAGATTCCAGGCACTTCAAAATCTACCTGATGATGTTGCAATACAATGGTCTATCTTCAAGGATTCTGTGAGTACATGTGCTGAACAGACTGTTGGACGACGGAGAGGAACACAGAAAGAGATCGAACTTGGCATCTGATGGATGAAAGAAAGATGGTAAAGCAACAGTGTGAACAAGCTAAAGATCAAGAAGAGCTTCAAGTAGCTAGACAAAAATATGCTGAGTTAGACCGCCGAGTAAAAAGCAGTTGTAGAACCGTCAAAAAGAAGTGGTTTAAACGGAAAGGTAAAGAGGCTCAAAATGCTGCCTCTCGAAATGACACCAGAACATTGTACTGTATTGTCCGAGAACTTACTGGAGCCCATAGTTGTTCAAACAGCCCCATAAAGGATAAAAATGGCAAACTTCTGCTCACAAGAGATGAACAATCTGCCTGATAGGTTGAGTACTTTAAAGAAACCTTAAACCAGCCAAACACACTTAATGCTTACAACTTCGAAAATGAGCCAAAAATGCAAGAGCTAATGGTAAAAACAGGTGATATTACAGAAGCAGAGGTGTGCGCCGCAATCAAAATACAGTACTTAAAAACAACAAGGCAGCTGGTTCGGATGAAATCTCAGCAGAGATTCTAAAATATGGAGGTCCAGCATTAATTCATCACCTTCCTAAACTCTGCAATAACTGTTGGCAAACAAGACAAGTTCCAGAAGACTGGAGATGTGGCATCATCATGAAACTACCAAAGAAAGGAAATCTAACTGAATGTACAAATTGGAGAGGTATCACTCTTCGCTTGGTGCCAGGCATAGTCTTCTGCCTCATTCTTCTAAAACGGATACAAGAAGCAGCAGATTGTCGACTGCGAGAAAAACAGGCTGGCTTTCGAAGAGGGAGATCCTGCTCTGAACAAATATTTATTCTACGAAATGTAATAGAACAATGGATAGAATTTAACTGTCTGTTGTACCTAAACTTCGTTGATTTCAGAAAAGCTTTTGACAGTATACACCTTCACTGAGGAATATTGTGAGCCTATATGGAATTCCGTACCATCTCATCGATGTTTTCAAAAACCTCTATCTACCTAGGTAGACTCGAGTTGTTGTATAAGAACAGAAGATAGGAACACCCCTTTCTTTAGCATTCTCACAGGCGTCGGACAAGGATGCATATTGTCACCATTTCTATTCATATAGGTCATAGATTTTGTAATGAAAAAAGCTATGGACAATCCCAATATGGGGATACTTTGGAATGAGCAATCTAGGCTAACAGATCTGGATTTTGCTGATGACATCGTCCTGGCAGAATCACCACAAAGTTTACAATTAATGACAACCAAGCTGGATGGAATGGCCAGTTCTGCTGGACTACAGATAAATGGTGACAAGACAAATACAATGTGCATAAAATGTGGGAATGTATCTACACAAATTATAGTGCAACAGAAGATTCTACAGGATGTTGACCGATTTTCATATCTCGGCAGCCTTATCTGTAGTAATGGGGACATACATGTAGACATCAGCAGCAGAATTGGAAAAGCTTCGGCAGTCTTTCAATGAATGCGAACTAAAGGGCAATTAGACTCTATAAGTATGTCCACAAAGATTCGGCTATATTCCTCTTATCATCTTACCGATCGCCATATATGCATGTGAGACCTAGAAAATATCAGTAAAATCAGCACACAAGCTCAACGTTTTTCACCAACGATGCTTGAGGCGAATTTTGAAAATCAGTTATCGTGACCACATAACAAGTACTGAGAAGAACTGGTCTACGCAGCCTGCATGAAATCGTTGCTCAGAGAAGAATGAAGTTCGCGGGACATGTTCTACGTATGAATGACAGAAGGATATACCCAAATCAGCTTTGTTGTGGAAACCAACGGAAGGATACCGAAGTAGAGGAAGACCTCGTAACATCTGGAAACGAACTTTTGCAAAGGATCTTGAATGTGTGGATATGAACTGGGAGGAAGCTGAAAACCTGGCAGCTGATAGAGTTAGCTGGAGGAAACTTGTTGCCCGGTATGCTAACTAGCATTGGAGGAACTAAGTCTAAGTAAGAAATCAACACTAGAAATAGGTACTGCTCTCGTATCTCGTTTTCTTGCAAATGTTTGTTGTTTTAATTACATTCTGTTAAAATGGCTTTCGTATCTTAAACAATATGGTTTTTAATTGACAGGAACTTGGAATTTCGAATCCGACCTTACGAGCAAGCTACAAATTGCGAATAGCTAAAATCGCCAAGCCTTTTTCAGAAGTGGATTTTGTAACAGGATGCCTAATCGTTGCCGCGGAACAACTATGCTCGTTGGAAGTTCAGCAGTTCCAGGATATTTCACTGTCGTGTCTCACAATAGCGCACATTTGGCGGCTTCGGTGGCGTAGTTGGTAGCATGCTGAGCTTTTATACCCAAGGTCGCGGGTTCAACTCCGGCCAAAGTTGTCGGTTGTTTTAAGAGCATTAAAAATCCCTCAGTATGCCTTCCTTTGGACGGGAATTTAAGCCAGCGGTCCCATGTCATAGATTTATGGCATGAAAAGAACTACACTTGTGTGAAGGCAACATTTGTAGGTTAGGTTTGATTAATGCTCTTAAGTTCCAACTTTTGTCACCAGGCGCTGGTTACGATGGCTTCTAGTAGTAGCCAAGTTCACAGCTAGGTGTCATGGATGGTAGCATTTGGTAGCGAAAGTAGGAACTACTTGAAATAATCGTTTGCAGTCCTTACTTGTATTAAAAACACTAATACAGTCATCACAATTAACACCGGTTATCAGACAGATTCTACACACCCAAAGTACACGGGGCTACATGACTGCATTCTCGCAGCCCCTAAACTAAGAAACCAACTACAATAGCGTGCCACATTGCCGACTTACCTGAGGATGTCCAAAGACAATTAATGGAAAGATGTGTCAAGTTCATTTCATTTTCAATTGTCTTGGTTGAATCGATGGACATAACGAATGTAGCACAACAGACTTTTTTGTGCGGGGCGTCGATAGTGAACCTAAAGTTACGGAGGAGTTGTAGGACATCATACCACTCAAAGACACAACAGGCGAAGATATTTTTCAGGCTGTGGAGGACGCTATTGATTCCGTGCGATTGCAGTGGCAACGCTTATTTACTACAACAAATTGGCGGTGCGCCATCCATGCAGGGGTCGAAAATCGGTTTTATCACTCGTCTTCAAGATAAGTTGGATAGTTTGAACGTAAAGTTGTACGCAATACACTTCTTTATTCATCAGGAGACACTTTGCGCGAAAGTAGCAAAGCTCGGTGACGTTATGCAAGTGGTAGTTCACATTGTAAATTTAGTTCGGCAGCATGGCCTGAATAATCGCCGATTCAAAGAATTTCTAGCATCTGTAGATGCTGAAGATTTTGTTGTGCCCTACCATTGTGAAGTGAGATGGCTCAGCAGAGGTGAAGTATTCCACAGGTTTTTATTTTAAGAGAGGAAATCAGTCTGTAACCTTTCATACTTCATTCAGGGTAGTGGTTGTTATTACACAATAAGGGATATTTTATTTTCATTGCATATAAGACAGACAATCCTTCCAACATAGTATAGCATCTTTTTATGTATCCAGGAAACAACCATCAGATTCCCAATCCAACCTAATGGGCTATGTCCACTTTTTCTCATAAACACTTCCTTTCCTCCTAACAGAAAAAAATCTTTCTTATTTATTTCAATCTACCCAGCAAGATACTATCAGACTTCCACTGTCACAACAAGTCTCTCTTAATAATCATAACCAATCTCATCTGCTTCTCCTTTCTCTTCTTCAGTTTTTCCCATGGAAGAAACTGAAGGAGAGGAAGGAGGTGAAAGAAAGGAAAAGGTAGAAGAGAAAGGAGAAATGGATAAGGGAGAAGGTGAAATGGAAGAACGTAAAAAAGTAAGCGATCTATAAAGGTGACACCAGTGATAAGTTTATTCTCATAACCATTCTCGATATGCTGTGTCAGGTCCAGAATTTGGCTGCAACATGATTTCCCTGGTCTAAATCCAGCTTTATCTTGAATTAGCCGGTTATCAATGAATGTTGCAATTCTTTCAAGGATCAACCTTTCATATGCCTTGTATAGGTGGGAAAGGAGAGAGACAGGACGGAAGTTATTTGCATCCATAGGTTCCTTGCCTGGTTTTAGCAGTGCGACCACATGAGCTTTCCTCCACTGCTTTGGTAAGTGCAGGGTCTCAATGCATCTTATATTCAATGAAAATAAAATATCCCTTATTGTGTAATAACAACCACTACCCTGAATGAAGTTTGAAAGGTTACAAGTCTATTCATTGCCATGCTTGGTAAGCGAGAGCCTAAAATTTCTGATCCTCATTGGATAGCAGACCTAGCGTTTTTGACCGATATTACAGGGCACCTCAACGATTTAAATATGTCAATGCAAGGTAGGGATCACTTGATTATGGACTTCTGTGATAAAATTATGGCTTTTAAAATGAAGCTTCAATTGTCGAAAGCCCAATTCGAAATCTGGAATACAGTGCATTTCCCAAACCTGGAATCTGTCCATGAAGAAGCTCACTTTGACCAGTAAGTGAGTGTTATTGAGGACTTGCTGAAAGAGTTTTCTACCAGATTTCTAGAACTTGCAAAACTTCAACCTGTTTTTGATTTGTTTGTCAAGCCATTTTCAATCTCTGTAACTGAGGTACCACATGAGTTTCAAATGGAGCTTATACATTTGCAATGTAACACTAGACTTACAGATATTTTTAGCTCTGTGAAAAATTTGCCCGTTTCTACTCAAAATTACCGCAGCAATAATATCCAAAATTGCAAAAGTGTTATCAATGTTTGGAGCAACGTATGTCTGTGAAACATATTTCTCTGTATTGAAAGTAAGAAAATTGCAGTATCACGCTCTGATGTCGGATGATAACCTGCGAAACAGCCTCCGGTTGATTGTCTCACAAGCAATCTTCCCGAACATTGAACATATTGTAAATATGAAAACAAATTGAAACCAAGGAAAATAAAAATGTGACCAAAATTGCATTGTTTTAAAATATGAGTCTCATGATACCTTATCAATATTTCTGATTGTTTTAATTCTGGCCACCTCGTGGTGTAGTGGCTAGCATTCTTGGATGTTGCCCTGGAGGTCGGGTTTGAATCCCTGCACTGCCAAGAAATATAATTCTGGTCTGAGGGCTGGAACTGGGTTCACTCAGCCTCATGAGGCAAATCTGAGAAAAGGTGGGTTCGATTCCCATCTCAGCCATCTTGGAAGTAGTTTTCTGTGGTTTCCCACTTCTACTCCAGGCAAATGCCGGGATGGCTCCTAAATTAAGGCCACGGCCGCCTCCTTCCCAGTCCTCACCTGGATTACAAATCTTTCTTTATTCTTTATTCGTGTCAGAAGTATAAATATTAATATTGAATACAGAATATCTACATTTCTACTATACATACACACATCAAAAAAAGTTTTGCATCACCTCGGTTCCCAGATCTCCGGCATATAGACGTTGACTGTGTATATTGTATCCAAGATACAGTCCCTTTGACTGTTCATGGATGTCACTAAAACTGCTCAAAGATGTAAACAACCATGCATGAGCAGGGCCTATTAGACGGAGGGGGTACGACAGCCGATCAGTTCCAGTCATTCCACCAGGACGAAGGTACGCTGCTCATGTTGTCTGTAGTTCTACCATGCCTAGAAGGTCAATACCGCAGTTCGATCGCGTCCGCATTGTTACTTTGTGTCAAGAAGGGCTC
This sequence comes from Meconema thalassinum, assembly GCA_946902985.2. Taxonomy (NCBI): domain Eukaryota; kingdom Metazoa; phylum Arthropoda; class Insecta; order Orthoptera; family Tettigoniidae; genus Meconema; species Meconema thalassinum. The sequence goes on from OX336388.2 coordinate 1,566,300,063, forward strand.
TCAACAAGGGAAGTTTCCAGGCGTCTCAGAGTGAACCAAAGCGATGTTGTTCGGACATGGAGGAGGTACAGAGATACAGGAACTGTCGATGACAGGCCTCGCTCAGGCCGCCCAAGGGCTACTACTGTAGTGGATGACCGCTACTTACGGATTGCCGCTCGGAGGAACCCTGACAGCAATGCCACCATGTTGAATAATGCGTTTCGTTCAGCCACAGGACGTCGTGTTTCAACTCAAACTGTGCGCAATAGGCTGCATGATGCGCAACTTCACTCCCGACGTCCATGGCGAGGTCCAGCTTTGCAACCCCGACACCATGCAGCGCGGTACACATGGGCCCAACAACATGCTGAATGGACCCCACGGAATTGGCATCACGTTCTCTTCACCGATGAGTGTCGCATATGCCTTCAACCAGACAATCGTCGGAGACGTGTTTGGAGGCACCCTGGTCAGGCTGAACGTCTTAGACACACTGTCCAGCGAGTGCAGCAAGGTGGTGGTTCCCTGATGTTTTGGGGTGGCATTATGTGGGGCCGACGTACGCCACTGGTGGTCATGGAAGGCTCCGAAACGGCTTTACGATACCTGAATGACATCCTCCGACCCATAGTGCAACCATATCGGCAGAATATTGGAGAGGCATTTGTCTTCATGGACGACAATTCTCGACCTCATCGTGCACATCTTGTGAATGTGTTCCTTCAAGATAACGACATCGCTCGACTACAGTGGCCAGCATGTTCGCCAGACATGAACCCTATCGAACATGCCTGGGATATGTTGAAAAGGGCTGTTTATGGACGTCTTGACCCACCAACCACTCTGAGAGATTTACGCCGAATTGTCGTTGAGGAGTGGGACAATTTGGACCAACAGTGTCTTGATGAACTTGTGGATAGTATGCCACGACGAATACAGGCATGCATCAATGCAAGAGGACGTGCTACTGGGTATTAGAGGTAGTGGTGTGTACTGCAATCTGGACCACAAATGCTGAAAGTCTAGCTGTATGATGGTACAACATGCAATGTGTGGGTCTCATGAGCAATAAAACGAGCTGAAATGTTGTTTGTGTTGATCTCTATTCCCTTTGTATTTAAAGGTTCCGGAACTCTTGGAACCGAGGTGATGCAAAACTTTTTTTGATGTGTGTATATACAGGTCTATTATACAAAACAAATCAAATATTGAGCAACAAATTTGAGAGCTAGATGATTTTTGCCCAGTATTGGGCGACGTCAATAGTGCTGGAGGAGGCTGCAATCAAATTTTTCATAGTGCACTTTGAAGGACATAAGTCACACTGACATAAATGTTGGATTGTCTGCAGCTCTCCAGTCACAGAGTGATGAGTCGCTTGAGAAACCCCACCTCGGCAGATTTACTCTTGTTCTGCCGACTCCTGTACGGAGTCTGTTATGAGCTTTCCAGGTTGTCCACTTCTCCTGGTGTCCACATGGAAGACTTTTCTTCGGCTCCATCCAGTTGGAAAGGTGGTTAGTTCTTTCTTTCCACATCTTGATCCTAGCATTCTCTTCTTTCCCTGCTTTCCCTTGAACCTTAACTGATGTGCGGAGAAAACACTTTCTAGATTTCAGCCTCCTTGTGGCAGGATGGTATCCATAGAGGGGATGTGCTTCTGAAGTAGATGATTGGAGCCTCTCTTTGTTAGCTGCTACCTCCCTATGAATCTCACCAGGAGCAATACCAGCTAGAAGTTGAATCTTCTCAATAGGTGTTGGTTTTAAGCATCCTGTAATGATCCTGCAACTTTCGTTGAGAGCGATGTTGATATGCTTCGCATGGGCTGATCTGTACCAAACCGTGGAGGCATATTCGCCTTCAGAGTAGCATAGAGATAGAGCTGATGTTCTGATTGTTTGTGGTTGTGTTTCCCAACTGGTTCCTGACAATTTGCGTAGGATGTTGTTTCTAGCAGCTATGTTATGTTTTAAGTTTTGGCAATGTTTCTTGTATGTTAATGTGCGATCCGGCATAACTCCCAAGTACTTTGGTGTAAAGCAATGTGCCAGTAAACTCCTTTTCCAGAATACATTGAGCTTCTGAGAGTCCTATACATGCCGTAAATGGAAGGCGCAAATTTGGGTCTTAGCTGGATTTGGTTTCAGGTGTATGAAAACATGTTTTTTTTTTAATAGTTGTGTGCTTGAAAGGAGACTAGTTTTTTAAAATGTATTTTGACAGGCAATGAATGGAGGCCTGCTCACAAGCGGATAGATGATAATTAATAAATTAATAGTGTTGAAGATATAAGAGTTGTGTGTCCTGTGTCTTTGTGTGCATTCAAGGAAGCATATTGCCCCACTACCTGAGCTGATAAATTATAAGTGGTTAATGTAGCCCAACAAGGGGTAAGTTGAGAGAATTATTACAATTAACACCCAACTGTGGGGCATGTTGTTGTTGGACTAAGACAACATCGACAGGTGGATTATATTACAATTTATTACAATGGTGCCCAACTGTGTGGCATGTTGCTGGGTCAACCCCTAACCAACTGTTTGATTAACAGAATTATTACAGTTGTAAGTGCAAGATCATCAGCATAGATAAAACTTTTAGTGCCTTCTGGCAATGGCTGGTCAATTGTGTAGATGTTGAAAAGAATAGGAGCCAATACACTGCCTTGAGGGAGACCATTCCTTTGATTTCTCCTTCTACTTCGGCGTCCTTGAAATTCAACACAAAAAAAAGCGACGATTTTCCAGGAGAGTAGCTATCATCTTGGTTACCTTTATGTCTTTAATCATTCTATTGAACTTGTGTAATAATATTCTATGATTAACCGTATTGTCGGCAGCGGATAGATCCACAAATGCCACAACATTGATCTTCTTCATCTCAAAACCGTCCTCAATGTGCTGAGTCAAATGTAGAACCTGTGCCGTGCAGCTCTTACCTGGGCGGAAGCCACACTGCTGAGGGATTAGTACTTGGTCTACTACTCCCATTAAGCGGTTAAATATCATCCTTTCCATTATTTTGTATAGGTGACAGAGTAAGGAGATTTGTCTAAAATGTTTAGGGTCCGAAGGTTCCTTTCCAGGTTTCAAAAATGCGATCACCCTGGGTTTTCTCCATATTTTAGGAATTTTCTGAGAAGAAAAACAATTGTTGAAGAAGTTCAGAAGTCATACCTGTGTAGTTGAGCTAAAGTGTTTTATTTACTCTATTGTGATGTCATCTAATCCTGCCTCTTTTCCATTTTTGCCACTTAGAATTGTCTTCCGTAATTCCTTCATTTCAAATGGCCGGGATAGGTTACTGGACTTCATTTCTTCATTTTTCAGGGCATTGTATTCCATTTTCCTTGTTTGGTGATTGGTTTTCCCATTGATGACAAGCTGATTTGCAATTTGATTTGCCGTAACATTTGCATGGATTGGTCCTTTGGTTGGATCGTTGTTAAGTCGCTTGAGAAGCTTCCAAGCCTTTCTACTGTCCCTTGACATGTCTGTTTCCTCCATGAGTTTGATCCAAGCATCTTTCTTTGCCTCTGCAATTGAGGAAAGCAATTCCCTTCCAGTTGAGACGGTGTCTTCACATAGCGGATCTTCCTGAAATAATGAAATGTGTATTCATTTGAGCGGCTGTATCTGAAGTTAGGCCTTGTATATAATTAGCTCTACATCCCCGTGGTATGGAACTTCCTTCACAGCTTCAACAAACTGATCATAATCCTCTGGTGTTGGATGGATATCTGATATGATTGTATCAAGAGTCGAGCTGAACTTCTGCCAGTCTGCTTTTTTGAAATTATATCTCCTTCGAAAAGGAGTCTATTGGTCTAATTGCTGAGAAGAGTTGACACATTATGGGCCGGTGTTGGGTATTTGGAATGGGATTACACATTGATTTCATACATAGCTGTGCCACGTGCTCACCTGCAAATATCAGGTCTGGGTTGAAGCCTCGTCGCCACCTACTGCTGTTAAAGGATGGAGGTAGTTTGGGGTCATGAATAAGTTGTAATTGGAGGTCATCAGCCCATTCTAACACAGCCTCTCCATTATTATCATCTTCTGTATATCCCCATGCGCTACTGTGGCTGTTGAAGTCTCCAACTACAAAGTTTGTCTTTTGCTTGTAGTAGTTGTTTTGAATTTGGAAGGAGAAATTAACATTTGGTGGTTTGTAGACACCCAAGACGGTGCAGTTTCTGAGTTCCACAGTTATTATCTCGATTTGATTTTCGATGGTGACTGCAACAGACAGAATTTGTAGATCTGGTTTGACAAATACAGCGCTGCCATTCTGTCTGTGGGGAATTTTGGCCACAAGTCTCATCCCCGCTATTTCAGGTCGCCGTAGTTGCTCATCTCTGTGGGTTTCTTGAAGACATAATACACACATCAAAAAAAGTTTTGCATCACCTCGGTTCCCAGATCTCCGGCATATAGACGTTGACTGTGTATATTGTATCAAAGATACAGTCCCTTTGACTGTTCATAGATGTCACTAAAACTGCTCAAAGATGTAAACAACCATGCATGAGCAGGGCCTATTAGACGAAGGGGGTACGACAGCCGATCAGTTCCAGTCATTCCACCAGGACGAAGGTACGCTGCTCATGTTGTCTGTAGTTCTACCATGCCTAGAAGGTCAATACCGCAGTTCGATCGCGTCCGCATTGTTACTTTGTGTCAAGAAGGGCTCTCAACAAGGGAAGTTTCCAGGCGTCTCAGAGTGAACCAAAGCGATGTTGTTCGGACATGGAGGAGGTACAGAGATACAGGAACTGTCGATGACAGGCCTCGCTCAGGCCGCCCAAGGGCTACTACTGTAGTGGATGACCGCTACTTACGGATTGCCGCTCGGAGGAACCCTGACAGCAATGCCACCATGTTGAATAATGCGTTTCGTTCAGCCACAGGACGTCGTGTTTCAACTCAAACTGTGCGCAATAGGCTGCATGATGCGCAACTTCACTCCCGACGTCCATGGCGAGGTCCAGCTTTGCAACCCCGACACCATGCAGCGCGGTACAGATGGGCCCAACAACATGCTGAATGGACCCCACAGAATTGGCATCACGTTCTCTTCACCGATGAGTGTCGCATGTGCCTTCAACCAGACAATTGTCGGAGACGTGTTTGGAGGCACCCTGGTCAGGCTGAACGTCTTAGACACACTGTCCAGCGAGTGCAGCAAGGTGGTGGTTCCCTGATGTTTTGGGGTGGCATTATGTGGGGCCGACGTACGCCACTGGTGGTCATGGAAGGCTCCGAAACGGCTTTACGATACCTGAATGACATCCTCCGACCCATAGTGCAACCATATCGGCAGAATATTGGAGAGGCATTTGTCTTCATGGACGACAATTCTCGACCTCATCGTGCACATCTTGTGAATGCGTTCCTTCAAGATAACGACATCGCTCGACTACAGTGGCCAGCATGTTCGCCAGACATGAACCCTATCGAACATGCCTGGGATATGTTGAAAAGGGCTGTTTATGGACGTCTTGACCCACCAACCACTCTGAGATATTTACGCCGAATTGTCGTTGAGGAGTGGGACAATTTGGACCAACAGTGTCTTGATGAACTTGTGGATAGTATGCCACGACGAATACAGGCATGCATCAATGCAAGAGGACGTGCTACTGGGTATTAGAGGTAGTGGTGTGTACTGCAATCTGGACCACAAATGCTGAAAGTCTAGCTGTATGATGGTACAACATGCAATGTGTGGGTCTCATGAGCAATAAAACGAGCTGAAATGTTGTTTGTGTTGATCTCTATTCCCTTTGTATTTAAAGGTTCCGGAACTCTTGGAACCGAGGTGATGCAAAACTTTTTTTGATGTGTGTATATCACAAGTGTGTGTTTGGCGAATCTGATATAATATTACTTCTTTAGATGTAGATAAGCCTTCAATATTTACAGATATAATGGTTTTTATCTTGATAAAGACCTTTCTGTAATGAGTGTTTGAGTCATGATACACACTAATACATGTGGAACGTGGGTTGGCGACCACGGGGCCCCAGCTGAGTCCGGCATTGCTTCCACTTACATGTGCCGGGCTCCTCTCCGTCTTCTTTCCTGTCGACCTCACTTGGTCAACTCTTGTTCTCTTCCGACCCCGGCGGTATTAGGGTATCCGAGGCCTAGGGAGTCTCTTCCTCTCCCGCTTTAATTGGCCCTTGTCTCATCTTTCCTGGTACCCTTCTTCTGGGAGGGGTCAGTCTTCTTTTTCTTTTCCTGTTTTCTCCTGCCTTCTGCTCAAGGCCCTCAAGGAGTTAGGGTGTATGTAGCCCCACCACTTCTGGTGCACCCTAGAAAGTACTACACCCTCAGGGGCTCACGGCTGGTGAGTTCGGGAGTTGGCGACCCCGAGGGATTCCTGAGCTGGGTCCGTTTTCCCCTTTTGTCCCTTACCTTTGAGGCGGACCCTCTCCACTCTCCCCTCACGGTCACGTAAAACTACAATCTTCCTTTTTCCTCTTTTCATTATATTTCCTTTTCTCTTTAAGATTCCCGCACTGTTTTTGTTACTTGGTTCCCCGTGTATCTCAAGTTCCCTTTAGCGATATTTTTGTAGGTATTTTTAATCTACGTTGCATTTTGTAAGTTTTTTCGATCTAAATTACATCTTGCGATTGTTTTCAACCTCAATTGCATTTTGTAAAGATTGACAGTCTAAATTGCTTTTTAGTAAGTCTTTCAATATGGTGGGGGGACCTTTGTGAGTATTTTGAATTTCAATTGCATTTTGTAAGTATTTTCAACCAAAACCGCATTTTGCAAGAATTTTAAATCTAAATTGCATTTTGTTTGGTGGGCTTTTTGCAAATATTTTGATTCTCAATTGCATTTTGTGGGTATTTTGAATCTAAATTACATTTTTTCAAGTATTTTAAATCTAAATTGCATTTTGTAAGAAATGTCAATTCACATGACTCGTTTGAATCTACCGTGCATTTTGTAAGCATTTTCAATTACAATTGCATTTTGTAAGTATTTTGAATTTCAGTTGCACTTTGTGAATAATTTGGATTGGAACTGGGATCTTTCAATCGGAATTGCATTGTGTATTTCAATTTCAATTGCATTTTGTAAGTATTTTGAACCTCAATTGCATTTTGTACGTATTTTCGATCTCATTTGCATCATGTAAGTATTTTGAATTTCAGTTGCATTTTGTAAGTATTTCGACGCTACATTGCATTTTGTACGTATTTTGAACCTAGCCTACATTTTGTGGGTATTTTTCAATCTATTCTTTTTTGCATTTTTTCGTTCTAAATTCCCTTTCGTCAGAGCATTTTGTGAGTTGTTTCAATCTGAGTTCCTCTTACGTATTTTCCGTCTCACTTAATTTTCGTTCTAGTTTCCATTTCATTATCATTTTCGCTATCACCCAGATCATTAGGGGCCGATAACCTAGATGTTAGGCCCCTTAAAACAACAATTATCATCATCATCATCATCACACTAATACAGCCACGACAATTACACAGTTTATCAGACAAATGCTATACACACACACCCAAGTACATGGGGCTACAAGACCACAATGTCGCAAAGGCTCTACATCAATCAACAGCAAAATGTTTTAATGCTAAGCATGTAATGTTCAAGTGCCGGTACGCATAGAAACACGCGAACAAAATGTAGATGTTTCAGACAACCAACACATTGGAAGAACAGTTTGTTTGTGAGGTAACATTATGTCCGGTGCGAAGGCAATTCCAACTTGACTTGGTCCAACGCGCCGGCAGTCAAGGCAGGCAGCCCAGCCAAGAGAGGCAGAAACCAGCCTACCGGAGTGCGGCGCAGCACAGCTGGCACACCGAGCGTGCAAAGGCTGGCCGCCCCTGGTCTCGGCAAAAACCATTGGTCTGGCTGAAAATTATTGATTGTGTTTTTGGGTAATTTTAGTCTTACCATAGCGGATGGGAGGATGTAGATCAGATGTTATTTAAAAAAACTGGTGCACTCCGATGTCTGTGTGTGTCAAAACCTAGTGGTGCATACAGTATATGACTAACATGACCCTACTGTCGACCAAATTATTTTGTTCACTCGAGTTTGAAGGTTGTTTGTGACGTAACCAATAGACCTACGTAAAATCCAATAACATCATCATTTTCATCGTTCTATTTTACGTTAGTTCATGTAGGTTTGGAATTTTTAATTTATATTTTAATATTTTTTATTGCAGTTGAAACACAAAAAGTGCCCGTTTTGAAGCGTGTTTCAACCTTGCGTCACATTTAAGAATTATTATCTCACAGACCCGTCATCAGATCGAATCCAAATTTTAACACACTATACATTGGAATGTTGTATAACTGGTTTATTAATTTCAAAATTTTGTGTGTTCAAGAACGAAAGTTATCATTTTTGTAAGGTAACTTTTTCTCGGCTCGGGGTTGTTGGAAAATGTAGTTCTTGGTTGCGTTGTAATCCTTATACATCAAAAGGTTATGCTGTATGACTGTGAAATACGTAAATTAATTCACTTATTTTATATCGGTTTGTATTTTTTAAAACTTAAACTTAGTCGGTCCTCTTCTACCGGTTGGTGTCGAGGTTTCACAGAGAGATCTCCATCCTTTCCTGTTTGATCAGTCTTTGCTTTTAGTATGAGTGGTTTCGGAATAGCAGGTAACTGGCCTACTGATTCCTAGCCTGATGGGAGGACTGCTTCCTTCTGGCATCCAGGCTTACCATCTGGTTACTTCCTTGCTAAGGTGTTTCCGTCGATTACTTCCTGAGCCAGGTAATTTGTCAAGCCCCTCTCAGGCGCATCCCAGAATCCCTCCTCCTTTCTCAACACGGGCTTGGGACCGGCTATGGCGGAGTTGGTTTGTATTTGTACGGGGAATTAAGACATGGTTCACCAGCTAGCCGCTCCGGGAAATGCTGTTCAGCGTTGCTGATATGGAGCCCATCACTTCCGAGCGAGGCGCGCCATGATGCGTGATGGAGCCCATCTTGGCAACGTTGTACAGCTTTCACCGGAGCGGCTAACTGGTGAACCATGTTTTAATTCCTCGTACAAATACAAACCGATATAAACTAAGTGAATTAATTTACGTATTTCACAATCGTGCAGCATACCTTTTTGATGTATAAGGATTACAACGCAACCAAGAACTACATTTTCCAACCACCCCGAGCCGAGAAAAAATTTCCTTACAAAAATGATAACAACTTTGTTTCTTGGACGCACAAAATTTTGAAATTAATAAACCAGTTACACAACATTCCAATGTATAGCCTATTGTTTTAGAATGTGGATTCGATCTAATGACGGGTTTGTGAGATAATAATTCTTAAATGTGACGCATGGTTGAAACATGCTTAAAAACGGCCATGTTTTGTGTTCCAACTGGGATAAAAAAATATTAAAATATAAATTTTAAATTCCAAACCTACATGAACTAACGCAAAATAGAACGACTAAAATGATGATGATATTGTATTTTATGTAGGTCTATTGGTTACTTCACAAACAACCTTCAAACTCGAGTACACATAATGCATGTATTTTGGTCGACAGTAGTGATTATTGGTCTAGGCAAAACCCATTGGTCTGGAGAAAGATTATGCGTGACTATTTCCACTGTGTGTGACAAAAACTAGTGGTGCATATATGACTAACACCTAGCAAGAGACCTGTGCAATTTGTACCGATGTGTGGGGTTGGCAATACATTACTTGTGCATAATTCACCCAGATAATGGTCGACATTGTGAAATTTTACTATATAAGTCGTGATCTAAAAAGGGATCGTAGGTGTGTTATAGACAACGGAGGAGTAAACCAAATCATTTCCTGATCTATTTTGAATCATTACAGAAGGTTAATTTAAGTAGTTTAGAAAATTATGTCGTGGTTTCTTGTTTTCTTCATTGTTACCAACATTGCTCTTATGTAACTATCCAAAATTCCTTCCAAAATCTTTTCATTTAATAACTTAATACAGGTTAAACTGACAGGTTTGTAACAACCGCTAACCACTAACCACTAAACCCCCTCTCCCCCTTTCCTTTATAAATAGGTATTACCAGCACCTCCATCCAATTCTCAGGTGTTCATTTTTCAAATCGATTTGAATGACTGCCTGTGATTGGCTAGTTGAAGTGATTTTACTTCTGACCACTAGATAGCTGTAGCGTAGCACTGAAACTTCAAGTCGGAAGTAAGGATGGCTCTACTATAGGCTACTTGTCAACTCTATTTCTGCAAGATGAGCAGAGGAGTTATTCGTGCGATCATGAGCTACGGGACTTCCTTTTTACGTGGAATCCGAACCACAGGACATGGCATTTCACTTTGAAAATCTCACATGCATTAACCGGGAATTGAACCCGGTCCGACGTGGTGAGAGGCCAAAAGATTGACCACTGCGCCGCCATGTCCCACAAGAGCAAAGGGCGTGGTGGCGCAGCGGTCAAGCTGTATGCCTCTCACCAAGGCGGACCGGGTTCGATTCCCGGTCAATGCATGTGAGATTTTTGATGTGAAATGCCTTGTCCTGTGGTTCGGATTCCACGTAAAACGGAGGTCCCGTGGCTTATGATCGCGAGATTAACGGTCACGTTAAACTACAAGCTTCCTTCCTTTTTTCCCACAAGAGCAGGGCAGTGAAAGTAATGCTAAAGAGCTGGTATGATTGCTTGCTTGTTGGTCTAAGCGCAACTTAATATTCTAATATTAATACCATAAGTTTATAAACTTTAACCTTTGACCACCTCGTGGTGTATTCTTGGCTGTCGCCCCGGAGGTCCGGGTTCAATTCCCGATTCTGCCAAGAAATTTTAATTCTGGTGTGAGGCCTGGAATGGGGTACACTCTGCCTCGTAAGGCAAAACTGAGAAGAGGAGGGTTTGATTCCCACCTCAGCCATCCTGGAAGTTGTTTTCGTGGTTTAGCACTTTTAGTCTAGGCCAGGGGTGCCCAACCTTTTTTAACTAAGGGCCACATTGTAGATACTTGGGGGACCTTGCGGGCCAATAACACTCCGGGGGGTTTAGGGGGTGTGGAATTATTTTTTTAAAATATAGGGGCAATATGGTGAGTTTTGTGGCTGTCTGGGCTTAGTTTTCTTAGTATTGTTGTCATTTTCTATATTTATTTGTAGTGGATAAAATAATATAACACTAAAAATTAATTTCAATATTTTTAATAAATTCCGTCAAAATAGAAGTTCCGTACGCAGAAATTCAATACACTCATACAGCATGAATGACAAAGAGTGAGTATTTATGTTCATTTGACATAATTAATAATCAAATTATGAAATAAAGTTCATGATAATTTAGTTTAGTGCGACGAATGGAACTTGTTTCAAAGTTTTGGCGACACGGCGCGGGCCGGACAAAATGGTCTCGCAGGCCGTAGGTTGGGCAGTCCTGACCTAGGCGAATGCTGTGATGTGGTTCCTAACTTAAGGTCGCCGATGCCTCCTTCCCAATCTTATCCCTAAATTACAAATACACTCACTAGTACAGCCATCATAATAAGACAGGTTATCACAGAAACTCCACACACATACAAACACCCAAAGACACTGGGCTATATACCATGATGTCGCAGACCCTAAATTAAGCAACAACATCAACCTTAACACAGGTTATCACACAAATTCCACACATATACTGTACCCTTCTAGGTCTTCTAGGATGCAGACTCTATCTCGGGTGGTGGTCTGTTCGGTGGCTCTAATTTTACATACATCCTAGGGTTTCATGAAGGATCACGGGAAGCTTAAACTAAAATCAATATGCCAGAGGAGTACTTAAAATAACAATATTTATTTATAAAAATCAAACATCTCCCAATTTAAACCTTCCCTTAATCAACAACACAACACAAGTCCCCTTACATTTACTGAAAGTAATCTTTATATATATAAGAATGAAAGTTTGTCTGTTTTTTCTGAATTTCTACAGAAATTTGCGTTATTTATACGTTTCAGACTGTTTTATGATGGATGCGCTTGAAAATAAAATGTCTCTCTGTGGACAAAGTTGTTCCCTTATAACTCGAGAACGGCTGGGTGGATCAACGTAAAATTTGGTACAGATATCCTTCAGAGGCACGACACTAATCATTTCTCTGTACCTCTCATAAAAGGGGGCCTACCCCCTTAAAATACTTGCTGAAATAGGCGTAGAAGGGCGAGACAAAGCTCATTTTCAGCCCCTCATTGTGAGAAACGAAACTCGGGAGGGCCCCCGAAAACCACATTTTATGGCCCTAAAACTAATCGTTTTTGAGATATTTCCAGAAAACTAATTTCATTTAATACAATAACGAAATAATGCAATCCGGTAACCATGGCAACGGAATCTCATAGGTCCATCTATTGCTGTAAGATGCAATACAATTCCATTTATTACATTTCTGAGATAGTTTGCAAACGGCTATAAGGTTATAACGGAACCAAATTAAGCTGTAAAATTCATCAATGTCATATAATGCGCTTAAGGGGCTCAAGGGTTACTCTAGATTTTTTCCACGCGATTTACACGTGCGGGTGTGGTACGGAAGGTTTATTATATCCCTATCCCTATATTGTTTTATTATTATGATTATTGTTATTATACTACGGCCTACAACGACGAGACAAAGCTTATTTTCAGCCCCTTGGTGTCAGAAACAAAACTTGGTGCCCCTAAATAGCCGTAAAGGGTTCCCGAAAACTACATTTTAAGGCTCTAAAACCAACAGTTTCTGAGATATTCCCAGAAAACTAATTTCATTTAATAAACTAATGAAGGAATGCAAGCCAGTAACTATGACAACAGTATCTCAGAAGGTGGCATCCAACTTTCCATCTATTTCTGCGAGAAGTTAAGCCACTCCATTTATTAAATTTCTGTCAATGTTTGCAAATGCCTATAAGGTTATTACGGAATCAACTAAAACTGTAAAATTCATCAATGTGCTTAAGGGGGTCAAGGGGTACCCTATATTTTTTCACACGACTTAAATGTGCGTTATGTCGTACAGAAGGTCTATTATATCTCCAAACAGCAACATTATTTTTAAAAAATTCTGAATTGAATTTTTTTCTTTTTTTTTACTTTCTTTTAAAACCGTATTTCAATGCACCACAAGCCTTTATAATTTATTAAAGGGGTCTTCCTCTGGATGGGGACTTGACACAACAGTGAAGGTCAGTTTTATTTGACGTGTATTGCGTTTCGTTTACGAGATTTTCAATTTTATTTTCACGTCAGGAAGTACACGTTAGGTAAATTTAGTTCCAGAGCATATTTTAACTATACTCTGAATTACCAATCAAGCTCACTGACAGCTGTCAAAGCTGGCACGTGGGGACATGCTGCATTGCCACTGAGGCAGATCATGACTCATAACATTCCAAGGGGCTTGCAGGAAGACACATATACTGTGGAAGTTAGCCCCCCTGCCTGGCGTTCTAATGACCGTGACGAGTGAAGACACACTGAGTCAAAACATGTGCTTATTGCTGTGTCTGCATACAATGCAACATTGCTCACTGTTGCCATGGAGACCGTTACCCCTCTCGTCTCCACTCCTCACCTCACCCATCAAGCGTATGACAGCTTTCACCGAGCATCTTTTGTAAATCAGAGTATAATCATTTTTCTTTGTCGACAAACAGGTTCCAAGACTCTAATCATTGCAACAGTAGCTCAATTGATTATGTCTGGTTATTAATACCGAAGACCGTTCGAAGAATGGGTACTTCTGCTAGTCAAATATAAGCTCAAAGGCTAACTCAAATATCACCAACACAGGATGACACAAAACAAACAAGTAAACACAGGCAGTCTCGCTGCTCAAAAATACAAATAAAGTCAAAATAAAAATTCAAGAAAATACGGCTTAAAAGTGTCCAGCCATTCTAACAAATAAGTGCACTCTCATTAACATGGTTATGTGGATTGGATAAGTCCCTTCTTTCAATCATTTCCTTCCTCGCACGAGTTGGGTCATGATTGGCGTAGGCGATTCTCGGTTACAGGCAGGAATGTGCATATTATTACTGTACAGTTACAAATAACTAACATCAGAGCCTAAGCTCTGTCATATTAAATTACCAAATCAGATAAACCACAAGAAAAACAAACATGGATCATCACCTATCAAAATAACGGTGGCCTGCGCCCCGTAACGACAATACTCTCAATTATATAACACTGAATGCATATGACAACAATAATTAATCTGCCTCGCTTCCTGGAGCGACATATACAAACCCAGGGGAAGTCGAGGAAATCTCGACATAGCAAATGAAACACTACCACGCAGATGTGGTTGACCCAATAATACAGCAGGCCATTCTGCCTTCAAAACAAACCCTGATCCAGTGGTGATGACCTTCGCTTCACAAATATCCTGGCAGTCGGTCAAGAGGGTCGAGCATACCTGCTCCCTTACTCCTTACTTGTCATAGGCCCGAGTTGCACATAGTACTTTCTCTTCTCGTGGAGAGATTAACTCACAGCTTCTCCCAAGATTGGCGTGCATAATATCATTTACCCTTATTTATTTCATCGCAGAACGCGGGCATGTTACCTCCGCACACTATAACTTACCACTTTTATGCACTTGACTCGGCCTATAATTGTGTTTAATTCACCTGATTCATCAAAATGACTGCCATCTCAACTAACCTTGCGTTACCTCTTACTTTGGCAACGGTCATCAGCTCCACTCACTTGAGCATTAGCTCAACTAGCAACATTAGAGTTGGCATGTTATATTACATTAATTAAATTGTTTTCCCTCCAATCTCATCGCTTTAATTTTAAGGGTTGTGCCAGTGCACTGAATCCCATTAATCCCTTTATTATGCATTCATAAAGAAACATTACTGAACAAACACTCAAGAAACAAACACAAATGATGACCATGTAACCTATCTGACTAAACACAACAAAATCTAACACTAAAATATATACAAACTTGCACATACACTACTGCCTGATATACCAGTAATCCCTACTTAATTATAAATGCTTATAATTTAAGGAAACCTATCCAACTCCTGTGATTAGAAACATCACGCATGCACGCGCACGCCCCATGCTGTTTTACTTATCTAATCATGACCTCCAGGTTGTTCCTTAGGTTCTGAAGTCCACCACGATGCATCTTGTGGTCCATGGTACTTGACGTAGGAGGGCACTTTGAATCACTGTTCCAATTTCATAATAAGCAAAGGACCACTATGAATATTACCATTACTCTGCACGTTTCGTTTTAACGGAGCAATTTCCTATTTCCTAAGTTATGCGTTGACTTACTTATTTCAACCAACAGTCTTATAGCTTCCTGCGCATACTGACATTATCTAATAGCTCGGGTGGCTATCTCTTAATTCACGGACTTCGAAATTTGCACTCGTTCGGTCCCGTTTTAACATACAGCGGTACACGCACTTGCGTATCTGGCTCTGTTCAACTTCGCACTTGCGAATAGATATAATGCTGCGATGCAAATTGACTGTCCTGCAATTCATAAAATGTTAGCTTATCTCGGCCACACACGGGCATGAAGAATTACTCTCAGGTGATGCACTGTCGACTGATATTATATTTATAAAATTATCCGCGCTGAATTCGCGGTGCAGACTGGCGCAAGCTCTCTCCTCTCAGGCAATGAGACTTCGACTAACTTTGCCATCTCTCATCCTGCTATTTAAATGGCTGGTGAGGGAATCCTCCGGAGTGGGGCATTTTCAAAATTAATTTCCAAAATAACACTTGCATGACGATATAATGTAGTCCACTCGATTGCTCCTGTTCCCAAAGTCTCGAAACTGCTCCTGAATTTAGAATTCGATCGTAGGGTTGGCTAATAATTAGCTCCGTAATCACTGTCTTTGTTCTTTAGATTCGCGGGCTTTGGTAGCGTCTATTCACCCCCTAGTCGTGATTGGTTAGTTCTAACTTTCTCCCCTTTCTAGTTTTCCTGCTGAATTAATTCAAATAATATAGAGTTTTCAAAATTTCAAAATAAATTCTGTGAGACTGAGATCGCCCGCCATCTTTTCAATGGTGTGACTTGCAATCTAGAACCTTGATTAATTTTCTTAATTTTCTCAAACGGGCGGGGTTTATTTTACAGATCGCCATTGAATTTTTATCTTTTCTCTCCCTGAGTTGAGTGACCGATGTCCCTTGTTCTAAACATCTGGCTGCCAGACGTCGCAACCCTAGGCTTGGCGCCATTGTTCGCCCTCGGAGAAAGTAGCTGAAAGTCATGCACTGTCTTCTTCTTTGTGCGACTCACTTCGCTTGAAACTGTGCCTTCCTTTCCAGATATTGATGTGAACATTTCAGTTGAAATACTTGTGAAATTTATGCCATGACTTATGCATAAAGGTCACAATACACCCAAAGACCACGATGTCGCTGCCCCTAAATTAGGCAACAACAACATTAACCTTTTATGTTATAACATGTACTGTAAAACTAGATTAATAATTTTTATTCCAAACTTTTTAAATTCAAGATTGTGATTATTTTGAACTTTTTACATTACATGACATTACATGAAAATGCTACAATTCAAAATCTAAAAAGTAATGTTAATTGATTTTTGATATGAAATGGAGGAAAAAAAAGTAATTTGAAGATATGAATCAAACAAGAATAAATGATAAACGCATAGCATATTTAAAATTTCTACAAACCAAAATGCCAGAAGTTGAAATAGAATACAAAAGTATACGGCCTATTGCAAAACAAGAAACACGGAAGAAACACCGAGAAGAATGGAATGAGTTTGTCTCAATAATGGAGAGAGGTCTGACTTTACCTACAGTAGACCCAGAACATTTAAAATTTTAAAAAGAATGAACTCGGATATCAAAGAAAACGAAAACATTATTGAAACTGTGAAGAAAGTAGGTCAAGCTCTGGATGTGGTCATCACTGAAACAATGGTAGATGCCTGTCATCGACTGCCTAAGTCACTTAATCATCAACACAGTGGCATCATCTTAAAATTAGTTTGGCGGGACGACAAGGAGCATTTCATGGAGCGTCGCCGGGTGAAACGGAATCTCTCCACTCGTCACGTCGGTCTTCCTGGCGACAGTGTAATTTATGTTAACGAGAGTTTATCACCAGAGAAGAGGAAATTACTGTCACAAGCTCGGAACATCAGGAGAGAGAAGGAGTATTCTTTCTTATGGGTAAGAAATGGACACATTAAAATACGCAAATCTGAAGGTTCTAGAGTCATCGTAATTCGAAATGAGGATGACCTGAACACTCTCTAATGGTATCAAAACCTAGATTATCCATTTATTATCAAAATGTAGGAGGAATGAATACAAAATTAGATTTATTCAATGAAAACCTGATCACCAAAAAAGGATGACTTAATTCTAATTACAGAAACTTGGTTATCTAGTAAAATTGCTGACAGTGAGGTCTGTTCTGATATGTACAGAGTGCACAGGGCTGAGAGGCTTGCCAGAGCAGGGGGTGTGGTGGCTGTCTTGGTCCGGAGCGGATTAACGGTAGTCAAGGTCGAAAGAATGACTGGCAGCTTGGAATGTCTATTAGTGAAACTGGTTATTGGAGGAAATATTTGGTACGTCTGTGATGTTTACATTCCACCAGCTTCAAAAGTAGAAACATACAGGCAACTAGACCGGTGGTTGGAATCCAGCACAGAAATATATGATAAAAATTTATTAATTTTTGGTGACTTCAATATCCCAGCAATACAAAGTACACTTGTAGACTTAGAAAAGGCTTTTGATAACGTTGATTGGACTAAATTGTTTGACATTTTGAAATCTATTGGAATAAAGTACAGGGATAGGAGGGTGATATACTATCTATACAGAAACCAGACGGCAGTAATTCGAGCTGAAGGACATGAGAGAGAAGCTGGTATTCAGAAAGGTGTAAGGCAAGGCTGCAACTTATCACCCCTACTTCTCAATTTACATTGAGCAAGCAATGAAGGAAATTAGAGAAAAGTTTAAAGTGGGAGTGAAGATTCAAGGAGAAATAATTTCAACTCTGAGATTTGCTGATGACATCGTCATCTTGGCCGACAAGCCTGAGGATTTAAATGAGTTTTTGACTGGTATGGACTCCGTCTTACGGAAACAATTCATGATGAAAATTAATAAATGTAAAACAAAAATACTGGAATGCAGCCGAAATAAATCAGAAACCTCTATGGAGATCAAATTGGCAGGTGAAAAGCTGAAGGAAGTAGGAGACTTCTGTTACTTAGGAAGCAGAATAACCAGTGATGGACGAAGCAAAGAGGACATAAAAAGTAGATTGGCTCAGGCAAGGAAAGCATTTCTACAAAAAAGGAATCTGTTGACATCGAATATAGATTTAGGTATTAGGAAGTCATTTTTGAAAGCCTTTGTCTGGAGCGTGGCGCTGTATGGAAGTGAAACTTGGACTATTGGTGCAGCAGAAAAGAGGAGAATTGAGGCTTTTGAAATGTGGTGTTACAGGAGAATGATGAAGATCAGATGGGTAGATAGGGTTACAAATGAAGAGGTTTTAAGACTAGTGGGAGAGGAGAGATGTTTCTGGTGACTGCTAATGAAGAGAAGAGATAGGTTAGTAGGACACATACTAAGACACCCAGGAATAGCAAGCTTAGTTATGGAAGGAAGGGTCGAGGACAAGAACTGTAGGGGTAGACCAAGGTTAGAATATGTTAAACAGATTGCCTCGGATGTAGGGTGTGGTAGCTATGTAGAGATGAAGCGATTAGCTCAGGACAGGGAGGCATGGAGAGTTGCATCAAACCAGTCAAAAGACTGAAGACTCAATCATCATCACAAAGTACAATAATTAAAGATGACAATTATTCACACAAGAGAACTCGTAAATTTTATTAATTATCTTCAGCTAAAATCTTATAATTCAGTACTAAACCGTAACGGGAGGATGCTGGACTAGTTCTATCCAACAAACCCAATATAAATGTAACGGAAAACACAGACCCACTCTTACCACTGGATCGCCACCACCCTGCTCTGGATGTGGAAATATCTCTAACTATATGTCGAAACCAAGTAATTATCCAGCCTAATGATACCTATAACTTCCGGGAAGCCGATTTTGAGCAAATGTACACTCCGTTGAGGGATAGTGCCTGGGGTCAAATATTCGAGTGCACTGATGTAAATACTGCAGTAGACCTGTTTTATCAGATTTTTAATACAGTACTTGGCGAAACAGTTCCTATATGTAAACGACAAACGGGCAGAAAATATCCTGTCTGGTTCTCTAAGGAAACAAAGATTAAATTGAAGGAGAAGGAACACCATAGGAAGAGAAAATATTACTCAGATCATCATAGACTACGTTTTGAAGAATTAAGGTCAGAAATTAAAAAGGACATTAAATTATCTTATAAGAAATATATCCATAATATTGAACAAAACATTAGCAGGGACTCGAAGAAATTTTGGACGTTTATTAAAAACAAGAAACAAAAATAGGAACACATGCGACACTTTTAAATATAATAATGAAGAATTGGACAGGGGTGATTCCATTGTTGAAGGTTTCGCGACATATTTCAAATCAGTGTATGACTCTCAGTCAGCCCAATACAAAGTCCCAGCCTACAACTCGAATACTCCCAACACCCTTCACATAAAACTTGTCTCAAAGGAAGAGGTAGAAATGGCATTAAAAAAATTAAAACCTAAGTTGTCGGCTGGTCCTGATAATATTCCACCATATGTAGTTAAGGGATATGCTGAAAGTCTCAGGGACCCGTTACACTTTATATTTAACTTAGCCATACAAACTTGTACGTTCCCTGACGCCTGGAAAATCACTCGCGTCTGCCCTATACTAAAATCGGGAGATCCATCACTAATTAATAACTCATCATCATCATCAGCATCATTTCCCCTTATCCAGCTCCTGCCGGGTCGGGGTATTTATGGCACTTCTCCACTTTCCTCTTTCCTTCCACAATTCTTCTTCCACGATCTTGTCCCAGTCCAGATTTCTTTTTCTCACGCTGTTCTTCACTGAATCGATCCACCTTGTTCTAGGTCTTCCCCTTGCTCTCTTACCCTTGCACTTGGCCTCCAGCATCTGTCTTGGTATTCTATTTTCCTCCATCCTCTTTACATGTCCAAACCACCTTAGTTTATTCTTCTCAATTCTCTCATTTAGTTTTCCCATCCCAACTTCCTTCCTAACATCTTCATTCCTCACTCTGTCTTTCCTTGTCTTACCTATCATACTTCATAGGAATTTCATTTCACTGGCTTGGATTCTACTCTCTTGCCTGCTTGTCAGGGTCCAAGTCTCAGCTGAATAAGTTAATATGGGTACATAGTACACTTTATACATTACCTCCTTGCTTTTCCTTGGTACTTCCTTATCCCAAACAAGTTTTCTTACACTTTGATAGAATGCATTGCTCTGCTGTACCCTCCTGCCAGTCTCCATGTCCAACGTACCAGTTTGCATCAATTCACATCCTAGGTATTTGAATGTGTCCACAATTTCCAAACTCTGACTTCCAATTTTCACAGTGCCCTTTCCTTGTCTTTCCCCTCTTGTCATCACCATGGTCTTACTTTTCTCTATACTGATTTTCAGGCCGTACTTCTGAATATTTTCGTTCGGTGCATCTAGTTGTTTTTGACTTCTTCGGTGTTCCTTCCCCAGACCACAATATCCTCTACAAATAATAGTAACTTCATTTCTTTATGTCCATATGCTTCCTTTGTTTCCTTTACAATTTCATCGATTACCATTATGAACAAAAGAGGTGACAGCACACTCCCCTGTCTTAGTCCAGTCTTGTTCCTAAACCAATCTGTCTTTCCAACTGGGGTCAGTACCCTGCTAACACAGTTGTACATTGCTTGCACCATTTCCAACATTTCTCTTCCCAGTCTCTTCTTAACCATGGTTTCCTATACCTTCTCTCTGGGGACACTATCATATGCCTTTTCTAGATCTATGAAAGTCATGACCAAATCCTCTCCATATTCCCAGTTCTTTTCCATCACCTGCCTCAAGCTAAAGATTGGGTCCACTCTGGGTCTTCCACTCCTGAAGCCATCCTGTTCCTCTTGCAACTCTCCTTCCACCTTTCTTCTCATTCTTCTTTCTAATATCCTTTCCAGTATTTTTACTATCTGTGATATGAGGGTGATCCCTCTATAGTTATCACACACTTTCTTGTCCCCTTTCTTGAAAAATGAAAATCCACAGCCTGCTTCCAGTCTCCGACCGGGTCAGGAATGGAATGAATGAAGCCCCCATCTAGCGGCGAGGATATGGACTGTGCCGGCTGCCGAGGCCTGACGCACTCCTCTGGGGCAATGATTAATGAATGACAGATGAAATGAAATGATAGTGGAGAGTGTTGCTGGAATGAAATTTTGACAGGGAAAACCGGAGTACCCGGAGAAAAACCTGTCTGCCTCCGTTTTGTCCAGCACAGATCTCACATGGAGTGACCGGGATTTGAACCACGGACCCAGCGGTGAGAGGCCGGCGTGCTGCCGCCTAAGCCACGGAGGCTCTGTCCCCTTTCTTAAACACTGGTATTATTAGCCCTTTCTCCCAGTCTTCTGGTACACATTTCCGTTTCCACACACACTTTAGCAGTCGATACAGCCATTGCATACCAACAGGTCCAGCAGCCTTTATCATTTCTACACTGATTTCGTCCACCCCTGTTACTTTTCCCATCTTCATTTTCTGTACTGCTAATTCCACCTCCAGCATTGTTAAATCATCTTCTGTTATAGAGTCGCCAGGCTGTGTCACTTCCATCTCACCAGTACAATTGCTCACATTCAATAGCTTATCGAAATACTCCTTCCATCGTCCCTTTATCTCTTCTGGGTGTGTTAACAACTCTCCATCTTCCTTTTTCACCAGCTTTGTAGTAACTCTTTCTTTCCTCTTATTTCTTAGAAGTCCATACAGCATCCTTTTACTGCCACTTACATCTGTTTCCATTCTTCGTGTAAATTCTTCCCAACTTTTCTTCTTTTCTTCTCCTACCACTTTCTTACACCTCCGTTTGCTGTCGTGATACTTCCTTTTGCTTTCTTCTGTTTGATCTCGGTTCCATTCTTTCCATGCAGACTTCTTTTCTTTCACTGCTTTCCTCACTTCCTCATTCCACCACGGTGTCTCCTTCTCTTTCACTCTTGTTGACATCCTGCCACAAGCACTCTCTGCTGCACAAGCAAACGCCTTTTTAAATGGGGACCATTCCTCATCTACGTTTTCCACTTCAGTAACTGGGATTTGTTGCTTCAATCTCTCCTGAAAATCTTCATGTACAGCTTTGTCTTTCAATTTCCATACTTTTATTTTACTTTCTCTGATCTCCTTTAGGTTTTCCAATTTTCCCCATCTAAATTTTGCCACCACAGCTCTATGGTCCCCATCAAATGCTTCTCCTGGTAAAGCTGTCACATCCATCAGCTTTCTGCGATTTGTCCTTTCCACCAGGAAGTAGTCAATTACTGATTTTGTTCTTCTATCACCCCACCCATATCTCGTAATTTTCCTGCTGTTTTTCTTCCGAAACCATGAATTACCCACTATCAGTACATTCCTTTCACAAAAGTTTACAAGTTCCTCCCCTTCCCGGTTCTTTTCCCATATCCATATGGTCCAATGACTTCTTCATTTCCTCGTCTCTCATTTCCGACTTGTGCATTCATATCTCCCATGATCACCACTTCTACATCTGAAATTACTCTTTCGACATCCTCCAGGAATACTTCAATATCTTTTTCTCTGTTTCCAGTGTGTGGTGCATACACTTGTATGAAGTCCATCGCGTCATTCTTCATCTTCATTCTAATTTTCATTATTCTGTCACTCACACACTCTACCACTTCAACATACTCCTCCAGTTGTTTCGAGGTTATCAGTTCCACACCATTTTTTGCCTCTTGGCCACCACTCCAGTATAATGTATATCCTTTCCTCAATTCTTCCTTCCTTTAACGTTCCATTTCACTTCACTTAGCCCCATCATTCCAACCTTCTCCCTCTCCATGAAGTCTACCACCTCCTCCACCTTGCCTGTCAGGGTCATGACATTCATGATTCCCACTTTCATTTCGGTTATTGGTCACCCATTTCTCACAGTTCCCCCAGTACCAAAGGAACTGCGCGTCACCTGCTGGGTACGCCCAAGCCTTTTCCGAATCATTGGAAGTGCCATTTCCATTTTAGGCTATTATTACGATGGGGTCGCCACTCCCAAAGGCATTTTATGAAGCTACTGCCAGCTATTATTCAGGCCGCCCCTAACATGGAGAACAGACGCCCTTGCAGCCGCCCTTAACATGGGAAACAGATAATTAATAACTACCGTCCTATATCTATTTTATCTGCAGTAGCCAAGGTATTTGAATTCATATTGCACGGAAGAATATCAGTATTTCTCAGACCACTCGTAACAGATAACCAACATGGTTTCCTATCCAGGAAATCTACAGTGACGAATGCAACTAATTTTACTCAAATTATATCTAAAGAGTTAGATAAAGGAAGGCAAACGGATATCTTATTTACAGATTTCGAGAAAGCTTTCGACACAATAAATCACAATATCCTTCTTAAAAAAATATGTATTTTGGGATTCTCCCACCCATTACTCAAATTATTCATCTCCTACCTCAGAGACAGGAAACAATTTGTTTTGTTCCAGAAAATTGTCTCAAAGGAATACATAGTTCATTCCGGAATACCCCAAGGCTCGAACCTTGGACCTTTGATTTTTCTAGCAATGATCAATGATTTGCCACGTTGTATTCTGCACTCAAATAGTCTTTTATATGCAGATGACTTCAAAATTTTTAAATCAATTTCTTTAACTAATGACTGCACTCTACTACAAAATGGCCTAAATAATATACGCAAATGGAGTATAGAAAACAAATTATACTTAAACGTACCGAAGTGTGTTGTTATGACCTTTACACATAAGAAGAATCCAATCACATTTGTTTATGGAATTGGACCTAAGTCATTGAAAACAGTAAGCGAGAAGACAGATCTAGGGATTCTGTTTGACCGAGAGCTTGCTTTCACTTGTCATGTGCAAAAGACGGTCGGGGATGCTTACCGCATGTTAGGGTTTATAATAAGAAACACTAAGCCATTCATTAGGACCAGTACCTGCATAAACCTTTATACTGCGATGGTGAGATCCAAGCTCGAGTACGCCAGCCAAGTATGGAGTCTCGGGCAGAAAACATGCATTAAGTCCATTGAGCAAGTTCAAAAGAAATTCCTCAGATATTTACACCTCAAAATAACGGGCAATTACCCACACATGGTACCCTACGGTGAACTTTTGTTGAATTTCGGCATGACTAGTTTGGAGTCTCGAAGGCAAGTGAATGATATGAAATTCCTTTATAAAGTCATTAACGGTCAAATTGATAACTCATTTTTCCTATCGCTCCTAAATTTCAACATCCCTCGCTTAATTACAAGATCAACCATAACATTCAAAAATGATATAACCAATACCACTTCACGTAACAATTCACCTGTATGGAGGCTTTGCAGTATTTACAACGATGTGGTTCGTGTAAACTGGAAACTAGATTTCTGTCTCTTAATCAGTCCGTTCTTGGAAATTATAATCCAGTCACTCTAATGAAATAAAATTATCACACAAAACAGAATCAACAATGTATAAACTTATATGTGGATAGGCCTGTTCCCTAGTTATTAATGTTACCTTTTAGTTTATTATGTAATAATTTCAAAACCTGTTTTTATATTTGGCATTAGATCAAATTTAGATTTAGTTTTTATATTATCTTTTTACTGCTATGCATTTTGATCTGTGTGAACTTCCTAGTTTTAAGAATTACATTAAGATATTAATACTTAATGCAGACATATCAGGAAATGTATCTTACTGTGTAGGTGCACTATTATTGGGGTGCACACTGAGCCCTGTTGTGTACCATCAACAAATAAATAAATAAAATGTAATTATCAACCCTATTGAAAACCATACATGGCTCATTCTGATAATGCAATCTCAGAACATATCACCTTCGAGGAATTAGCTGAAGTTCTCAAACAAAAGATTGTAAAGCCCCTGGTGAAGGTGGAATAAACATGGAATTTTTAAAATTTGCATACAGTTTTCTATACTTCCTGAACTCTATATGGCGTGGTGAAAATCCTCCCATTTGTTGACAGCTATTGTGATACCAATATACGAAAGAGGCAACAAAAACAATTGTGATAACTGCAGAGACATCAGTTTATTAAATTCAGGATACAAGATATATGCGAATGTAATAAGAAATAAACTATCATTGTTTTACGAGGATTTCGGAAAGGAAGGTCCTGCTGTGATAATTATTTCACACTAAACATTTTAATTGAAAAACACTGAGAATATAATATTGAAATGCGTCTAGCCTTCATTGACTTAGTACAAGCTTTTGAGAAAATTGATAGAAATAAGCTTTAAAAATTCTGGTCAAGGACAATGTATCTGATCAACTCATTAATGCAATTTATAATTTATACAGCCACAATGAAATTGCTATCAAAACAGATGCTGGACTTTCTTCATGGACTTCCATAAACTAAGGAATGTGACAGGGCTGTGGTCTCTCCCCTCTCCTTTTCATTATCTACATGAATCACATTATTAAACTGTGGAGACAAGGCCATCATGCTGGAGTTGCCCTAAATCAAACATTTTCTTCTTGATACACTACTCTTTGCAGATGACCAAGTCATTGTTACTAAAACTGAAAATGATCTCCAACATGCTAAATTTTTTGTTTCAAAATTTCGAATGCAAATCTCAACACATAAAACCAAAGTAATGGCATTCTTGGGCAATGAACCAATTCAGTGTAAAATCTGTGTAGAAAACATCATCATTGAACGGGTCAACTCTTTTAACTATATCTTGGTTACGTCTTATCATTCCTGGATGAAAAAGACATGGCAGTCAAAATCTCAACATTTATTAAAATTACAGGAGTAATCAACCAAGTTTTCAGGCCATCTCAGGTACGACACACTAGACTGAAAGTATATCAAACTCTTGCTAGACCAGTTCTTTCATATGGACGTGAGGCCTGGACCATCAGGAAGGCAGATGAAAAAAGACTAACGGCAACAGAAATGAGATTCATGAGACGAACTTCTGGATACTCCTTCCTCAATCATCGGAGGAATGAAGACATCCTTTATGAACTGAAAATCACCCCAGCTGTACAGCATAGGAAAAAATGGAGAGAACATGTGGACAGGATGAGTCCCAGCAGAGTCCTTAAACAGATTCTTTCGTATGCTCCAAGTGGTTGAAGAAACCTGGAAAGACCAAAGAAACGCTGGCAAGAGACCGTAACAGGCCACTGGGCCTAATACGTGAAAGTTAATGATGATGATAATGGATCAAACAATCAAGTATAGAAAGTGATGCAATAATTTTTTCAACCACTGTACAGTATATCACCCTGGTTGATTACACAATTTAAAATAGATCGTTACTAGGAACGGAGGCAATTCAATTTAATGTGCTTATGAGAAAGGGTTATCCTAGAATGATGCTTTAGACAATATTAATAAAGTTCCTGTATAAATCTAAGTTCCAGGAAGAACTTTGGAAGGATAACTCTGTCAATTCTGAGATCATCTTTGAATACCATTAACTACCATAAACTTAATGTAAAATTGTTCTGTAAATACATTTTTGGTTATAATAATAATATCGTATGGCCTTGGGTGCCGGGTGCAAGCTTTGTTATTTGTCACCCAGAGGGC
Organism: Meconema thalassinum; assembly: GCA_946902985.2. Taxonomy (NCBI): domain Eukaryota; kingdom Metazoa; phylum Arthropoda; class Insecta; order Orthoptera; family Tettigoniidae; genus Meconema; species Meconema thalassinum. The sequence continues at coordinate 1,566,326,848 of OX336388.2, forward strand.
AGTTTGCATGTCGAATTTTGTTGTTCCTTGAAGCACTATGAAAGTCAAGGAGGTTCGATATCTAAGCTCCTTGACACTATATCACTTTCTAGTAGAGAAATGAGGAACTTTGTGTTGGCGGAAAATCCTGAGATTAATTTTGCCATTATGAACACGGCCTACTGAATTCAAATGGCTTCTTTAACATGCCAGCGTCGTATTACATGCGTGTCGTAATTTTTGCCGCCTTTCAAAAATCACTTACCACTGCGAGGAGCGAACCTGCAAGCTTGGGGTTAGTAATCCGACACGATAACCACTTGCCCACCTTGACAAGCAAACACCAGCCAGAATAATTAATTGGAAGTTAAAAATTATTCTTGTGAATTGATTCTAAGGAGAAATTCATTGGGAACCTCTGAATGGGGTTTATCTCTATATACAGGGTCTTTCATATAAAGTATGAACGCCGAGCGGCGTTTTGTTATCCGCTGCTGCAGTGGTCTTGGCCGAGCTTGTGGCGCGCCACGGCCCCTTGCTGTAGTATTGAAAGCGCGCGCATAGTACATACTTGACCTTGCAATAAGCGTGTAGGTGTTCAGTCACCAGTCCGAACCTCGGCTGCTAATATGGTGAAACGTTTATCATTGCAACATCATATTTTTGTTTGTAAAATTTATTTTAATTAAGAGTCGGCTCAGCGAGTACGTGATGCATTTGTTCAGCAATTTCTTGATGAAGTGACACCTTCACTAGCACACATTCATGTAATTGTAAATAAGTTTGACACTGCTGGCTCAGTGCTCAATAAAAAACATAAGATAAAAAGGAAGCAGAAACATTACAGTGGCAGAACTCACTCGCGTCAGCCAGAATGTGGTTACCAGATACAATGCCTGTATAACCAGGAAGGACGACACTTCCAGCATCTTTGATAAAGTATGTATGTATGGCTACCCCTTATTATTCCCGTTTTTCCAACGGGGTCAGGGATGAGATGCGATGGAAGTCTTTGTGGTGATGGTTTTTACGGCCGGATGCCCTTCCTGACGCCAACCTCATGAGAGGAGTTAATGAGAGATGAAATGAATGATGGTGAATGAAACTGGGCAAGGATGTGGAAGGAAGCGGCCGTGGCCTGTCAGAAGGTACCGTCCCAGCATTTGCCTGGTGTTGAAAATGGGAAACCACGGAAAACCATTTCAAGGACGGCCGACGGTGGGGCTCGAACCCACGCGTCTACCGAGTCAGCAGAGAGCTTGGCCCCATGACCTAATGTAGCCAGCGTAGTCACTTCTGTCGGTAGCATCTTTGATAAAGTAATATTTCATATTGGATTGTACACACGCTTAAAGCAGGGGGCCACGGCGCGCCACAAGTTCGGCCAAGACCACCATAGTGGATAACAAAACCACCGTCTGTCGTTCTGGTATAAAAATCAATGTTACGTGATAGTTTGTCTGTCTGTGTCCCCTATGCGTTCATATACCATTCATCCGATTGTGATGACACTTGGGTGAGTTGAGATTTCTAGCTACAAATTATTTATGTAACACAAAAGGGTGAGGGACTTAACAGGAAGCCTTAAATCCCACAGTAACCCAATTGCACAATCTGTATATTTATGACACCTCAATGTCAGGTGTGGGAATTTCTTGCTGATTCATCGCGAGGAGACATGTTGTCTCAGCACAGCTCTAATGCATGTGTATCAGTGATGCCTGTAAGATTGTCTATCAATCACTTCTCACCGATCATCTTTTATTTTTAGTTTTAGCAGCTGGCCTGGGTCAGTGGTAAAGTGCAGTCCTTAAAAGTGAACTCAAGCTTAGCTGCCGGTTCGAATACGGTCATGGCGCGCGAATAGTTTCAAGTCCCTTATGCGTTCATATACCATCACCGATTGCGATGAAAGTTGTTGTGTGCACTCCAGGGAAGGTTTCTGGCTTAGTAAATCCATTTTGCAATTGGTAGTGCACGAGTAGATTCAATAAATGAGTGACGGCGCTCGAATCGTTTCAACAAAGTCCCGTATGCATTCATATGGCAATCATCTGTTTGCTATGAAATTTAGGCGAGTTGTTGTGCACACTGCATCAAAGGTTTCTGAATTAGAAAAACCATGTGATAGTAGGTAGCATACAAGTAGTTTCAACAAATGAGTGTTGGCCAGTGAATCGTTTCAGGAGAGCCCCGTAAGCGTTCATACACAATTCTGCCAATTGTGATGAAACTTTGGTGAGTTGTTATGCATACTCCCACCATTGATTCTGAATGAGTAAATCCATTTTACATGAGATGGCGCACAAGTAGTTTCAACAAATGCTCACATGGTCAGCTATACATGGCATGCTCACGCGTCGGAAGTCCTTCGGATTTGTTTATATACGCACCAGACAAAAAAACAAAGAATATTGTTTATCCAAAGGCACTTCAGTAAACAAAATTACAGTTCAAACACTTCTTTTTATTCTTTCTCGGGCTGGCTGCGTGGCTCAGCGGTAACGTTCTCGCCTGCTGTGATCAAGGTTGCAGGATCGAATCCTGGCTCAGCCAGTTGGCATTTGAGGGTGCGCAAATATGAGGGGGCCATGTCATTAGATTTACTGGCATGTCAAGGATTCCCTTCGTTCCAAAATTCCATCAACCCAGCATCTCTAAAAGCTGCAGTTGTTAAAAGGGACGTAAAACCAATAACATTATTACTATCTTCCTTTCTATCTGTCTTTGATTGGCATTGCAACACATACCATACTAGGTATAGCTAGTATATTATATTTCATTGTATATTTTCTCTCACTTGTTGAAAATTGGTAGTTCTTTGACTAAATATGTTATTTGTAATACTCATCACTTTGCTTGATAGTGAATACGGTCATGGCATATGGTGGGGAGACAGGGCCTTTCATCTGAGAGTGTGGTATTCACCGTATGTTGGTTTGTCTGTTTCTAGGTGACTAACACTGATAAACTTCCCAAAATGGTGTGTGAGGAATGTGTTTACAAACTGGATTTGCTGTACGAGTTTCGAGAGAAAAGTGTCAAGACTGAGGGCTTCCTTGCCGATCTGTTGAAATCTGTTGAGGCTGCTGTACAGCAGGTAAGCTCTTATTTTGTCCACTTATGGTTATATTCTGTAAATTGATCTGGCAGAGCAGAACAAGAAAATGTTGAGATATAATATGTAGGATTTTGTTTGCAGGTACTGAAGTTAGTAAAATAACGAAAGTAGACCAAAATTGAAGACAGGCATGTAAGATTAATAATGAACACTGGTTTTTTTTTACCCCTTCATCATCATCATCATGAACCGGCTCCAGTTTCCCGGGTGCGGCGAATGAGCGCTCTCCATTTAGTTCTCTCCAAGAATGTTTCCTCCTCCATGATTTGCTGTAAATCCAGACCTCTCCCTGCAAGATCATTTCTAACCTGGTCGATCCATCTAATCCTCGGTCGACCTCTGGTCTTTTGCCTTTCAATTCTTTCTCAAATCACACTTTTGCTGTTCTTTGTGTTGTAACCTTCCCAGTTTACAAAGGAATCGAACCCTTACTTTCGGGAGGTGCAATTTTATTAATCATGTGTATGTTTTTATTTGATGCTTTTTCATGTCAGAATTATTTATTAGAGTGTATATAATGACGTGATTGATTTCCAATTAATTTGTTTAGATTTTAAGTATTGTAATTTAGCAGGATCTGAATCTAGGGATAGTTGTATATTTTAACATTGAAGTAATGTAAAGTTTGAGAAGCTGGAATTGTTATAACAGCTTAGGCTTTCACGGCCGGCGTTCACAATTAAATACAAGTTTTTCGGGCTTGTAGGCCGTGGACCACGGCCTACAAGCCCGAAAAACTTGTATTTAATTTAGCTGGAATTGTGTTCATGACAAGGAAATTGACTTGTTGTTGATGCAGGGTTTCTCCCGGCGCCGATTGGAGGTTGAGTCACCTAGTTGGTGAGACTTGACAACCGTGTGCTGTTGATGAGTCCAGGGTATTTTGAGACCCGGAAGACTGTTCCATATATGGTCATATTTTAATTCTGTTGTTGTGATTGGTTGTATCGGAGGTTGAAGCCAGGTAAACCAGCGGTTGTGGAGGGGGATGATTACTTAGATCTGTGGACCGTGGTGCGGTGAGGACTCAAATTAGAACTCCGGGCGGGAAGAGACTCAATTTTTAGACCGCGTATGGAGCGGAACTTGATTTTTGGATCCCGTGAGGATCGGACTTATTCTGTAGACCGTGCGTGGTGCGGTAGGAACTTATTCTTTGGATCCCGTGAGGATCGGTACTCCACGAGGGAGAAGGACTTGTCTTTTTGTATTGTGTGTTTTTGTTGGTCGAGGAGGTAGTAGTACAGAGTAACACTAGTTGTGTTTAGGATACAATTACTGTACTGAAGTTGCTGGCTATAAGTTCCCTAGTGAATGATGAGCCTTGTTTTAAGTATATCGCCAAGGTTACTTATCTTGAACAGCACAAAGTATTGTGATCTGATATCTGTACATCAGTATTCCGAAACTATAGCGGCAAATTATTCTTCAACGAATGCTAGTCAAATATGCTAGACATTAGTAAATTCATGAGCGGAGTAAATGCGAAGATCCAACACACGGATTCTAAGCATGTAAATTTAATTAGATCCACGAAGCAGTTTGAATCGTTGGATGCTGACCATCAAAGTAACATACATATTCTTCATAATTACAAAGCTGGCGTGTGAAACAAATTTAAGTTGTGCTGCGAGTATTTAGGACTAATTCTTTGGGAGAACTTACCCCAGAATTAGTAGAGTAAGGTCGCCACTGCTGAAACCAACATCTGTAAGTACCAGTCAACATTATTCCCGAGGGCCTTCTGTATTATGTCATATGTTTATCTGTGTAACTACGATAAGGAGTGTAATTAATCTGTACGATGAGGATCCTGCGAATGTTTGTTCTATGTCTGGTATGATAATACACGATCGCTTTTACCAGAATTTCAAGTGCTTTTATTTATCAGGTTACTAGTGTAGTTAGGTGTGCATGTTTATTGCTGTTGATTATATCATACAGCTGTTTAACCCCCACGCACCCTGTATATATATAAGTATTGAGACGCCAGTTAGTTACAATTGACGCCCAACTGTGGAGCTCGAAGTATGATATAGCAACAACAATAACATCCACGTGTACGCATACGCCAATAAACTTAGCCATATTTTCATGCAGGTTAAATGTTATGGGAAGATGGAGTTGAGAAGTAGAATTATTAGTAAAATTAACGTTAAGATGTGGGAAAGAACTTGAACATGGATATGGATAGGAGCGGGGTAGGTGAAGGCTTCATAGAGGAACCGTCGCAGAACTCTATCAATTCCAAGAAAGATTAGATCAGTATGCAGGGGGGTAGTAAAAGTAAAGGTAATGGAGGGGATGTGAACGATATGATATTTCCAATGATTGCGGCTATGAACGAATCTTTAAGTAAGAAATTAGGAGAGTTCAAAAAGCAAGGAGAGTCAGCAAACGAGAAATTAGATTCTTTATGTAAGTAGATAGGAGGATGGGGAGAATCTTTGAAATCTGTAAGGAAATAGGAGATTCTATGAGCAAGGAAATAAGAGGTCTGAATGAGGATATAAAACAGCAAACAAATTCTTTATGTAAAGATATAGGAGGATGCAGAGAGTCTTTAGGTAAAGAAATAGGAAATATGATAGAATCTGTAGGAGAGCAGCTTGAATCTGTGAAATTGCATCTAGGTGAGGCAGTCAAGAAACAGGGAGAGGCAACTAATGCTAAGATAGAGTCTGTAAGTAAGGAGGTAAGAGAGTGGAATGAGTCTTTGAGTAGGGAGATAGGAGAAGCTAGGCAGGAAGGAGAGTCTATGGTAGAAGTGGAGAGGCAGCAGTTAGAAGTGACGTTAGATGAGAATAGGCAGGAATTGGAGGGGACATCAGGTGAGAGTAGAAGAGATGAGGAGAGGCAGCAGGTGAAAATGACGTTAGGTGAAAGTAGCTTAGATAAGATGAGGCAGCAGGTGAGGGTGACGTTAGGAGAAGGTAGAGGAGATGAGGAAAGGCAGCAGGTGAAAGTGACGTTAGGTGAGAGTAGCTTAGATAAGATGAGGCAACAGGTAAGGGTGACGTTAGGAGAAGGTAGAGGAGATGAGGAAAGGCAGCAGGTGAAAGTGACGTTAGGTGAGAGTAGCTTAGATAAGATGAGGCAGCAGGTGAGGGTGATGTTGGAGAAGGCAGAGGAGATGAGGAGAGGCAGCAGGTGAAAGCGACGTTAGGGGAATATCAGCTGGGAGTTCCTAGTAGACAGAATGAACAGAAGGTGGAAATCAGGAATTATAGGAGTAGAAAGAAACAGAGTAAACATATGATATTGCCTATGAAGTTAGATTTGATTTATCAAGTAGTAGGCCTACTTGGTGATGACAAACTGAACAAGCATAAGGGTAACATTGATTTTGAAAACGGAGTTTTATGTCTGGAGAGGGACATTAAGGGTCAGGGAATTAAGATGTATGAATTAGTTGAGGAGATGGATGGTGCGTGTATTACTAAGGGTTTGGAGGGGATGTCAGCAGAGGTGGCTGACGAGGAGGTACAGCTGGAGGCTGGAGGTCGTATGTTGGTTGAGGAACATCGAGGTGATCCACTTTGGGAAGCCATGGACAGAAGTAAGTTGTGTGATGAGAGTAAGGAAGAGTTATTGGAAGTGTTATTGAGTAACAAGGAAGTGTTGAGTGAGAAACCTAGATTAACGCACGTATACACCCGTCAATTCGAGCTGATTGATAGTTCGCCTTTTTCAGGACCTAGATATGTCATTCTTTTCAGGTATGCGGCCACCGTAGAGGATGAAAGTAGCCACATGTTAGAGTTAGGGGTCATAGAGCCAAGTAAGGGTACTGGTGAGTATTTCAAAGCAGGGAGAGGTAAGTATTTCAGTACGCAGGTAAGTATAGGTAAGTATGATGGCTCGGGAAGGTATCATTTTGAGGTAGTTTTATTGTTGGTGATGATGATCACAGGGCGGGAGAAAGACGAGAGCAAGGCTCAGATCTTTAGTTTGATTTTTGTAGGGGTGATCAGATCTTACTCAGAATGCCGTGCACTTTTTCTGTTGTTGGCCAGGAAATGTAAGAGTTCTTTTCAATTGTTCAGGGGACCCTTTGTAGTAACTAAGCGTATTGGCGAGTGTGCGTACGGCTTTGCAGACCACCAAGGAACCAATGTAGGGTTATACAATGTACATAATCTTAAGAAATATATTAGTTTGAAACGGTAGGAAGGATCCTCTGAGGCAGATTTAGTCGACATTGTGGTGTATTACACAGATACACTTCAAGAAATGACGAGGAGGCTACCATTGGCCAAGTGACAAAAGCAGAGCAATTGAGTGAATATGCATTTTAGCACGCATTTCTGCGAGTGCAACATGGCTCCGTGCCAATATGATCATGTATGACATGGCAAAGTTGAAGGACACGTGAGGAATTTCCGTGTGAGCTAGTTCTTAGGACACTTTAGGAATCGGTGTGAGGTAGTTTATTAGGACACTAACAAAGACATTTGTAAGAATGAATGTTAACATGACTTCAAGAAAATGAAAATGTAATGAAGTTTTTTTTTATTTGAAGGGTGATTTGTGTGTGTTGTTAATAGAGTAATTTATTTTAGGGTCATTTATGTATTTCAGTGTTTTGCGATGGAGTCCCATTCTTATATTCATCGGAACTCCATGGAGGGGAATTTGCAACCTTCCCAGTTCACAAAGGAATCGAACCCTTACTTTTGGGAGGTGCAATTTTATTAATCATGTGTATATTTTTATTTGATGCTTTTTATGCCTTAGAATTATTTATTAGAGTGTATATAATGACGTGATTGATTTCCAATTAATTTGTTTAGATTTTAAGTATTGTAATTTAGCAGGATCTGAATCAGGGATAGTTGTATATTTTAACATTGAAGTAATGTAAAGTTTGAGAAGCTGGAATTGTGTTCATGACAAGGAAATTGACTTGTTGTTGAGGCAGGGTTTCTCCCGAGCGCCAAGTGGAGGGTGAGTCACCTAGCTGGTGAGACTTGACAACCATGTGCTGTTGATGAGTTCAGGGTATTTTGAGACCCGGAAGACTGTTCCATATATGGTCATATTTTAATTCTGTTGTTGTGATTGGTTGTATCGGAGGTCGAAGCCAGGTAAACCAGTGGTTGTGGAGGGGGATGATGACTGTTACTTAGATCTGTGGACCGGGGTGCGGTGAGGACTCAAGTTAGAACTCCGGGCGGGAAGAGACTCAATTTTTAGACCGCGTATGGAGCAGAACTTGATTTTTGGATCCCGTGAGGATCGGACTTATTCTGTAGACCGCGCGTGGTGCGGTAGGAACTTATTCTTTGGATCCCGTGAGGATCGGTACTCAATCTTCGGTACTCCACGAGGAAGAAGGACTTGGTCTTTTGGTATTGTGTGTTTTTGTTGGTTAGGAGGTAGTATTACAGAGTAACACTAGTTGTGTTTAGGATACAATTACTGAAGTTGCTGGCTATAAGTTCCCTAGTGAATGATGAGCCTAGTTTTAAGTATATCGCCAAGTTTACTTATCTCGACCAGCACAAAGTATTGTGATGTGATATCTGTACGTCAGTATTCCGAAACTATAGCGGCAAATTTTTCTTCAACGAATGCTAGTCAAATATGCTAGACATTAGTAAATTCATGAGCGGAGTAAATGCGAAGATCCAACACACGGATTCTACTGTAAGCATGTAAATTTAATCAGATCCACAAAGCAGTTTGAATCGTTCCACGAAGCAGTTTAAATCGTTGGATGATGACCATCAAAGTAACACACATATTCTTCATAATGTCGATTATTCAGGTCCGTATTGAAGTAACTATAACTTTGAAAGAACAGTAAAATTTCCGCCTTTCAGTACTATTTATTGCTAATTACTTACAGGGACATGTTTCGAGGGCTAACACTCCCCCTTCATCAGCCTGTCCAACAAAACTTCAAAGGAAAACTTTCCTTGTATAAGCACATACAAATCACATGAAGATTTTCATTATTCTTTATGTGATTTGTATGAAGATTTTCATTATTCTTCATGTGATTTGTGTGTGCTTATACAAGGAAAGTTTTCCTTTGAAGTTTTGTTGGACAGGCTGATGAAGGGGGAGTGTTAGCCCTCGAAACATGTCCCTGTAAGTAATTAGCAATAAATAGTATTGAAAGGCGGAAATTTTACTATTCTTTCAAAGTTATACATATACTTCATAATTACAAAGCTGGCATGTGAAACAAATTTAAGTTGTTCAGCGAGTATATAGGACTAATTCTTTGGGAGAGCTGGCCCCAGAATTACTAGAGTAAGGTCGCCACTGCTGAAACCAACATCTGTATGTACCAGTCAACATTATTCCCGAGGGTCATCTGTATTATGTCGTATGTGTATCTGTGTAACTATGATAAGGAGTGTAATTAATCTGGACGATGAGGATCCTGCGAATGTTTGTTCTATGTCTGGTATGATAATACACGATAGCTTTTACCAGAATTTCAAGTGCTTTTATTTATCAGGTTACTAGTGTAGTTAGGTGTGCAGGTTTATTGCTGTTGATTATATCGTACAGGTGTTTAACCCCCACACACCCCGTAGATATATGAACCCTTGCGAAGAAGCATATGATACTCAATTTCGGGGGTCCAACGGTCCATTTCGTAAAGTTGTTGTTAAGCGCTTCTTATAACATGCAGGGTAACATATAACAAAATAACATGCGGGAAAAAGTGAATACCAGGATTAAAACAAATGAATTTAATTAACAGATCAACAAATTTACACTATTTACAGCAAAAACAAGGACTCCCAAATGACACCCACTTGAATTAATAAAAGTGCCAAACAGGCCTGATCTCAGGAGAGATCGTAAACATCTGGACCAAACGTCCCAAATTACTGCAATGACATGTGCGTGTGCGGCTTCTCTGCATGCGGTACGATGTGTACAATTTAATGCGAGATTCGTTACCATCCAGTAAACCTTCAAGGGACGAATCTGCATTGTCTTAGAGCTAGACAGACACTAGGAACATAATCTAAACACTAATTAAACTAATCCGACACTTCCTACACTGAATAAGACAAATAATAATTTCCGCATGAAATTGGAATAAAAGAATTGCCGAAGCAATCAACACTAACGCCTAAAAAAACTAGGACTTTTAAAAATCAACACAAGTAAATCAACACGTGACCAATCAAGAAAAATACACACATGGCCGCTTGCCATTTTTACATGAAATACTACATACACCCAACGGTGTCACAACAAACCAAAATATAACATAAGCAAATGAAATGAGTCACCGAAATCACTCGGCTCAAGCCAACATTTACATCATCACTACAAATATTTCATTTCATACGATATGCGGTAATTGGTAACGGACATGGCGAACTCCCAATTTAATATTATGATCCAAAGATCATTACATGAACAGGTTTGCTACAGATAGCTTACAGGGGTCAGTCGGTCGTAGCTGGACTGCCTAAACGATGAATCACCAGACATAGACAGGCGCAACGTGGAATCTGCAACATCTGTCACCCCACGTGTCAAATACCTCGACCTGCCGTAGCAATGGCTTGAGTCTCGAAGAAGCGTGCTCCCAATAGCACATAATATACGTGTGTGTCAACTAAAAATATCTTAGCATTTCCCACGGAAATCCAAGAATCAGCACCGGACAAGGTAAGGTAGCCTCCCAGAGCGCTCCCCCTTTCCAATCAAAAATACAACCACAAATTGAGGGCGGTAGGCTCATTCTACCCCTCATCACGAAGAATCAAATACACACACATTGACACGATACACACACCGGGGTCACACGTATGGGTTTGACAGAAACCTGAAATAAAAGACATAAATATTTCCACCGACTTGCGTTCCCAGTCTAGTCCGTGACTGAAGATCCTGAAAAGGGATATATAAAAAAACAAAAAAAAACAAAAAACACAAAAATATAGAACTAAGGTGTTCTACAGTGACATCTTAACGTGTTGCGCTCGGCAACTCTAGTATGAATAAAAACCTGTTCGTAAAACATCTAACAACTTTTACCCCCTTCTCCTGATAAAAATGAATTTGAATACAGCACTATTTATCATCCATGACGGAACTTCGCATTCGCATGAATAAAATCCCAATGTACGCGCCGTGCATACTAATAATGACTCATAAGAAAAAAATATACAGGGTGGCGCAGAGAAACGGGAAATTTTGAAATAATCATAAATAACCAATTAATTGAAAACAAAATTTTTTAATGCTGAAAATGTGTAAGGCAAGAGTGGAAATTACAATACTCGTTAAGTTAAAAATCACATCATTTAAGTGCTGTCCATTATTTCCTAACACATTCATTCAATCGGTTTTGAAGACTTATCATTGTCCACTGGGATGTTGGCGACGTGTTCTTCAATCTGAGTCTTGGCCTAGTCTGGTACACAACGCTCTTTAGATGTCCCCATAGAAAGAAGTCGCATACTGAAAGGTCTGGAGACCGTGGAGGCCAAGCGATGTTAGCGTTCCTTGCAATTATGCGCTCTCCAAACAAACGTCTCAATGCAACCATTGACAGCCTGGCAGTGTGTGGGGTGGCTCCATCTTGTTGAAACCAGGTTTGCTGAATGTCAATATCTGGAAAAGCATGAAGCCGTGGAGCAAAAAATGTCTCCAGCATTTGAATGTAACGTTGAGATGTGACAGTTACAGTGGAACCATTTTCATCTTCAAAAAAGTAAGGTCCAATCACCCCACGACAAGACACTGCACACCATACAGTAACTTTGGGGCTGTGTAACGGACGTTGATGAAGTTCAGTGGGATTTCTGTGAGCCCAGTAACGCATGTTCTGCTTATTGACATGTCCATTTAAATGAACTGTAACTGTCACATCTCAACGTTACATTCAAATGCTGGAGACATTTTTTGCTCCACGGCTTCATGCTTTTCCAGATATTGACATTCAGCAAACCTGGTTTCAACAAGATGGAGCCACCCCACACACTGCCAGGCTGTCAATGGTTGCATTGAGACGTTTGTTTGGAGAGCGCATAATTGCAAGGAACGCTAACATCGCTTGGCCTCCACGGTCTCCAGACCTTTCAGTATGCGACTTCTTTCTATGGGGACATCTAAAGAGCGTTGTGTACCAGACTAGGCCAAGACTCAGATTGAAGAACACGTCGCCAACATCCCAGTGGACAATGATAAGTCTTCAAAACCGATTGAATGAATGTGTTAGAAATAATGGACAGCACTTAAATGATGTGATTTTTAACTTAACGAGTATTGTAATTTCCACTCTTGCCTTACACATTTTCAGCATTAAAAAATTTTGTTTTCAATTAATTGGTTAATTATGATTATTTCAAAATTTCCCGTTTCTCTGCGCCACCCTGTACAATCAAACAAAATTTTGGCCACGTGCCAACATACATGGCGAGGTATGACTGAAATATTTGATATTTTGTTGAAAAAAGTCATTTTTATTTTTATTAAAAATAAAATATTACAATGTGTGCTCTATGAGAAAATGGTATATTTTTTTCTATGCGCCAATTATTTAACCCGTGGTAGCCATTTTTAAAAGGTGCTGCATGGGTATTTAATGCTCTGGTGCACGCCCACTCGCTTGCAGTACTGCAGAATATTTGTTTTAGGCCTAGATTTTACTTCGTAGTTCTTTTCTAATACTCCGCTAAGAATCGAGTGTTGGAAGTGGTGTGGATCGTGATGCTCCTTTGTCTGCTTGTGTTCAAAACAGGGACTAAGTTCCACAGCGATTTAGAAATTATTCTCTAAGAATCTTGTTACTTGTAAAATTATTTCAAGGGTTGTGTTAAATGACTACCTTATTTTTGGCCGGGAATTCTAAGTGTATGATGTTTTTATATGTGAAATATTAGATTTAAATGTGTTGAGTAGTACAACATGGTTGCTTAGTGTTTGTAAACAGTGTAACGTGTTGGTGCACAAATACAAAGTGTGAAAAATTGTTTGTGCACGTTCGAAATTGTGTTGAATTGTGATTTGTGTTTCTTTATTCATCATGGGGCGACTATCTACTCCCAGAAGTAGTTATAGAAAGCCAAAGAAACGCCCTTCGAAGAAAAGTATTGCAGGTAAATTGTCCTATGAGAAATCTCAAAACTTAGGCCTAAATGTAGGCCAGGCTGAAAACACAAATGAGGAACTACAGTGTAATTTAGATACAAAATGTATTTCTAGTGCAGCATCTGTCAGTGGTTTGAGCTCTGTAGCAGAACAAGATATTTCTAGCAGTGAGAGAAAATTAAATTCATTTTCAGAATGCTCAACACAGTACGGGCCCCCAATTATAAATGATGGTCCTGTGATTTATACCTTAGTTCACACAAGTGTATGGGATAAACTCATGAAAGATTTACTATGTAGTGAATGTCAGACACAGTCTGTGGTAGTTGAATTTAGAGAAAGTCATGGTTTCTGCAGCAAAATAGTAGTTAAGTGTAGGAACTGTGGGTATGTGGCTGCTAGTGAGTATAGTTCTCCTCGAATATCCAGTTCACAGAGTCAAAGACCTCCTTTTCATGTGAATAAAACTATAGTGGAGACATTTAGTGCCATAGGAAAAGGTCATCAAGCAGTGCAGAAATTCTCTTCTAACATGGGCATGGATACTCTCGGAAAGAGACCTTATGCTAAACATTTGAACTTTTTAGTGGATGAGGGGAAAATATATAAGAAAGAGGTCCTTCGTATGGCAGCTGATGCAGTTCGCAAAGCTCATAATGGGGATGACAATGAAATAATTGACATTGGTGTTTCCTACGATGCCACGTGGCATAAACGAGGGCACAGTTCTAACTATGGGGTTGGCTTTGCTATTGACATCCAAACAGGCATTGTATTAGATTATGAGGTACTGTCAAAATGCTGTGTTGATTGTAAAAGGACTGAGAAGGAACTGGGTAAAAATAGTGTAGAGTTTGACATTTGGTTCAATGGGCATAAGGCTTCAGGGGAATGCCAGAGAAATTACAATGGCTCATCCAATGCCATGGAGAAAGACATTGGGGAAATTATTTGGAAAAGATCTATTGCTGACCGAGGGATGAGGTACACTACGATGTTGTCTGATGGTGATGCCAAAACCCATGCCCATTTGAATGCTCTTCAAGTGTATGGTCCTCAGCAAGTCATCGAAAAAGAGGAGTGCATCAATCATGTGGCTAAACGACTTGGTACTGCACTTCGGAACATTGTTAAGAGATACTCTAGCTAAATAAATTTCTATGAAAGTGAACCTTACTCACTGATGGTATTCATACATTGTGATTCAATGCTCTTAATATGCTTGGCTTGTTTCTTCTATATTGAGTTTAATCATGATTTTCTATTTTTAGGTCACGAGGCCCATACCGGTAATACCTCCTGAGTTTGTAGAACCTGTTGAGTTTGTGGAACCAATAGCTGAAGATGTAGTTCCTGTAGTATCTGTACCGCAGATGCAAGTGGCTCGCCAAGAGATCATGAAATGTGAACCCGATGTATTCATCAAGGAAGAGGAAGCAGGACATGTACATCTGGACGACCACGGTAGTGACAGTGAGAGTGATTTGGAGACCGAGAGTGAATCAGAAAGTGACAGTGATCACAATGCAGAGGATGGAATGGTCAATGATAGGAGCGATACTGGTGATCATGAAGGTGGACTGGAAGCCGAGACAAAAGCTGGATTATTAGCTTCTTCTGTCGTGGAACCATCAACTAGCCACATTGGCGAGAGGTACTTATTAGTACCTGAATGGTACCTAAACAGCTTTTTAAAGTTTTGGTTTAGGTGCCTAAAATACTGTACTGTATTTATGTGTGTGTGCCGCGCTGCCGTGTAAGCCGCGCACCCTGTTTTGCTAAGTTGCTTTCAGGGGGAAAAGATGTAGAGTGAAGCAGATAAATAGGCATGTGTTTTTCGTAGTAATTTTAAATTGTCGGATATAAACCCTTAATCTTTTACAAAATATTAGGTATATAACACAGTCTGCAAGTCACTTTTGTTATAATGGTGATTACTTGAACATCGATTCAAGATGGCGAGACAATTTGTATTGTAACTACCTGTAATGCAAGAACACATTTATTACACAGTGCATGAACTGAGTATGCAGTACGAAATTATCATAAAATAAAATGTTGTTCCGAAACTCCTTACATAAGAATGAAGCAGATAAATAGGCATGTGTTGTTTGTAATAATTTTTAAATATCGGAATAATCCCTTATATCTTTTGCAAAATATTATATATTACATACCTGCCAAGTTTTCCTGTTTTCCCGGATTTTGGGGATGTTGTCCGGATTATCATAGTATTTTTCCAGATTTTTAACTCCCTAGCTTGTTTCCGTTCTCTGCATCCAAATCGCATTTCAGTTTTGATTTTCGATAATAGCTGCTATTCTGAGATGTGAGTGTTTGAAATTCGACTGAAAATTGACCGATAAGTTAATCGATAATCCCGTCTCGCAGATTTTCGCTGCGCTTTTGTAATTAATTCCTTGTGTTTGACATTACGCTGACAGTCGATCGAACTGTGTATCGCAGATTATCGATGCATTTATATTACTCTTTGTGGTTCAACTGTTTGTTAGCGGGAAAGCTTGGTTTTAACCGGTGTTTGCTGTAGTTCTGGTATTCGTGCAATTGTGTGACGAATGTTTGTGCGATTTAGTGTTTTCATGATGAATTCAAGTAAGAAACAAAATCATCAGTCTTTCAGGGAGGCATATTCTTTAGAATTTCCTTGTATTAAGTGATCTCGGAGAGGTGAAACATTCGCATTCTCATCTCCATCTCTCCTCTCCAACCTGTGATGGAATATAGCCGTTGTTCTGTGACTTGCAAGATCAAAGTGAAGAAAAGCTCATGTTTGTGTAGTGTGTGAACTGTTCCCAATTATTGAATATGTGTTCTTGATATAATTGCAATATTTTTGGAAACTGGTACAACGAATTAGATAGTCTCACATCACCACGAGTTTGTAATCTCTTTCCCTGTAGTCTTTTCTCGTTATTTTTAAGACCTTGCGTCACATGTACGCATTAAATTTTTGCGCTTCTGGATTTCTATTTTTAAAAATTGGCAGGTATGTATATAACACAGTCTGTAAGTCTTGTTAAAATGGTGATTATTTTAATGTCGATTTAAGATGGCGAGACAATTTGTATTGTAACTACCTGCAATGCAAGAACACAATTATTACACAGTGCATGAACTGAGTATGCAGTTCGAAATTATCATAAAATAAAATTTCGTACCGTACACTTCTTGCCTATATTTCCTCATTTTGCCTCAGTGTCATCCGTTGAAGGGCTTGTGTCGGAATCTTCATCAGACGAGATTACTAAATCTTCACTGGCATTAGAAATGCAACATTTCTAAACTGCAGATGATAAGGTCATCTGAAATGGAGTTCCATTCAGCGATGATCCACTCGCTGATGCGGGGAAGTGCTGGTTTCTTCAGTCTGCTGGTTGGCATAGTTACATGAGCTGCCGACGCCATCCACTCCGTATGCCGTCGACATAAGCTCTGTTTGAAGGGCCAACACATCTGAAGGTTGTAGTAGAAATGTACAACCAACCTCCAGGAACCACTACCAAGTCTGTATTGCCACTAAGTTTCTTAGCATTCTTTTATCCTTCGTTCTCCACATTCACATCAAGCGACATGTCAAAATATACAGGAGTTTGATCAGCATTACCGATTTGACTCAATAAGTATAACTTTTCTCTCTGGAGTCAGATTATGTGATGCTAGAGCTGGATGAATTTCTCCTTGTAACTATCTGGCAAACATTGGCAAATTGTTGTTTTCTGTCTATGGAGAGCTGGCATCAGTTTAAAAAATGTTCGATCCAGCTCCTGGTTGCCCAAAAATCCTGTCTATTTATGCCTAATTCTTTAGTGATATAAATGGCCTTCAATTGCCAGATCTCTGTTGACACAGCGTAACCAAATTGTCATTATATTCTTGCAATCAATCTTCCATTTTAGGGAACTTTGTCTTTTTACCTTGAAAGGCCGAGCGATTTCGCGAATAGTTGTGGAGTTTGTCCATGTATTTTCTCCAATCTCAAGTACACGATTCAGATACTTCATATTTCGTACCCACAGCACGATTTTCTTCTTCTGCTTCCTTGATCATTCTAAGCTTTTCTTCCGCAGTAAACGATCTTATCTTTTTTGCTGCACGCATTTGTCACCTGATCATTAGCACGCACTGAACACCATCATAGCTCATGGTCAACACAAGATTGATCGACTCCAACCATGCGTCACAAGTCTGCGGTGTCTCTTCTGCTAACAATGTGAGACAAACCAGCAATAATTTTCTACCGGAAGTGTGTACCATAATCGTGTAATATTGTTTGAATTTTACAATATACTGTATATATGGATTATCTCCATTGCTGTTTAATTGTGTACTGGAAAAAGTTATGCGTCAATGGAATAAGGTTTGTCCACCGAATGTCAAGATTGGAAAAAATGCTCGACTAAATTGTCTCGCCTTTGCTGATGATCTAGCATTATTAGCAACTAGTATCGAAGAAGCTAAATTTCAGGTAGAGGAATTGGAACGATTAGCAGCAAAGGTTGGGTTGAAAATTTCCTTTGAGAAAACAGAAATGATGCCATCTTTTCAAGTTGACACATCACATATTGTACTGCATAATGCCCAGAAAATAAGGATTGTGAAAAAATTTAAATATCTTGGTGAGATCATCACTTGGAATGCCAATGAGAGAGCATCAATAGATAATAGAACTCTAAAATTGCGACGAGCACAACAGATTACCTGGCCAACATATAAGAAACAGTCTCTTTCGATTAATGCTAAACTTCGACATTATTTCTCCGTCGTTAAGCCAGAAGCAACATATGCAAGTGAAACTTTATTTAAACTAAACACCCGATCAACAACTGACAAACTACAGAAGGTTGATAGACGGATTCTTCGGACAATACTCAATAAAAAACACCAGGTTGAGGGCCAGTGGAGACTTTTGCCCAATTCAATACTTTACAAGGAAAATGAATCTATCATTGACACGATGCGAAAACGAAGGATTGCGTTTTTTGGACACATATCCCGCTTGCCAAATACTAGACTCCTGAAACAACTTTTTGACTTCTTTTGGAACAGTAAAACAAAAATCACATGGTTTAAAGAAATACAAATGGATTTAGACGAATTGAAAATTACTAAGCATCATATTGAACATAGAGAGGAGAAACGGCTTCTGAATAACAAATACACTCGACTAACATTCAAAATTTTACAGCGTAAGCAGTATGTTATATCAGAAGAAGAACGAGCTGCAAGATCTTCCAGACTGAAGAAGTATTGGGAAAGGAAAAAATTATCAAGAATTAAGAACTAAACTTATTATTTGAAATATTGGAAGGCTTTGTATATCAGATTTGATTTTTGGTGCTCCAATGTGGGCGTAAACAGTGTAAATAAAAATACTGTATATATAATATGCTCATAAATTTTATCAGAGGAGTAAATAGACAAGCAACTGATGTGAAAGGAAAATTCATTCAATTATTATTTAAATACCGTATTTACTCGAATACGACTCGCCCCCAAATAAGACCCGCACCCTGATTTTGAAAAACAAAATTAAAAAAATAATTAAAATACCTCAAAATTATGTACAATCGTAACTAAATAAACAGAATAGCATTTATCCAAAATAGTTTCCAACAGTTTTGAAGTCGTCCTAAAATAACACACATCAAACGATTAAAAATACAAATAAAAGTACACAAACACTTCATTCATCGTCATCAGAAGTACCAACTTCGGAACTTTTATCACCATCCCACTAAATGTCGTCATCACTGACATCCATAGCATTCGAAATACTACATTTCATGAAGTTCTTCCGTAGGAGATCTCCCGAGATACGATTCCATGCCGTCAAAATGCACGAACATAGCAGCTGAACTTCCGGGCGGCGTATTTCTTAAACCTCCTGGACTCGGGCGCTGAATACGACCAGTTGGAGTCAGTGTGTGCTTATCGGCCACCATCTGCTCCGTATACAGCTGTTTCAAGGCTGCTTTGAACGGGCGGTTCACGCAGACATCCAGTGGTTGTAGCATACAGTTGTATTATCCAGAGTTGGAATCTGACAGTTCGGCGCCAGTGGGCAAAAACAGTTGACGACTAGATCCCACGCAAGGCTTGTTGCCATGGAAACCATACAGCGCTGCCAATTTGAATGACGCTATTTGGCCACGTGCTTGTCACTTGACCATCCCCTTGTTTAGTTGCCTCCGAGTGCACACTGACAATGCTGCGTTATAATTGTATTGAATTAATTAGTTAATTACTTTCTCGTGTAGGATTTATACTTATTTATACTTTATACTTATATTTATAATTCATTAGTTTCCGTTATTTATTTATATAGTGTTAGTGTAAGTTTAAGCTTAGGTTCGTGTGAATTAGATAAAGGATACCCGTAGCTTTCTTTTTTGTTTGCGAGTGGTGACGCGAGGGGTTGGACAACTTTATCCATGGCACAAGTCTTGGCACCATAGGTTGCGATTAGGATGAGGGTGTTGACAGCTGAAAACTGGGCGAAGGTGGTGTCGCATGTGGAAAGAGTATTAAGCGAAGCGCGGGAACGTGAAGGTGTTACTGACACAGCTGTGGACGACCTCATAATTTCCCTCGGCGATGCCACACCCACCAGTGCGGGATCCAGTGATGGAGATGACCGAGATGATGATGGTGATATGGATGGGATAGAGCCTTTTCCCTGTGATTAGCTTCTGTCTTGTAAAGGGTGAGTTAATAGCCTATACAATGAACGTATATTTTGTAATACATTTATATGTTTCTTGTACCTTGGAACTTATTCTACAGGAGATATAAATTGCTAAATAACACGGAAACAATCACGTCCTGTCGTTTCGCTTTGGACATTTTTGCTTTATGATTGTAGGCTACCGGTATTCGTACCGATAATATTGCTATTCATTACAATATTTTAGGCCTCTCCTCAATTTGACGGGCTGTTATTTTATTTTACAGTGTGCACCGAACAGTTTTAAGCATTGCTTTGTTTAAGATTTTTGAAAACCATCTGAGTAAAAATATAATAAATGTAATAAAGATGCTAATGATATTATGAGCATGAGGAAAAGGACGGGAGGGTGGAAGTACGCACGTGCTGGCTAGTAGCATACGTGGCAACGCTGCCTTTAGTTCAACGGTTCTCCGCCGAACTGTCAGATTCCAACTCTGGAAAATACACCTGTAGACGTCATCCCGCTCAATCATGAATACCTGACTCGTCAATATCACATTTCCTACCGGGCACGATTTCCAATAACTTCAGCTTCCCTCACAACTTTCAGCTTCTCACTCACATTAAACGACCGCAAACGCTTCGTACAACTCATGTTTACACTCGGAAAACGTGCGCGACACATGCGCGAGACTGTATGACGCCGCCTGCTTACGGTAAAACAAAGTGATAGCCGGAAGAAGGCTAGCACCATCTAGCGGATACTCGCAACACCTGATATCGCGCGTGGCGGGCAATTTAAATCTTTAAAATCAGGATGACTCAAATAAGACCCGCACCTCAATTTTTCACATCCGATTTTGTTTAAAAATGTGCGGGTGGTATTCGAGTATATACGGTAATGCGTTGTTTTGGCTTCCGATTGCCCCATGATTTAAACAATGCTAGTCAAATTATAAGTCATAAACACCACTGCAAACATGGTTTTGGGTGGCCCATATACAATTTCCTCATGTATGACACCACTCATTCCACATTTTCGACTAGATCTATTTGCTAAATAGGTGCATGGCATACACACGTAAATATGGTAGTCCCTTTTGATCCTAAAAATGTAACATATATCAGTTTGATGTGGGCCAATGTTAAGTTATTTTTATATAGGAACAAGCCTATGAATCAGGGCTGTCGTTTTAATGAATTTTGAGATATTGAAACAGATAAACGGGTTTTGCTTGCAGATTTGCAGATTTAATTTTTTTAAATTCATTTACTTATTCATTCCATAAATAACTGCATATAGAGTACTGAGCCCGTTGCTTTGAGATACCATGGGGTTGAGCACCAAAATCCACCACCATGAGATCTCATCGCAAACAAATATCACAGAGATACCAGACATGCATTCGAACTAGTTCCAGCACGAGTGTGTTAATCTCATTTAGTAAGGGGATGATATGAAACTAGTCCAAAATACATATCCAAAAAGGAAAAGGATAAAGCAAAACTGCAAAAGAATAACACAGATTAAGATAAAATGAAGCTCACTCCATGTTGGGGATCTAGTGGCTGATCCACAAGCTAACTAATGAATACCATTTTGAAAAATAAATAACACCCTACTATACAGGTAATATTATTGTCTTATCATCCCCTCAAGAAGTTCTAATTAACAAAAATCCGATAAAACGAAGCTAGGAAAATGGTACGTAAATTAAGTCCTAAGCAATACAAATGTAAATTAAAAATAATATTTTAGTGACATGGCTCCTACACTCAGTAGCTGATGGCTATCCCTTGATGTTGAACAATGTTCTAAAGCAGGGGTTCCCATTAGGAATTTTTCTCGGACCCCCTAAAGTGATCGTAATGTAAGCACGGACCCCCTGCTCCAAAATATTTTAAGTCAAGACTTAAATATTTAAATTCCTAATGGTAACCTCTGTTTTAGAGTACTGTGCTGTATTATTTGTATGTTAATATTTATTTATTTAATCATATTACAGCATACACAATTTATAAGTCGTAAAAGTAGGTAGTGCTACAGACATAAAAATAACAATGCAGTGGTTGAGAAAAAAGAAGGAACCAGTCCTATTTATTACCATTTTGTTAACAGCATTAATGTGTAAAGGGGCCGGTGTTCAATTAGACGAACATAACCTATTCTTTCCCGCAATTCTTTCTCGAAGGCCTGGTTGCAATTTCGAAATATTCACCCTGAAATCAGCCCCATATCTAGTCTATTTCTATATTTGCTTTCCATTATGCACATTGTTTAAAAAGCTTGTTTTCACAACTTAAGTTGTTGCCAACGGAATAACAATTTTTATTGCCTTATCGATGGTTCCCGTGTAGTCCTTTCGATCCGTCACCCAGAAGTCTGCTAGCTTTCTTTTCATTTTCAATTCAACGAGTTGGTCCTGTTCCTCCTCCGATAGTAGCTGAATATTTTCAGTTTTGAGATTGGAGCTGAATGGGTCTCGAATCCAGCAGTTTTCGCCATCGGGCTCGTGGAAATAATTCCGAAATTAAGTTACAAGACTACGAATATATTTGGTTATATTTTCTTTTACCTCGCAAGGCAAACCTTTGTTAGATGACTGCAGAAACATTTTTAGTGTGGGGAAATGGGCATTTTGAACCCTTGCTGTCCAAATAGTACAGCTCATGCTCGCTACCCATGTCGTTTCAGAGAAATGCAAATAACCTGCATTTTAAGGAGCTGGTTTTGACATTGTTTATTATTTTCACCACTTCATTAAGGGTGCTCTGTAGCAGTTCGGGCAGTCGTTTGGCTACTAATGCTTCCCTGTGAATGCAGCATTGTGTTCACTTCATAATTGGAGCTACTTTTTTCACTTCATCTTGAAGGCCCTTCTTGCATCCAGACATACTGTAGCTTTCGCGCCAACTGTAGACAGACCCACTATTTCTTCCTGGCGATATAATGTCTATTACAATAATCGTTCAGAGCTGCGAAGATATCGTCTGCTGTTGTGTGGACTAGCTCACAGGAAAAAAAGAAGATCTTCATATATTTTGTCATAAAATAAATAAAAAAGGTACAAAAACCAACATTATCACCATTTTGATATGTCGATACTCTCATCTAACTGCAGAGCAAACATGTCACACAGGTGGAGCCTTGCCAACAAAGTCTATTCAATTTTGCTTGACATATTTATAATTCGCCTTTGCACAGTATTGTTAGACAGCGGGACGGTACTTACAAGCTTTGCGGCAGCATCGCACAGCATTCCCTTACACAAAATACACTGCCGTAAAAAAAATTAGGTCACCTGAAGAAACTACGTCGATTTTGATCCGAAGACAGCAGATGCTACCTGGGGATAGTAGATGTACTGATGAGGGTTTCAACGTCGTCCGCCAACAGATAGCATAGTGGCATAGCTACCAGAGCGCCATCTGTGTCTACCATTAACAGGGAAAGCTCACAGCCATATGGCTTATTGTGGTGCGAACGTGTGAAGCAAGCAGGTACAATGCCACAGAGACGCACTCGTGCTTCCTACAGCCAACTGAGCGAGTTTGAATGGGGTCAAATTGTGGCCTTCCGAGAGGCGGGATGGTCCTTTCGGAGAATTGCCACACAAGTTGTACGTGCTGTGTCCGTTGTGCAATGATGCTGGTATCAGTGGTCACGTGAACATTCTAACACCCGTAGACTAGGTTCTGGACGTTCACGCAGCACAGACGTCCGCCAGGATCGCCGTATTGTAAGGGCAGCAGTGGCAGACCGTACTGCTACCACAGCACAGATACGAGAGTTTGTGAGCCCAGAAGTGTCAACCCGAACTGTTGCGAACCGGTTACTAGCAGTGGGACTACGGGCACGCTCACCTCTAGCCTGTCTTCCACTCACGTCACAGCATCGACGAGCACGACTCGACTGGTGTCGTTTGAGGATCACTTGGAAGATGGAATGGCGCGCCGTGGTCTTCAGCGATGAAAGCAGATTCTGCCTCCACGCAAGTAATGGTCGTTGGCGCGTTCGACGTAGACCTGGTGAGCGCTGTCTCATAGAGTGCATTCGTCCAAGACACACCAGCCCCACCCCAGGCCTTATGGTCAGGGGTGCGATAAGCTAAAACTCTCGGTCGCCTTGGGTGTTTGTGGAGGGAACGTTAACCAGCACTCGGTACATGCAGGATGTTGTTAGACCCGTTCTTTTGCCGTTCTTGCAACAGGAAGGGGATCTGTTGTTCCAACAGGATAATGTTCGCCCACACACTGCCAGTGCAACGCAACGTGCACTGCAAGACGTGCAGCAACTAGCAACTTCCCTGGCCAGCACGATCGCCGGACTTGTCGCCAATCGAGCACGTGTGGGACATGATGGGCCGACAAGTGACTCTTACAACTCGTCCACCCACAACTCTTACAGAACTTTGTGAACAGGTCGAGCAGGCGTGGAATAACGTATCCCAAGACAGTATTCGCCATCTGGATGATCGACTGGATGCAAGAGTCAGTGCCTCCATTGCTGCCTGTGGAGGCTACACCTCGTACTAATATGGGTGTTTCAGCATGGGTCGATACCCAGTATCTCTGAACCGCTTGACCTATTGATCTGTATATTTAATCATTTCATGTACTCCATATGCACTGTTGCCACAAAAAAATCTTGAGTGAATTGGTAAACTCTAAAAGGGTGATCTAATTTTATTTTTCCGGCAGTGTAATTGCTGAACGTAGAATGAGCTCTTCAGCAATGTGACAAGCTGAGATACTTCGTGGGATGCAAGCGTTGCATTTTCAGTCACATTTGCACCAGAACTTAGGTAATTACTTTCAGGCAGGATTTCAGTTCGAAGAATTCAATGGATTTACCTTTGTGCTCCGAGTGTTTGGTATCTAGATGCCTCCGGAGATTTGCAGGTTTCATACACTTGTTGGCAAGGGTTTCAAAGCATATCATGCATTGAGGCTTAGGACAATCTTCCGGTCCACAATACGTAAAGCCAATTTCCAAATATTTTATGTCATATTTCCTACTTTTCGCTGTAGGCTTACTCTTTGAATGGCGAGGCTCAAAAGAGGCAGCAGGCGGCCCATTCACTTCAATATTTATCACCACAGATTCCTTTTCGTCACTACGGTACCGTATCTGTAGCAGTGGGACAACTTCGTTTTTAAGATCCACTCTTCAACCAACGATCCATATTCAATGGACTTTTAACAATTAAAACAATCAAAAGTATCAACTTTCAAAACTCATGTAAATATGTAAACACACAAAATGGCTGCGGAGCAGAACTCAGAGATGAAGGAGCAGAACGCTCTCTAGCGGGAAACTTGAAAAGTTCAAATTACGCTGCGCCACATAATTAATGAGTGCGCCACGTATGCTGTGGGTGGCAACGCATAATTATTATTTTTAAGGAACTCTTTGTACTTTCTCAGATTTCCATTTTCATTATTGCGTTATTTCTTGATGACTCTTCGCGGACCCCTTGGCCAACAATCGCGGAACCCCGGGGGTCTGCGGACCACCTAATGGGAACCTCTGTTCTAAAAGATCCGACAAAAATATCCATCAATAAAAATAAGCTACATTACGATGGTACCATTTCCAACATTTAAATTTATAATTCCGGTCTAGCTAAATCGTGTCATAATCCCTACCATATTTAAAAATATCCTTGAAAATTGACTAACTAATGCACATCATCGCACGCATATTCACACTCATTTTTGGCTATTATTACGATTAATACGAGACAAAAGTATTCCTTATAGGCCTACTCAAAACTTATACACTGACAGGGAAAAAAAATAGGTCACCTGAAAAGACGACTTCGATTTTGATTCGATGACGGCAGATGCTACCTGGGGGATAGTAGAGGTACTGATACGGGTTTCAACATAGTCTGCCAACAGATAGTGCAGTGGCATAGCTACCAGAGTGCCATCTTTGTCTACCAATTAATAGGGAAAGCCCACAGCCATACGGCACATTGTGGTGCAAACGTGTGAAGCTAGCAGGTACAATGTCACGGAGACGCACTCGTGCTTCCCGCAGCCAACTGAGCGAGTTTGAAAGGGGTCAAATTGTGGCCTTCCGAGAGGCGGGATGGTCCTTTCGGAGAATTGCCACACAAGGTGGACGTGCTGTGTCCGTTGTGCAACGATGCTGGTATCAGTGGTCACGTGAACATTCTCACACCCGTAGATGAGGTTCTGGACATCCACGCAGCACAGACGTCCGCCAGGATCGTCGTATTGTAAGGGCAGCAGTGGCAGATCTTACAGCTACCACAGCACAGATATGAGGGTTTGTGAGCCCAGAAGTGTCAACACGAACTGTTGCGAACCGGTTACTAGCAGTGGGACTACGGGCACACACGCCTATAGCCCGTCTTCCACACACGCCACAGCATCGATGTGCACGGCTCGACTGGTGCCATCAGAGGATGACTTGGAAGATGGAATGGCGCGCCATGGTCTTCAGCGATGAAAGTAGATTCTGCCTGCATGCAGATGTAGACCTGGTGAGCGCTGTCTCGTAGAGTGCATTCGTCCAATACACACCGGCCCCACCCCAGGCCTTATGGTCTGGGGTGCGATAAGCTACAACTCTCGTTCACCTTTGGTGTTTTGTGGAGGGAACGCTAACCAGCGCTCAGTACATGCAGGATGTTGTTAGACCCGTTCTTTTGCCGTTCTTGCAACAGGAAGGGGATGTGTTGTTCCAACAAGATAATGCTCACCCACACACTGCCCGTGCAACTCAATGTTCACTGCGAGACGTGCAGCAACTTCCCTGGCCAGCACGATCGTCAGACTTGTCACCAATCGAGCACGTGTGGGACATGATGGGCCGACAAGTGACTCGTGCAACTCATCCACCCACAACTCTTACAGAACTGTGTAAACAGGTCGAGCAGGCGTGGAATAACGCATCCCAAGACAGTATTCACCATCTGTATGATCGACTGGATGCAAGAGTCAGTGCCTGCATTGCTGCCTGTGGAGGCTACACCTCATACTCATATGGGTGTTTCAGCATGAGTTGAAACCTAGTATCTCTGAACTGCTTGACCTATTTATCTGTATATTTAATCATTTCATGTACTCCATATGCACTGTTGCCACAATAAATCTTGAGTGAATTGGCAACCTCTAAAAGGGTGACCTAATTTTTTTTCGGCAGTGTATTTCCAATTGTTCTTCCTGTTAGTTGTCCCACTATTGATCACATTGCAACTTATTATGAACTGGGTGGTCTTATTACATAGATTTGTGAATATTTATTACTGATAAGGATCTGAATTAGATTAATTGCTGGGTGCCACTCATTATCAAATGAGAATTTTGATTGTTTAGAGCAGTGGTTCTTAACCGGTGGTCCACGGGAGAGAAGGGTCCACCAGCACGTATACAAAAGTGGCCAATAAATGTGGATTTAGAAAACGATGTGCGTTGAACGACAACCTTCCGAATGTATTTGCGGCGATGACTATCAGGTTTTGGATTGAAATATCTTTAAAATAGGCGTATTGAGGAAGGGTTACAACTGATAAGGTGTATTGGGAGGGGGGCTGCTGATCTAGTCATCCACTTTATAAGTGCGAGTGGGTTAGAGCCAGCAATCTAAATTTTCAAGTGTATGTTTACTTTTTTGAAATCTTAATTTTTGTTTATTATTATTATTATTATTATTATTATTATTTCCGATTATTCCCCTTCAGGAGAGCATGTGAACATGAGCCAATCACAGCTTTTCCTTTTCCTCTCTTCTTTTCTTCCCGAAACCTCTTCATTAGTTCACTGTGCTTTTTCTTCCTTTCCTCTGTCCATTTTTTCCCTGATGTGTCCTTCCCTGAGACTTGTACAATTTTCGTGTTTCTGATTTTATTTCTAAATTGTTTTCTATCCTTAATGTCGTCTTCAGAGATTTTAAGTAATTCCATGTCTTCATGTACTTCTTTTATCCAACTGGTCTTTAATTTACTTGCATTCACGATATTGAAAATCTTCTTGTGAGTCTTTTCTAATCCATCCTATGTATGTGTCCACAGAACTGCAGACGTCTCTTCGCAAATTTATCTATAATGGTGTCTGTATTTTCATAAAGTTCCTTTGTTGGTCTCCTGATCATCACGGAAAACGGCGCCATGGATTTTCCTAAGAATGTTTCGTTCCTGTTTCTCAATATCATGAATTCTCGTCATTCCTCTAATGACTGTGGTTTCTGCCGCGTACAAGGCTTCAGGCAAAACAACTGTGAAGTAATGGCGCAGAGACACTGCTCTTTTGTTGTAGTGATTCCATGTCAGCTTGTAAGCCTTCTGCAGTTTTACTATTCTCTCTGCATTAGAAATTGTGTTCAATCCTCTGGGTTGGATGGCTCCTCTTAAATATTTGAAGTGAGTGACCTGCGAGATTTTTCCATATTGCGTTCGCAAGGTGATGGTTCCTGTTGATCCATCATATACTGTGTTTTTTCATAGGAAATATCAAGTCCCGTTTTACTGGAGATTTCATGTAGTTTGTCTAGTGCTAATATGGCTTCATCCTTGTTTGTTAAGATGGCCAAATCATCTACAAAGGCCAAGCATTTCATAGTGACTCTTTTCCCTTTCTCCTTTCCAATTTGGACACATAATACCTTTCACATGCTTTTCCCATTCTCTGATGTTTTTGTCCAGTACGATGTTGAACAAGACTGGTGATAAACCATCCCCTTGTCCGACTCCGGTATGAATTGCCAAAGAGTTTGAGATTTCTCCCATGAATTTCACTTTTGAGGTAGTTCCCAATAATGTTTCCTGGATGATGGCCCTGGTCTTCCTGTCAACTCCTAATTCTTCTAGTCTGTTAAACAAGGTTTGTCTGTCAACCGAATCGTAAGACTTTTTGAAATCCACAAATGTGATTGTAGTATTCCTGCAGCTTCGGATGTGTAGTATGGTCTTGAGGTTCCAGATCTGCTCAATACAGGACCCTTCCTACCTGAAACCCGCCTGATATTCTCCAATATCGTGGTGCACCTGTTGCTCAAGTCGATTCAGCAAAGCTTTGGAGAGAATTTTATAAGCGACTGGAAGAAGCGAAATTCCTCTATAATTATTCGGATCAGTTTTGCTTCCCTTCTTATGGAGTGGGTGTATCAAAGCACTCTTCCATTCTATTGGGATTTTCTCTGTTTTACAAACATCTGATATTATTCTGTGAATTTTTGGTGTTATGATTCAATTTTCAAACTTCTGCAATAAGTCCGTCTTCACCAGGGGCTCTATTGCTTTTAAATGACTTGATTATGTCCCCTATTTCTTCATGTGATGCTGGAAGCGAATCAAGGTTGGGCACTGGTTTTGCAAAGTGAAGTTGTTCAGAAGTTGCTTCGCAATCGAGGAGTGACGGAAATATTTAGCTAGAATTTCACAATTATTGTTCACATTAGTTTCCAGAGATCGAAGCCTCCGTGGCTTAGGTAGCAGCACGCCGGCCTCTCACCGCTGGGTCCGTGGTTCAAATCCCGGTCACTCCATGTGAGATCTGTGCTGGATAAAACGGAGGCAGACAGGTTTTTCTCCGGGTACTCCGGTTTTCCCTGTCAAAATTTCATTCCAGCAACACTCTCCACTATCATTTCATTCCATCTGTCATTCATTTAATCATTGCCCCAGAGGAGTGTGTCAGGCCTCGGCAGCCGGCACAGTTCATATCCTCGCCTCTAGATGGGGGCTCCATTCATTCCATTCCTGACCCGGTCGGAGACTGGGAGCAGGCTGTGGATTTTCATTAGTTTCCAGAGATCCATCAGGTCGTTGGAGCATAAGCTAGGAGGTTGATAGCCAGCTATATTTTCTCTTAAGGTCTTTTAAAAATTTCTGGGGTTGTTCTTAGTGAAGTCCTGTTCTGTTTCATTTAGCCTATTATTATCGTAATTGCGCCTTTCTCGGAGAATAATTTTAGAAGTGTTTTTCCAAACCTCCACAAATTCTTGCTTTTTTTCTGTTGTTTTATGACTATTGAAATTATTCCATGTTTTAAACCCATATTTAATAGTATGATCGCATGTGATGTTCCACCACCTATGTTTTCTCTTTCTCGTAGGTTGACCGAATTGTATTGCTTGTTTCATTTTCTCTTTAAGTTCAGACCAACTCGTGGTATCCACCTGACAGATTTCTTCAATGATGTTTATCTTGTTGAATTCAAGGTATTCTGGATCAGTTCGGAAAAGCTGGGTTCCCCTTGTCCTTTGTCTGTTGGGTTGAAATGAGGTAGATTTCATTAGAAAACTAACTATTGCAATGGGTACCATGTTTCGACTTCCGGATAATTTCGACATATCTTCACGTTTCACATCCCCCAGACCCCAAAACCACCGTCAGTTCAAAAGTTTATATATAATTTATGTATGTATGTATGTATATATATACAGGGTGCTTCAAAAAAATGTATACACACACTGAACTTCCATAGAAAATTTATTTACCGTTCTACAAAGTTAAATTTCAGGAAATTAGAAAGCTGAAAGTCCAATGTAAATGAAACATAAATAACAAATGTTAATACTGTTCAAATTGGCGACCTGCAGCATCAATACAATTCTGAGTACGAGTCACCACTGATTCTGTACATCGTATCAAAACGTCCAATGAGATTTCTCTACACACGGCTTGAATCTCATTCCAAAGAATGTCTAGGTTACGTGGTTTACGTTTGTACACCTCATCTTTAACTGTGCCCCATAAGAAGAAAACCAGTGGTGTAAGGTCTGGAGAGCGTGCTGGAAACTCAATTGGCCCCCTGCGTCCTATCCACTGGCCCGGCAAATTTTGATCCAGGTAAGCTCGTACGTCCCTGTGATAGTGCGGCGGGGCACCATCTTGTTGAAAATAAAAATTATCATTACCGTATAATGCACGAATGGCAGGAAATATGGAATCAGCAAGCATTGTTAGGTAAGTTATACCAGTTACAGTGCCTTCAAATCGAAAAGGTCCAATGAGTCCCCTTGAAGACAAACCGCACCACACATTTACACCAGGCAAATTTACAGCTTTTTCAATTGTAATGTGAGGATTTTCTTCACCCCAGTAAACACAATTGTGCCTATTGACAGTTCCATTAAGTTTGAATTGGGCTTCATCCGACCAAATGATGCTACCCATAAATCCCGGTTCACGTATCACCATCTCCTGAACCCATTCACAAAATTGCAACCTTCGATCTGAATCGTCGTCACTTAGCTGTTGCACCAGCCTTGGAATGTAAACACGATACTTGCCTCTCTTCAGAATGCGTAGCACGCTGCTAGCACTTACATCACTTTCACGTGCCCCTTGCCTTGAAGATTTGTTAGGAGAGCGTTGAAACAGTTCCAAGACTGCCGTTGATGACTCATCATCACTTGTAGCTGTTCGAGGTCGACCTGAATGACCTTTATGCACATCACACACTGTTCCATGAACTTCGAATTTGTCTCGTATGCGTGTAATTGTTAATTTTGAAGGTGGTTCTGTATCATACTCCCTTCTCCACTGCCTTTGAACTTCATTTACATTCTCAAACTTCCAGTACCACTTAATAACCTGCTTACGTTCTTCAAAACTCAAACGTACGTCCGCCATGTTGATATTACAAATTCCAACTGACAATATAACATAGAGGGACGATTATGCTGCCACCTGGCGAAGAAATATAACATTAGCCTTGTAGAGCGGGAAAACTACGATAGTTTAAAGTGTGTATACATTTTTTTGAAGCACCCTGTATATATATGCAGTATATATGTATATCAGTTTCTTGTGGACACTATAACTGCCGTGATTTTGCACCAATCACTTTAATATTTTTACCGAATATGTATACCTATAAAATCTCGGTCGAGTTCGTTACTGGGCTAAATCGGTCAAAGGGGGTGAAAATGGGGGGGCTTTTTTCGAAAAAGTGAAATATTGCTATAACTCTCTTAATATGTGAAATATCGAATACGTTCAAAGTTCATACTATGTGTCGGATAAAGCCCAAAAATTTATGTTTGAAGAGATTTTTTATAGCACTAACCATTAACCAAAGGGGTGGGAAAAAGTGGGTTTTTCGGGAAACATTAATCATATCTCTCTTAATAGACACAATATCAAAACCGTATAAAATGGACAATATTCCCCTAATAATTACCTAAAACTTTTGTCTGAAATAATTTTTGATATGACCCACCATTACGCCAAGGGATGAGAAAAATGATTTCGGAATTATAAGAAAATGCCAAGAGCTATCAGAAGTTGCCATGGCAACACTACTAAATTGATAAGGGATGAGCCATCAGACTTTGCCATGACAACGCACCTGCTCGAGATCAGATTCAGATTTCCATCTGACTAAGTGTGAAACGGCTTCGGTGATGTAACTGGTAGCATGCTGAACTTCTATGCCCAAGGTCGCGGGTTCAAAGCCGGCCGAAGTCGTCGGATTTTCTAAGAGCGCTAAAAATCCCTCAGTATGCTTTCCTTTGGAGGGGAAGTTCCAACGTTCGTTGCGAGTTGCTGGTTGCGGTTGCATCAAGTAGCCAAGTTAACAGCTAGGTGTCGTTGACGGTAGTATCTGGTAGCAACATTAGGAACTACTGCTTGAAATTGACTGTCTGCAGTCCTTACCTGAATTACAGACTAATACATCCGTCACAATTCACACCGTTTATCAGACAGATTCTACACTCACCCAAATTACACGGGGTTACATGACCGCGTTGTCTCAGCCTCTAAACGGAGGAACCAACCAAAATCTCTGCGGGAGTTAAAATTTTGCATGAAGACGTAACAGACCTTTAGATAGTTACACATCAGTGTCGAAACCTTGCATAAGGACAGTGTGACCAGAAGTATTAAAATGGACCCCAAATGACAAGAAGGTTACCGTCCCCATAAAACAATAAAATGTTTAAAATATGCATAAAATGACGAAAAACAAAGTTAATTGAGCTCCAATTATTTAAAACTTTCTCGCAATAAATGAGGTCTGATCCTTCTACGAAAGCCTGCATATTCTGCCTATTTTCGCCTATCCCCAAGTTTGCCCGGTGAAATATACCTCCGCCTTCCGGCGTGCCGAGAGGACTTATATATATATAGAGATGCCAAGACCCATCAGAGGTTGCCATGACAACACTACTAAATTGATGAGGGATGAGCCATCAGACGTTGCCATGACAACACACTTGCACGAGATCACATTCAGTTTTCTATCTGACTAAGTCTGAAGCGGCATCGGTGACGTAACTGGTAGCATGCTGATCTTCTATGCCCAAGGTCGCGGGTTCAAAGCCGGCCGAAGTCGTCGGATTTTCTAAGAGCGCTAAAAATCCCTCAGTATGCTTTCCAACGTTCGTTGCGAGTTGCTGGTTGCGGTGGCATCTAGTAGCCAAGTTCACAGCTAGGTGTCGTTGGCGGTGGTATTTGGTAGCAACATTAGGAACTACTGCTTGAAATTGACCGTCTGCAGTCCTTACCTGAATTACAGACTAATACAGCCATCGCAAATCACACCGTTTATCAGACAGTTTCTACACTCACCCAAAGTACACGGGGTTACATGACCGCGTTGTCACATCCCCTAAACTGAGGAACCAACCAAAATCTCTGCGGGA
Source organism: Meconema thalassinum (assembly GCA_946902985.2). NCBI lineage: Eukaryota > Metazoa > Arthropoda > Insecta > Orthoptera > Tettigoniidae > Meconema > Meconema thalassinum. Next base: position 1,566,360,334 of record OX336388.2, read on the forward strand.
GATAAAATTTTGCGTGAAGAAGTAACAGACCGTTAGATAGTTACACATCAGTGTCGAAACCTTGCATAAGGACAGTGTGACCACAAGTATAACAAGTAGTTCCGTGAAGAACTATAAAGCCTATTTTCATATAACCTACTTATGTTATTTGCCTCTATCTACATACAAAATTTCAGTTTGATTGCTGTAATAGATTCGTAGATATTGAGAACCGACTAAATATTTCGGATGGTCGCCATGTTGTATTTTATTAATGTAGGTCCTAGAGTTATGTATTGTTACAAGAAGATTATTGTGTACGTGTAGCATTCAATCTTCAATTGCATGATTAGGACACAAGAAGTAACAAGGAGATTTTAAATTTCGCACAGCTGCCATCTTGTGGTTATGGAAACAATTGAAACAAATTAGATGCCAGTGGATTATCATTCGTATAAGGATTTACTGTACCAAGTTTCGCTGCACTCGGATGGTTAAATTGCGAGAAACGTCCATGTGAATATTTATACTTCGCGTCGCCACCATGTTGGATTTGTGATCACCAGGTTATTTAAAGTCCTATAGGTGAACTTATGTTCATAGCCCCTATGAACATAAAAAAATTCAGTTTGATTGCTATAATAGATTCGTAGATATTCAGAGCTGTCTAAATATTTCGGATGGTTGCCATGCTGGATTGTTAAATGTATCGGCCATAGAGTCATGTACTATTAAAGGAAAATTATTGCGTAGGTTCATTATTCAAACTTTCACATCGATCGCATGATTACGACACAAGAAATAAAAACTTAATTTTAAAATTCGCAAAGCCGCCATCTTGAGGTTATGTAAACAATTGAACTAAATTAGATACCAGTGCATTACAGTGTGTATAATCATTTCCTGTACCAGATTTCATTGCGTTTGGAACATTAAATCGCGAGAAAGTTCTATTTAAAATTTTCAAATTCGCTTGGCCGCCATATTCGTTTTGTAGTTAACCGGTTTTTGAAAGTCTTATAGATAGACATCCAGTAGTGCCCTTTATCTCCGTACAAAATTTCAGGGTGATACCGCTAACAGTTTCAGAGATATAGAATGCCGGTGAAATATTTCGCACATCCGCGATCTTGTGGTTATGTAAACAATTGAACCAAGTTAGATGTCGGTGCATTACAATGTGTATAATCATATACTGTACCAAGTTTTATTGCGTTTGGTTGGTTAAATCGCGAGAAATGTCAATTTAAAAGTCGCAAATTCGCGTGGTCGCCATGTTGGTTTTGTAGTTACCAGTTTTACAGAAGTCACATAGGTGAACTTCGAGTAGTTCCCTTTATCACCGTAAAAAAATTCAGGGAGATTTCGCGAATATTTTCGGAGATATTGAATGCTGGTGAAATATTTTGCACAGCCACCATGTTGGATTGGTGTGGGGTAACAAAATTTGAAGGGCACGGTCGGGGTCGTCCGGAATAGTGCTATGAACTTACCGAGTTGCATTGAAATCACTCTGGCCGTTTAGATTTTATTAGGCGGACACACACACACTCCTCACACACACACGCGCGCGCACGCGCGCGGACAAAAGGTGAGCTCATAAGCCTATTTTTTCAAAATTGAAAATAGGCTAAAAATGGACCCCAAATGACAAGAAGGTTACCATCCCCATAAGACAATAAAATGTTTAAAATGTGCATAAAATGACAAAAAACAAAGCTAATTAAGCTCCAGTTATAAAATACTTTCTCGCAATAAATGAGGGCTGATCCTTCTACAAAAACCTTCATATTCTGCCTATTTTCGCCTATCCCCAAGTTTGCCCGGTGAAATCTACCTCCGCCTTCTGGCGTGCTGAGAGGACTTTTTTACCTTGATTTGTAGTAAATGGTGATCTGACTCAAAGAATCCTCTCCTGATTTTCACATTAAGGACTTCTTTAGTGTTCCTAATAGAGATATCCATGTTGTTAATTTACGCATGGGCTTATGGATTGTGTTGACATAATTTGGAGATTGAAATTTTGACAGAAGCTTATAAAGTGTTCACCATTTTTATTGATTCTGCTATGAGTACAGTAGAACCTCGTTAACACGTTCCTCATTAGTACGTTTTATTGCATATCACGTCGTAATTTTCAAGTCCTGAATCTTATCTGATGACAATAATGGAAAAGTACCTCATTTATCATGTCGCACATTTTGCCGCGTATTGCTTATAGTACGATCACATTTTCGTCAGCCCTGAAAGCATTCTTTTTCCACCCCTAGTGGAATGTGAGACCGACCGCTCTGAGATAACATTCCCTGCCAACAAGCGGGCGAGGGTTGCGACTTAACAGGTATAGGCGATTCTTAAAAGTAAGACATTAACACGCGTGCGTCGCGCATCACTTAGTAGGATCGCATTTTTGTCAGCCCTGAAAGCATTCTTTGTCCACCCCTAGTGGAATGTGAGACCGACCGCTCTGAGATAACATTCCTTGCCAACAACAAGCGGGCGAGGGTTGCGACATAACAGGTATTGTAAGTACTTCTGATTAACGCGTTTTTTTACATTTCCCTTACTGAAACAAATTAATGAGGTTTAATTATCATTTTCCATTAGTAGGTTTTCTCGCTTTTGACATTCAAATTTTTCAGTCCCTTGAAAATCGTACTAACGAGGTTCCACTGTAGTGTATGGTCCTGTAATTCTCCTATATTTCTTTACTTTTCCTAACTGCCCATTAAAATGCCCCAGTAGAATCTTGACATGATGTTTGGGAATTTAGTTCGTGGTTTCCTCCAGAAGTTCCCAGAAGTCTTCTATTACCTGAGGGTCTTTCCTGTTGTAGTCATTTGTTGGTGCATGCATGTTAATCAGTGTGTATACCACCGGGTGAGTTAGCCGAGGTCGTTACGGCATGACTAATGGAAGTCGCTCACATCCGGGAGGCGAGGAGGTTCGAATCCCCCCGCCGGCAACCTTGAAGATGGTCTTCTGTGGTTTCCCCATCTTCCTTCCTTCCAGGCAAATGCCGGGGTTGGTCCCTAACTATAGGCCACAGCCGCTACCTTCCAACTCCTCGACCTTCCCTTCCAACTTTCCTCCCCAACGGTACTTGTAGCTCACCCATTGGGTGTCCGTCTTGAAGCAGCTACAAAACTGGCGAGCCGAACATTGTCCTCGGACACTCCCGGCACTAAAAGCCATATGCTAAAAAGAAAGTGTGTATACCTTGTTTCCCGATTTTATTGAGAATGTTGAGAGTATTTCTGATGGTGAAATAAAATCAATTAAGGTAACTTGACCGGTTTTCGTCACTGATCCAGTCTTTGTCACTCTCGTATATAAGTACAAAAAATAAGCATGTCAACGGGTCTTTCTCAACGCACGAAGTCTTACGAGATGCGTCATACCCTCCTTGCCGATAAGGAGCAACTTTGCGAAATCATGCGTGCGATGTAATAGGTGATTCCCTGCGTCAAACATCTCCTGTGAGCTGAGCTGTCTTGATGCACCATTTGCTTCTCGCATGTGCTAAGCACGCGCGCGAGTTAATTATGTGCATGCGTGCTATGTTCCGACATTTTAAAATGTTACAAGTGCGTGATATAGTTGGTAATTGTTTCTGTAACATATGCGATTTGTTATTTCTTGCTCACGTGCCTAGTTTTGTTAGAAATGCCAGTGACGACACTGGATTTAAAAAAATGCACTTTACCAATGCTCGTCATTTGTGACGAAAACTGGCACATTGTCATTTCTCCTTACAAGACCTAACTAACAGCGGCAATATACTTATAATGTAGCTCTAAAGTTGTTGTTGTTGTTAGAGTCTTCAGTCTTTTGACTGGTTTGATGCAGCAGTCCATGCCTCCCTGTCCTGAGCTAATCGTTTCATCTCTACATAGCTACCACACCCTACATCCGAGGCAATCTGTTTAACATATTCTAACCTTGGTGCACCCCTACAGTTCTTGACCTCGACCCTTCCTTCCATAACTAAGCTTGCTATTCCTGGGTGTCTTAGTATGTGTCCTACTAACCTATCTCTTCTCTTCATTAGCAGTCGCCAGGAACATCTCTCCTCTCCCACTCGTCTTAATACCTCTTCGTTTGTAACCCTATCTACCCATCTGATATTCATCATTCTCCTGTAACACCACATTTCAAATGCTTCAATTCTCCGCTTTTCTGCTACACCAATAGTCCAAGTTTCACTTCCATAGAGTGCCACGCTCCAGACAAAGGCTTTCAAAAATGACTTCCTAATACCTAAATCTATATTCGATGTCAACAGATTCCTTTTTTGTAGAAATGCTTTTCTTGCCTGAGCTAACCTACTTTTTATATCCTCTTTGCTTCGTCCATCACTGGTTATTCTGCTTCCTAAGTAACAGATGTCTCCTACTTCCTTCAGCTTTTCACCTGCCAATTTGATGTCCATAGAGTTTTCTGATTTATTTCGGCTGCATTCTAGTATTTTCGTTTTACAATTATTAATTTTCATCATGTATTCTTTCCGTAAGACGGAGTCCATACCATTCAAAAACTCATTCAAATCCTCAGGCTTGTCGGCCAAGATGACGATGTCATCAGCAAATCTCAGAGTTGAAATTATTTCTCCTTGAATCTTCACTCCCACTTTAAATTTTTCTCCAATTTCCTTCATTGCTTGTTCAATGTAAAGATTGAAAAGTATGGGTGATAAGTTGCAGCCTTGCCTAACACCCTTCTGAATATCAGCTTCTCTCTCATGTCCTTCAGCTCGAATGACTGCTGTCTGGTTTCTGTATACACACATCAAAAAAAGTTTTGCATCACCTCGGTTCCAAGAGTTCCGGAACCTTTAAATACAAAGGGAATAGAGATCAACACAAACAACATTTCAGCTCGTTTTATTGCTCATGAGACCCACACATTGCATGTTGTACCATCATACAGCTAGACTTTCAGCATTTGTGGTCCAGATTGCAGTACACACCACTACCTCTAATACCCAGTAGCACGTCCTCTTGCATTGATGCATGCCTGTATTCGTCGTGGCATACTATCCACAAGTTCATCAAGACACTGTTGGTCCAAATTGTCCCACTCCTCAACGACAATTCGGCGTAAATCTCTCAGAGTGGTTTTTGGGTCAAGACGTCCATAAACAGCCCTTTTCAACATATCCCAGGCATGTTCGATAGGGTTCATGTCTGGCGAACATGCTGGCCACTGTAGTCGAGCGATGTCGTTATCTTGAAGGAACGCATTCACAAGATGTGCACGATGAGGTCGAGAATTGTCGTCCATGAAGACAAATGCCTCTCCAATATTCTGCCGATATGGTTGCACTATGGGTCGGAGGATGTCATTCAGGTATCGTAAAGCCGTTTCGGAGCCTTCCATGACCACCAGTGGCGTACGTCGGCCCCACATAATGCCACCCCAAAACATCAGGGAACCACCACCTTGCTGCACTCGCTGGACAGTGTGTCTAAGACGTTCAGCCTGACCAGGGTGCCTCCAAACACGTCTCCGACGATTGTCTGGTTGAAGGCATATGCGACACTCATCGGTGAAGAGAACGTGATGCCAATTCCGTGGGGTCCATTCAGCATGTTGTTGGGCCCATCTGTACCGCGCTGCATGGTGTCGGGGTTGCAAAGCTGGACCTCGCCATGGACGTCGGGAGTGAAGTTGCGCATCATGCAGCCTATTGCGCACAGTTTGAGTTGAAACACGACGTCCTGTGGCTGAACGAAACGCATTATTCAACATGGTGGCATTGCTGTCAGGGTTCCTCCGAGCGGCAATCCGTAAGTTGCGGTCATCCACTACAGTAGTAGCCCTTGGGCGGCCTGAGCGAGGCCTGTCATCGACAGTTCCTGTATCTCTGTACCTCCTCCATGTCCGAACAACATCGCTTTGGTTCACTCTGAGACGCCTGGAAACTTCCCTTGTTGAGAGCCCTTCTTGACACAAAGTAACAATGCGGACGCGATCGAACTGCGGTATTGACCTTCTAGGCATGGTAGAACTACAGACAACATGAGCAGCGTACCTTCGTCCTGGTGGAATGACTGGAACTGATCGGCTGTCGTACCCCCTCCGTCTAATAGGCCCTGCTCATGCATGGTTGTTTACATCTTTGAGCAGTTTTAGTGACATCTATGAACAGTCAAAGGGACTGTATCTTGGATACAATATACACAGTCAACGTCTATATGCCGGAGATCTGGGAACCGAGGTGATGCAAATCTTTTTTTGATGTGTGTAGATTGTAGATCACCCTCCTATCCCTGTACTTTATTCCAATAGATTTCAAAATGTCAACCAATTTAGTCCAATCAACGTTATCAAAAGCCTTTTCCAAGTCTACAAATGCCATGAACGTTCTCTTATCTTTCCTTATTCTACCTTCCAAAATCAGCCTTAGACTTAGTACAGCTTCCCTTGTTCCAACATTTCTCCTGAAACCAAACTGGTCTTCACCCAACTCCGTTTCTATCTGGCTTTCAATCGTCTTGTAAATTATTCTAGACAGGATCTTTGAAGCATGAGTAATCAAGCTGATTGTACGGTAATCTTCACATCTGTCAGCTCCCACTGTACCCTGTATTAATTAAATTATCATTTGATCATCTTGTCCAGTAGTCCTCATAGCTGACGAACTTTAGAGCACATTCTTGACGAACACTAGTGCACGATAATGTTAATGTTTGTGTTTACGTTTCGCAACCAATAAACATTTACAGGGTATTGTTATTATTACGTAGGTCTCTCTTCTTGACGGCTGCACCTCGGTAGGCCTAGGTTTTTTTGACTAGGTGTGCTATAGAGGATTTTTTAAATTTTTATTGAGATGATAAATAATATATTATTCTAAGACTAAATCTTTGCTTTCAGGCAATATGTTAGATAGTTATTGTTGTTTTAAGGGGCAGAACTACGAGGTCATCTGCCCCAGGCAATATGTCGAAACGCACAGTTCTGAATTATGATATTGAGCAAATGGAAGCTGCTATTAAGGCCGTTGTGGAGGACGGCATGAGTATTAAAAAGGCCGCGGAGAGGAATGGTGTTCCGAGGAACACCCTCTCGGACAAAATTAAAGGAAAATCTCTATTTTAACAAAGGAAGCTGAGGCTATGCTAGTTCAATGGGTAATCTCACTACGAAAAGCGGGGGTCCCGGTAACAAAGGACGATTTTCAAAAGCGTCCAGTGCCTTCCACAAGAATTGAAGAGGGACTTTCCTTTCAAAGATGGCCGCCAGGAAGGAAATGGCATGAATCTTTCATAAAAAGAAATCCAGGTCTATCTTTTACGAACCCCTCAAAATTTGACAGTAAGCCGTACTGCAATTACAGAACATTAAAATAAAACCTGGGTTTCAGAAGTCTACAGCTATTCAGTGGAAAACGACTTCCAGTCTATTTTGTCAGTCCCTCGGCGACTGTTCAACGCCGACGAGACGGTTTTCTTTCTCAATCCGAAAGGTAACAAATTGCTGGCAAACAAGGGTTACAAGACGGGGGGAAGTGTTTTACGAATTTCTCAGTAACATATTTCATCCTGGGTTGGTTGAGAAGGAGATTCCTCTCCCTGACATTATTCATAGACGGGCACTTCTCTCACTTGACCATACATACTGTTACGGCTATGAGTTTGTTTTGTCGCCTCGCCGCGTTGAGTCACAGCTGCCCTGGGCTGTGTGTGCTCTGCCTCAGTGTATTACGTGCACGTTACGCAACGGGCTGCGAAGTGAAAGGGATGGTCCAGAATATTCGTGACCCAGCCAGTGAAGGAAATCTCGAGAAGCCGTGTGTCCTGGACGATTCTAGAATTCATTGAGTCACCAGCCTGCTATATAAGCGGCCTCAACAGTGAGGGGACGGAGCTTTAGAGGACAGTGTTTTTGAGCGAGTGTGATTTCACTGAGCGACAGAAGTGTGGTGACGAAGTGCCGTGCGAGTTACGAAATCCAGTGACATTGTTTCCCCAGCTTGCGGACAGCGAAACAGCGTGTAGCAGGTTATCGTAAGTAACTGTTGTTTGTGTACATGAGGAAGAGGTGCAGGTAGCTTCTGTCAAGGCCACCAGACTCATTAAGACGGTTTAACTTCTGTGGTTTGTTGACAAGTGAAAGGGGCAAGAGCGCTCAAGGAAGAGACTTGAGGAAACTGGAGTAAGGTTCTAATTGCTTGTATTTGCTGTTGAGTGGTGTATCTTTCTGGCCGCAATAAAGTTAATTATTTCTTTAAGGAACAATCTGTGTTGTGCTTCAACCCACCGTAGTCCAGTTAACAAAAGTGCCACTAGGGGGGTGGCACGTAACAACTGGTGTCAGAAGTGGGATTACGAATTCAAACACAAGCACAACACCTGACGGTCCTGGTTTCAAAACCCGAGCAGGTCATTATTTTTTTAATTTTCCTGTGAGTGCATGCCCTTTACAAGACAAGCATCTAAAATGGAAGCGCAATTGGCAGCATTGCTAGAAAAGTTAAGCGGCATGGAAACCAAGATGGAAGACGGCCAGAAGAAGTTAGCAGAGGACCTGAAGGACGGCCAGAATAAGTTAGCAGAGGACCTAACCTCCAAATTTCAGGATGGCCAGAAAAATCTGGAAGAGGGTCTGCTGACGAAATTAGAGGAGAGACAAAGGAAACTAGAACAGGGCCTACGTGAGGAAGTCGCAGCAGTGGAAAAGAAGTTCGACTCCTTACAAGAGGAAGTTGCCGAACTGCCCCAACGCCCACTGACGGGGACAGAAGAGAAATTCAACGCTTTAAAAAAGCAAATTGCTGAGCTGAGCCAACGCCCGCCGACGGGGATGGAAGCGAGATTCAACGCTCTACAAGAGGAAGTTGCCGAACTGCACCAACGCCCACTGACGGGGGTGGAAGAGAAATTCAACGCTTTACACAAGGAAATTGCTGAGCTGAACCAACGCCCGCCGACGGGGATGGAAGCGAGATTCAACGCTCTACAAGAGGAAGTTGCCGAGCTGCGCCAACGCCTGCCCACCGTTACACCGGGAATATCAGGAACGGGACATAGCAGAGTGACGCCCCCAACCTTCGACGGAAAGGTCCCGTGGAGCACCTACTTACGTCAGTTCGAGGCAGCCTGTTCCATAAACAACTGGAACAACACAGAAAAGGCTACATCTCTCATTGTAGCGCTGAGAGGGGACGCCCTTAACGTCCTTCAGGCCATCCCGACTGGATCCCAGGACTACGCTTCACTAATCGCCCATATGGAGGCCCGATATGGAGATAGCCATCTTCAGCAGGCCTACCAGATGCAGCTCCGGACCCAGGTACAAAAGATCGCGGAAACCCTGAAGGAGTTCGAGATGGACATCGCACGCCTTGTAAGGCTCGCCTATCCAACAGCACTGGCCAACTTTTTGGAGCAGATTGGGACGCAAACCTTCAGTGACGGACTACAGGACTCGGATACTCAACTGGCACTGCGACTTGCGCGCAATAAGACACTTGCAGATGCGTTGAGCCACGCCACGGCAAAGCCGGTATCTAGAATGCTCGCGCGGGTGCGTCAGGTGGACGTCGATGAACCAGCCAAAGCCGACAAGACCAAGCCCCTGGCCGATGAACTGATGGAGGCGCTAGACCGGTTCTTCAAGAGTCGCAGTGCCACCAACAAAAACGTAGCCGAAGGACATCCGGAGAGGCGGCCCGGAAGAGGACTACCGACCTGCTGGACCTGCCGTAAGAGAGGCCACCTGAGCAAGGACTGCGGTGATCGCCGCCGCCAAGGGTTTCCGTCGGGACAGTCAGTCGTAGGGAAACCGCGCGGCCCAGGAAAGCAAGTATCAGCCAGCCTTGGGGGGCAAAGGTTGGCTTGTGACAGTCGTCAAGCCCCGGCAGTCCAAGTTTGTGTGACGCAGTTACGGAGGGATAATAGCAGCCTGATGGTCGACGGAGTCATCAACGGAGAGAGCTGGCCCATGCTAATCGACACGCGAGCATCGAGGACCATCGTCAGTCCCACCGTGATCCCGAAGTGGAGAGTGCAACCCACACAAAGGAACCTCCAGCTAATAACTGCGACCGGATCGACCGCACCGGTACATGGCGAAGCATCACTGGAGTTCGTCATTGGTCGACGGGCGATAAAGCATCCAGTGCTTGTGGCTGACGTATCAAATGAAGTGATCATCGGACTGGACTTCCTGGTCCAGAACAACATCATCTTGGATCTGAGTACCAACACTCTGCACTTCGGAGGTGAGGAACTTGCTTTGCAACCAGCACACGAGGCCATCACCGCACGACGAGTAAGGCTGAGAGAGGACGTCATCGTTCCCGCCAGGACGGAAGTCAGCGCTGCCGTAATTGTCGACGGAACAGCTGAGGGAGTGGCGGCTGTAATCGAGCCAAAATATGAGGACATCCAGACAAAAGGATTGCTAGTTGCCAAGACTCTCATCAACACGACGTCTCGGCCGTACGTCCGCCTGTCCAACCTGAACGACTACGATATTACGGTTCACCGGGACACCAACCTAGGAGTCGGCGAGCCCGTTACCTGGATTGCCCGCGTCACAGACACGACGGACGGACACCTGCAGACGGACAACCGAAGAAGACGCGCCCTGCCAGAAGAACTACAGAAGCTGTACCAAGGATCCCAGGACCATTTAGACGAGGAATAATCACGCCAACTTCGGGATCTGCTACACGAATTCCAGGATGTCTTCTCCGTGGGGAGCAAAGACTTCGGTAGGACAAGCTTGGTCCAGCACAGAATCGACGTTGGGGGCAGCGCACCGATTAGGGCCCCATTCCGACATGTCCCACTCGCCAAGCAAGCTGAAGTCGACCGGATGGTAGAAGAGATAAAGGAGCAAGGAGTGATCAAGCCATCACATAGTCCTTGGAGTTCTCCGGTCGTGCTAGTGAAGAAGAAGGACGGTTCCACCAGGTTTTGCGTGGATTACAGGCGGGTGAATGATGTCACGAAAAAGGACAGCTACCCTCTTCCCCGGATCGACGACACTCTGGACACCATATCAGGGTCAAGATGGTTCTCCACCTTGGATTTGAAGAGTGGCTACTGGCAGGTGGAGGTCCACCCTAGGGACCGCGAGAAAACTGCGTTCTCTGTGGGCAGCGGGTTCTGGCAGTTCACCGTCATGCCATTCGGTCTGTGCAACGCCCCTGCGACCTTTGAAAGGCTAATGGAGTCCATTCTGAGGGGACTACACTGGAAGACCTGCCTGGTCTACCTAGACGACGTCATCGTTCTGGGGAGAAGCTTCGAGGAGCACTACAGCAACCTGAAGGAGATCTTGATGAAGCTACGGGCTGCCCAGCTGAAGTTGAGCCCCAAGAAGTGTCAGCTCTTCCAGAAGCACGTCCAGTACCTTGGGCATATCGTCTCTGAGGAAGGGGTGCGCACCGACCCAGAGTAGACCGCAGCTGTGAGGGAGTGGCCAGTTCCGAAGGACAAGTCTGAAATACGAAGCTTCCTGGGACTCTGCACTTCTTACCGTCGCTTCGTGAGAGGATTCGCCGACATCGCCAAACCACTACATCGACTGACTGAGAAGGACCAACTCTTCACGTTGTAACGGTTTCTACAGCCCTCACTTTGAGCGACAAGTGTAACGTTTTGCTAGCCCCTAACTGTTGGGAGATAAATGTAACTGTTTACCTTTGCCTAAGCTATGTTGTTTTGTTTTTTTTTTTTATTTATTTTTATTTATTTATTTATTTAATAATTATTAGATACAACCATGAAAAGGTCATTTTACACTAATATTTTAACAATTTCAAATAATAATAACAAAATCAACAACAACAACAACAACAACAATAACAGGTAACAATTGGCAGTGATGGCAGCAAGGGATAAATCTCGGGAAGGACGCAGGGATTGATTGGGGTAGTGAGTGATTAGGAGGGCGAGGGGTTAGGAAAAGAGGGTGAAAGGGATCTTCTAATGTTATGTTTGAATGTTCGATAGGGAGAGAATATGTCAATGTTTGGAAGGGAGTTGCTAAGGGTAGGTAGACGGTGGAAAATAGAGCGCTTCTGTACTTCAAGACGTGGGCGAGGTATGTGGTGTAAATGGTTCTGGCGTGTTGAACGGGAGGGAACATGAAGTGGGAAGTAGCTTAAGAGCATGTTACATTTTGTGTAACCATTCATAATTTTATGTAAGAAACACAGGTCAGTAAATTGTAGACGGCTTCTCAGGTCGAGTACATTGAGCTGATTTAGAATATCGGATTTGGTGAAGTGCCTTAGTGAAGGATTGCGAGCTTTGACTACTGATATGAAGAAATTAAAGACACTGTTCAATTTAGAAATATTGGTTATAGCCGAAGTAGACCAGATTGGAGAAGAGAAATCTAGGATAGGGAGAACATATGTGGTGAAGTATAATTTAAGTGCAGTGAGGTCTTTAATTTCTGTGAATCTGTATAGAATGCCGAGACTGCGCATTGCGCGAGATTTGATATGGTCAATGTGGGGAGAGAATGTCAGTTTATCATCGTGAATAATACCTAAATCTCTCACCTGAGAAACCGTATCCAATTTATTTCCACATATTTTATAGTTCGCCTGATTTCCAGATTTCAGTAGTGAGAAAGACACATTGAAGCACTTTTTCGGATTTGGGGATAACTTCCATTTGTTGAACCAATCAGTACAAGTATTCACTGCTTCCTGGAGGTCAGCGTGGTCGTCAGAATTGGAAATTTTTCTGAATATCTTGAGGTCATCAGCATATAGAAGAAGGGAACACGGAGAATTTTGCACACATGTGTTTATATCGTCCATATACAGCACGAAGAGAAGGGGTCCCAGGATACTGCCCTGAGTTACTCCTGATAAGACTGGGAGCCAGGACGATACAGACCCTGGAAGCACTACCCGTTGTTGCCTATTGGACAGGAAGCTTTGTATTAGGGATAGGAAGGATCCATGTACGTTGTATCGTGAAGCAAGCTTGTGGAGGAGAAGGAAATGGTTCACGGAATCAAATGCTTTGGCCAGGTCGACGTAGATTACATCTAGCTGAGATTTTTGATCTATTGCAGAAATTATGTGATGGTTCAGAACAGTCAGATTTGTTAAACATGATTTTCCAGGGACGAAGCCATGTTGTTCTTCTGAGAGGTGTGGTTTGGTGAAAGTGAGGAGACGGCAATGTATTATTCTTTCGAAGACTGAAGAGAGTATAGGGACGATAGATATAGGTCTGTATGAGGAAATGTCATGCTTGCTGCCTGATTTAAAGACAGGTGTGACATCAGCTCTTTTCCATGAGTCAGGAAAAGTGAGACAGTGAATCAGAACAGACGCTGGTAAGCTGAGGGGGACTGGGGATTGGCACGGGAACTGAAAAGGTTGAATGGAAATATTCATTGAAATGTGTGGACCTCAATTCAAATGGGATTTCTTCATTATGGAGGTTTAGGTTAAGTGGAATTCTGGGAGTCTTTCTACGGGATGATATAAGTGTCCAGAACTTCTTCGGGTTATTCTTGAGATTTCCTGTTATGGAAGAAATGTAGCGGTTGTAATCTTCTGTCATATGAACTCTCGAAATTTTCCGTAGGTGAATAAATACATTGCGTGTATGAGGATTAGGAACTGATTTCCACAGTGACCACGCTAGAGTTTTATTTTGGAGAAGGAGTTTGGTGTTTTGACTTAGCCAGTGCGGGTATTTGTTGGATTTGGGTACGGAGAAAGGAACGTGTTGTTTAATGGCCGAGTAAAGTAAATCCTCAAACAAGGCCACTGCGCTGTTTACGTCTCTCTCAGCTGTTAGCAGGCACCAGGGTAGAGATGATAAATCCTGATTGACAGCTTGCCAGTCGACCTTTCTCCAAAGAGGGAAAGCTTTCTTATCGGTGGTGGGGCTATTTTTATGTCTGCTCGCTGGGACGGGGAGAGTGGCTTCTATTGAGCTATGGTCGGTGTTCAGGATATTTCTTCCAACGGTCACAGTGACATTGTGCAGGGTTGAAAATATGAGGTCCAGTGTTTTGGATTTCCTTGTTGGGTGTAGATTGAACTGTTTCAGATGTAGACCGTTTATAATATTTGATAAAATGAAAGTATCTATTTGGGGAGAGTGTATGGTACCATTGTCTATTGATGTCCAGGAGATATGGGAGTTAAAATCGCCTAGCAACACTATTTCATTTTCTTGATTGAGGGCAAGCACAGTAGAGTTGAAACATTCTTCTAAGGTGTCAATTTTGCTGGAAGGTGGGCGGTAGAAGCAACCTACGAGTAAATTCTTCCTTTTTGGGATAATAATCTCAACCCATATTATTTCGCAGGAAGTTTCTAAGTCAGGCCGATGTTTTGCCTTCAGTTTGTTATGAACTGCGATTGCAACACCACCACCCCTTGAGGATCTGTCGCGCCGAAACACATTGAACTCAGATGAAAACGGAAGTTCCCCACAAGATACGAAGTCTGACAACCATGTTTCTGAGAGGCAGAGGATATCAAATTGATTGATTTCGGTTATATTTGCTATACAGTCGGTTAGTTTATTTTTGATGCTCTGTGCGTTCTGGTAGTAGAGGTTAAGGGGTCCTGGGTTTAAATGAATGTCACCTGATAGTAGTAGTAGTATCAAGTAAGCAGTACTGGAGGAAGCACGGCAATGTTGTACAGGTCCACGAGGTGTGGTGGAAACATGGCGGAACACTGGGAGGTTACAAGCTGCAGCGGTCGAGGAAGTAAAATGTCTCTCTGCGCAGTACCACAGAATTTTCTGATCACACGACACATCACTGCGGTCGGAAATGTTTTCAGCCACAGTTGCACACCATATAGTACACTTGAACAGGCAAAATACTACTAAAACACTGTAATATGTCAGAGCTACTGAAACACGAGGTCTGTCACTTGCCGCCATCTTTAACAACATTTCGGAGGGTGTATGTATGGACCACTTCCTTTGTAAGATTTGCTTGCTGAATTCTTTCTTTCTCGCCTTGTTGACAGGGAAGCCAAGACTTCAACGCAATGCTGAAATCTAAATTTGTATTTAACAACGTCTAGCTCTGGTAGAACACCTTCAAGAATCTAATCACTCAGATCGTGGTATGATTTGATCATTAACCCAACAAACAATTGTATCAGGAGAAGGAATTGGTCTAATGCTACCTACTGAAAGCAAAGATTGCATTGTAAAAGAATTGAATTTATTATATAAAACAAGTATAGCAAAATTAATAATAATAATAAGTTTAAAATTTAAATTGGAGCGTTGCGATTTTAATATTACCGATAGAAAATTACGTGAAAACGGAGTCTGATAAATTGATTTTACTCTTATTTCCAAGCTATGAAGTTACTGAAATATGAAATGTAAAACAAAGAGAAATGAGAGATTGCGTATTTCTGCGTCATTTGCGCTTACCACTGGAAATTGCCAAAGCATTTCCCTCGTACTGGATGATGCTGTGAGCTTCCCACAGTCTCCTGGACGTCGCCATCTTCTTCGTTATTTGATGATATTCTGGTAGATTAGATAATTCTATGGTCCGTACATCGGACCCAAACACTCGTATAACCACACTGGTTAAGTTTTACAAAAGTCCACGGAACATCGGAGCGACTCCCGCGAGAACCATACTCGTTAAGTTCTACACAGATAGTCCTCGTTTCATGGCGCGTTGAACGATATATCCACACGTTGGCTCCCCCACCATTGTACCGTCTTCCAGCTTACGTTGTCTCCACTGATTGGCTGAGCACGCCGCTACTTCCCCTCCTCTGGTTCATTACACACGGCAGGAGGGAGAAGTCGTTTCCCGTTCCAACAATTCGCCTTTTCTTGACGCTGCGACCCGCTTGCGTAATACTTCCCGACAAGATTAAGCTTGTATTTGAATTCCCAGTGAGTCACGTCTCTCGATATACTCTAACTGACGAAACTCCGTAAATTTCCGTAATCAGATAATTTTCTATGATATTGTCGTTCGTAATAATTTGCTTGATAGCGTTTTCTAAGACATAGAAAACCTATCTGTATGCTTATAATTTTTATAAAATGCTCCGAAAATATCTTAATAATAATTATAATAAATTAATAATAATAATAAATTAACATGAAAAATTCTCTTGGCTGAACAATTTGCCGCGTAAATAAATATAGAATGGCTTTCTACTGACTTATGCCAGTTGCATAAAAACCCCTCGAAAAACACGTTACAACGTGGACAGCAGAATGCCACAGTGCTTTCGAACAACTCAAGCAGGCTCTGTGCACCGCGCCTATTCTGGCCTACCCCAGACCTGGAACAAGGTTCATCGTCGATACCGATGCCAGCGACTTTGGCATAGGGGGAATCCTGTCACAAATAGTGGACGGTGAGGAGAGAGTAGTAGCCTACTTCAGCAAAGCCTTGTCAAAGCCAGAGAGGAACTACTGCGTCACCAAGAAGGAGCTGCTCGCCATCGTGAAGACCATTGAACACTTCCACAAGTACCTGTACGGACAAGAATTTCTCATCAGGACCAACCATGCATCCCTGCGGTGGCTCCTGAACTTCAAACTGCCCGAGGGTCAACTCGCACGGTGGATAGAGAGGCTTCAACAGTACAACTTTGAGATCCAGCACAGGAAAGGCCAACTGCATTCTAACGCCGACGCCCTGTCACGAAGAACGTGCCCCGAAGACTGCACCTTCTGTACCAGAAGAGAGGAGAACACCAGGATACAGTGCCGAAGGACTACAGTGGAACTTCATGGAAGCTGGAGCCGGTAATCTTTCACACGGGCGCAAGCAGAAGATGATGACCTGGGACTGATAGCCGAATGGAAGAGGGCCTGTGTCCCCAGACCCGGGTGGAACATTGTGAGTGACTGCAGCCCAAAGTATAAGTCCTGCTGGGCGCAGTGGGACTCGCTGGTTGTAAGGGATGGCCTCATCTGCCGTACCTGGGAGTGCACCTACGGGAAGACATCTCGGGAGCAAGTCGTCGTTCCAAAGGCTATGACGGAGGAAGTCCTGAAGGAAGTCCATGGAGGATCATCTGGTGGACACCTAGGGATAAAGAAGACCCTGGAGAAGCTGAGAGAGGGGTTCTACTGGATTGGATGCCGAACTGACGTGGAGAACCACTGCGCGAGGTGCCACGATTGCGCAGCCAGCAAGGGCCCAGGACGAAGACGACGGGGTCCACTGAAGACCTACAACGTGGGCGGCCCCATGGAGAGAGTGGCCATCGATGTCGCTGGGCCATTCCCGTTAAGCGAGGCAGGGAACCGCTACATATTGGTCGTCAGCGACTACTTCATCAAATGGCCGGAGGCGTATGCGCTCCCTAACCAAGAAGCCGCGACGATCGCAGAGACCCTGGTGAAGGAATTCGTCAGCCGGTACGGAGTACCCCTGGAGCTGCACTCCGACCAAGGGAGGAACTTCGAGTCGCAGGTGTTCCAGAATCTATGCCAGCTGCTGGGAATCCGGAAGACAAGGACAACGCAGCTACACCCTCAGTCCGTAGGGATGGTAGAGCGATTCAATCGCACCATCGAGAACCATCTCCGAGTAGTCGTCAGCGAGCACCAGAGGGATTGGGACAAACATCTTCCACTATTTCTCCTGGCTACCGCGCCGCCGTGCATGAAGCCACCGGGTGCACACCAGCCCGGGCCATGTTTGGGAGGGAGCTCCGTCTACCTGTCAATCTTGCCTTCGGCCGACCTGGAAATGATCCGGTCCCGGTAAGCCAGTATTGTCAAGAACTGGTCGACCAACTGGAGGGCGTGCACACGTTCGCGAGGAGGAAGCTGCGGATCGAGACCGACCGAATTATGACCTGAGACGACCAACAGACGGATGCTGGCGGATTCCACGAGGACGACCTGGTCTGGCTCTTCAACCCATTACGGAAGAAAGGTCTGTCACCCAAACTGCAGAAGTCCTGGGAGGGCCCGTACCGAGTCGTGAAACGGATCAACAATGTCGTCTACAGGATCCAGCGGAGCCCGAGGGCGAAGATGAAGATCGTGCATCGAGATCGCCTGGCAGCCTACGGAGGGACACAGACGGACCAATGATTGATCGGGACGATCAGCCTTTTAGGAAGGGGGTGGTGTTACGGCTGTGAGTTTGTTTTGTCGCCTCGCCGCGTTGAGTCACAGCTGCCCCGGGCTGTGTGTGCTCTGCCTCAGTGTATTACGTGCGCGTTACGCAACGGGCTGCGAAGTGAAAGGGATGGTCCAGAATATTCGTGACCCAGCCAGTGAAGGAAATCTCGAGAAGCCGTGTGTCCTGGACGATTCTAGAATTCATTGAGTCACCAGCCTGCTATATAAGCGGCCTCAACAGTGAGGGGACGGAGCTTTAGAGGACAGTGTTTTTGAGCGAGTGTGATTTCACTGAGCGACAGAAGTGTGGTGACGAAGTGCCGTGCGAGTTACGAAATCCAGTGACATTGTTTCCCCAGCTTGCGGACAGCGAAGCAGCGTGTAGCAGGTTATTGTAAGTAACTGTAGTTTGTGTACATGAGGAAGAGGTGCAGGTAGCTTCTGTCGAGGCCACCGGACTCATTAAGACGGTTTAACTTCTGTGGTTTGTTGACAAGTGAAAGGGGCAAGAGCGCTCAAGGAAGAGACTTGAGGAAACTGGAGTAAGGATCTAATTGCTTGTATTTGCTGTTGAGTGGTGTATCTTTCTGGCCGCAATAAAGTTAATTATTTCTTTAAGGAACAATCTGTGTTGTGCTTCAACCCACCGTAATCCAGTTAACAAAAGTGCCACTAGGGGGGTGGCACGTAACAATACTAGTAAATTTTGTGAGGAACATGGAATTGTTTTGGTCGCTTTACTACCTAATGTCACACACGTACTTCAACCCACGGATGTAGGGGTTTTTAAGCTACTAAAGACTGCCTGGAAGAAAAATGTACATGAGTGGCGAATTCAGAGGGTTTCTATGGCGACAATCGGTGTTTGGCCTCGGCGAATGGTCATTTTCCGGGCTGTTATGCCGTGGTCTCACTTGTTTAGAGCAGAATTACGGTATTTTCCTGCTCGTATGTCTTCTACCCACCAATCCCGCTTCCCGTTGCTGACTGTTTTTTTTTTTTTTTTTTAATATTCCATTTTTATTCAAAAAAAAAAAAAAAAAAGTCAACCCCTGGCACTATCCAGCCCATGACGGGCTAAGGCCGACCAAGCGACCGCTGCCCAGCCATTCGGCCTGCAGATATTGGGGTGACGCGTGATCAGCGCGTCGGGTCCCCTCGGCCGTTAATCTTGGTTTTCATGATCGGGGCGCTGTCTCACTGTCAGACAGCTACTCAATTGTCCTCACGAGGCTGAGTGCACCCCGTTCCAACCCTCACGTCAGTTTTAAAATCCCTGACGGAGCCGGGGATCGAACCCGGGGCCTCCGGGTGAGAGGCAAGCTCGCTACCCCAACACCACGGGGCCGGCCTTCCATTTTTATTTAAAAAAAAAAAAAAAAAACATAATTACTGGTACTGTTTTATTCGTAAATGTTAGCCTCCAAGTAAATAAATCGGTGTATTACGCAACAATTGACAGAAATGCATTATAAACAGCAGGCAAGGAATATTAACAATGTGACGGCAATTGGTGCAAACGGGTGACGAATATAGGAAAAATCCAAATACATCGTGCCGAACACTGGCGCAAAAACACACTTTTTAAAAAAATACGTCATTTTTCCTAAAACGAATATCTTTGATATTTGGTCTTTCCTAGTGTTTGAGTAGAGTTTGAGGTTAGGTACAGTGCTTTTGTTGATTAAATTTACCAAAATGTGTACGGTGTATATGATTTCTTGTCTAAATCTCCCTTAACATGACGACCATTGGTGCATTTACCTTACTGAATCTGTGATGGACTTGCTAATCGCAAAACCTGTGCCAAATTGTCTTGGTCCTGTGTTGATCTGCACTGCAGATTTTCCTTTATAGAGCCTGTAATTCTTAGAATCAAAGTGATTTTCATATGTAAATCGTGTTTCCTGCAATGCTAAAAATTTGATGCTGAATTTATCAAGCGTATTCGTTAGATGTTTGAGTTTCCCAGGTTTCAACAAAGTGTTCACATTAAGTGTACCTAAGAAAAACTTTCGTTTAAGTCGAAGAGTTTTTGAAAAGATCCAATCCTTCTCTACATGACATGTCTGGTCTCCCAGAATCCTATGACCAGAACAGGGATCCAATCTATTGACTGGGGTAGCGGAATCTTTTCCTGTCGTTCTGCCATGGTTGTTTCAAGTTGAAGATTGTTTGTGGTGACCTCCGATGGGGATCACTGGATTTTAAGACTAAATTGTTCAGATTAAGCCGTACTTCGAAAAGCCACACCAACTAGGTGAACAGACGCTGCTGGATGCCAGAACAGACACTAGTGAGTTGGATAAATGGGACGTCGATATGCCTTTTACTCTATCAACCCCGAGCACTGGGGTGCTTCTTCCACCTCATATGCTGTACTGAAGTCCAGCTTCTCAACCGTATTTGCCATTGAGGTCTTCACTACTAACCCTGAGCTTGGGTCTTCCATATTTATAACCCCTGGAGAGAGGGTGTCCCAGCATTATAAAGCCCCCGGGAGTTGGGCTACCTGTTGGTCTGCGGGTTCTATTCGTGGGTATTCGCGCCAACCCTACAAACTGTAGGGGTCCCCTGTCCGCCACCTGGGGACGCACACTGTAGAGGTTACAGGTTCCCCCGAGATAATTTTTTGTTGTTGTTATAATTATTAGTTTTATTTGTTGTTTTGCTTTATCATTTTTAAACTATTTCTTATTTAGGCTTCCACCTCTAAATTTTAATTTATCCCAAATTTGTATAATTTAACCCGTTGTAAGAGGGGCAGATGACCTTGCTATTCTGCTCCTTAAAACTCCAATAACTAACTACTAGAATCAATACGTACAAGGTATGACACAAAGCCGTAAGATGCAATAAAGAGCAACCAGCTTCACCAAGAATCAATCATTACAACATGAGGCCATGAGGACGAAGCAATCTGCTCTAATAAGAACTCACAGTCTGTATATTCAATGCGCTTTAATAAGATGTCGCAGTTCGGTGTAGTTGGCAGCTTGCTGAGCTTGTATGCCCAAGATTGAGGGTTCAAACCCGGCCAAAGTCATTGGATTTTTTAAGAGTGTTAAAAATTCCTCAGTATGCCTTCCTTCGGAGGTGAAGTAAAGGTAGCGGGCCCATATAGATTTATGGAACGTAAAGAACCTTCAATTAACTACAATTGTGTGAAGCTAAATTTGTAGGTTAGATTTCATTAATGCTCTATTAGTTCCAATGTTTGCTGTCAGGTGCCGGTTGTATCATTTAGTAGCCAATTTCACAGGTGGGTGTTTTTGACGGTAGCATTTGGTAGCAAAAGTAGGAACTACTGTACTTGAAATTGATCGTCTGCAGTCCTTACCTGAATTACAGATAACACTCACTAATACAGCCATATTATATCATATTATTATAGCCATCACAATTAACACCGGTTATCGGACAGATTCTACACACCCAAAGTATCCGGGGCTACATGACCGCATTGTCGCAGCCCCTACACTGAGGAACCAACCAAGATGTTGCAGGCTGTATAACCAATACACTTTAATATAAAGTCGAAGTCCATAGATGTCCTCAATATAAAGGAGTTGAAGTCACGTGGCTTCTCCCACGCCGGTCTGACCATTTTCCTGCCGTAACCGTGATGAACCAATCAAGTCGTAGCATCAAATAGCTCGTGACCAAGCTGAATCAATTAATATAACTCAAAAAGCCAATAAAATTCAAAGTACCCTGGACCTTAATGTCTGCGACATGTCCTGTGTGACCTCCAGATAAGTCAATGACACACAACCTTTCACTTCCAAGCTTACCCAACTTTCCAGAATAGCTGGTAATTACATAAACTTACCGTGTTTCAGAATTGATCAACGGCCTGGCTGCTAGTTTCGTAAAAGTACTTGGCACTTTACGATAAATTTACAACATCTTGAAATTTACAACATTTTGAATTAACATACATATCCCTACAAATTATAATGTGACATAAGACGTGATAATGAAATGGGCGACGATGTCTCTCTCTTCATAGTATAAAACAAAGTCCCCGATTCTTGTATGTAACGGGTAATCTCGAGAACCACTGGATGGAGTGTAATGTGGTTTTCCCTGTTCTGTAAAGGATTTCTGAGGAAGGATTCTGTAGAAAATCATTCATTTATAACCAAAGGAAGCCGAGCAGTAACGATTTCAGTGAATCAAATAAAAACCTGCCGTCTGTGCGCCTTTTAAGCGTACGCTGGGTAAACCGTTAAAGATACTGAGCGAAGCTAGGATAGGTTGCTAGTAATTAATAATGTGAATCAACCGATATCAAAATTATATAATATAATTATTATTTATCGTATGGCTTTTAGTGCCGGGAGTGTCCGAGGACATGTACGGCTCGCCTGAGTCTGTAGCTGCTTCAAGCGGACACCCTTAGGGTGAGCTACAAGTTCCGTTCAATTTCAAGTAGTTCCAACTTTCGCTACCAGATATCAATGATACCTAGTGGTGAACGTTGGAACTTTGATAGAGCGTTCCGACGAAATCTAACCTAACAATTTAGCTTTACACAAGTTTAGTCTGTGGAAGGATCTTTTACATGCCATAAATCTATGACATGGCACCGCCGGCTTTACTCCCCCTCCGAAGGAAGGCATACTGAAGGATTTTTAACGTTCTTAAAAAATCCGACGACTTCGGCCGGGTTTGAACCCACTATCTTGGGCACAGCAGTTCAGCATGCTACCAACTATGCCACCAATGCCGCTTATATAATATAAAATATGAGAGGATTAATAATAATAATTATTAATGAGTAGGAGTGACTGTGATGATGATCCTAGATCTGTCACAGTGCACATCCTGGCGCAGTCTGCTGGCATTTGAGGATGCGCAAATGCGAGGGAGACATGTCAGTAGATAGACTTCTGTCAATACACGTTAAGTGCATCTCTCCATCTGAAATACATTTGAAGATGTCTCACAAATATTTGTCTCAATTTTAGGTAATTAGCTAGTGTCATAATTTTCTTTTTTATTGTCATTAGTTAATCTCAGCAATTTTCATGTTCTTAAATTTTTGACAATTCAGCATTATTTATCATATGGAGGTTCTGATTTTAGTTATTCGATTTAATAAACCCCTACTATCCAGTTTTAAATGCAAAAGCATTTAATATAATATTATTCCTTCAACTACCGGTAATTATAATTTATGTGCTTGATCGTTAAATCCCATCAACACACAGACAATATAACAACACGCTTCACGAATCATCTGTAACTTGGCTGCCAATGGCTAACTCCCTATGACATATTCAATATTTATTACAATAAAAATGATGACGCGGCACATTGGGCCGTCTTACACTCGTGTGCAACACCTTCATTGTGTGCGCCCTCCGTAATAATCATGACATTCATTAACTACAAGCTTCTTAGAAAAACTGGTATGAACAATCGACACAGCCTGCTGCTTTCATATAATAACCTAGTCTCACATCTGATTTAAAATCATCATCTTCTTTGCATTTTCCCACTTAAGTGGGGTCTGCCTTCCTGCAATGTTTCCTCCACTTAAATCGATCCATAGCGTCCCGGGGGCGGAGTTTAGTGAGCCGCATGTCATCTCTACCCTATCCAACCAGCGTGTTTGAGGTCGCCCTCGAGGTCGACGACGCTCCACATTTAGTTGAAGGGCAGTCTTAGCAACTGAGGTTTCACTGCTACGGAGCACATGTCCATACCACCGCAGGCGTGATTCACGCATTTTCTCTGTGATTGGGGCAACCTTGAAATCCTTCCGCACGGCATCATTCCTAATATGGTCCAGTCGAGTCATACCTTTGGACCACCGCAACATCTTCATTTCCATTACTTGAAGCGCCTGTTCGTGCTTCGATGTTGTAGGCCAGCATTCAGATCCATAAAGGGCCACCGGTCTAATCACTGTGCGATATACCTTAGATTTTAAATGCAATAGAATTTTCTTATCGCATAGGACTTCAGTAACTTGGCGCCATTTCATCCATGCGGCAGTGACTCTTGTTTTGACATCAGGAATCGTGCTGCAGTCTGAGGTGATGCATGACCCAAGGTATTTGAATTGGGTCACTTTATTAAGTTGAACCTCACCAACAGTGATCGTGCCATCAGTTTGGTCACCGCTCAAAAATACAGCTTTTATTTCATTCATTTCTTTTGTTAATTCATTTAGGGGCTTTGCAACATCATGGTAATTTAGCCCCATGTACTTGGGCGCGTGTAGAATTTGCCTGATAACCTGTGTTATTGTGGTGCCTGTAATAGTGTGTTTATTTGTAATGCAGGTGTCGATTGGGAAGGAGGCGGCCATGGCCTTAAGTCAGGAATCATCCCGGCATTTGCCTGGAGTAGAAGTGGGAAACCATGGAAAACCACTTCCAGGATGGCTATGCTTTCAAATAATGTGATCACTGCTTGAGACTTGTATGTAATGCAGCCTACCTAATGTTGTTTTTGTCATCTCAATTTATGATAAAATTCACAGCATGAGTTTCCAGTTGGCTTCCTAGATCATCTGTTATTTAACCTTGCCGATGAAAATTCGTAACCTTCATCACACTTGAAAGTCAGTCAAACACCTGCCACTGGGGTTTGTTAAACCAGTGCCTTCTAAACAAAATGCACTGCCTGTCATGTGACACTCTATAGCAGTCTCTCGCTCCAAATCATGAACACGCGAGCTCTGTCTAAAGTCAAATATACACGTTTTCAATGATACCAAAAAAAAACTCATGATCGCGAGATCAACAGTCACGTTACAAAATCACCTACTTAAATTCGATACTGTGCAATGCTTTTGGTTTACTAAAGATAATTTAAATTTACTGTTCACTAACAATTAAGGTACAATGTGGCATATTATGGCTGTACCTGCTGCTGGCATTTCACGTTCCTGAGGGTTCCGGTTCGATTTCATAGCCTCGAACACATAGATCTGTATTATGTCCGACATAAGACGTCAGCCCATTTATTCTCCTGCCATGGTGCTTAAACTACCATCTCAACCTCCAACAGGGAATCGTGAAAGCTGCTTGCCCTCATAGTGCTGAATCGAATCATATTTGAAGAACATTGAATTTATTAATTAATTTTTGCTTTTACAAACACTGAATTGACACTAAGCAGATCTTAAAAAAAATGTCCAAACACATCTGCTTTCACTATTTCACTGAATTTACGAGGGTAATTCCGAAAGTAAGGTCCGTTTCGCCGTAAATATTTGAAAGCGGCGCCAAGGGCAAAACACGCATGCGCGCCGACTCCTGGCATGCCTTGCGCGACAAAAGCCGTCAGTAGCGTTGTTACTGTTGCTGTGTGCTGTTGATAGTGTCAGTTCACAATGTTTAAGACAATCAGCCTGCCGATTGTGAAGTAAGGGCAGTGATACGGTTTCTGTCTGCAAGAAACATTTCTGCGGCAGAAATTCATCGGCAGAGTACTGAAGTGTACGGTCCTAACATAATGAGTGACAGTAAAGTGCGCAAGTGGGTGCGAGCCTTTAATGAAGGACGGGAAAATGTGCACGATGAACCCCGCTCTGGCAGACCATCAGTGATTTCAGACGAGTTGGTTCATGTGGTTGACGACAAAATTCGTGAAGATCGTCGATTCACTATTTCAGGGACAACGATCAATAAAGCCGCCTACTGCGCTACCCTGACTAAACTTCGACGTGCAATCCAGAATAAGCGACGTGGTCTTTTGTCGTCTGGAGTGTTGTTGTTGCATGACAATGCCAGACCCCATACTGCGAATGACACGCAAACTCTATTCAAGAAATTTGGATGGGAACAGATGGACCACCCACTGTACAGTCCGGACTTGGCGCCAAGTGATTTCCACCTGTTCCACTACCTAAAGGAGTTTCTTGGCGGCAAGCGCTTCGACACAGATGATGAAGTGAAAGAAGCTGTTAAAGACTGGTTAGCTTCGCAGGCGGCCGAGTTCTACGACTTAGGCATTCTAAAGCTTGTGGAACGTTGTGACAAATGTGTAAATAAGTATGGAAATTATGTAGAAAAATAGAGAAAGACGTAAGGAATATCAATAAAACAATTGTTTTGGAAACAATTTTGATTTTGGATGGTTTTTTTTAAACGGACCCTAGTTTTGGAATAGCCCTCGTACTTTTTAGCAGCGCTGGAATCAATCTGCCATGTGGTAGCATGTTATCTCGTGAAATCTGAGTATCACGTTACAAATTTTTAACACAATTTGTTATCAAAATACTCACAGGCTCTATCGTTATTATTATTTTATAATTCTGTGCAATTTTAGTGCTGCAATCGAAGAGTTGTCCATGTTCGGTTCCCACTTCCGTCAGGTTCATAACTTAGCTATTCATGTCAACTCATGTTGGAATTTCCTAGAATTTTCTGGGCTTAGTAGTGATAAATTAAATTTTCCTGGAAAATATTTCCTATAATTTCAGTAGATTTTTATAAGCATTATGGTAAATTTTGGATCTATTCACGAGGCTTATTTGATAGGAATATACTGCCTCCTAATTCTTCTCCATGACTCATGAATCATGATATGGTTTCTCCATTCAATTGCTCCATAATGTTGAGTCTCTGTTCTCTCTGTGTGCGATTGAAGATTGTCAGTTGTTCCACAGTTGCAATTGATATTTCAGTGACTCGATGATCAGATGAATGGGTTCTATACGGTGGTTGAGACGCGGCACTCGCTGTAAACACTTCTGACTTTACGGTGAAAAATTTTCTTTCACACAGCAAGAAGAAACGAACTGTGGGCATTATAAACATGTGGCTGATTAGGGGACAAAAGAGTTCTACCTGCCACAGGAAGCAATGAGCTACGGATAGTAACTGCCTGTGCCTTCTTAGGGGCAAAGTGTGTGGTTTGTATTTGTACGGGGAAAAAAAGACATGGTTCACCAGCTAGCCACTCCGGGGAAAGCTGTACAGCGTTGCCAAGATGGAGCCCATCACGCGTCATGGCGCGCCTCGCTCGGAAATGATGGGCTCCATATCAGCAACACTGTACAGCTTTCCCCGGAGCTGCTAGCTGGTGAACCATGTCTTTATTTCCCTGTACAAATACAAACCGATATAAAATAAGTGAATTAATTTACGTATTTCACAGTCATACAGCATAACTTTTTGATGTATAAGGATTACAACGCGACCAAGAACTACATTTTCCAACGACCCCGAGCCGAGATAAAGATGCCTTACAAACATGATAACAACTTTGTTTCTTGGACACACAAAATTTTGAAATTAATAAACCAGTTATACAACATTCCAATGTATATTGTGGTAAAATTTGGATTCAATCTGACGACGGGTTTGTGAGATAATAATTCTTAACTGTGATGCATAGTTGAAACACGCTTAAAAACGGGCACTTTTTGTGTTCCAACTGCGATAAAAATATTAAAATATAAATATAAAATTCCAAACCTACATGAACTAATGTAAAATAGAACGACGAAAATGATGATGTCATTAGATGTTATGTAGGTCTATTGGTTACTTCACAAACAACCTACAAACTTGAGTGCACATAATATTTTGGTCGACAGTAGATCATGGTCGGGCACTGAGAAAGTTCGGGAGTTGGTTTTGCAATCGGCACTATTCTAATCCCATTGGATAAGATTCTCGTTGAGGTAACGAGTTGCAGCTACATCGAAAGAACCACCGGCCGTTTTTAACATGCCATTTCTGTGGGTGGATGCTGGAAGTGTGTAGGTACTTAATATTACGTATTATATGGGGAGAATTGAATTAATTTTTTCACAAAAAGACACATTCCTTCGAATTTACTTCACAATTTATACCGGTTTTCGAAATAACGTCACATATACTGTATCTGATGGGACCAAAGTTTGAAGTAACATTCGAAATATTGTGATATTGTAAATTATTTGGTTTTGAATTAACCAGATTTTACTGATGTAAGACTACTCCTCACACAGCACACACATTAACCAAAGTTTCATAAAATTGAAACAATACAAAATTCATTTTGGTTAAAGGAACAGTGTGCTGAAACATTGTGTTGACTAAAAGTTGCAATATCAATTGTCAATAAGGCAATACTAAAAGATGGCTTCAAAGCTATCTTTGCAATATCAATAATGGTAATGAATAAAAATAAATTTGTGGTGCTAATAACATGCATGCCATTGCTGTTATCCTGTTCACACTTGTACTACTAGAGTTTACCTGTGCAAAAAACGGTGTCTCTAGCATGAATTTCAAACCATGTGTCTTCAAAACATCCTAGTCACAATAACATCATGGGGAGAAATTGTTGTGCGTTATTTTCTGATCAGCCCCCGTATTAACGTACACATAAATCAGATCATATGGAGAATATATATAAAAATATTCATTCATCCTCCATAATGGTAGGGCTGTGAATTTGATGCGTGGCTTTTAAGCAGGTAAGAATAATATGCATTTTTTTGGTTAGAATTAGGGGTGCTGCTCTTATGAGATGACAGCTATTGTGTGATGTATGATACACTAAAAAATATTTATTTTTATTATAGAATGAAATGCACACAAGTTATGTATAAGTTATACCGTATTTTACATACTTTTTGGTTGGTATCTTTGTACTCCGCATTTGTATATATTGTTTATATAAATATTTGTAGGAATACTAATTACTGGTATATTGGCTTTCACAGCCAGTGAATTAAAACCCAGCAATTTTTCTAGGTTTGTGCCTTGTCTTGTGTGGGGTTTTGCCTAGGACATCGAGCTGGCTCATCAGCGGGCTCTTGGTATCTGCGCCCGGACCCCCCCAGGAGAAGCGAACTATCTCCCTTCATATGAAGTGCACCTGCACCTCTTTACTGCGAGAACTAAAAGCTCAAGCAGCCGAGTTGGGGTCCGGGCACGGATACCAGGAGCCCACTGATGAGCCAGCTTGGTGTCGAGGCGGAACCCCACACAAAACATGGCACAAACCTAGAAAAATTGCTGAGTTTTAATTCACTGGCTGTGAAAGCCAATATACCATCTTTTTGGGAAGCCTTCATAGGGAGGCTAAGGCTGCTTCAGTTTTAGTTCTCGCAGTAAAGAGGTGCAGGTGCACTTCATATAAAGGGAGGTAGCATGCAGTTCGCTACTCCTGTGGGGGTCTGGGCAGGGACACCAAGAGCCCACTGATGAGCCAGCTTGGTGTCCTAGGTGAAACCCCACACAAGACATGGCACAAACCTAGAAAAATTACTGAGTTTTAATACTAATTCCCGTAATTAAAATTCAATACCTGTACCAAAATAAAATATAAAACTCCAAATCCTCGTAATGTATGCAAATTTAATGTGCTTTGATGCAACAAACTACACATGCGCTTTATAATCACATGCATTTCGTGGAATTATACCTCGTACAGTATGTGCTACTGTCTCACTTCAAGAGCTCTATGTACAAGACTTGCAGGAGTCTCATGAACCTCTTTGCTACTAATATTACAAAACTTGCAACTTGCTTTGTGTTCTTCTCTTCCCTTGTGCTTTACGTTGAATAAGTTTTGGTGTGATTTTCTCCATGGCCTTCCCTTGTATGTGTAGTTCGTTTGCTAATATGTTTCCAGTATATATGTTATGTTTACAGGAGAGGAAACTGTGATCTGTCTGAGGCTGCAGAGGATGGGTCTACATGTTTTACAAATCCTGCTGCAAATGGTTTACTGATGCTTTCCTGTCCACAAATGGGTCAAGTGCAAGATCAAAACTCGTGGTTCTTTTGCAATATATGTGGAAAGACTGTAGTAAAAGGTGAAGAGTTTCAAGCGCATTACGAGAGTCATTGTAATAAGTGTAATGTGTGTAGTGCTGTATTTACTAACGAGGATGCTTTAAAGGCTCATCGGAGTGATGTGCACCCCTGTAAAATTGTTATCAAGTCGTCGCCTCCGACGGTGAAACATGTGTCGTCAACCACATCACCTACGTCTGCAGCATCACGTAGAAAGAAGTGGGAGCCCAAAGTTTGTCCGGAATGTGGGAAGCAGTACAGGACTAATTATAAACTGACGGAGCACATGAGGAAACACACCGGAGAAAAGCCATTCAAGTGTTCAACATGCACGAAGGCTTTCCGGTCAAAGATCGGGCTGGCTCAGCACGAAGCAAAACACACAGGACAGTACGAGTATGCTTGTAGTACGTGTGGCAAGGGCTTCCAATGCAAGTCTTACCTCATCGTCCACCAGCGGGTACACAGCGACCTGAAGCCCTACCCCTGTACAACATGTGGCCGCAACTTCAAGACGAAGCAGTCCCTGTTGGACCACCAGAATCGGCACCTGGGAGTGAAGCCCTACCTGTGCGAGACCTGTGGCCGCAGGTTTATCACCAAGGGACTGTGTAAGTCTCACCAGCGCGTCCACTCGGGCACTGATAATAAGCAGTTCCCCTGCTCCGTGTGCAACAAACTGTTTGTCAGCAAGTCCTACCTCACCACACACCTACGTATCCACACGGGAGAGAAGCCCTTCATGTGTGAGGTAAAGTAGTTTTCTCTCTTAACTTGGCCAGGATTGGTAATAATCGTCCATCAGGGATTAGATTCTGAGTAATTATTAGGGATATGCAAAAAGCTAAAAGCAGTGTTCTTTTTATTTAATAACTAGCTTATTTCTCTTAAAAGTGAGGTTATTTAAAAAGAAAATTATTCACGTAATTTCCAAATGTGCTGATAACCAATGAACTTGGTAGGATATGGCCATAGAGTTGATAAGTAAAGCCCTGCGCGGATGCGGATATCCGCAACATTTTTCGCCATGCGAATATAGTTTGCATGGCTGTGCGGATAGCGGATAAGCTGCGGATAATGTTTGGAGTAAATTTGAGGATAGCTTTTAGAATACAATCCGAACTTGTTGAATATCATGGGGAAAGTTGGGTAATTGTGCGCAGCGGGTAATCATGTGCAGCGGGTAATCGTGCGCACATATGTTTTTCGAGTTGGTAGTACAACTAGCAACTCAGTTCACTGCTACTCTCAAGCTGTCATCGTACTTATCAGATAGGGACAGTCAGCATGATGCCAGTTGCTATGTGATGACCGTGAGGCTTGGATGAAGAAACTTAACACGTTGCATGTTATTTTCTGTAGCCAGCAAATAAGAATAAGAGTTGTGATTCAATTATTTAAAATTAAATGTAGATATAAATGCCTGTGTTTACAGTGGTTTTGCATGTATTTATTTTTCAATATAATAGATCAGTTTACCGGGATTGAGTGAGTTACGTTTTAAAAGCAGGGTGGGGTAATGGTGCGCAGAACATAATATGATACAAGTAAATACAACGCGACATTAATGGCAAACTGTTTCGTGTTTGTTCTCCAGATGCCAAGAAATTATACGTGGAAAACGGAGGAAAACTCATACCCAGCAGATAATGTGCAGAGAGCTCTACGTGCAATTAGGGATCATGGGAGGTAAATAAGGGAAGTGGGGAGACGTTTCAACATTCCCCAGTGAATCCTACGAAAGCAGTTGCTGCAAAATTGTCTTGCTCCACCTATTCTAGTCCCTAAAGCTATTTTTACCAACAAAATGGAGTCATAATTATCCGAATACGTTTTGACATTGGCAAAATTATTTTACGGCTTAACGCCCACCAAGCTTGTCAGACGGTTTAGTTCAAGTTTGCAGAGGAGAATAAGATTCCCCAATATCCAAAACTGCAGAATGTTAGTATCATTGCATTG
The DNA here is from genome assembly GCA_946902985.2 of Meconema thalassinum. NCBI lineage: Eukaryota > Metazoa > Arthropoda > Insecta > Orthoptera > Tettigoniidae > Meconema > Meconema thalassinum. The sequence goes on from OX336388.2 coordinate 1,566,392,108, forward strand.
TTATACTATTGTAAAATGCATTGGAATATTCTAATATTAATGCACAGTGCAAGTTTCAGCCAATTCACATTGTATTAGTATGGCTTTCCAACACTCATCCCGTGCTTACAATTCCCCAACCCATGCGCATGATTACCCTGCAGGGTGGGTAATAGTGCGCAAATGCATATTTGTGAGATTTCAAATTATAGTCCACCAAATTTATTTTTGAATTATATTTGTTTCTGCACATCGAATATAGAGTTACTAAGGCTCCCTTATTCATAACTGCAGCTGTGTTATCTATTATTTCATCATCACCAGACCGATTCTTGCTTAGGTGCGCACAATTCCCCCACTCTCCCTTACTAGGGCGCGGATGTTTATGACATATCATATTTTTCCGTTATGTTTTTTCATGACAAAAGATGATGATTTACGCTAATCCAATTCAAATTATGTCATTAAGCACAATCAACGCCCCGAACTGAAAAGTGTTGCAATTCTGGCTGTATAACATTCATTTTAGACATAGCACATGACATACAGTACATAGCCTATGGCATCGACTTTCTGCTCAAATGTAAAAAAAAAATCAAGTATAAAGCAACGCATTGAAAATATTATTGTAATGTCAGTAGATTCGGATAACAAACGTGTGGATAAATGTCGCGTGGATGCGGGCGGATGCGGATAACGTTTTGCCCATCCGCGCAGGGCTCTATTGATAAGGTATGTAATCCTTGATATGTACCCTCACGGGTATTATCTTGTCATTATTGTTAAGATTGTAATTAATGTACTTCTTCTTCTTTATTTCCCGTTTCCAGCTTCCTGGGTCGGGTTGTGAATCAAGGACCTCCAACGTTGCCTGTCTCTCCACCACTCCTCTCCCCCTTTAAGTACATCTTCAGGTTTTCCTCCCTTCTTCTCCACGCACTCCCACACTGTATCTGCCCATCTCTTTCGGGGCCTTCCGCGCGGTCTCTTCCCCGAAACCTTTTCCAGAAAAGCTTTCTTTGGCACTCTCTCCTCTCCCATTCTCATCATATGTCCATACCACTTTAACTTGGTTGTTTCTATCCTGTCTTGCAGCTTCAAGATTCCTGTCCTTCTTATCTCCTCGTTTCTGATTTTATCTCTTCTGGTCTTCCCTTCTATACCTCTTAGGAATTTCATCTCCGCTGCTTGTATTCTACTCTCCTCTCTTTTTGTAGTGGTCCATGCTCCAGCTGCATATGTTAGTACGGGTCCATAATAGGTTGAATATAATACCTGCTTACATTTCTTTGGGACATCTTGGTTCCACAGAATACCCCTAACACTCTGGTAGAAGCTGTTCGCTTGTTTTATTCTCTTTCCAATTTCCTCAGTAATCTTTCCATCTTCTGTGATCACACTTCCCAAGTACTTGAAACTTTTCGCCACTTCTAGAATTTTTCCGTTCACTTCTATCTTTCCTCTTCCCTCCTTACTTCCCCTTGACATTACCATTGTCTTGCTCTTCTCTGTGCTAACTTTCATCCCAAACTTCTCAATCTCTTGGTTCCATACATCTACTTGTTTTTGTACTTCCTTTTCATCCTCACCCCATATCACTATATCATCTGCAAACAGCATGGCCTTTATTGCCTCTTGTCCCAATCTCTGTTTAACATTCTTGTGGATTTCATCCATGACTATGATGAATAGTAAGGGGGACAATACACTTCCTTGACGGAGACCCGTTTCCACCTTGAACCATTCTGTTTCTCCTATAGTGGTCTTTACGCTACTGACACAATATTTGTACATAGCTTTCACCATTTGCACTTCTGCACTGTTAACTTGCCTTTTTCTTAATACATCCCACACCACCTGTCTAGGCACACTGTCATAAGCTTTCTCAATATCAATAAAAGTCATCACCATGTCTTTTCCAAACTCCCATCTTTTCTCCATCATATGCCTTAGTGTAAAGATTAGATCAAAAGTTGATCTGTCTCTCCTAAAACCATACTGTTCTTCTTCCATCTCTCCATCTGTCTGCCTCCTCAGTCTACCTTCCAATACTCTCTCAAAGATCTTGGCTACATGGGCAATAAGGGTGATCCCTCTGTAATTGTTACATTCCTTTTTGTCACCTTTCTTAAAAAGTGGGATAATTAAACCCTTTCCCCATTCTTCTGGGATCTCTTTCTTCTTCCAAATTATTCTAAATAATCTATACAGCCACTGCAACCCTACTGGTCCTGCTGCTTTTATCATTTCTGTGGTCACCTCATCCACTCCAGGTGCTTTGCCACTCTTCATCTTCTTTATGGCTTCCTCTATTTCTAGCATAGATATCTCCTTTTCTTGTTCTTCTTCTTCCTCCATTGTTCCTTCTTGTTCCCTTTCTTCATCCAGTTCAATGTGTTTAACATTCAGTAGCTTTGAAAAGTATTCTTCCCATCTTTTCAATATACCATCTCTTTCATACAATATCTGTCCCACTTCAGTTTTTACAAATTTTGTGTTTTCCCTACCTTTCACACTGTTTTTTACTAGCCCATATAGAACCTTTTTACTTCCTTTGATATCCTCCTCTAGAGTTTCAGTGAAACTTTCCCAGCTTTTCCTTTTTTCTTCTTGTACAATCTTTTGACATGCCTTCTTGGCTTCTCTATATTTTTGCCATTTCTCTGCGTCTTTGCTGCATATCCACTTTCTCCATGCCATTTGTTTTTCTTTAACTGCTTCCTTTACCCTGTTGTTCCACCAAGGAGTCTCCCTTTCCTTTTTCCTCCCTGATAATCTTCCACAAGTGTTTACTGCACACTTCACAAATCCATTCTTAAAACATGTCCATTCCATTTCTATGCTTTTTGCTTCATCTTTGGGAATTTCCTGTTTTAGTTCCTCTTGAAACTTTTCCATTACCTCCTTCTCTTTTAGTTTCCATACCTTTATTTTTCTTTCCCTTTTTTCTACTAGTTTTGTGATTTTACCAAGCCTTACTTTGGCTGTCACCACTTTGTGGTCTCCTTCAAAATCTCCTCTGGGCATAGCTGTCACATCTACTAACTGTCTTTGTTTATCCTTTTCCACCAGAATAAGGTCAATCATTGTCTTTGTCTTCCTGTCTCCCCATCCATACCTAGTTATTTTTTGCGAGTTCTTTTTCCTAAACCACGTATTTCCAACAGTTAATCCATTCCTCCTACAGAAATCTACTAACAGGTCTCCTTCTTCATCCTGATTTCCATAGCTAAACGGGCCAATAATCTCTTCTTTTCCCTGTCTATCTGTTCCCACATGTGCATTCATGTCTCCCATTATTATCACTTCTTTGTCTTCTATACACTTTTCCAACTCTTCTAGAAACTCTTCTAGACATTCATCTACCTTCCCTGTTTGGGGAGCATAAACCTGTATAAAATCTTTTGTACCACTCTCAAGTCCAAGCCTGACTTTGATAATCCGGTCACTAATCGGGTCAATTTTTTCAACATACTGGTCTAGGTCCTCTCTCAATATGACACCAACGCCATTCGTTGCCTTCTGTCCTCCACTCCAATATAATCTGTACCCTTTCCCTTTCTTCACTTCTTTTCGCCCTTTCCCTTTCCATTTCGTTTCACTCACTCCCAGCATCGCTATATCTTTCTTCTCCATATAATCAACCAGCTCTTCTACCTTTCTATTGAGTGTCATGACATTAATGAAACCAACCTTCGTGACGTCTGGTAGCCTACTTCTCACAGCTCCCCCAGGACACCGGGAGCTGCGCGTCGCCTCCGGGGGACGCCCTAGCTGTTTCCGAGGCCTCAATTCACAAACTTTCATAATATAGGCTATTTGTTCGATGGGCTCGCCACACCCAAAGGCATTTTATAACCTACTGCCAGGTTTTTACTTTAGACCGCCCCTAACATGGGGAACAGACGCCTTTTGCAGCCGCTCCTCTGGAGTACAGACGCTGCTGGTGACAGTTCTTCCGCCTTCTCTGCCGTTGGGACACTTGTTCCTCATCCGCCTTCAAAGCCGTTCACTGCTACCTACACAAGCTGAGGAAAAATTCCCCTTCTCATTTAATCCCCAGAAGGGAGGGTTGCCTCGTCTGCCAGCTTTGCCGTACCGAAGTCTCCTCCTCCGCCGCCGCTGCCATTAAGGACTTCACCCGTAACCCTGGGCATGGGTTCCGTGCTATACCCCACGGGACTGGGTCCTTGCCTGAACTCCGCCATCCTATCACTCCGACCTACTGAAGTGTAGGATGCCCACCCCCGTGACGTGGACACGCCAGGCAAGAATTACTCAAGTGGAGAATAGGGAAGGTGACCCTATCTCCCTTGAGCCGGGTTAATGGTTGCGTATGGTGCCACAACCAAAGGTAATTAATGTACCTAATTATTTATTTATCGTATGGCTTTAGTGCCAGGAGTGTCCGAGGACATGTTCGGCTCGCCTGGGTCTGTAGCTGCTTCCACCGGACACCCTTAGGGTGAGTTACAAGTTCCGTTCAATTTCAAGTCGTTCCAACTTTCGACACCAGATATCAATGATACCTAGTGGTGATCGTTGGAACTTGGATAGAGCATTCTGACGAAATCTAACCTAACAAATTTAGCTTCACACAAGTTTAGTCTGTGGAAGGATCTTTTACATGCAATAAATCTATGACATGGGACTGCCGGCTTTACTTCCCCTCTGAAGGACGGCATACTAAAGGATTTTTAACGCTCTTAAAAAATCCGACGACTTCGGCCGGGTTTGAACCCGCTATCTTGGGCACAGCAGTTCAGCATGCTACCAACTACGCCACCGAAGCCGACATTAACATATAAATATGTATTATTATGGACTGTTGAAGAGGGATGACATGTTTCGCCCGTCAAGCGAGCATCATCAGATCCAAATCTACAAGATACAGTGCACTCCCGATAATTCACGGGAATTATTGCACGAACTTCTACGAATTATGTTTTTAAGCCTAGTAAAAACAAAAGTATTTGATAAAACGTTGAAATGTATTTAAGAACATCAGAAAAAAAAAAGATACAGTCAGTCTGAGAGACTAGACTTTATATCATTTCAAATGACGCATACTACAAATGCTACACATGTTAGAAAGGCTCAGGAGGGCTTCTCACTTCGCTCGAAGCCCCAGGACTCTTTGCACTCTGCTGCATGAAGTCACGCACTCGCCGTCTCCATATCGCATAACGCCAGACCCCAGGAGTAAACTCAGACTCAACATACTCCATTACCCATTAACTTAGGCTTCCCGCGCGGGGGCTGCATGACGTCACGCACTCGCCGTCTCCGTTCGCATAACGCCAGACCCCAGGAGTAAACTCTGACTCGGTGCATATGTACTGAACAACATGATGACGTCATGCACGCCGTAACCGTGACGCATAACGGTAGACCTAAGCGTAACGATCAAATCGACAAGATCATTTGAAATGATAAAAAAGAAAAAAAAATTATAGCAGTTCATAACATTGTAAGACACACTCGACTGGAGGTACTGTGTGTGGATTATGACAACATTAATGTACCTAATAATAATTGTAGTGTCTTGCGCTGTCAGTAGATAGTGGTGGGGTGTCCTAAGAGGACTGAGATCGACTGACTTGTGGAGGCCGAACACACTGCTACAAAAGTTTTAAATGGACACTGCATTCTGTTTTCCCAAATAATTGCGGAAAATTGGGGAGTAATCAGGTTTCAAGGGATCCAATGGCTAGGCTATCTCATCAAGGGCTAACTTGCTGAGTGGCACACCGGTAACATTCTCACCTGCTGTGCCCAAGGTTGCAATCTTGCTGGTCTGTGAGTTATCATTTGAGGGTGTGCAAATTCGAGGGAGCCGTGTCAGATTTACTGGCACGTTAAAGATCCCCTTTGAGGCAAAAATCTGGCACCCCGGCATCTCTAAAAGCCGAAATAGTTAAAAGTGACGTAAAACCTATAACATTATTATTATCATCATCAAGGACTAAGTAACATTATGTGGTGGTTCATAAACTCAGTGTTTTATTTCTTCCAACTATTTATGAATGCAGACTCACAGATATATTTTCTTTCTACAAATAAATACAATAACAATCTATTTACAAATGCCACTCATAGATTCATTTTTTCCTACATTCAGTACAATACCCAACAATAACAACAATAAGGATTTTGTAGTTGTTGTTTATGTTGTACTGTTTAGTTAGACCTCCACCTAGCATTCTTGGCTGTCACCCTTGAGGCACAAGTGTGATATAGGCACAAGTGTGATATCCGGCTTTGCCAGGAAGTTTAATTCAGGTCTGAGGGCTGGAAGGGGGTGTACTCAGTCTTATGGAACTGAGAAGGGGTGTATTCAATTCCCACCTCGGCCATCCTAGAAGCAGTTTTTCTTGGTTTCCCCACTTCTTCTCCAGGCCAATGATGGGATGGTTACTAATTAGGACCATGGTTAGAGCCCTGCGTGGATACGCAAAACGTTATCCGCATCCGCACGACTTATATCCGTATCCACCCCGCATCCGCAGGACTTATATCCGCATCCGCACGACTGTTATCCGCATCCGCCCCTCATCCGCATGACTTTTATCCAAATCCGCTGATATTTCAATATTACGTTTAATTTATTGGATAAAGCATAAAGTGTTGAACCAACACATTTAGATATTTGAGGAGAAAGTCGTTCCTGACAATTTGCTTCATTGCAAGAGACTTCAAGTTGGATGACACTTGTGGTTCCTTGACCTCAGCTTTAGACAAAAATTGGCTATACTTTTTTGGCTACTTTCGCACTTGTGCCTCAGTAAGTTTGATGTGCCTGATTTGTGTCCTGAGTATGAATACACTTTTTTTACGGTAAAACATCCTACTACAGGGTCTTTCATATAAAGTAAGAACGCCAAGCGGCGGGTTTGTTATCCGCTAGTGTGGTGGCCTTGACCGAGCTTGTGGTGAGCCGTGGCCCCCTCCTCTAAGCGTGTGTACAATCCTCTATGAAATATTACCTTATAAAAGTTGCTGGAAGTGTCATCCTTCCTGGGTTATACAGGCATTGTATCTGGTAACCACATTTTGGCTGACGCGAGTGAGTCATGCCACAGTATTTTTTCTGATATTTTATTTTGTGTTTTTTATTGAGCACTGAACCAGTAGTTTCAAAGTTATTTACAATTACGTGAATCTGGGCTAGTGAAATTGCTGAACAAATGCATCACGTACCCGCCGAGCCGAATCGTAATTAAAATAAATTTTACATACAAAAATACGATGTTACAATGATAACTGTCTCAACATGTTCAGACTGGCGACTGATAACACCTGCACGCTTATTGCAAGGTCAAGTTTGTACTATGCGCGCGCTTTCAATACTAGAGCAGGGGGCCGTGGCGCGTCATAAGCTCGGTCAAGCCGGCTTCAGCAGCGAATGACAAAACCACCGCTCGCCGTTCTTACTTTATATGAAAGACCCTGTATATCGTTCACCTTTTCGTTTCCATTGAAAACGTAACCAAATGTCTGCCATATCGTTGACTTGAGCTTTGTTTCACGCGCTATTGAATATTCACCTTGTTTTATTTTAATAGATAGTTTATCCATGTTTGTGAAATGATGTTCATACTCATGGTCGTGGTAACATTCACTAATAAGTGAACTTCTCTTTACGCTTGGGGAAAGGGATTGACATTTGGCCGGAAATTCCAAGTCAGTTATCATCCTTCTGCTTCTTGACCCATCCATGTTCGCATAGTTTGTCATAACTCGTGCTTCAGTGCCAAGTTGGAAATAAATCTACAGATAAACCTGAAACCATATCTTCCAGGATAGCTTAGACTGCAAAGTAGCTGACATGAGGAATGTTAATGATGTCACCACGATGAACTAACAAGCTTATTGACAGCATTATATCTCGTACGTATAGTAATAATGTCAGTGAGAATTGATGATGATGAGATGTCAAGACCAATCCATCTACTACAAACATACGGTACTTAATAAAATGTAGTTGAAAGCATATGAGTAAAATAATCTTCTCTTGTATAAGTGCAATACGTGCCTGAATATTTCGTACGCAATAGGCTAGGAGTATTCCTCGTTTAAGCATGAAGCTGTAGATTGGCATATCAAATATGTAATATTATCGTATGTTTGTATTCTAAAAACTATCCGCAAATTTACTCGAAACATTATCCGCTATCCGCACATCCATGCAAACTATATCCGCGTGGCGAAAATATTTGCGGATATCCGCATCCGCGCAGGGCTTTAACCATGGTCACTGCCTTTCCTATCATAACCCCAATTACAAATACACACCTACTACAAATACCACAGTATACAGGTAATCAGACAAGTCTAACACACACACACCTAAGTACATGGAGCTGATTGACTATGATGTTATTACCAATAACATAGCTTGCCACGGTGGGTGAGTGGTTATAGTGTCCGACTACCAACCCCAAGATTGCAGGTTCGCTCCTGGCCATGGTAAGTGATTTTTTAAGGCGACAAAAATCACGACACTCATGTCATACATTGTTGGCATGTTAAAGAACCCATTTGAATTCAGTAGGCCGAGTTCAATGGCAAAATTAATCTCGGAATTTTCCGCCAACACGAAGTTCCTCCATTCTCTACTTGGAAGCGCTGTAGTGTCAAGGAGTTTAGATATCTAACCTCCTTGACTTTCATAGCGTTCAAAGGAGCGATGAAATTCGACATGCAAGCTACCCTCTGGGTGTCAATTAACAACGCTTGCACCAGACACCCGAGGCCATACGATATTATTATTATTATTACCAATAACATTAAAGTAGTTACCAGATGCTGTTTTTCAGCTATTAGGTTGTGTTGTGTACATGAACTACAAACCATCAAGTCATAGCTGAAAATCTGCATTTGTATTCAAGCAATTTGTGAAAAATACAAAAGAAAAGTAGTTATTCCATTGGACATCGTTATTATCAGATCTTTGTACTCAAGTGTGTGTGAAATTTTTCTGATTGTCTATGTTATTGTAATGTCTTTTGCAATGTGTGTAACTGTAATTATCAGGGTCCATGGTGCCCCAGGATTTGAAGGAAAAAAAAAGGTGCCAACTTGGCATTTAAATGGATTGAAGTTGGAAAACATTGGGGATAAACAATACTCAGGATGGTAGCTCTTGGCACCAGGAACAGAACCTAGGATCTGCAAACGCCAGCTTCACCTATGGGCCATGTAGCATGTCTTTAATTGCTCGGCTAGGCTTTTCAACCCTCTTAGTGCCAAGCCATTTCCTGAAATACTTGCCAAGAATGCCAAGCAATTTTCAATGATCATGCAGACTATTCGAAAAAATATATCATAAATACCACATTTTCAACGATAGAATCATTATTTTTGCTTTGTTTTATAACCAATACCTCATTCTTTCATACCTACATTATGTTCGTAAAAGTAAATACTGCATCTAAAACTTTTTAATGGAGGTTATTCTGATAATTGTTCAATTTTTCATGTTTTGTTGTTGTTGTTGTTGTTGTTGTTGTTGTTGTTGTTGTAAAAAATCAATTTTTAGTGTATATTAAGGACACCTAAGTCATATTAGAAGAAACACTACATTTCCAGCTGTATAAAGTTCTTAGATACATCTGTAGGCAGAAAACATCAACAAGAAGAAAACAACTGCACCGCAATTCTGGCGGGAACGTGCGTGATTGGGGGACCGGTAAGGGAGGGCGTGAATACAAACTCAAACCTATCGCGTAACGGACTTCGAAGGAAAATAGTAGACACCGCACAGGAAAGCTTGGAACCTCACCTTTCCAACAGTATGAAATAATCACGGACATATGCCCACAGAAATCTACAAATATAAGATAAACAGCATGCCGATTCAATCGGCTTTGGCACTTTTGGCGCAAGCAGTGAGGGCTGATCACGATGGTGTCACTTCCAACATTTACATTTACGTTAATCTACTAGCTAAATCCTGTCTAAAATTAACACTCGGTGATAAGCATCGGTGGCAAGCAAAAATCAAAGCTAAATAAAAGCTACCATCCTAGTTGATATACAAAGAAAATCTAATCTAATTACACAACTGATACAAGTTATAATAAACAAAACACACCCTTAAATCATTTAATAGACAAAATAACACTCCTCCCTACACAAATCCACATGCTGTTTGCGATGAATTGTCATCTAAGTGAGTGTAATAGATGGTGGTGGCATGGCTTATAAAAGCGGCTTGCCCCACATTGTTGTCAGATGTCCACATGTACTGAAATTCTGTGGCATCGCAACTTGTTGTCTAAAAGTTTGTGTCAGCTAGATCTAAAAGTTGGTACTCTAGTAGTTCGCTTCCAATGTTGGTCATAATAAAATATAATCAAATTTAAGATAGTTCAATCACTTATTTAATTGCTTCAGTTTATCTCGTTGGTTTGAGTTAGTTATGTTCCTTGATTTAAATTTCGGCAGCTTCGGTGGCGTAGTCGGTAGCATGCTGAGCTTCTATGCCCAAGATAGCCGGTTCAAACCCGGCCGAAGCCGTCGGATTTTTTAAGAGCGTTATAAATCCCTCAGTATGCCTTCCTTCGGAGGGGAAGTAAAGCCGGTGGTCCCATGTCATAGATTTATGGCATGTTAAAGAACCTTCCACTAATTACACCTGTGTGAAGCTAAATTTGATAGGTTAAGAATGTAAACAGCGCTCTTAGGTTTCTACGTTCGTTGCCAAGAGCTGACTGTGGTGTTGTCTAGTAGCTAAGTTCTGAACTTGGCCTAGTAGTCGTTGACGGTGGAGCTTTGCGGCAAAAGTAGGAACTATTTGAAAAATTCTAAGTTGCAGTCTGTACTTAAATAAAAAAAACAAAAAACAGACAACACACACTAATACAGTCATCACAATTAACACCGGTTATCAGACAGATTCTACACACACCCAAAGTACACGGAGCTACATGACCACGTTGTCGCAGCCCCTAAACTTCAGAACCAACGAACCAACCTGATTTAAAATCTGTTTTACTTTTCATCATTCTTCCCTCAAAGTGTATTTAAATTCACCAAATGACCATCTCGACATGGAGCGACGCCAGCAAAAACACTGCCATGGCATTGTCTGTACCAGAAAATAAGCACTACCCCTCTATCGGTTAGCACAATAACACACACTAACAATAGCGAATAAATACTGCAGCTCATAGGCCTGCAAACACATCGGTCGATGAGACGAACCAATCTCCTTTGCCGAAATAAATACCTCAAACGATGTGGGTGTACTCGACAATCCCAACATCTGTCATATCACACACAACAATAACATTATTTGTAAATTGATACATCAGCTGTTCTGGTCACTCACAATGTGAAAAAGGGAAGTTCCATCTGTGTGGAATGCTAAGAAAACTCTTGCTTCAAATCGTAAGCATAAACCAAGTTCAGATACTAAACATATAAGTCTTTAATCATTAATAATGCACAATGTGCGACCTTCATTCTCTAACAGAATTCCTAAAGCACGGTTCCAACATTTACAGTCAGAAAGTTTCAAATCAGTCATCTCGTCTAGTTGCTATTGACTTGTGGGTAATCAAGCCTGCTCTAACGGCTGTTCCGTCCACTCGGAACTTACTTGAAACGAATGAATGCTCAGGTCCGCTGACCTTCCCTGACACAAAGCATTCACATTGAAATATGAGCAGTTATTTGGCAATACAGTCCTATATGCCTGCTCGAAAGAGTTCACTTATCCATTAACACAACACTCGTAGTAATATGATAACTGTTGGCCTGTTCCAAGGCTCGTCGCTTTAATCAAAAGAAAAATCTGAGAGTACAAAACCAAAGACATTCCCATTGCCTCATGCAATGTTGCCATACGTTTCAAACACTTTGGAAAGGTGAAGATACTCCAAGTCTCAAGCCTTGTACTGAATAATTGTACACTGTAAATATGCTGTAGTAATATATTTTGCACCCACTGGACACTAGAAATAAGCTTAAAACAATGGCATCAGCCCCTATACCATTAAATGATACGTGGGCTCGGCATATTCGTGCGTCTGCACTCAAACTTGTGTTACTCCTGAACACACAAATTTACGAGATTTATAACCAAAAGTAATGGCATCAAAGCCCATTAGAAATGTCATGTGATAAAGCGGCTGTGTATAACTCCTACAGCAGCCAAATGATACGGCTATGACTAGTATGTTCCTGTCTGAGTGCATCTTGTACTTTCTAGCTTTAAAAATTCATAGAAAAATCAACTAAAAACAATAGTGTTGCCTATTCATGTGGGCAGTGATAACAAAGATGATGGTTGTTAGTGTACAGAGTTCTTCTTCACGTAATGACTGGTGTACAACTGTACACGTGATGCTTGCATTATCTATTATGGCATTGTCTGGCTATACTGTGACCAGAGCAAGTCAAAATTTGGGCTGAAAATCACCCTAAATATCAGAATAACATGGTTCCTATCTACGGTTGCTTTACAGTGCGACATTAATGCTACTCAACAGTAATTTAAGGCCTTGTCATGGGTGTGAAAAGTTTCAAAACTCACATAGCTGGCGTTTAGTCATCCTGGTTAGCTTTCCAAGCTATGACCATCGGTAAAAGAGCCGGGCTAGACCCTCTGTTTCCATCGCCTTTTCTGTCCCATTGTGGACTAAGATTTCAGCATCCCCCTCACCATGGTATTTAGTACATCTCCATCACAATCTGGATACGCCGGATACTGATCCTTGACATCTCCTCGTGGTCGGATAAGCTTAACAAGACATTCTTGACGTTCCCTGAAGTTCTCATATAGATATTCCTAGACTGACACGATGATTGCAATAGTAAAGGCCTGCTGGGAAAGCTGAACATCAATACGCTTCTACAAGTTGAAAAACTAAAACAACTGACTAACGTCTTGAAAGAAAGGAACATCTGTATACTGGCATTACCAGAGATGAGATACCTTGATGAAAATCCAATGAAATCTGAAGGTTTCAGAATCTATAAGGGAAAGCCTGGGGTAAAAAACAATTCCAATGCAACGATTCTAGGTATGGCCTTCATAGTTCAAAGGGATGTTACTGAGTCTGTCATAAGCTTTTCCTCATCATCTAAGAGGATCTCTCTTCTCTCCATTAAATCTGGAAACAAAGCTTATACAATTATTAACGCACATGCCTCAATAAATGATAATAACAAGAAAAACTCTGAGAAAGTAAGAGACTTTTGGGAAACACGTGAAGATACAACCTCTAAAATTCCCCAGCACCATGTTAAAGTTCTGGTTGGTGACTTCAATGCCCAGATAGGTAGGGAGAAAAAATACAGAAAAATAGTAGGTGAATACCCAGCACATAGGAGAACGAATAACAATGGGGAAACACTAATAGGGTTCTGTAGACAATTCAATCTGAAGCTCATGTCCACACATTTCAAGGTATTACTGAGCAAGAAGAAGACTTGGGTATCTCCTAATAAGATTATGGGAGAGTTCCAGATAGACCATGTTGATATAACAGCCCAGAATCGTAAGGAAATCCTTAATGTCAAAGTGAGGAAAAGCCTAAACATCAATTCCGACCACTATCTATCAGAAATTAAAGTAAGATTCCAGCCAAACAAGCCCAAGCCAAGAGCCACAAAGAAGCCCAGAATAAATGCTGATTTTCTTCAACAAAACAAGGAGGAATATATTGAGAACTTGTATAAGCTTGATATGAGCACCTGGGAAGAGATTAGAGAATGAATACCTAAAGCAGCTGACGATTTGGAAAATCCGTAAAGGAAACGAAATCACAGGTGGTTGAGTGAATAATGTGATGAGGCTCTTGAAAGACAACTTCAATCCTGGAAGAAATGGCACTCAAACAAGACCGAGAAGAGATGGGAAGAATTTCGGGAAGAAAGGAAACGGACAGCAAAGATCATAAGAACAGAGAAGAGAAATTATGATATACGCAGGATAGAACAAATAGAAGAAGATTTCAAACAGAAAGACAGCCGAGAATTTTACAGAACATTCAAAGAAGAACTACAAGGATATCAACCACCAAGTTTGTGCTTCAAACGAAAAGATGGTAGTGTGGCAATGAGTGATAAGGAAAACTGTCAGCTTCTGGCTGATAACTTCAAATTTTTGCTGAACAGGGAGGAGCCAGGATAGAGATTGGTTGCTCAGAATATGCCCCAAGAAAACCCTGATTCCCAACCACCAACTCTAAATGAGATCAGGCACATTATTAAAGAGCTCAAAAACAACAAAGCACCAGGTGAAGATGGGATCATCGCTGAAATGTGGAAGTTCGGAGGAGAGATCACAGCAAAAACAATCCATCATATTATAGAAGAAAACTGCAAGGATCCCAGAAGACTGGAAATGTGCTCTCATACACCCACTACACAAAAAAGGTAATCGGATGGACATCAACAACTACAGAGGTATCTCTCTACTTCCAGTCACATACAAAATACTCTCCAAAGCACTGCTGAACCAAGTTGAAGACCAAGTAGACCACTTAATTGGTGAATACCAAGCCGGTTTTAGGAAAGGGAGGTCATGTATAGAGCAAATATTCAACCTCAAAAACATTCTCAGAACAAGAGCTTTGAGAGGTCAGATCACCGTGGTCACTTTAGTTGACTTCAAAAAGGCATAGACTCGATTGACCGGCAGACTCTATTTACTGCATTGCAAGATTTTGGGATTGACAGGAAAACAAGAGAAATAATAAAACAAACACTAACTGATACCATCTCCAAAGTAAAGTTTTATGGAGAAGTCTCTGATCCTTTCGAAATAAAATCAGGAGTCAGACAAGGGGATGGTCTTTCACCAATACTATTTAATATCGTTCTGGAGAAAATCATGAGAAATTGGGATAAAGCTTTGGAAGCAGAAGGAATTCAGGGTATACATCTTGGGAGGAATGGACAAAACCTGGGAATTAAATATTTGGCTTTTGCTGATGACCTTGCCCTCTTAGCTCATAACAAAGATGATGCACGAAAGATGCTGGACACATTGCACGAAATAGCTGAGAAAACAGGTCTTAAGGTATCATATGAAAAGACTGAGTACATGGAATAGACACCGGGAAGAGAGACGTATGCTGGTGGAACATGGAACTGTCAAAAGAACTGATAAGTTCAAATATCTTGGGGAATGGATACAACACAATGGACTGGATAAAGAGGCAAACAAGGCAAGAGCAAGAAAATTGGACCTGGCCTATAGATTAACTCAGAACAGGTATAACAAACGAGCGATATCATACATAGCAAAACTCGGACAATACAGTACAGTGGTAAAGCCAGAGGGTCTGTATGCCTCAGAGTGTCTAACCCTGAACAAAAGAGGAGTACTGAAGGAACTTGAGATAAAGGAAAGGAGGATCCTGAGGAAAATTCTCGGACTATGGAAAGATGATGACGGGACATGGAAAAAAAGGAAAAATGAAGATCTGTATATGCAGACCGAAACCATTGTGGTCACAATGCGTAAAAGAAGGCTAACATTTTATGGGCATTTGATGAGAATGGACGGTCACTGCTGACAAAGAAAATTTTTAAATACACCACAAGGTTGAAAGCTACTACAAAATGGGTAGAAGAGGTCAAAAGAGATGCCATTGAAGTTGGACTAACTGAACTTGTCATTCACAATAGGAAAACGTTTCGAAGCCGAGTTTACAATATCAAGACGTTCAAAGAAAAACCACCACAACACAGGCCAAATTTGGTAATAACAGAGGAGCAGAGAAACATTAGAAGTGAAAGAATGAAGAGGTTCTGGGAAGAAAAGAAGAAAAAATTGACCAGAAAGCCTTAGGTTCCATGTGGTCCACAGTTGGCCAAAGTCTAAAACAAAAAACAAAAAAAAAGTATGCCACGTTGCTATGGCGTCGGTTCAACTTAGCACTTTCACATGTGATCATCCACAAAAATCCTCACGATCTTGACATTTTTATATTATCGTGAATATTGTTATATCACATTTTACAACAAGAAGTTCCGTGACGAACTAAAGAGCCTACTTTTCTTAAAATTTAAGATTCATGCCAATGATTAATCTATATGGATCTATCTACAATAATGACGAAATTAAGTTGGTAATATCGAAATTTCTAATTAGTTCGAAATACTGTATACCAGGCATAATGTAGCCTAATAGAGAACTACAGTTGGCAGCCCTGGTGACTGAATATATTCTTAGTTCCATCTCTTAAGGTACAGAATACAAAATTTGGTTGAAGTCCAATGGATAGCATGGACATTACATGCAGTTAAACATTGGATCTAACAGCACGCGTAAAATCATGTTGGCAACAATGACATACATGTATTGGTCAGAAATAATCTGAAATAATATGTTCTATTGTTGTGTCAATTTTGAATGAAATCCATTAGTTAGTATAGAAGTTACATGCATTTTAAAATTGGACCTATCAGCAGGCTTAGAATCATGTTGGCAGCACTGACGTATATTAGTTACTCCAAATTAATCTAGAATGCCAGGTACTATACGTGTGCAAAGTTTAGAGCTATTGGCTTGCATACTTTCTGATATATTGATATTAGGGTTACAAAAATAGAGACAGTATTTATTAACAGTTGGCAACCCTGGTTACTCTTAAGAATCGGCATATACATATCTGTCATGGTACACATAGCACACACGAAATTTGGTTGAAATCCAAATGATAGTATAGAAGTTACATGTATTTAAAGTTGGACCTCTCAGCAGGCTTAAAATCATGTTGGTAGCACTGACGTATGTAAGTTACTCCAAGTTAATATAGAATGTCAGGTACTATACGTGTGCATAGTTGAATGCTGTCGACTTGCATACTTTCTGATATATTGGTATTTGGATAAAATAAATTGAGAGCATTTATTAACAGTTGGCAGCCCTGGTGGATCTTAAGAATACGTTCAGTCATATCTGTTTATGTAAACATAGCACATACGAAATTTGGTTGAAATCCAATTGATAGTGTAGAAGTTATATGCATTTAAAATTTGGACCTATCAGCAGGCTTATATTCATTTTGGCATCACTGCGATGTATGGCCTCCTGGAAATTAAACTGCAATATTATTATCTATACGTGTGCCAATTTTGAAATAGCTCCTATTCATACCTTCCAAGATATCCAGCATGGAGCTCAAATTTCAATTGTGATTTTTCAGCAGTTGGTAGCACTGACATCATTTTCAAATATGGCCGTGAGATATTCAGGTATAGATCTTGACTCCTACCAAATTGTGTTTCGATTGCTGCAGCCGTTTAGGAGTTGATAGGGGGACACACACACACAGCCAGACAGACAGACAGAAAAACAGACAGACAGAAGGACAGACAGACAGACAGACACACATTTGCCCGATCTCATAAGTCTACTTTTTCCTCATTTTTGCAAAATGTGAAAAGTAGGCTAAAAATTATCACTGTTGATTATATGTTTGGATGGACTTTCCACAAACTATTATACATTTGATGGTCCACCTCGTGGCTTTTTCACTTACAGTTAGACATGAGGTCTATCTCACTTCCCAGAATTACAATTTTCTGGCGAAACATCGCTAGTTACACCTTCTAAAATCACAATGATGCAGCGTGTGTTAATATACATGCAAAACTCACTTGGTTTGCTATTATAAAGCAATACTTTCACTATTTAAATCCACGTTTTTCATGGCGCATAAAAATCGCGCATGTCTCTTGTAGGTTGTGACGCCTTTGCTGACTTGGTCCTGAATTCCGGAAAATGGGCTAGTCATTTAACGACTTAATCCCTCGAAATTGGTTTCCTCAAATGTCCACCTCTTCAATTAGACATCCAAGACTGTCAAAAATCCACAAATTATCCACTCCTGTTGGTAACATCTACAGTCCTTTTACATATTCAGTGGCATAATTTCATGCTGGGAAAAGAATTTCCGCGTGGTCGGAAAAATATGAAAAACACCCTTGCAGTGATCAAAGGAAAAAGCTCAATGTTCGTGTGGCTTGTTCTGGCCCGCTCAGTGGAATACCAACTCTGGAGTAATTAAAGGTATCACCACTCATGAGCTATTCGAGCTCAGTATGGATGTTTTGCACTTATAAATAGTAAGCGACACAACACAATATAATAAATTAGATCATGCACACTGATTTCTGCTATGGTTATGAATACTTATCCATTAGAATAATCCTGTTCACAGCAGTCTCGTTGTGTAGGTGTTTACTTGTAGCTAGATTCTACCTCACTGACTTGCTGTGAATGTATTATCTGGCCTACCATACGCGTGGAACTGGTATCTGTCAACGGAATTTGTAACTACTCCTACTTTAATTTGAGAATGTGGGGGAGGATGCCCCTTGTGCTTATTATCAACAATCCAAGACCTCAGGCAGGCAGTTCTGTAAGGTCCTATCTCACTTTTAAGACTGGTTACAACAAAAATAAGGACTATCAGGAAAGTACTGTAATTGTGAGACTAGGTCCTCGAGAAATATGCATATACAGCCCTTTTTTTTTTTTTTTTGTTACTTTTGCATTCTCTACTACGTTATTGTACTCCACAGTACCTTTCGCCTAGATTTACAGTGAGTTAATATTGCACTTGATTAACTTCACAGCCCAGGAGAACTATGTTTTAAACTCACTTAGGGGCAAAGTGAATATACTTTGCGAAATATATTGGCATGTATCTTTCTTTAACAAGTAAATACACCTCCCGGGCAACCCTGGGTAAAATAACTAGTTTATATAATAAAACCACAATTCTAAATTTTTGTATATAAATCTAAACTTCAACCCTAGTGGTCAGGATCTGATGATGACCGTGAAACCGTCGAAACGCGTAATCCTAAATTGCACCTTTATTTATGTGAATAATAAGAAATACATGTAACTTTCTTTCAGGACTTTCACAGATACTCCAAATTGGGAACAGTTAATTGATGTCTCCTTTCTTTGAGGGGCTGATTAGTAAGTTCCACATTTGTCTCTTTAAGACCTTGAGAGTACATCATTGTTGTTGAAGAGACTCTCACGCTGTGTAACAAGAATCTCACTGTGTCAAATTCATGGGTATATTTGGCACCACTCTCTCGTTGTCAGGCAAAAATCTTTCTGTTCGAGTTCATGGGTATGTTCGGGCCCGCTCTCTCATCGCTAAGCGAGAATCTCGCTGTTGGAATACACTCCACATTATCTGGCTCGGAAGCCACTGCACTTTAGCTGTAAAGTGGCTGGCTAACCCCCTATTCCTAATTTCCAGTGAACTATTAATGAATACAGCTAATAAAACTTATAAACTTAATATAAGATAATGTGATGTCTGCCTTGTCAATAACAATAAATTCTTAAATTATTAATACAGTACTTATGATTTACATGTTTCAAGATGCCGGAACCTCATCAGACAATCCAAAGAATATTTAATGGAAGAATACAAGCATTCATACATCATCATCGGCTTTAACTCGAATCCGAGTATAAATCTTCTTCCTTCAGTCCAGTTTGTGGATGTGTTTACGGTGACTAAAGAGTCCAATCCTGGCATGGAACAAGCGACCACACAAGTCGCATAGTATTGCTGGAGGAGGACGTGGTTGGGCTGCTCGAAGTTTCCTAGCTTGACGCTTGGCCTCTTCATGTATGCGTCGATCCCTTTCAAACGCCTTTACAGTATCCGAGATGGTACGGCGCCAAGTTGAGCGGTCTTCAGCCAGCATGTCCCAGGTTTGTGAATCAAGACCTGTCAATTTCAGGGTCTGCTTAAATTGGTCCTTGTAGTGCCTCTTAGGACCACCATGAGGTCTGGTGCCATAGCATAACTCACCATATAGCATTTGACGAGGTAATCTCACATCATGCATCCGATGGACATGACCAATCCATCTAAATTGGTGACCTATTATGGATGATTCTATGCTGTTGATTTGAGCCTTTTCCAGAACAGCAATATTGGTAATGCGGTCTTCCCATTTAATCCTCAGGATTGATCGAAGTTTTTGTAGGTGGAAACGCTCAAGCTTCCTAAGATCACGTCGGTAAAGGGTCCACGTTTCACAGCCATACAACAATGTAGAAATGACTACTGCTTTGTACACCATAAGCTTTGTACTCATGGATAGATCTTTATTCATGAAGACCCGGTGCGCTAATCGTCCATATGCTGCATGGGCTGCGCCAATTCTCTTATCCACATCCTGCTCACAGGTACAGCTCACATAAATGGTACTGCCCAGGTACGAGAAGGGGTCAACCTGTTCTAATGGCAAATTTGAAATGGAGATATTGAACTGAGGAAGAGGTGTGCCTGGTGAAGGTTGTGCCAAGACTTTAGTCTTATTGACATTTATGGTAAGACCAAAGCGATCACATGCACTTTTGTAACAGTTAACTGACTCTTGCAGCTCTTCTGGTGTGAGAGTTGGTGACGCAGCATCATCTGCATACAACATGTTAGTAACCTTAGTAACCTGAGTTTTCCCCAAGGAGCGGAGACGAGTTAGGTTGAAAAGCCCTCCATCAAAACGATACTTGATCTCCACACCTGGGATGTTTGTGGGTGAATCATAAAGCATTGCAGCCAAGTACAGTGCAAAAAGCGTTGGAGCCAGTACACATCCTTGTTTCAGTCCATGGGTAATGGGAAATTCATCGGACATCTTATTCTGATGGCAAACCTGACCTGTCATGCCATCATGGAGAGCTTTGATTAGATCTACAAAACGCTGAGGGCAACCAAACCGCTTCAGCACTGCCCACATGGCTGGTCTTGGAACCGAATCAAATGCCTTTTCCAAGTCATAAAAGACTAAGAAGAGTGGATTCTGTTGTTCTCTACATTTTTCTTGTAGCTGTCTCACACAGAAAATCAAGTCAATTGTGCTTCTGGAAGTTCTAAATCCGCATTGTGACTCTGGGAGGATCCTCTCAGAGATAACCTTGAGGCGGTTAAGTAGAATTCTTGCAAGAATCTTCCCCACAATTGATAGCAGTGATATACCACGGTAGTTGCCACAAACACTGCGATCACCCTTTTTAAAGATAGTGACGATAGTGGCATTCTTTAGGTCTCCAGGTACCTTTCTTGATTCCCATATTCTGAGGATGAAAATGAAAATCCACAGCCTGCTTCCAGTCTCCGACCGGGTCAGGAATGGAATGAATGAAGCCCCTAACTAGCGGCGAGGATATGAACTGTGCCGGCTGCCGAGGCCTGACGCACTCCTCTGGGACAATGATTAAATGAATGACAGATGAAATGAAATGATAGTGGAGAGTGTTGCTGGAATGAAATTGTGACAGGGAAAACCGGAGTACCCGGAGAAAAACCTGTCTGCCTCCGTTTTGTCCAGCACAGATCTCACATGGAGTGACCGGGATTTGAACCACGGACCCAGCGGTGAGAGGCCGGCGTGCTGCCGCCTAAGCCACGGAGGGCTTTATTCTGAGGATAAGGATGAAAATTCTTGTTTTGAGGGAATGACCTCCGGCTTGAATTAGTTCCAGAGGGATGTTATCTGGGCCAGGTGCTTTTCTGGGTTTCAATTGGGTGAGAGCTGCACTGTTTTCATGATAAGTAGGAGGTACTGCCAACCACAGTTGTTCAGGTTGTTGCGGCACATCACAGAGGAAGTCTTCAGCAGCTTCTGATGGACGATTTAGGAGATTGGAGAAGTGCTCCTTCCAGCGTTCCAGGATTTCTTGACTATCAGTAAAGGTAGTAGAATTATCAGCGCTTTTCAGTGTACCTGATGATGAGCGAGATGGTCCATATATTTCCTTGAGTACGGCATAGAAGTTCCTCAAGTCTCGAGCATCCGATAGTCTCTGCAGTTCCTGAGCCTTCTGTTGCCACCAAGTATTTTTAATCTGCCTTATCTGCGTCTGGCATTTACCCTTGAGTTCCAGTAGTTTATCTCTCTTTGTGTTGGAAGTTGGGTCTTGAAGATGGGCAAGATAGGCATTCCTTTTGGCATTGATGAGAGACAGAATTTCCTCATTGTTGTCATCAAACCAGTCTTGTCTTTTCCGCACTATAAAACCAATGGTTTCCTCAGCTGACTGTGTGATAATCTTCTGTAATGTGGCCCATTCTTGCTGAATATCATTTGTTACTGGGTTTTCTGATAACTGGGTGACGATCCTGTTTCCAAAATGTTTGTACATGGATTCATCCTGAAGTTTGGATGTATTAAACTTTTTTCTTGGCAAATTTTTTATGTTCCTAGGTGGTTTAGGTCTGATGGATATCCTGAGCTTACATATAAGTAGTTTATGATCTGTCCAACAATCGTCTATATTCCTTGCTGTTCTGGTAATAAGAGTGTCCTTCTTATCACATTGCCGGGTAATGATATAATCAAGAATGTGCCAATGTTTGGAACGAGGATGCATCCACGTGGTTTTGAAGCGGTCAGGTAGCCGGAACTGCGTGTTGGTAATGAAAAGTTCGTGTTCTGCACAAAGACCAAGAAGCAACAGTCCATTGGGATTACATTTTCCAAGTCCCTGTTTGCCCATCACATTATTCCATAGCCTGTGATCTTTCCCAACTCTGGCATTGAAGTCACCGAGGAGCAAGAGTTTATCTGCAGATGGTACCTTGGAGATGATTTCACTTAGCTGGTTATAGAACTGAGCCTTTACTTCATCATCAGAATCTAAGGTAGGAGCATAGGCAGAGATGAGTGTCATAAAGGAACCTCCTGAGAGTGGTATGCGGAGAGTCATGAGCCTTTCGCTGATTGCAATGGGCGTAAGTTGGTGATAATTTACCAGTTTGGTCTTCACAGCGAAGCCTACACCATGAATACGACATTCACCCTCATCCTTTCCTTTCCAGAAGATGGTATATCCTGTTCCAGATTCAGTAATCTTGCCTTCAGACGACAGCCTAGTTTCACTGAGAGCAGCAATATCAACGTTGAGTCTTGATAACTCATGGGTTACGAGAGCTGACCTTCTCTCAGGTCTAATTTTATTGTCAAAATCAAGCAAGGTTCTGATGTTCCATGATCCAATAATCAAATTGTGATTCTTTACTGTTTTTGAGTTTCGACCACATGAGGGGTGACCTGCTGAGTGCGGTTGCCCAGCCGGACCAAGATTGTTACTTCCGATGTTTAGCCCACCTTTTCTAGGGCCTTCCCCATGTGGGGTGGGCAGCGGTGATCCTAAATAGGCCTGCCAAAACACAGATGCAGGACCGAATTCCTGAGTAGTCACAGAGTCTCTGGAAGACGACCATCACACATCTGCTGCCAACGTGCAGGTCCGAACTAGGGGCTTCCAGTTACACCCATAACCTGCCCCACCGTCCATATCCCATCGCCGTTGGACTTTGAAAAGTGACGTTCGGAAGAAGTGCCACTGGCGTGAATTTGTTTAGGGTGGATCTCGGCTTGCCAGGATGAGACCCACACACTATGATCTCTGAGCCTTATCCTGCGGCTCACAAAGAATGAGACATGCAGGACCGAACACAGAGACTGCAACGTACTGCCGCATACTCAAGTACTACTGAGGTGCGCCTTTACAGCCAGTCCGTCTGGCGTGGCCTCTTCCGCCTCTATGACCGTTGGGAGCTATGAGAGTGATTGGCTCCTCATCCTCTCATTTTGCCGTTGGGCCAAAACCTGCCCATCATAACTATGGACAATAGTTTGCCCTATTAAACCTGAGCAATAGGCTGCCCCTTCCGCCAACCACACTGTGCCAGAGTTCACCTCTTTCACTGCAGGTACCGTTGAGGACTTCACCGTAACCCTGGCAAGGGACCCTAACAAGGTACTACCAGCCGGGCCAGCTGGACCAAGGTTTTTTAAAGAGGTGTTACTCCTCTATCACTCCCTACTTGATCATACTATATATATACTGTAACACTGCATAACACTACACTATGTGCTATTGCACCACACTGTGTCACACACCTGGTACCAATACCAACACTGTATAACACTACACTAGGTGCTATTGCACCACACTGTGTCACTCCACTGGTAGCAATACCAACACTGTACAACACTACACTAGGTGCTATTGCACCACACTGTGACACTCCACTAGTAGCAATACCAACACTGTATAACACTACACTAGGTGCTATTGCACCACACTGTGTCACCCCACTAGTAGCAATACCAACACTGTATAACACTACACTAGGTGCTATTGCACCACACTGTGACACTCCACTAGTAGCAATACCAACACTGTATAACACTACACTAGGTGCTATTGCACCACACTGTGTCACTCCACTGGTAGCAATACCAACACTGTATAACACTACACTAAGTGCTATTGCACCACACTGTGTCACTCCACTGGTAGCAATACCAACACTGTATAACACTACACTAGGTGCTATTGCACCACACTGTAACACTCCACTGGTAGCAATACCAACACTGTATAACACTACACTAGGTGCTATTGCACCACACTGCGTCACTCCACTGGTAGCAATACCAACACTGTATAACACTACACTAGATGCTATTGCACCACACTGTAACACTCCACTAGTAGCAATACCAACACTGTATAACACTACACTAGGTGCTATTGCACCACACTGTGACACTCCACTAGTAGCAATACCAACACTGTATAACACTACACTAGGTGCTATTGCACCACACTGTGTCACTCCACTGGTAGCAATACCAACACTGTATAACACTGCACTAGGTGCTATTGCACCACACTGTAACACTCCACTAGTAGCAATACCAACACTGTATAACACTACACTAGGTGCTATTGCACCTCACTGTGTCACTCCACTGGTAGCAATACCAACACTGTATAACACTACACTAGGTGCTATTGCACCACACTGTAACACTCCACTAGTAGCAGTACCAACACTGTATAACACTACACTAGGTGCTATTGCACCACACTGTGTCACTCCACTGGTAGCAATACCAACACTGTAAAACACTACACTAGGTGCTATTGCACCACACTGTGTCACTCCACTAGTAGCAATACCAACACTGTATAACACTACACTAGGTGCTATTGCACCACACTGTGTCACTCCACTAGTAGCAATACCAACACTGTATAACACTACGCTAGGTGCTATTGCACCACACTGTGTCACTCCACTAGTAGCAATACCAACACTGTATAACACTACACTAGGTGCTATTGCACCACACTGTGTCACTCCACTAGTAGCAATACCAACACTGTATAACACTATGCTAGGTGCTATTGCACCACACTGTGACACTCCACTGGTAGCAATACCAACACTGTATAACACTACACTAGGTGCTATTGCACCACACTGTGACACTCCACTAGTAGCAATACCAACACTGTATAACATTACACTAGGTGCTATTGCACCACACTGTGTCACTCCACTAGTAGCAATACCAACACTGTATAACACTACACTAGGTGCTATTGCACCACACTGTGTCACTCCACTGGTAGCAATACCAACACTGTATAACACTACACTAGGTGCTATTGCACCACACTGTGACACTCTTCTAGTAGCAATACCAACACTGTATAACACTACACTAGGTGCTATTGCACCACACTGTGTCACTCCACTGGTAGCAATACCAACACTGTATAACACTACACTAGGTGCTATTGCACCACACTGTGTCACTCCACTGGTAGCAATACCAACACTGTATAACACTACACTAGGTGCTATTGCACCACACTGTGTCACTCCACTGGTAGCAATACCAACACTGTATAACACTACACTAGGTGCTATTGCACCACACTGTGACACTCCACTAGTAGCAATACCAACACTGTATAACACTACACTAGGTGCTATTGCACCACACTGTGTCACTCCACTAGTAGCAATACCAACACTGTATAACACTACACTAGGTGCTATTGCACCACACTGTAACACTCCACTAGTAGCAATACCAACACTGTATAGATAGATAGATTTTTATTAATTCCATTTGATCAAATACATGCATTCAATACATTTTTGATATAGGACACGTCAGAATTTACATGCATAAAATAAAAGAACTAACAGGTATATATTACTAAGATTATAACTATTTATAACTTATTATAATAGCAAATCTTAATAGATACAATCTTATTGCACAACTATTTACACCTCACTCTATTATCATAATATGAAAACTTAATTCTATAAATACAACAACATACAGCTAGGTATTAAAATTAAATTAAAAAAGTAAAATATAGTTATAGATTCCATCACTCCTATACGCTAAAATATTCAACTACTGAGTAAAAACAATGGCACTGCAGATAAGCTTTCAACATTCTATCAAAGGTTTTTATTTTTGGGGCCAGTTTTATATACTGGGGTAGTTTATTGTATAATTTAACTCCAGTGTGAAAAGTTCCTTTTTGATATATGCTTGTGTGTGTGTGTGAAATATGAATGTTTTGATTTTGTCTTGTGTTATGCCTATGAACATCATTGTTTGTTTTAAGAAAAACATCTTTATTCATTAAATTCTTTTTAAAAAACATAATACTTTCAAAGATATATATGCAGGGCAGTGGGAGAATGTTTAAATCTTTAAACAGAGGTCTACATGATTCTCTAGAGTTTACATTTGCCATAATTCTAATCGCTCTCTTTTGTATCCTAAACGTGCTTAGTACATCTGGCGACATACCCCAAAATATGATCCCATATCTTAAGTATGAATGGAAATAAGCAAAATAAGTATTTCTTAATGTGTGCATGCTAGTGCAGGTTTTCAAAATACGTAACGCAAAGCACATCGAGTTCAGTTTAGTATTCAGATATTGTATATGTTTATTCCATTTCAAGTCTTGTTGTATCCATAGTCCTAAAAACTTTGTTTCTGATTTATTTTCTATTTGATGACCATTTAATGTTATATTGGGCATCGCAGGATTCCTATTCTGTATAGTGTGGAAATTTAGACATACTGACTTTTTATAGTTTATTATGAGGCGATTATCTTGTGACCATTTGGTTAACTCTCCTGTAACGGAGTCAGCAGACTGCTGTATGACCTGTTTAGTTTCACCTTTTATTACGAGTGTTGTATCGTCCGCAAACAAAATTTCCTTATGTGAATGAACGTTCTGTGTTATATCATTGATATATAGAAGAAAGAGTAGTGGGCCCAAAACCGATCCCTGGGGTACTCCAAATTCAATAATTCCCTCATTGGACAATGTTTCATTAAGTAATTTGGTTCCATCATCCTTGTGTCTCAAGCTTACTATTTGTTTACGCCCTGTTAAGTAAGACTCTATCCATTTATTAGCTAGACCTCTAACACCATATTGATTTAGTTTGGTAAGGAGGATTTTATGGTCAACTACATCAAATGCTTTCGATAAATCCAAGAATAGGCCAGTTACATGTTCCTTATTGTCAATTAATTTCAGTATACTATTACTACATTCGTAAATTGCTGTCTGTGTAGATTTTTCCGTTCTAAATCCATGTTGTGAGTTTGATAATATTTTATTTTTTTCTATGAAACTTATCAGTCTCTTATACATAATTTTTTCCACAATTTTTGCAATACCAGTTGGTAAGGTAATAGGACGATAGTTATCTAATTCATCTTTTGAACCGTTTTTGTGCACTGGAATTACTTTTGATAACTTCAAAATATCCGGGTAAGTTCCTGAGAGAATTGAACTGTTTATTAAGTGCGTAAGTGGATTTATTATATTTTCTGCACATTTCTTTAAAATTGCATCAGGGATGCCATCAATGCCAGCACAGAATTTATTTTTTAGCTCTTTTATAACTATTCTTACCTCTTCACTTGTGACATGATTTATAAATAAAGAATCACTGCATATATTTATTTTATTATTAGAATTTAGTGTATTTACCTGTGATTTATTTAATAATTTTTGCGGAATTTCCAGAAAATAGTGATTAAAAGTGTTTGCTATTTCCTCTGGATTATTAATCACTTTATTATTTCTGGTCAGTGTAATGTTCCTTTGTATTTTAGCAGATTTTCCAGTTTCTTTCTTTATTACGGACCACATAGCCCTGTTTTTATTAGATGATTGGGAAATAAAATTATCATTATGCATTTTCTTTGCTAGTCTTATTACCTTATTTAATATGCTATTGTATTTTTTGTAGTATAAATTGAATTCAGGTGTTGTGTGGTATTGTTTATATAATTTGTGTAGAAATTTCTTTCTTTGACATGAATTTATAATCCCTGTTGTTATCCAATTGCTAGTTTTGTTATTTTGAACAGTTCTTCGTTTAAAGGGGAATGCTATTTCAAAATAGTGTTTTAGGGTACTGTTAAATGCATTAAATTTATCATTTACATTTTCTAGTTCATAAATTTCTGACCATGTTTCCTTATTTAATAAGTCATTGAAATATGTAACATTTGATTCAGTGAATGACCTGCACTTTGATTTTACTCCATTATCATTATTATTGATTACTTCGGATACTTCAAAACTCAGTATTTGTCCATGGTGGTCACTAAAACCCGGACAATAGACTTCTATTGAATGGTGATATTTATCTGTATTTATAAAAATTTGATCAGGAGTGGTTTTACTAAATTTTGTTATTCTTGTTGGTGTATTTACTGTAGGTTTCAGTCCATAGGAAATTAGTAACTGGTTTAATAATTCACAATTTCTATCAAGTTTTAAGAAATCCACATTTACATCCCCACAAATTATTATATCGAAATTTACTTTGCTCATGTTATTGAGTAACAATTCTAGTTTATCTATAAATAGAGGAAACTTTCCTGACGGAGAACGGTATACGCATACAATTATTAACTTAGACTGCTGAATTTTTACGGCAGAGAATTCAAAATCCTGTTCCATAATTAGATAATCATAAGCTGTTATCTGTTCATGATCTAAATTATTTCTTAAGAAGAACACTACACTAGGTGCTATTGCACCACACTGTGTCACTCCACTGGTAGCAATACCAACACTGTATAACACTACACTAGGTGCTATTGCACCACACTGTGACACTCCACTAGTAGCAATACCAACACTGTATAACACTACACTAGGTGCTATTGCACCACACTGTGTCACTCCACTGGTAGCAATACCAACACTGTATAACACTACACTAGGTGCTATTGCACCACACTGTGTCACTCCACTGGTAGCAATACCAACACTGTATAACACTACACTAGGTGCTATTGCACCACACTGTGTCACTCCACTAGTAGCAATACCAACACTGTATAACACTACACTATGTGCTATTGCACCACACTGTGTCACACACCTGGTAGCAATACCAACACTGTATAACACTACACTAGGTGCTATTGCACCACACTGTGTCACTCCACTGGTAGCAATACGAACACTGTATAACACTACACTAGGTGCTGTTGCACCACACTGTGACACTCCACTAGTAGCAATACCAACACTGTATAACACTACACTAGGTGCTATTGCACCACACTGTGTCACTCCACTGGTAGCAATACCAACACTGTATAACACTACACTAGGTGCTATTGCACCACACTGTGTCACTCCACTGGTAGCAATACCAACACTGTATAACACTACACTAGGTGCTATTGCACCACACTGTGACACTCCACTAGTAGCAATACCAACACTGTATAACACTACACTAGGTGCTATTCATACATAAATCACAGAATAACGTACATCACTCACTGGTATTAGAAATTAAACACTTCTTTGTGACACTGATATACCACCGAGTGTTTGATGGACGTTATTCTGTGATTTATGTGTTAATGCTTGTATTCTTTGATTTGTCTGATGAAGAGGTCCTGGTACCTTGAAACATGTAACACATGTGTTTAAGTCTGGTTTGATGCAAGCCTTCATTCCTTTCTGTCCTGAGCTAATCGTTTCATCTCTATGTAGCTAGCACACCTTACATCTGAGGCAGATTCAACTTATTATAACTTTGGTCTATCCCTACAGTTCTTGCCCTCAACCCTTCCTTCCATTATTAAGTTTGCTATTCCTGGGTGTCTTAGTATGTGTCCTTGGCACAACCTTCATCAGGCACACCTCTTCCTCAGTTCAATATCTCCATCTCAAATTTGCCATTAGAGCAGGTAGACCACTTCTCGTACCTGGGCAGTACCATTTCTGTGAGCTGTACCTGTGAGCAGGATGTGGATAAGAGAATTGGCGCAACCCATGCAGCATATGGACGATTAGCGCACCGGGTCTTCATGAATAAAGATCTGTCCATGAGTACAAAGCTTATGGTGTACAAAGCAGTAGGCATTTCTACATTGTTGTATGGCTGTGAAACGTGGACCCTTTACAGACGTGATCTTAGGAAGCTTGAGCGCTTCCACCTACAAAAACTTCGATCAATCCTGAGGATTAAATGGGAAGACCGCATTACCAATATTGCTGTTCTTTAAAGGCTCAAATCAACAGCATAGAATCATACATAATAGGTCACCAATTTAGATGGATTGGTCATGTCCATCGGATGGATGATGTGAGATTACCTCGTCAAATGTTATATGGTGAGTTATGCTATGGCACCAGATCTCATAGTGGTCCTAAGAGGCCCTACAAGGACCAATTTAAGCAGACCCTGAAATTGACAGGTCTTGAATCACAAACCTGGGACATGCTGGCTGAAGACCACTCAACTTGGCGCCGTACCATCTCGGATACTGTAAAAACGTTTGAAAGGGATCGACGCACATATGAAGAGGCCAAGCGTCAAGCTAGGAAACTTCGAGCAGCCCAACCACGTCCTCCTCCAGCAATACTATGTGACTTGTGTGGACGCTTGTTATATGCCAGGATTGGACTCTTTAGTCACCGTAAACACATCCACAAACTGGACTGAAGGAAGAAGATTTATACTCGGATTCCAGTTAAAGCCGATGACGATGATGAGTATGTGTCCTACCAACCTACCTCTTCTCTTCATTATCACTCACCAGAAACATCTCTCCTTGCCCACACATGTTAATACTTGTTCATGTTCCATGATGATCGCCTACCTTAGTTAGCAGATGGCACACCAAGAAGGTTTTACAGATGCAGAGGTTCCAGAATTTTTCCCTCTAGCGATTCTTTAACATGCCAGTAAATCTGATAGGGGGCCCTCACTTATCATCAGGTACCCTCAAGTCGATGAGGACTCCTGGCGGCTAAATTGTTAGTGTGCTTTCAGATTCCATGAAGCCTCTCAGATCTTCTTTTGACATATTAAGTTAATTGTATCTTTGATGGATTTGATCTACCTCAATGCTGGCTGCTCACGCCTCCGAATCCTTTCCACTAGGGTCTTAACTATTCAGACCTTAGTCTGCATCTGGGCATCTGATGATCTTACCTGGGCCTTTGAACAGAACCTGGCCAACTCCAACGAATTTCAGGATTACTGGGGCCAAAATTTTCTAATGGTTGATCCCAGCAGACAAAAATGATCCACCACTTTGGTGACTCCCTTATTTATTGTGATATTTTATGGTAAATCTGTTTTTGACTCTTTGTCTTACTTCTATTAAGAGACAGTCCCATTCTTTCACTTTCATTATGTCCTTCAAATCAGTCCTTTCAGCTACCAAAGTGGTGTCATCAGCATACCACAGGTTGTTAATATTCAGACCTCTTATCTCACTTTTAACACCCCTAAATGCCAACCAACTCTGGTAGGTTTCGATCCCAACTACTCGGGTACAATAACTGGATGCCTAACCCATTGCATCACAGAGTTGGCCAGAAGTAATCAGAGAGGTATTTACTTCACTTAGCAGAATAACATTGGGATCCATCCGTGCAAGTTCTTGGAATGCTGGAGGTCGAATTTGTTGTAACATCTTGCTTGAAGAAAGTTCTAACAGCAACTATTTATGTTGTTTTAAGTTCCTTCTACTGCAGTCTGTATGGCACTTGAAAAAATATCATGCTGCACTTTCTCGGAATTAGATCTCAACTTACCCAATTTCCCACATAAAAGGTGAGCAGTAGAGTAATTGGAGCTCTCAAGTTTTTCCAAGTACTGGCAGTGTTCTTGGCAAGAGTTGTCAGGGAGTAAATTAAAATGAACCAAAATAAGATGTTGCCAGGTAACAAAAGTTGATTTATAATTTAAGATTTGTAATATTCTCCAAAAGTCGCAAACATTAATGATATCCCTCCTCCCCCCCTCCCCGCTAAAAAAAAAACCCTCTCAAAATTCTCATTATTCGCAGAAAAGTGCAGAAATTCACATAAAAATTTGAATTAACACAAGTTCAAATTTTGCATGCTTGTTGTTAACCCTAGAACTGCTGCAGGTTTATCTGTCAAATGCTGCAGTAAATTCCCATAAAGTACACACTAAAGGAATTTGGTATATGTAAGCATACTGTGTTCATGAATATGACTTATCATATACCAATATAAAGCTGAAAGACTGTTCTATATTATATTGATATTGGTGAATCATTCAGACTTTTCACTTTGAATTAATTATAAAAAGTATTTTATAAAAAATAAAAAAATAAAAAATTATTGACTTTTCTGCTCTAGAAAACCATATTGCCGAGTTAAATGTTCATCAGAGACATCATAAATGAAAAGTTCATAGTTTTTTGTTACTAATTCAAGAGACAGTTTCAATTAATTCCTGTTATTTACTAAAAAGAAAATTACTTTTACAAAAATATGACATTTCTCGATTTTGAAGTTCATAATCGGCACGCGATTACGGGGAGGCAAGTTCACAGGCCCAGGATGATGAACGATAAACGGTACATTTTTACCTGGAAAGTCACTTTCTTCGGGTTGAATATCAGTCTAGTTCACACTTACCACTTCACAGCTAACATTAGGCATGTGTACAGGGTCTGTCGGAACATGATAAACATCGCTTGCATTGATGGGGATTTCCATAACTTGCGTGACATCCTGTTCGCCGGTATCACTGCCACTACTTTCACCATCTTCATTTTCATACGAATCCACACAATAATCACTGTCATCGTCCATACTATCACGAATCGTCAAAAATCAAGTGCTAAATTTCTGAATCGTCTATATAGTTGGCGGCCATTTTCCTCAATGCAACTTCAATATCAACATGGAAGTACTTCCACTTCTGCAGCCAAATAATAGCTTGCATACTGTCATTTGTTTGCCAAAGACTTACACTACGAAAGATAAAAGCATCGGGAACCAGCATAACTTGAAATTAGTGCCATCTGAAGGCTAACAGTAGTACTATATTTGAATTCCAAGACCGTCTTTCAGAGAGACGGTCGCACTTGATTAAACAACACACCGTCTTCCTGGAAGACGGTCCGCAGTTCTAGGGTTAATGCATCACCGGGGTTGGAGGAGTCGAGGGGGAGAAGGGAGGGGATACAAGGGAGGCAGCAGGAACAGGTGTACACAGATATACAGGTAAGAGATATAACCCACAGGCTACTTACTCACAACGTGGAGATGCATGCTGAACTCTTATTACCGGTTGTCAGAAGGCCCATCATGTGGTATTACCGAGGTATCACTTTCTGAAAAAGATGTTAGGTCCCAAAGGATGGAAAGCAGGACGAAGGAAGTACTCATGAAAACCTGCAACTAGGAACCTCCGTACCCTGATTAAACCCTGACCAAAGAAATTGTAACAAACACAAAGAGATTTGGGATAGAAATAGATTATTTATTTATTTATTTACACTGTTTATGCCCACATTGGAGCACCAAAATTAAACCTTATATACAAAGTCTTCAAATACTAAGTTCAGTTCTTAATTCTTGATATTTTTTTCCTTTCCCAATACTTCTTCATTCTGGAATATCTTGCAGCCCGTTCTACTGCAGATATAACATATTGCTTACGCTGTGAAATTTTGAATGTTAGTCGAGTGTATTTGTTATTCAGAAGCTGTTTCTCCTCTCTGTGTTCGATATGATGCTTAGTAATTTTCAATTCGTCTAAATCCATTTGTATTTCTTCAAACCATGTGATTTTTGTTTTACTGTTCCAAAAGAAGTTAAAAAGTTGTTTCAGGAGTCTTAGTATTTGGCAAGCGGGATATGTGTCCAAAAAACGCAATCCTTCGTTTTCGCATCGTGTCGATGATAGATTCATTTTCCTTGTAAAGTATTGAATTGGGCTAAAGTCTCCACTGGCCCTCAACCTGGTGTTTTTTATTGATTATTGTCTATCAACCTTCTGTAGTTTGTCAGTTGTAGATCGGGTGTTTAGTTTAAGTAAAGTTTCACTTGCATATGTTGCTTCTGGCTCAACGACGGAGAAATAATGTCGAAGTTTAGCATTAATCGAAAGAGACTGTTTCTTATATGTTGGCCAGGTAATCTGTTGAGAAATAGATTAATAAAAAGAAAAAACCCTAGTGTGATGGTACATTAATAAAAATACAATTTAAATAAGGTGAGCATCTAACTTACTCAGCATCAAGCGAAAATAATTGTATCCAGATCTGCGCTGGAATTACCCAGGTCTCACTGGGACACAATAGGCTGATGGCAAGAAAATGACATGGTCTAGTACATGAACTGATGAAAAAGGAAAAAAATCAGGAACAGAAGAATAATTAGAATAAGAAAAGAACAAAAAATTCGAGTAACAAATTAGGTTAAAATTAAAAATAAATTTAAATTTCAAGCCATGTGAGGACATTGAAGTACAATTACAATAAAATGAAGACAATAATGGATATCTGATCCATGAGCAAACATTACGTTACTTACAGAACAAAATAATCACCAACTCCACTTTAAAAATATGGTACAGTCACACCTTAATCTCGTTACCACTTGACAATAATTTATGAATAAATAATAGTAAATATTTCTTACAAATGTTACGAGTATCACGGCCTTCACCATTTACTGGTCGCCATGAACTTGTTACGTAATTACCGGCATCCCCGGTCAAACAAAACAATGGTGGAAAACAAAAGATAATGTTACTTGGTGTCCTTTTACAAAATATCTTTGCTTCAACAAACTACTAAAAATATACCAATCAATAGCCCAGCGAGATGTATGAAGCATTACAAACTAAAGAAAAGAAAGTGAATTTAAACAAGGAGAACATTTATTACAATAAATAATTATCTAGCTCGGATCCATATGGATAGAAACTAAATTAATTAGTTAACAATCAGAATAAACTATGGATAAATGAAACAAAGTGCCTCAGATTTAAGAAATAAATAAAATGTACCAAGAAAATAATAAATAACAGGAAAAGTATAGGCCAATTGAAAGCCAAGAAAATCAATCTCTACAGATTGAGCTCCGCCATTATTTTTTAAATGGCCCGGAACTGCCTAGTTAAAAGGTATACATATTTTAAATAGTCATAACAAGAAATAAAAGAAACAATTGACGTACCTTATTTTAAATAATCCAGGGACACTTGAGAATAAAACAAATCTACTCATAAACTAATAATAAAAACAACAGACTTGCTTCTCCATGTCATGTTGAATAGATTTCTATCCGTCACTTTTAGGCTGCGTATTCCTCCAAAAGACCTCACATGCATTTTCTTCGGAATTCCCTTTTCCTTACATTGAATAATCGAATATCTTCATTTAACACAGCCCTCTCCGGTGAGAGAATATTCCCCCACCAGAGAGGCGATTCCAAAACACCACCATCTCAGTCCAGGCACAAGGCAGTTGCCATTCTAGCAACATGGCAGTGAAACAAAAGAAGTCACACAACACGAAATATGAACTTATCCAATTAGAGAAGATGCCGCTGTAACCCAATGAGGTTACAGTGTTCATATGTTACTCTTCATTCTCGTAGAATTAGATTTAGGTTAGTATCATGGATATTCTTTGATGATACAGTGTTACAGTACTACAGTACATGGAGCAGTAGTGGTACCTTGTATAGTATAGGCACTAGCAAGTGTGCCTGTATAACCTACAGTGTGTATAATACAGTGTTACAGTACTACAGTACATGGAGCAGTAGTGGTACCTTGTATAGTATAAGCACTAGCAAGTGTGCCTGTATAACCTACAGTGTTATAGTATATATATAGTATGATCAAGTAGGGATTGATAGAGGAGTAATACCTCTTTAAAAAACCCTGGTCCAGCTGGCCCGGCTGGTAGTACCTTGTTAGGGTCCCTTGCCAGGGTTACGGTGAAGTCCTCAACGGTACCTGCAGTGAAAGAGGTGAACTCTGGCACAGTGTGGTTGGCGGAAGGGGCAGCCTATTGCTCAAGTTTAATAGGGCAAACTATTGTCCATAGTTATGATGGGCACAGTTTGGCCCAACGGCAAAATGAGCGGAGGAGGAGCCAATCACTCTCGTGGCTGCCAACGGTCATGGAGGCGGAAGAGGTCAGGCCAGACAGACTGGCTGTAAAGGCGCACCTCAGTAGTACTTGAGTATGCGGCAGTTCGTTGCAGTCTCTGTGTTCGGTCCTGCATGTCTCATTCTTAGTGAGCCGCAGGATAAGGCTCAGAGATCATAGTGTGTGGGGTCTCGTCCTGGCAAGCTGAGATCCACCCTAAACAAATTCACGCCAGTGGCACTTCTTCCGAACGTCACTTACTTTCAAAGTCCAACGGCGATGGGATATGGACGGTGGGGGCAGGTTATGGGTGTAACTGGAAGCCCCTAGTTCGGACCTGCACGTTGGCAGCAGATGTGTGATGGTTGTCTTCCGGAGACTCTGTGACTACTCAGGAATTCGGTCCTGCATCTGTGTTTGGGCAGGCCTATTTAGGATCACTGCTGCCCACCCCCACATTGGGAAGGCCCTAGAAAAGGTGGGCTAAACATCGGAAGTCACAATCTTGGTCCGGCTGGGCAACCGCACTCAGCAGGTCACCCCTCATGCGGTCGAAACTCAAAAACAGTCGAGAATCACAAATTGATTATTGGATCATGGAACATCAGAACTTTGCTTGATTTGGACAATAACGTTAGACCTGAGAGAAGGTCAGCTCTCGTAACCCATGAGTTATCAAGACTCAACGTTGACATTGCTGCTCTCAGTGAAACTAGGCTGTCGTCTGAAGGCAAGATTACTGAATCTGGAACAGGATATACCATCTTCTGTAAAGGAAAGGAGGAGGGTGAATGTCGTATTCGCTGTGAAGACCAAACTGGTGAATTATCACCAACTTACGCCCATTGCAATCAGCGAAAGGCTCATGACTCTCCGCATACCACTCTCAGGAGATTCCTTTATGACACTCATCTCTGCCTATGCTCCTACCTTAGATTCTGATGAAGTAAAGGTTCATTTCTATAATCAGCTAAGTGAAATCATCTCCAAGGTACCATCTGCAGATAAACTCTTGCTCCTCGGTGACTTCAATGCCAGAGTTGGGAAAGATCACAGGCTATGGAATAATGTGATGGGCAAACAGGGACTTGAAAAATGTAATCCCAATGGACTGTTGCTTCTTGGTCTTTGTGCAGAACACGAACTTTTCATTACCAACACGCAGTTCCGGCTACCTAACCGCTTCAAAACCACGTGGATGCATCCTCATTCCAAACATTGGCACATTCTTGATTATATCATTACCCGGGAATGTGATAAGAAGGACACTCTTATTACCAGAACAGCAAGGAATATAGACGATTGCTGGACAGATCATAAACTTCTTACGCCCATTGCAATCAGCGAAAGGCTCATGACTCTCCGCATACCACTTGTAAAGGATAAGCTCAGGATATCCATCAGACCTAAACCACCTAGGAACATCAAAAATTTGCCAAGAAAGAAGTTTAATACATCCAAACTTCAGGATGAATCCATGTATAAACATTTTGGAAACAGGATCGTCACCCAGTTATCAGAAAACCCAGTAACAAATGACATTCAGCAAGAATGGGCCACACTACAGAAGATTATCACACAGTCAGCTGAGGAAACCATTGGTTTTATAGTGCGGAAAAGACAAGACTGGTTTGATGACAAGAATGAGGAAATTCTGTCTCTCATCAATGCCAAAATGAATGCCTATCTTGCCCATCTTCAAGACCCAACTTCCAACACAAAGAGAGATAAACTACTGGAACTCAAGGGTAAATTCCAGACGCAGATAAGGCAGATTAAAAATACTTGGTGGCAACAGAAGGCTCAGGAACTGCAGAGACTATCGGATGCTCGAGACTTGAGGAACTTCTATGCTGTACTCAAGAAAATATATGGACCATCTTGCTCATCATCAGGTACACTGAAAAGCGCTGATAATTCTACTACCTTTACTGATAGTCAAGAAATCTTGGAACGCTGGAAGGAGCACTTCTCCAATCTCCTAAATCGTCCATCAGCAGCTGCTGAAGATTTCCTTTGTGATGTGCCGCAACAACCTGAACAACTGTGGTTGGCAGTACCTCCTACTTATCATGATTTCAGTGCAGCTCTCACCCAATTGAAACCCAGAAAAGCACCTGGCCCAGATAACATCCCTCTGGAACTAATTCAAGCCGGAGGTCGTTCCCTCAAAACAAGGATTTTCACCCTTATCCTCAGAATATGGGAATCAAGAAAGGTACCTGGAGACCTAAAGAATGCCACTATCGTCACTATCTTTAAAAATGGTGATCGCAGTGTTTGTGGCAACTACCGTGGTATATCACTGCTATCAATTGTGGGGAAGATTCTTGCAAGAATTCTACTTAACCGCCTCAAGGTTATCTCTGAGAAGATCCTCCCAAAGTCACAATGTGGATTTAGAGCTTCCAGAAGCACAATTGACTTGATTTTCTGTGTGAGACAGCTACAAGAAAAATGTAGAGAACAACAGAATCCATTCTTCTTAGACTTTTATGACTTGGAAAAGGCATTTGATTCGGTTCCAAGACCAGCGGGCGAGGCTTCAGTCGAGAGGGGCGGGGGGAGGGGAAGTATACTAGCAATTTTGGACCAATATCAATGAGTTCAACTTTGAAAATAACAATGTACTCTTTGAGACCTTAACTAATTACAGAGTTAAATACAAACCACCTTAATTTTATCATTTAATCGAGGATCTACAAATCCGCTCATTCCACCCCTCAACCCCATACCCCCATCCCGCTCCTGTCCTCCAAAATTGCTAGTATACTTCCCCTCCCCCCGCCCCTCTCGACTGAAGCCTCGCCCGCTCTCCCAAGCTATTCCATACCAGTACTGCACAGTCTCTGTATGCCTCAGCACGGCCCGATTTCTCGCTGCCGCAACTACACCGTAAGTTCACCACACTTCTTTTTTATATATTTTCCACTTTTTCTTTGTTTAGCTTTCCACTTTTTCGGTTTTAATACTTACCATAGTTCACACAGGGACTTTCTTTTCCAGTTATGTATGGTCACCTCTTGCTGGTTTTCGGAGGTTATTATCGGAAGCAGGACATTGGAAACCAAAACAGTGCACCAAGCCTTTGTCTAAGACTTTTAATTGAACTTTCATTATGACAGTGTTTTAAAAAAATTTTTTAAGTATTATTTTAATCATCTGTGTGTTATTTTAATAAGTATTTTAATGTCATTGAGTGTTACCAATACCCGTAGGCTGATGAAGGTGTCAATGTCATAAGACACCGAAACATGTACCAACATACGTAAAGACAAGTGATTATCACGATAAAATCTCTAATAAAACAAGTATTGACTAGGCGGAACCATAAAAAACTTTGTTTATTATTAAACTTCTTTCAACCATGGTACTTGAGTCTTTCTCCTTTCCTGAAAGATGAGGATTTTATTTGCTAGGCGTTCCGGTCTCATTCTTCTCAAGTGTCCATAGAAAGTTAGTCGTCTTTTCCTCATATATGTTGAAATGTTCTCGCATTTTTTATATAGCTCTTGATTTGATCTCAAACGGAAGGTAAACTTATTTGTTGCTGCTTTCTTGGGTCCCAGAATTTTCCTCAGAAATGTACGTTCTTTCTTTTCTATTTCTGTGATTCCCTTTCTGGCAATTGTCTCCGCTGCATAAAGGCATTCTGCAGTCCTGCCTTTTCTGCTGTTTCTTGTAAAACCTCTATCTGTTTAGTGGCAGTCTCGAGATTCTCAGCGAAAAACCTATGTCGTCTGCAAATGCAAGACATTCAAATTTAAATCCAGCCTTTTTGTGTCCTATCTTGATTCCATTAGGAATATTTTGCCGACCCATTTCTTTTCGCCATTCTCTTATTACCTTCTCCAAGACGCAATTGAAAAGTACTGGGGATAAACCATCTTCTTGCCTTACACCAGTCTTGATTTCAAATGGTTCTGATAACTCCCCAAGGAATTTAAGTTGTGACCAAGTGTTTGTTAATGTTTGTTGTATTATATTAGTTGTCTTGTCATCTATTCCAAATTCTTTCAGCACTTTTATTAGTGTATCCCTGTCGACGGAGTCATATGCCTTTTTGAAATCTACAAAGGTCATAATTACCTTCTTGTCTGCAGCTAAAGTTTTAGTTTTGATTAAAGTCTTGATGATAAATATCTGTTCCGCACATGACCGCCCTTTCCTGAATCCTGCTTGATATTCCAGTAACCGTTGATCTATGTGAATCTCAATTCTATTCTGAAGCGCTTTGGACAATATCTTGTTGGCAACTGACAGGAGAGATATGCCTCAATAGTTGTTAACGTTAGTCTTGTCTCCCTTTTTATGTAAAGGGTGAAAGATAGCATTCTTCCAGTCATCTGGTATCTTTTCCGTGTCCCAAATCTCTTGGAAAAGTCTCACGAACTGTTCTAATACTTTGTCCCCTGAGTATTTTAGTAATTCCGCCACGATTGAGTCCTTACCGGATGTTTTGTTGTTTTTGAGGTTCTTAATGATTTCTTTTATTTCCTCTTTGTCTGGTGGGGCTGAGTCGAAAAGCTTAGTTTGGGGTTCTTGGAATGACATCTCTTTCTTCGGAGGTTCACAGTTCAATAATACTTTAAAGTATTTGGCCAAATGTTCACAATTTTGTTTGTTATTCAGAATCAATTTACCGGAATTGTCCTTGAAGCAGATAGTGGGTGGAGAATATTTTCTAGGTTTTGATTTGAAGGTCTTATAGAAGATTCTTGTATCTTTATATGATTTTTTTTTTTTGTGTGTTTCTTCTATGGCCGGTTAGAAAATGTTAGGTTTTGTTTATTGGGTTCCTTGGTAGTTGAAAGAAGTAAGATATTTTATTAAGAAGAGTGTAATTGGTTTTGTGGAGTGTCTGTCGAGATGGTGTATGGAGAAGGAAGATTGGGTTATAGGATGATAGTTGAGGCACAGTATAGTAAAAACCATATACAGTATGGACACATCAGGCCTTTACCATGTAATTTTTTCGTCATGGTTTTGAAACTGCCGTCACTGGAAGCACCGCACGCACGCACGCACGCATGAATGATGGCGACGGTTCACCATGTATCCGCTAGAGAGCAGCGTACCCATATTCTTTAAGTGCGGCCTGTCGATTTTGTCTGAAAATAATATTGCGAAAAATGATTAAACACAATACAGAGTTTTAATTTTGGAATTTAATCAACAGCAGAAATGCCCAACGTCTGTGCGGTGAAATTTTGCCGCAGCTCTTTCCTCACCGGACACAACAGCTTATTCCGGTTTCCTCGGCGACTGGAGCGGTAAGTACAAACACCGAACATTACAATTGAATGATTTTGGTTCTAATAAACATGAAATACCAGTCCCTCAGATACCTATTCACTAATTCACAAATTCCTATTCCAGGTGCAATTACTGGGTAAAGGCCTGTAATCGGGAGGATTTGCTGGAATACGTGCTAAATCTACACAAGTCAATGTATAGGATGTGTAGCCTTAATTTCTCACAGGAAATGTTTTACCCCACAAATGAGGGCAGTTCTAGTCTGAGATTACGCCCTAATGCCCTACCAATACTAAATATCTACCCTAGAGAAGGTATGGTTTCCTTTAAAGTGTCAATTTTCTAACCTCTCTTAAGGTAACTGTACCAGTTTTCGTCACTGAGCCAATACTCGTCACTCGCGTATATAAGTACAAATAATAAGCCTGTCAACGGGTCTTGCTCAACACACAAAGTCTTACGAGATTCGTCATACCTTCGTTGCCAATAAGGAGCAACTTTGCGAATCATGCGTGCGATGCAATAGGTGATTCCCAGCGTCAAACATCTTCTGTGAGTTGAGCTGTCTTGACGCGGCGTATTGCTTCTCGCATGTGCTAAGCAGGCACGCGAGTTAATTATGTGCATACGTGTTATGTTCCGAAATTTTAAAATGTTACAAGTGTGTGATATAGTTGGTAATTTTTTCTGTAACATATGCGATTTGCAATTTCGTGCTCACGTTCCTAGTTTGGTTAAAAATGCTGGTGACGAACACTGGATTAATAAAACGCACTTCACAAATGCTCGTCATTTGTGACGAAAACTAGCACATTGTCATTTCTCCTTGTAAGACCTAGCTAATCGCGGCAATATACTTATAATGTAGTTCTGAAGCACCCTGCATTAATTAAATTGTCGTTTGATCATCGTGTCCAATAGTCGTCATAGCTGACGATCTTTAGAGCACATGCGTGACGAACTCTAGTGCACGATAATGTTAAACTTTGCGTTAACGTTTCAGAACCAATAAACATTTACAGTGTGCTGTTATTATGTAGATCTGTGTTTTTGACGGCCGTAGGTCTAGGCTGGCTGCGTGGCTCAGCGGTAACGTTCTCTCTTGCTGTTGCAGGATCGAATCCTGGCGCAGTCATCTAGAATTTGAGGGTGCGCAAATGCGAGGGAGCCGTGTCAGTAGATTTACTGGCACGTTAAAGATCCCCTTCTGGGCAAAATTCTGGCACCCCGGTGTCTCCAAAAGCCGCAGTAGTTAAAAGGGAGGTAAAACAAATAACATTATTATTATTATCAATAGGTCTAGGCCTAGGGTTTTTAGGTGTGCTAAGGAGGATTCGTTTTAAATTGAGATGAAAAATACACTGAAGAAAATGGAAATTGCAACACCCAGAAAGAGTGGTGCTATATTGCTGCAATTGAACATGCAGGACGAGTGTTCGGTTGTGATTCGATGATTACACTTTCAGGTCCCTCTGACCGCAAGTTAGGACAACAATCAATACAGGATGTGCCCACCACGAGCTGCAATACATTGATGAATTTTGCACGACATGGAGTCAATAAGGCCCTGGATCGCTTCCGGAGGAATTGTGGCCCATGCTTGCTGCACTGCATGGGTCAGTTGTTCCAGAGTTGTGGGTGGCTGAGGACTGTTGACCAGTTGTCGACCCACCATGTCCCACACATGCTCATTAGGACTGAGGTCCGGGGATCTGGCGGGCCATTCTAAGGTTGTGATGTCATGGAGAGCTTCTCTGGAGATGTGTGCAATGTGAACCCGGGCATTGTCCTACTGAAACATCCCATTAGCAATGTTCGCCATCATAGGGACAACCACTGGATTGAGTACCCTATCAACGTACTGTCGAGCAGGCATAGTGCCCCAAACAAGCACTAATTGTGATTGTACATTAAAACCAAGAGCTCCCCAGACCATAATGCTTGGTGGTGGCCCTGTGTGCCTCTCGACAATAAGGTCTGGGCGGCCCCTCTCCCCGGTACGTCGGCGTACACGATTCTGGCGATCTCTGCGGGCAAGACAGAAACGCGATTCATCACTAAAGACGACCCTATGCCATTCGTCAACCCACGTCGATCGTTCTCGACACCAGGCCAGCCTTACATGTCGCTGTTGTGGGGTCAATGGAACACCTTCTGCAGGGACACGGGATCGTAAGCCAGCTGCACGCAGGCGATTATCAA
Source organism: Meconema thalassinum (assembly GCA_946902985.2). Classification (NCBI taxonomy): domain Eukaryota; kingdom Metazoa; phylum Arthropoda; class Insecta; order Orthoptera; family Tettigoniidae; genus Meconema; species Meconema thalassinum. The sequence goes on from OX336388.2 coordinate 1,566,435,818, forward strand.
CTGTTTGTTGTGTAACGTGGGGTGCCACAGCTGCTCGAATTTGCGCTGCTGTTGCATGGGGTTCCATCCGGGCCATCCGAATGATGCGGCGATCCTCTCTCACAGATTTCTGTCACGCTGGGTCTGTGCCAGGTCTACGAGTGTGGGTACCTTCATTTGACCACTGCTGCCATACACGTTGTACCATAGATGCCTGTCGGCCAACACGTGCAGCCACAGTCCTTAGCGATAATCTAGCCTCACACAGCCCATATATCCGAGCCCTCTCAAACGGCGACTGTTGTTGATAGCGTGCTCTTCTCTGCCGTCGAGGCATGTTTGACGGGGAACACTTCACTGCACAGACTGCAAGTCAACTACACTACACCAGAGTCCGTATACTGGAGTTGATTCCTCCGCGACCAATCACGTGGGGAGACCTGTAGCAACAATCTAATGGGTCAGAAACTTTGATCATTTACATACCTACATGGCATCGTTCCGTATCTTGAAAATCAACACAAACGACCAATGCCTTCAGGGTGTTGCAATTTCCATTTTCTGCAGTGTATATTCTAAGACTAAATCTTTGCTTTCAAGCAATATGTCGGAACGCACATTTCTCAATTAGCCTACGATATTCAGCAAATGGAAGCTGTTATTAGGGTTGTTGAGGAGGACGGCATGAGTATTATAACGGCCGCAGAGAGGAATGGTGTTCCGAGAAACGCCCTCTCGGCCAAAATTAAAGGAAAAACTAGAGAGAGGATGATGGGGCCAAGTTCCTTTTTAACAAGGGGTGTTAGTTCAATGGGTAATCTCACTAGGAAAAGCAGGGTTCCCGGTAACAAAGGACGATTTGCAAAATAGTGGCCTCACAAAAGAATTGAAGAGGGACTCTCCTTTCAAAGATGGGCGGCCAGGGAGGAAATGGTGTGAATCTTTCCTAAAATGAAATCCAAGCCTGTCTCTACGAACCCCTTCACATGGAATTAAGTGATTTCCTTTCAAGCTGCAATGCAGATCACGTTGAGAATTTGCTCCCTCATCTACTGTATCGGACTTTGGTTCTATTCCCGATGGATGAGTGCTGTGAAATTTCAATTGTCCTGGTTATGTCTCAAAACTCACGAGCTAAAAATAGTTGCAAATAGTATCAAAACTCCAACAAACTAGTAGGTAAATTATTAACATTCTAATCAGTCTAAAAATTCACAACTCCAGAGAGCTCGTGACTGCAATGACCACAGGAGGGACTGTGTCTCATATAACTTACTTTGTGCGACAGGCCCATCTCTTGATGAGAAGTACCAATTACAAGAGGGCCCGCAATTTCAGCTGGCACTTAACAATGGACCTTTTTGCACAATTCCGATTAAATTTTCAAGTAGGCTATCTACAGTCGTTATGTGGGTAGAGTGGGCATTTATCCATTCAAAGAAAACTGCTCCGGCTCGTGAGTTTTGAGACTGATAAAGGAACAGGTTAGAACCTACTCTTACTAATCCTCTTCTTGGAATTCGTGAGTTTTGATACTCGTGAGTTCTGAGAAGACACGATTGTCCTGCAGCCAAAGCTACAATCCCACCATTGTTGAAAACAGACTTAAGGGATTCGACACATTACAGTCCCTCAGAATTTTTAATAGCGTTGCTTTCAACGACAAACTAGGTTATCAAGCTCCTCAGTAGACCTGGGCATTGCAGTAAGAGTGTGTGGCTTAAAAAGCATGGTGGTTAATCATACCCCATCGCTTTATTACAATGCAATTAATTTAAATTACATCTCTGAGACCACTAAAAAATTGTCCATCCATGTAAATGATCAGCACACTCTGGAGTGTCTCATAAGCTGACAAGTGACCTTACTTGTACGCGACTCCACTCTCGTATCATTATTATTTATTCATTTTCAAATAAGTCAGTGGCAAGAAACTACCTCAATCTATAAAGCCTATCCTAAGTGAAGAGAAAACATCCCTACGATTGGTGCTGAAAGTATTCAGGCATTCTGTTAGTGGGTGTCCAAAAGATACCAGTTACCGTATACACACATCAAAAAAAGTTTTGCATCACCTCGGTTCCAAGAGTTCCGGAACCTTTAAATACAAAGGGAATAGAGATCAACACAAACAACATTTCAGCTCGTTTTATTGCTCATGAGACCCACACATTGCATGTTGTACCATCATACAGCTAGACTTTCAGCATTTGTGGTCCAGATTGCAGTACACACCACTACCTCTAATACCCAGTAGCACGTCCTCTTGCATTGATGCATGCCTGTATTCGTCGTGGCATACTATCCACAAGTTCATCAAGACACTGTTGGTCCAAATTGTCCCACTCCTCAACGACAATTCGGCGTAAATCTCTCAGAGTGGTTGGTGGGTCAAGACGTCCATAAACAGCCCTTTTCAACATATCCCAGGCATGTTCGATAGGGTTCATGTCTGGCGAACATGCTGGCCACTGTAGTCGAGCGATGTCGTTATCTTGAAGGAACGCATTCACAAGATGTGCACGATGAGGTCGAGAATTGTCGTCCATGAAGACAAATGCCTCTCCAATATTCTGCCGATATGGTTGCACTATGGGTCGGAGGATGTCATTCAGGTATCGTAAAGCCGTTTCGGAGCCTTCCATGACCACCAGTGGCGTACGTCGGCCCCACATAATGCCACCCCAAAACATCAGGGAACCACCACCTTGCTGCACTCGCTGGACAGTGTGTCTCAGACGTTCAGCCTGACCAGGGTGCCTCCAAACACGTCTCCGACGATTGTCTGGTTGAAGGCATATGCGACACTCATCGGTGAAGAGAACGTGATGCCAATTCTGTGGGGTCCATTCAGCATGTTGTTGGGCCCATCTGTACCGCGCTGCATGGTGTCGGGGTTGCAAAGCTGGACCTCGCCATGGACGTCGGGAGTGAAGTTGCGCATCATGCAGCCTATTGCGCACAGTTTGAGTTGAAACACGACGTCCTGTGGCTGCACGAAACGCATTATTCAACATGGTGGCATTGCTGTCAGGGTTCCTCCGAGCGGCAATCCGTAAGTAGCGGTCATCCACTACAGTAGTAGCCCTTGGGCGGCCTGAGCGAGGCCTGTCATCGACAGTTCCTGTATCTCTGTACCTCCTCCATGTCCGAACAACATCGCTTTGGTTCACTCTGAGACGCCTGGAAACTTCCCTTGTTGAGAGCCCTTCTTGACACAAAGTAACAATGCGGACGCGATCGAACTGCGGTATTGACCTTCTAGGCATGGTAGAACTACAGACAACATGAGCAGCGTACCTTCGTCCTGGTGGAATGACTGGAACTGATCGGCTGTCGTACCCCCTCCGTCTAATAGGCCCTGCTCATGCATGGTTGTTTACATCTTTGAGCAGTTTTAGTGACATCTATGAACAGTCAAAGGGACTGTATCTTTGATACAATATACACAGTCAACGTCTATATGCCGGAGATCTGGGAACCGAGGTGATGCAAAACTTTTTTTGATGTGTGTATTAGCACATTCACTAGCAGAGCAAACTTGTAGCTCTCGTGATCATAAACCACAGAACCTTTCTTTTCTTTGAAATTGGACCGCTGGATGCGACTGAAATTCTAACATGCATATTTATCAAAGAATCAAACCCAGTCCAAAAATACACAATGACTTGAGGTTCTCCTAATTTTGGAGATTATTTGGGTGTGGTCTTGACTTCTAGGTTAAAAGAAGCGGGCCTCTGTAGGAAGGGTGGTTGGCATGTTAAGAGTACTTAAACCCTGAACTTGTATTTCACCTTTACTTTTAGGCTATCTGTAAACAAGGGGCGTGGTGGCTCAGCGGTCAAGCTGTTGGCCTCTCACCAAGGCGGCCCGGGTTTGATTCCCGGTCAATGCATGTGAGATTTTCGAAGTGAAATGCCATGTCCTGTGGTTCGGATTCCACATAAAAAGGAGGTACCGTGGCTCATAATCACAAGATTCACGGTCACGTAAAACTACAATCTTCCTTCCTTCCTTCCTTATCTGTAAACAAAACAATCAGTAAATGTAGTCTATTTGTTGAATCATCAGCTCTAAGAACTTCACCCACGTATACAGTAATTCGTAACTAACAAAACTTTCCTTGTTGTGGCGTAGGGACTACATATCTTAGTTATAATCACTCAATCATACACTCCTTTTCAGCCCTCGATAATATCATAAATTCATAACATTTTAAGAAATCAAGCTGTCGTGATTTTATTCAGTGTATTGACCTAGCCCACCTCGTAGCACTTGGCAAATAATGTTTATCCAAAAGGAAGTTTGTAGTATTACGTGACCGTTAATTATGAGATCATGAGCCACAGTGCCTCCTTTTTATGTTGAATCTGAACCACAGGACATGACATTTCACTTTGAAAATCTCACATGCATTAACCGGGAATCTAACCTGGTCCGCCGTGGTGAGAGCCCAACAGCCCCCTATGTTCATTCAGGGAGATGCACTAATTTATTATTAATATAAAATAAAATTGTATACTTGTTGCTGCTATAATAGCCATATAAAGATGTGACACTAATGAAGGTGAAGAATAGAAATAGCACATAATGTAAGTTTATTTTATCATGAAATTTGAAAAGAACATTGCATAGATCCCCTCACATCAACATTACTTTTTATTGACTAAAGAATTGTCCGGGTGTTTACGTTAGGGAGTTGAGAATATTAAAAATTAACACTTAACTTGAAAATATATATATTTCCACAAGGACATCCGCCTGGCATTCCGGGAGACCATAAGATCCAGAATAATAAGGTAGGCTACATTGTTTGCTCTACAGTACATACAGTATACATCACGATGCACCATGCAGTATGTGGATTGAAGCCAAAGCAGACCTTCTCAAGATTATCCTCGATGATTCCAAGCTCTTTCAGGATGTTCCCCGAGCTCCGAAAAGGAGGCCGTTCACTTTCCATGCATTTTTAGTTACTGTAGAAAACTTGAATTGCATTAGCTCTGACCGCAAAAGCTTACGAAAAAAACCACATTTCCCCCACACTTTTCAATATATTCAATATAATTTAAAACATCCCATAACGTTTCATCGTTACTATGAAATCACAATGCGACACCACAGGAGTGAAGGAATGTGGTGTTAAACATTAAATTACACACTTCTTACAATTAAAACTCAGTAATATTAACACTATATTTTGTAGTTATTTATTTTCTTAAAATATCTGATTATAAAGAGAGCTAGTGTGTTGAAATCGAGTTAAATAAATTATATAAAATATACATTCATCAACCAGCTGTTTATCATGTGTTTGTCCATAAGTGGTGCTACCTAGCGGCTTACAGGTGTATTGGTGCTCCCCCTTATCAATTGTTTTTTTTTTTGAAAATCCGTTCTTCCGGTTATGCCGAAGTGTCCATACTGTATTGATATCTATACTGTGGTTGAGGGCTGATGATTGTTTTTGTGTTTGGTGATGTAGTAAGTTGATAAGATATGAAAAGAATGAGGTTCTGGTTTTGAGTAAGGAATATGGAATTGGTTGAATGTTTAGAAAATATTATTAAGTTAGATGTAGAAGATGAGATATGAAGAAAGTGAGATATATTTTGGTTAAAAGAAGAAAGAATAGATGTTTGGAATTAGAGGATCAGATGTGGAAATACATATGTTTTGTAAGAAAAGGAGAGTGAACTAAATGAAGAAGAGAATCAATGATGAAGTGTATTCCTTAGTGTGTCAACATACACACCCCCTAATACCCCAAAGAGTACGTACGGTTACACCGCGTTTTCAAACAATGTCAAATCCCCTAGTTTTGCACTCGGCACCATCGACACATTTTAAAGCTTTAGAAATAAGTCTTTTGAGCTGTCTGTAGATAGAAGTCATCATACTTTTCAAAGTCCAAAGCACTCCGACACATCAAAACGTTACACATGACACAAAGCCACCTGTTAGACACTCAAAGAAACAGGAATGTCTGCTAGTACAGGCCGCGAGTTTTAAAATATACAATGTTTATACATAATTACTTGAGGCATTTAGTGGGGGAAGGGGGTCGAGCCGAACCTCACCCAATGTCACGTGGGGGAGAGGGGGTCCTCGGCAAATATCACGTCATTTTTTCCACAAGAAACAGTGTAAAATTGCAAGAAAACTGGGTTAAATTAAGTGGAAAATGTTTCTCCATTAAAATATGGCTAATTCATATATAATTATATTTATCGCGGTTATGCAAACATCACAAAGTAGCACAGTTGTCCGTCGATTGTTTAGCCACCACCGGCTAGCCAATCGCGCGACCAATGCGAATGGGTTTGTCCAGACACCCTGTGAGCTTTTGTGTGCAAGCGATAACGGTTTAGAGTGGTTAAATCAGAGCGAGGTTGAAGGAGCAGATGATTACATGGACATGTTGGTTCCAGTAGTCACTCTTGAAATCATACATGGGTCTCTGTGGACTGAATTAGAATGAATATTCTTTTAAGAATTTTAGTAGTTCCTACTTAAGTATTTTATTGTTCAATTTTCTCACTGTGATTCTAGACTACGTAATTAGAAGTCTTAAATACTAGTCTTAAATTTAAAAAAATAGGCAAATTGTTTTTTTTTTTAACTATCCAACCCAATCAAGCACAGATGAACTTATTTAAATTAAAAATACGCATTTTGAAAAATCACACCAGAGATTAGGGGAGGGGGGGAGCGGGGTGAGCTTCGAGCAAAATCTCACGACATCTGACCAAGGGGTGAGGGAGGGTCGAAATATCGCCAAAATGCCTCACGTAATTAATGGATGACCCCATACTACATACAAATTTTCAAGTATCATGTAATGCGCCAATTCATGTTTCAGTTAACATTCAATAAAAAAAATTAAAAACCCTGTGGCATTACAGCCCATGAAGGGCATAACCCTACCAAGCGACCACTGCCCAGCCATTTGATCTGCAGATTGTGGGGTGACGCGTGGTCAGCACGTAGTTTCCCCTCGGCCGTTAATCTTGGTTTTCGTGACAGAGGCACTGTCGGACGGCTACTCAATTGTCCTCGCAAGGCTGAGTGCACCCCGTTTCAGCACTCGTGTCAGTTTCTAAAATCCCTGATGGAGCCAGGAATCGAACCTGGGGCCTCTGGGTGAGAGGTAGGCATGCTACCCCAACACCACGGGGCCGGCGTTAACATGCAATAAGGAATTAAATTCACCAATGCTTTGGTATTGTTTTGATGATCCTCTTCAAGTAAACATTTGATGCTTGAATTAGAAATTATGCAATTACGTATTGAAACATTGTGGTAAAAGGTGATGATTTGCAAGCTCATAATGGTCATTGTAATACGTAGAAATGTTTGAAATTGGTTGTATTTTTGCCCAAAATTGTTTGCAAAAAGTTTTTTTTGTTTTTTGGGTGATTTTATTGGTATTTATCAATGAGAGGCGTGCAGATGGAAAGGACGCAGACCAAGTAGACCTTTTCGAGCTCACTCGCACATTTCGAACTAGATGGAGAACTAACTATGTAATGACTACACTTTTCGAGTAAAGGTTGAGATTTAATAAAACTAAAAGAACAAGACATAGTAAAAGGGGAAACGAGGGGCACATGAAATGATAGAATGAAGGATGATGGGGCTGGAAATAAAGGTACACATAATATCAAAACAAGTAAATACAAGTATAAAAATAAACCAGGTAATAAAAGAGAAGAATACCGAGAGGTGCCTAACGTGTTGTAGATTGGAGATTGTTCAAAGGGAAACTCAAATTAATAAACGGGGCAAAATTAAAACAAGTTAACAATAATGTAAATAGTACTTTCTTCCCACCACAGGCTAACTACATAACGTAGTCAGGAGAGATATTCTAGGAAGCTTACGAAGTCAAGAACCCCAAGAACAGAATAATCCCACCCTTTAAAACAAGTATGTCGCTCCAAAAAACACAACCAAAGAACAATACGCAAAACCCAACGCACACCAAACGACAATCAAAACAAACTAGGCTTTACTAATCGCAAGACTACATATATGACATATAATTCCCAAAAACGAATGCTTACTAGAGACACACCAAAAGAAACATAAATTACAAATGACTTCATATACTTCCTGAATAAATCTCCTTTTCGGAAGAAAGCACGAGACTCGGTTATCTTACGGGAGACAAGATGAACGTCGATTGCAGTCCCGGGAACTTACAATGAACACACATTCTACCATCTCGCAAGAGTAACTCGTACGTCTCATATAATAAGCATAATGAGTTCACGTGTTGTTTCTCGACTGAAGCCACGCAAAAACAAGAACAGAACTGACATGACCCTCGGCATTCAGTCGAGCCCCACTTAAACGAATAACATTAACCCACCCATAAGATAAGAACACAGCTTATAAGGAAATAACCAGAAGGATGACGAGGCCCTAAAACATTTACCCGTACAAAATAAATAACACAATACAACAAACAACAAAACAGCTCACGGCATTAATCCTTCGTGGCTTTCACATCTTCATAAATAATCTACATACACATAACATCATCTCCTCAAGGCAACGCCCAAAGTCACTTCCCATCCTCCTAGCATTCCTAACCAAATTTCTTGTTACACCTTTTCCATGCATATTGAAAATGAAAATCCACAGCCTGCTTCCAGCCTACCGACCGGGTCAGGAAAGTGAATGAATGAAGCCCCCATCTAGCGGCGAGGATATGCACTGTGCCGGCTGCCGAAGTCTGTCGCACTCCCCTGGGGCAATGATTAAATGAATGACAGATGAAATGAAATGCTGTGGAGAGTATTGCTGGAATGAAATTGTGACAGGGAAAACCGGAGTACCCGGAAAAAAGCCCGTCTGCCTCCGCTTTGTCCAGAACAAATCTCACATGGAGTGGCCGGGATTTGAACCATGGACCCAGCGGTGAGAGGCCGGCGTGCTGCCGCCTAAGCCACGAGGGCTCTTTTCCATACATCATAACGAATAGAATAAGAAGTGATATCAATGGCCTAGTACGCCTGGTCCGCCGCAGCGCAGCGCTGGCTCCGATCTGTGATGTAAGTTAGCATTGGCGCTTACGAGACTTTTAAAACCGTGCGACCTGTTTTACATGTTAAAACACCGCAAGATATCCTCATAGGCGCTAATAAGTTCGACATCTACACTTACTTTACTGTGCCCAATTAAGTCGTCTCCTGTAATAGTCCAGTTTCGACAATAAGCGAAGACAGAGAGCAAGTTCAAAATGCAATTAGTTTTGCCAGCTATCGGTAAATTTAAAAAAAGAACGGAAAAATTAACCTCGCTATCAGAAAGGATTTCTTCACATTATTACACATATTACATTCCCTTAACAGACTTGCAACATAGAAATAAAAGCCGTACGAACGCAACTTTCAACTTTACCGTAGATTACTATACAATTCAATAATCATAATTTTCACTCCACAAACACCAAAATCAGTAAACTACTATCATTTCAGAAGAACTTAACATTAAACAGACATAGAAGGCATAGTATTATCCGTATTCATTACATGCTACCTCTTCATAGAGTAGGCTATATCCTAAAACTGATCACGCCTCCTTCAGCATTACGGTACATATATGTTTTTTAACTCATTGCCTTTTTATTCTCATCCCTTTCTTCACAGAAGTAGTCTTTAATGGCATCAAGAGCATTTTTATTTACACCATACCGGACAAATACTTAGGCAAATTAGGAAATATATGTGGAACAGAATAGTCTTTCAATCGCCAGTTGGTTCTTGGGAGAAGTACTACTTCCTTCCCTTCTATCACAAATTTGTCAAATTTAACAATAAATCTTCTGAAAAGTGAGCATCACAGATGTAGGACTTTTAAGTAAGTTCCCTATCCTTCCCTGGTATGGCCCCTTTGCACTTGATAAAACGTTCCTTATCTTTAGGAGGCTTGAAAAACCTTCTGACCTCTTTACAGTCCCCACAGCTAGATCTGCATCCTGGTACAATAGAGCAAGGCATCTTCACTACTCACATGAAGCACTCATGAAAATGTAAGGGCTAAACTGCTGTTTACTTACATTAAATAACAATAAAATTAACACACGAATATAACGTCAACACACGACAAGAAATTAAATTCCATTTCAGTTAATGCTTCCTACAATAGCATTTCAGGTATTAATACTATGAAGTAATAGTGTAAGCACTTGTATATCAATAAACGTTTGCACAGAACACCACCAAAACACTCCGATCAATTAAATACTTAATATATCGCACATAAACATATGTGGAAATCAACAATCTCGAATCGACTGTAGCGCTGCGTAGCGGCGAGTGCCAACCCGATCCGTATTCATTACATGCTATTGAGGGAGAAGAGATCACACTTTATATTCTATTCGTTATGCATGCATATTGACACCTTAAATAAATAAGGAACTTAGCTTTTTCCTGGAGACGGTCTTGACGACAGCTGCAAATACATATCATTTTTAAAACTGAATTCCTTCCAAGATAGCAATGTGTGCAGATACCATCAAAACGACAAGACGTAAGAAACAATTTAAAACACATTGGATAGATATCTTTATGCTTCTTATCATCATGGCTCTCGGCTCCATTCTCTCTATAAACAAAATCTGACGACGGTATTGTTGATTCAAGTATCTTTTGATTGAGATCACATTCTCCATAGCGGGCGCGTTTAATTTATCCCAGATCCGATGTCGTTTTAAATATTAACTGGCAGATGGCAGACTTTACAATATCACGTATCTTAAATATATTAAAAGGAAGAGAGACTCCGCCTGATCAATACTTATAATTGATCTTCCTTTTAATATATTTAACTACAATTAATAAGGAACCATGACTGAACCAAATAGTATCACGTATCTTGTCGACCCGTTTATAAAATAGTAACGGGTCAATCACAATCCTTTTAAAATGAGCATTGTTATACATTAGTTAATTGCAAATTAAATGCATCGACTTACACATTGGCGGCTTCGGTGGCGTAGTCGGTAGCATGCTGAGCTTCTATGCCCAAGATAGCGGGTTCAAACCCGACCGAAGCCGTCGGATTTTTTAAGAGCGTTAAAAATCCCTCAGTATGCCTTCAGAGGGGAAGTAAAGCCGGCGGTCCCATGTCATAGATTTATGGCATGTTAAAGAACCTTCCACTAATTGCACCTGTGTGAAGCTATATTGGATAGGTTAAGAATGTAAACAACGCTCTTAGGTTTCTATGTTCGTTGCCAAGAGCCGACTGCAGTGGCGTCTAGTAGCTAAGTTCTGAACTTGGCCTAGTAGTCGTTGACGGTGGCGCTTGGCAGCAAAAGTAGGAACTATTTGAATAATTCTAAGTTGCAGTACTTAAATTAAAAAACAGATAACACACACTAATACAGTCATCATAATTAACACCGGTTATCAGACAGATTCTACACACACCCAAAGTACATGGGGGCTACATGACCCCATTGTCGCAGCCCCTAAACTTAAGAACCAACCGACTTACACATTTATTCATTCATTCATACCTACAAACATATTATATAAAATTTGTTAAAAATAAACTTAAATGTTTACACCGGAATATTTGTTTTAATGATTGCTTTCATAGTTTGCAGTCTAGATACTTATTTTAATTTTTGTCTATATTCTGGATTAAGCATTTTATCTGAAAGTTGCACCTATCAACATTTTTCTTCTCCTAAAATGTTTTGTTTTCATAAGAACATCTTTCACAGTACCTTCATAGCAATTCTCCAACTGCTGAAATTCAGTTGACCTATTTGTTCATATAACCTCTCTCGACTTATACTAGTTTCAATTTTGTACACTTATCAGATGCATGTCAAAACCAAATTCAATTATTTGTAAGTTCATTAGGTGACAAATAAAATTATGTTGTTGTTTCTTATGGCTAGCCCAGATTCCAATCCATCAGCTTTCTTGCATTCCAATAGAGTTGTGTGAGGTTTCCTGAGAAGTTCTAGCAGTCACATCAAGTTACAAATAAAATTATACAGAGGCGAAAAACAAGAAAGAAAGAAATAAAGAAGGAAGGAAGCTTTTAGTTTTACATGACCGTTAATCATGCGATCATGAGCCACGTGGAATCCGAACCACAGGACATGGCATTTCACTTCGAAAATCTCTCATGCATTGACAAGAAATAAAGAAGGAAGAGCGATGTTATTTTGTGCACAAATTGAAGGAAAAGTAATTTTATTATGACTTTATTGGTTTTTAACCCTTTCCTTGTTGCATTTCCAGGTATGATATCCCCAGAAATCACCATATTATTTTAGAATATGAAGTACTGTGTACATGGTTATAAACTCCTGCACATAACATTGGGACTATATAATACAGTATGAAATGAAATAAAATTTTACACATGAATTACCAACAGTCTTGCAATGACCCACAGTAAATCCCACTCACCTGGGGTCCTTGGTTTGAAGTCTGCCCTCATATAATCAGGTCACAATTTTAAAATTATATGATCTGGCCACATAAACAATTGAAAAATGAAAATCCACAGCCTGCTTCCAGTCTCCGACCGGGTCAGGAATGGAATGAATGAAGCCCCCATCTAGCGGCGAGGATATGGACTGTGCCGGTTGCCGAGGCCTGACGCACTCCTCTGGGGCAATGATTAAATGAATGACAGATGAAATGAAATGATAGTGGAGAGTGTTGCTGGAATGAAATTTTGACAGGGAAAACCGGAGTACCCGGAGAAAAACCTGTCTGCCTCCGTTTTGTCCAGCACAGATCTCACATGGAGTGACCGGGATTTGAACCACGGACCCAGCGGTGAGAGGCCGGCGTGCTGCCGCCTAAGCCACGGAGGCTCCACATAAACAATTATGAAACTAAGTTTAAAAAATGTGTCAGTAATGGAATTTTCAGAGTTTTCACAAACTGTACACATATTTACATTGTTTACTGTTTCATTTACTGAGGTCCCTGGTTCAGAACCACTTCAGCATCTTTTTATTTCTCCCAGAATTAGTCACAATGGCCCATACTACAAAAATTGCCTAATTCTAATTTAAATATGCTAATATATACTTCTCGGCAGCCTGCTCCATGTCCTTAGTTCCCAGTGTCTACTCCCATCGCCAGTAAAATCATCTGGCGGAGTAAAAGGCAAGGAAGGTTGAATGCTTGGTTGTAGGCCGTCATCACCGGCATTTACAGTACGCTGGTTTATTGTGTCCTCATCAATATCACAGTCACTATCATTTAACTGATCATTTACATCTAAATCATAGAGAAAATCACTTCCACACGAGCTTTCCGAATCACTGACATTGCTTCTATTCAATTCTGTTTAGGACATCGACATCTGGAAGACCAGCCTCGTTTCCTAGCAACAGCTGGCAGAAAGGTCAAGGAACATTTATTGTTACCGCTAAAAGCACTATGCCTTCTAAATGCTGTCCTATGCCTGCCTGACACATTACCTATAGTTCACAATTAGTTTTAATTCCACACCAATACGAGAGGTGGCAGGAGAATGCCAGAACATACACGGGCGCTTTAGCAGGGAGCTGTGACTTTCATATTCGGGCGCTTTGAGAAGGAAAGGGTTAAGAAAAACAAACAACCCTAGCAATAAGTATAATGATTTAACCGGCTCTTATTTTCTTTGTGGGCTTGGATTGTGCTATTGTGTGTAAAGTCTTGTTTAGGACCGGGTCAGTCCTAGGATGTCTAGCATTGGAAACTATACCTACCAGAACAGGCTGTGCCCTCCCCCCCCCTCTAATAAAAGAGCATACATTTCTTAACCATTTCTGTGTTTCTACTATTTCATAAAAGGTATTTTTCCCTTTCTGTTTTAAAGGTATGTGGCAAAGGTTTCTTGACTCGAGTCGACTTGCGCATCCACTCAACGATGCACACTGGTGAGAAGAGTTTCATCTGTGAATGGTGTGGCAAGGCATTTGCTCGTCGTGATGCTCTGCGGTGCCACCGGCGCAGTCATACTGGGGAACGTCCGTATCGCTGTGATGTGTGTGGCCAGAGCTTTACACAGTTCTCTCCTCTTACGATACACAAGCGCTTGCACACGGGCGAGCGTCCTTACTCCTGCGACATCTGCGGCAAGGCATTCGTATCCAGGTCTACTATGATGTCCCACAGAAAGAAGCATATCAACTGAGCTTGCCTGACAGATAACTGCACTGTTCTTTCCCAATATAACATGGGACAATGGTGGAAAATGTCTTCTCCTGAATGGGCCCATATACAGCTAAATAAACAAAATGAAAAATGAAAATTTGTTTTCCAGCACTAATGTGGTTACTGTTTCACCTATCTGGAAAATTGCAATTCTAGTTTTTCTAGTTCATTATTTAATAGGTTCTTCTTTAGTAGACAGCAATATTCCAACTATGGTGCCCTTATTCATTTTCATGAGTTTGTTTAGCTGTTATTTTGTCATCTTCCCTTTACTATTCCTTGTGTATGAGCACTTGGGATATGGACTGTGCTTTCCTAACAAGACTCACTATTGGGTAGAGCAGCTCATCAGAATCCTTGACAGTGCTTACTGTTGCTTGTTAAATACTCACATACTGATGGAAATAACTCAGCCTGTTAATGTACTGCATAGTATGGTCACTCAGCACAAATGCGAAAGACGGATGGGATGAATTCTGATGTTGGCCATCCTTTAAATGAATGACTTGACTTGGTTTCCCACTTTAACTCCAGGTAAATGGTGCCTTTCTCTACACCCATGGCTGCTTCCTTTCCATTCCTTGCCCCAGTTACACTTATGATGAAATCACCACTATTACACATGATGCCAGACAAATTTCATTCTCCCAGTTAGTACAAGGAGCTGATGACCACAGTGCCTCAAGTCCCAAATGGAACAACTATGGTTCTAAATTCTCATATCTCTCTGGAAGTTCGTTTTCTTGTCTGTTAAGTGCTTTTGAGTATGGTAATGTCTGTCAGAGATGATTCTCATTGCCTCTTGGAAGAACTATACTTGCCAGAAACTGAAATCACTTCTAGCATCTAATGCTGTTTAAGTTGTTGTGTGTAATTTACACATTTTAGACTTGTCTTCCATGTCTGACTCACCAGACTGAATGAGTTATGTTCGTGTTGAAAATTAAGACTTCTTCCATAAGAAAATATGATAATAGTTCAAGAAAAAGCATGTTGCCCATTGTACAGCCTTTCTCTTCGTGGTGTGTGAGAGAACTTACTGTCTTTAACTGACTGCATCCATGTCTACAGAGAGCTGGAGTGTGAGGTGCACTATAAAAGTCAGGGCAGCTGATTGATGTGGACTATCAATTCTTGTTGGGAGGTGGTCCAATTGCTTATGTAGACTGCTTTAATCAGCTTTAATAATATTATTTTATAGTGCCTTATATGTGTTTTTTCACGATGAAGTTAATTAACGTGTGCACATTAAGTATACATGATAATGTGAGTTGCGTTATAGCAGAAGTGAAGTAGATCTTGAACATGGTATGTGTTTCAGTGGAGTGGTGTTAGTGATTGTTGTTTTAAGGAGCAGTCCTTGACTGTGGAGTGACTTTTCCTCTTGAATCTTTTAATTCTTGTTTAACCTCCAGCATGGATACATGATTGTGCAGTGTCTTTATAAACAGATGATGCAGCTCACTTTCTCATGCTTGATGTCCTGGCCTCAGGCAAGCAAAACATTCTTTATTCTGTATTCCTTCAATCTAATGTAATTCTCTTTTACAAAACGACTAGCGATTTTCTCCATTGAAAACTTTCGTTCATAAATAAGGGACCACCTTCTGTAGTGGCTGGCATTCTTGACCATCACCCCTTAGGTCGTGTGTTTGGTTCCTGGGTCTGCCAAGAAAATTAATTCTGGTCTGAGGGTTGGAACAGGGTACACTTAGTCTTGTAGGGCAGAATTGTGAAGAGATGGGTGCAATTTCTACCTCGGCCATCCTAGAAGTGGCTTTCTATGGTTTCACACTTCTACTCTGGGATGGTTCCTAATTTAAGGCCACGGTTGCCTCATCTCCAAACCTACCACAAATACATTACTATAGATGCCAAAATAAGACAGGTTATCAGAAATATCCAACCCTCCTAAATTACGTAGATGTCACAAGTCCCTAAATGAATTAACAACAACAAAACAACTTATAAACATTTTTTACCATTAGGTCATATTTTGAGCATTTTTTGGTAAGAACATCATATTTTGGTAGTTTGATGGCAGCTGTAAGTGTGCAATCATCCTCAACTTACCGAATGAGAACAAGTGTTTTCAGAAATTGAATCTGGATGTCACAACAGCAGTTAATGCAAGTGAAATACTTTTTGTAGTCATACACCTCACTGCATCTCTTGCGCCACCACATTGTACTCGGCAGGATGGTCGCACTGGTAGAGACAGAAATAATCTACAAAATCCGATCCCAGCAGTTGGCTAATTATATCTCCTTCTTTTACTTAAACAAGCGTCAGTTTACCATGAATCGCACTCCAGTGCGCATTCCATTATGCCCAAGGAAAAGACTTCTACTAGTGTTAAGTTACGAAGCTTTGTTAAGGAATTCGGAGAAGAATATTTTTGTACAGGTGGTTCAGTTCTGTTTTGCAAGTTGTGTGAAATGAAAGTCGTGGCTGAAAAAACTGTTTAATGTGCAGCAGCATTGTAACACGGCAAAGCACAGCAGCAATGCCAGTTGACAACATCAAGTTAGTGATGATGTTTTATAGGCATGTATTCTCAGGTGTTCGATTAGTGAGTCAAGGAAAATAGACTGTAAATAACCACTTAAACATTTATGTTTAGAGAATTAATATGAAAATAGGAATAAAGAATTTAGTTAACAATTTAATCTAGAAAGGATTGCCGCTTGGAATTATAATTTTTTAAAAGACTGTCATATATAAATCATTTTCAGGTCATATCTTGTCATTTTAAGGTCATATTTGCTTGCATATTCGGGCTATTTTTAGGTCTTTAAAATCTGAGCCCCAGTTATGATTTGTGATGTCTTGAGGTGCTCATTATACCTAGTCTAGCCATAAATACTGTTACAACTTAAAAAGTGAAAAACGCAAATTATGAGAAGTATTTTAATTTGCTGTTAGTATGTTGTTCTTACAGGCATTCTTTACACAAATCACCAATCACTTTTCGAAATGGTCACCTTTGGCACTGATACAGGCTCTGAGTCTTTGTGGCCACTCGTCTATGGCGGAAAGGAGGACATCCAGGGGGAAATCCGCCACTGCTGACAATAAGGAACGCTTTAAACTTCCAATGGTGGGGTGTCTCTTCTTGCAGACAATGCCCTCAAGCACTGACCACAGTCGGTAGTCCAAAGGGTTCAGGTCCGGACTGCTACTGAGCCAATCTTCAGTTGAAATGAAGTCGGGGACATGACGCTGAAGCCACCCTTGAGTTGACCGAGTCTTGTGGGCTGGAGCAGAATCCTGCTGGAAAGTCCAGGGTTGGTTTTGAAACAATGTGCCACTTAAGTTCTTCACAATAGGCTCCAAAACGGTGCTTTCGTACACTCTGGCGCTGGTTTTAACACCCTTTTCGCAGAAATGCAGCTCGGTGGTGCCAGATAACTCACCCCCCACCATACCATCACAGAGGATGGATGACGGGCCCTCTGAACTTTCGGAACCTTTTTACTAGCTTCCCGAGATCATCATCATCTTGAGCAGTTTCCAACCGCTGGTCGGGTCTGCCGAATGCGAGCCGCCACTGCCTTTTTTGCTGCTAGAGTCCTGACACTGCGTGGGCGACCCTCCCCTCCTTTACAGTCCCTGTTGCAGTGAATCGCTCAATGGTCCGGTACACAAACATACGACTGATTTTCAGCTTTTGCAGCGTCTTGAAAATGTCACTTGGAGATTTTCCAACTTTATGTAATGCAATCACTGCAACACGATTTTCATAATCACCTCATTCCATATTGAAACCTGGAGCTAGATGCTTCCTCTTTCACAGACAAGTTAACAATGGTTCAAGGTAAACGTGTGCACATTGGTAGTTCTTTACCTGCCAAACCGGTTGTACAGTTTGTGTCAAAAGTTTGTAACAGTATTTATGGGTAGACTGGGTACAAGGGTTGTTTTTTTAGTTTTGGCAGCCATACTGCTGTGCTATGTTGCAACGGTGTTTTGGGCTCTGCCATTGTTACCAAAGGTTGCTAACTTGCATCCCCTCCCTCAGAGCATATGACCTCGCCTGCCCCCACCCCTGTTCGTTTTTCAGTAGTCACGTGCAGATGAGTAGTTGTGAGCAAGTTCTTGCGAAAGACGGTCACAATGTTTTCCAAGCAGGAGCAGAGAACGCGGATAAAAATTCAGTGTGCTAGAGGTCGCACGGCTTGACAGTGTCATCAAGGACTGCACGTGGCGTGCGGTGCAGCGGTGTTACCTTACAGAATTGTAGCAAGATGGGTTGCAGCCTTTCGAGAAGGGCGCAAGCGTATGGAGGACATGCCTCGATCTGGTCACCCATCAGTAAGTGATGAAAATATACATATGGTGTCTGCGTTAGTAGAGGTGGATCAGAACATAGCGCTTCACGAATTAACGCAAGATACAGGACTGACACATTCGACTGTCTTCCACATCCTGAAGGACTGGAAATGTGGAAAATTGCGTTGAAGGGGTCCGCATGACTTAACTGACATGCAGAAATGGCTGTGATATGACGCTTCTCGTACACACTTGCAGTGTTATGAGCGCGAAGGAGAGGACATCTTACGACATATCATAACCATTGACGACACGTGGGTCAAATCTTATGAACCACTTCGAACGAGTGGCGGCACCACGTATCACCATGAAAACAAACAGTTCGACAAACCCCCACCAGTGTGAAGGTAATGTTGATTCTTGCCTATGATTGGGATGATGTGATCATAAAACATATCATTCCCCCAGGGCAAACCGTTAATGCGGCGTACTGTTGTTTGTTTCTGCAAGACCATCTTCTAGCAGCTCTGAGAAGGAAACTGCGACATCAAATGGATACCCTGCCCATCGTTCTGCATGACAATGCTAGGGCACACACAGCAGGAGTTGTGTCTGCATTGTTGAATCACTGGGGTTGGGAGGTGCTCTATCACCTCTCCCGATTTAAGTCCCTGCGACTTTGATCTTATCCCGAAGATGAAGGAGTCACTACGTGGGTACCACTACCCTATAAATGTTATTTATCAATGTATAACATAGTTTCCAAAAATAAAATAAAAACAACCTATGTAGATCCCACTAAGGTCTGTTGCTTAGTTGTTCTAGCACTTTAGTTCTTCCCTAGAGAAGAGCTGAGAGGTGTCCATATAAAACCGTTTGTTGTCTTGTTTCCCTCCCTAAGGGGTGTTCCCACTGGTCTGGATTAATGAGAGGGGTTTCATGGATTTGGAATACAATATTTAAAATATTTGTAGGGTTTTTCATTAGTCTCAGTGATTTATTTCAATTCTTCGTTAATGCAGTCTTTTTTCTTGTCTCTTATAATAGAGTTTTTACCTTTAACCGGTTGCAGTGGCTGAGAGTGCTGATGCGCTATCTCATGCCTCACTGATATTGGGAGAACGTGGGTTCGAATTCCACCTTGGCCGACCTGAAAATGATTTTCATGGTTTACCACCAGGCAAATGCCAGGACGGTTTCTTTCAATGGGTCTATGGCCGATTTCCTTCCAAAATCCCTTCCCTGACCTGGCTTGAAAATAAAATAAATGGCTGTTGGCTGCATTAATAGGATTATATTCCTTGAGTTATAATTTCTATTTCTTGCCTCATGAAATGAGTAGAGTTTGCTCTCTTTATAGGACGAAGGAATCTGGCTTTCCTTTCATTCAGGAGGTGCTGTAATTGATGCTGTGATGAGGTTCTTTATTGTCTTTGTTGCTAAGACTATTACTGATGGTTGTCGTGCAGATTAAACCTGCAGCCAAGTACATGGGGCCACATGACTACGATGTTGTGAAGCCTCTAAATCGGGGGTGCACAACCTTTTATAAGAGAAGGCCAAGTTTATTTGTACATAATAAGTGGCGGGCCGCAAATTACCTTTCCACATAGGTACTTGCCAAACTCTACCGCTAAAGCTAATTTTACTATTATCTGAATAACCTATTTTACCAGCAGGCAAAAAATGTGTTTCAATACCATTTTTGTGTCCTCTAAATGGTTTGAATCCATTTTTGAAGCCTTTTGGCAAATTGCGTTACTGTAAGTTATCAAATTACTAACAATCAACTTACTCTTAATTCGAAAAGGTTTAGGGGTATATAAAATAAAATAATCCTATCACAAGGTTGTAAAATTTTTTATTTTTACAAAAAAGAGAATTCTTAACATTAAAGTATATAAAAAATGAAAATCAATATCGTCAAACTGACCATCAAATCAAGTAGTAACCAAATGCTCCTAATGTGATGCTTGGCATTGTTTATTTTTCAATAGTCTGTCAATATCAGGTTCAATGTTAGAGATGGCAATGCACAAGTTTCCCTCCAATAGTGTATCACTTAAACGAGAACGACACTTTGACTTTATTTGTTTCATCAAAGAAAACAATTGCTCGTATAAGTAGGTACTTCAAAACAACGTAGCCGTTTTTAAAGCATGATCTTTGAGCAATTTCATTTCTTTCGGTAAGTATTTTTTGTAAAATTCTATGACAGAAACTTCAGAGAATTTTGTTTTTAACTCATTGTTACACTGAAGATCAATTAATTCCATCTGGAAATCTAGTGGCACTGACTAGATTTTGTATAACCATATAATCACCCCGAACAGACAAATTCCGGATTTTTGTCACCATTTTAGAATTTCACCTAACATTTAGATATACCACATTTAGCATACACTGACAGTTGCATTACCAACACTGCAACTAAATAATTGTACATATTGTATATATTTTTCACCTGTATTCTCAAACATAGATGCAATAGCCTAAGGGTAATGGTTCTGATGATGATCGCTTGACGATCGAAACTGGTCATCCTAGTGTATTTATTAATCTCATGTAATTTATTTCAGGATTGGGGCATAACCCAGCTCTATTTGGGTACATTCGTGTTGACCAACTGAAAAGCACCAAACTTTTGTTTTAGTTTTTCCATATTTAAATTAAACTTCTCTAAAATAATTTTCTCTTCACGATAAATAGCACATCCTTTAGTTGTGTCTTTCATAGGAGCCAATGCCAGTAATTCTTCTGTAATATGAGAATTCTCATCAACACCACGCACAAAAATACAAAGCTAGGCAGTATCAGTCACATCTGTGCTTTCATCGATTGTCAGTGAGAAGTACTTGAAATCCAATATTTTTTCTTGTAGTGTTTGCTCAATGTCCACTGCCATTTCTTCTGCCCTCCTGGAAACTGTCATTCGATTAAGGCTAATTTTTGATATAATTTTTTTTTTTCTCTGGGATGCCACATTTACCACTTCTTCCAAGCATTCCTTAACTAGCTCGCCATATTGAAACGGCTTCATTCATTTTACTAAAATATTTGACACAATAAAGCTTGCTTTTACCGCAATTCGCGATTCATTGTTAACCTTACGAAAAAGAGTTTGTTGAAATTTTAATTTACTTTGCAGTTCTTTTACTTTCTCTTTTTGCATATTACCAGAAAATTAGTTGTATTTTGAAGCATATTTTGTCTCAATGCTTTCTTACCCTTCAGAACACCAACTGTTTCTTTGCAACTTAGACACGTTGCTTTGCTGTTGTATTCAATAAAAAATATCTCTCACTCCAGGTCTCTTGAAACACTCGACGTGAACTCTGCCACGACAACAATGATACTGCCCAGTGCACGACGTGGCGTCCAGTTAGAAATAACAAACCTACAAATAGCCTCGCGCTACACCACTTCAAGGTCAGACAGTGCCCTCATCCTCCCCTGCCGCACAACGACGAGTCGGTGTGTCAGTCACGTGCTCACATCCACTTGTATTGCGAGAGTGACTCCACAGTCAGTCTGAACCTTGCAGCAGTCTGATTATGCAAAACTAAAAATCTGTCCAATAATTGTTTATTTTTAACTTAACATTTTTATAATTTTCTTATTTCAACTAGGGCCTACAATAATGGGAAAAATCTCATCATTCACAATATATATATATTCACGTTTTTAATAGTATAACATATTTATCCGCGGGCCGCATAAACTGACTTTGAGGGCCGCGGGTTATGCACCCCTGCTCTAAACGATTAAACATCAACTCTTTAATGTTCCCTCATAAATCCTGGTTTATTCATCATGTAGATTTTGATGAACGATCTTGTTTTTACCCTGGAGCTGGGACTAATCTTACTGCTAAAGTTTCTTTATTGGCATACTGTGGTTGATTCTTGTCTTACTTGAGTGAATGCTTGTCTTTTAAGGAAAGTTGGGTGGTTGTGCTGTTTATAGCTATGAATGTGTATTTCTTTTCTTTGTTTACTAATTTGAAGTGAGTGTGCCTCATGAGGCAAAATGCAGAAGAGGAGGGTTCGATTGCTTTTCAGCTATCTACTTGGAAGTGGTTTTCCGTTGTTTTCCCCACTTCTACTCCAGGCAAATGCCGGAACTGTTCCTAACTGAAGGCCACAGCCACCTCCTTCCCAATCCTCTTTTGAGTCACTAATACACACACTAATATAGCCATCACAATGACACAGGTTAACAGACAAATTCCACACATACCCAAGTACTTGGCACTACATGACCACGATGTTGCAAAATCCCCTAAAATCAATTGACAACAATCAACAACGAAGTGGGAGTCTATTTAGATTCAATAATTGACTAGGTGACAATTGAAGTTTCCTGTCATAACAGTCTGTTTATTCTATCATAGACTCTCACGGCCAGTATACCAGTGATAATGTGTGAACGTTTTGGCTGTCTCCTCACACTGTTGGTTCAATCAGATGTCTGTCAATTGATAATTGGTACAGGCAACACTGAAAAAATGGCTTCAAGACTTTACATTCAGTGAAATGTTCCTGCTCATTTGCTGCTGTTATGCAACTCATTGATTGGTCAGAGCCTCAGGCAATCGATTTTCAATCCATTTGTGCTGCCATAAATTTCCAAATGTTGCTAGGTCCCCATCATCTCGATTAAAGTTGTGTGGGTACTGCTTAACAAACTCAGTTGCCTCTCTAACTATCCTGTTTTGGTGTTCTGAGACGTTAGCAAAAGGTTCGGCTTTATCAAATTCTGTGTCGGGTGATGTCAGCATGATTGGCTATTATTGATCTGTAATTCACTTGCTCTGTGTCCCAAATACACACAGAGATCCTGATGGAAACACATCTTTTTTGTCTGCCCTATGTACACCTGTCCACAGGAGCATGGCACGTTCAACTTCCACGTCTTGGTTTGGCTGCTTTATCTCAACTGATTTACGTGTCATTAGGATCAGCTTGTTTAACAGTTGCATAACTCGTTACGTATTGTTTTCCTTATAGTCTGTCGTTTCCTGTGCATATCGTGGATCAGCTTCATGTTTGGGCCTTTCTCTGTTCCTTTCAGCAGTTCTTCAGCTCATTTATATTATATTTTTTGTATGACTCTCTTTACCTATACTTAATTGTACCCATTGGCTAAAAGCTTATTCTGAATTTGTTCTTACTTTTCATTAACTTAACACTGTCCTTGTCACAAATGCAGTTGACTCTGGTTAGAAGTGTCCTAGCAACCGTTTCCTTCTGCGGAGGTGGATGACTTGAGGTATCGATTGTAAGGAGTGATTTTCCTGTAGACCCTGTGTCCAAGTGAGTTGTCTGTCTGTTTAATCTAAGAAGGCCAGCTGATTATTTTCTTTTATGTCCATTGTGAAATTGATGTCTGAGACACATGAAGTTTAACACATTGCTGACCGGGTGCTCATCACACTGCTCAACCCCTGCGGCCGGCTATTTTCTGAGTAACTTAGTGCTACAGCGCATGCACATAAACAAATGGGCCTAGCTTTACTAACCTTGTACTGATTGTGGTGAAATTTTCTGGAAGTCTCCTGCAATAGTCCTAATAATGTTTCCTTGTGTGGTAGGCTGTGTAGCAATTACCTCTGTGAAGGGGCACACAGCAAGTGTACCTTGTTTCACTTCGTTTGCCCTTGCTGGAACACACTCTGCACACTCTTGTTGGATTTTTTTTTCACTCCTGTAGCTGGAATTTCAACTAGAATGTGGTCCTTTATCTGCCCTGAAAGCCTACCAGGAGGGTCCTTACTTGGAGCCCTCTTGGACAGGTTTGATGAAGTGGATGGTTGAGGATCAGAAACACCTCGATTTTCAGTCACCCAGGCCCTGGCCACTCCCATCAGAAATTGCTTGTACCTCAACATTTCCTGACTGTTCAAGGCACAATACAGCCTAAATGCATTAAATAATGCTCAGTTCACTAAATAGAACCCTACTTTCTTGCTCCACATGATTGTCTTATGCAAGAGAGTAAAATAAGCCAAGAACTGGTCTGCTCGATCAACCCCCTTCATATACATATTGTACTCAATTATACACTTCGGTTTCGTAATAACCTGCCCAGTCTTTCTGTCCCGTTTACCAGTACATTCCATAGTGGCATCATGGATAGTAGATACCATTCTAACAATTCTTTTGTCCTTCCAAACTACGAGCAGGACCTCCCATTTCCGAACAAAAGTCACCTCTCCTTTTTTCAGATCCTTAGATCTAAACTTCACTTCACCTGGCGAACCACGATTCTCCCTAATTGTACCACAAACTCGTGTTTTATGTTCAAGAAAGGTTTGAGATGAGGACACACTGTTATAATAATTATCTTGGTATGTGTGATGCCACATACCAAGGAGGGGGCCTCATGACGGATAAAATTGTCTCTTCCAGTTCCTTTCCCTCTCCTGTATATATCTCCATATTGCAGATATAACCTGTGTCACTCTCACAAACCATTCTCACCAAAATACCATACTTAGTCAACTTTCCTGGGTTATATGTTCTAAATTTGAAGCGCCCTCTCCATCGGATCATTCCTTCATCCAATGACAGTTGTTGCTTGGGTTTGTATAATGTCTGAAATTTTGGTAGGAAATAATCTAAAAGGGGCTGAACTTTGTGAAGCCTATTGGTATCATGTGTGGCCTGACTGTTGTCACTGAAATGAATGAATGTGAGGATCTGCTCAAATCTATTTCTGCTCATTGTTTTGGAGTATATGGGGGTTTCAATTAGGGGATCAGTTGACCAGTGCTCTTTCCAACATGACTTTCTTACCTGTGCCATCAATATAAACAAAGCAAAAAATGTGCGCATTGCACTACTGGTTACATCAGTCCACTTCAAGCTTTTAGGGGATAATTTTTGTGAAGAAGCTGTTTGCTGGTGATACAAGTTCGTCTGCTCGGCAACAAGTTCAACAAGATCATCTCCAAACATTAGGCCTACTACTTCGTCAATGCTTTGAGGATTATCGGGTCTTATCGTCATGCCAGGAACTCCAGGGAAATCTTCTAAAGTCGGTGCACTACTATTTTCAACCCATTCATTAGTAGAAATAGAAAAAAATATCACTTCCATTTTCACTCATATCACTTTCAGCCTCGCTCTCGGCCACCACTATTTCACGTTGTTTTGGAGGGCGTATATCATCATTGTCACCCGAGACACTTTCGTCTGAAGAGCTTTCAAAATCGAACTCGCGATCTTCAATGTCACTGGGGCACTCTGAATACTTATCTGTATACAATTCGTTCAAAATCTCGTCTGCATCTAAACTCACAGTCAGTCTGGGAAGCGCCACCTTACCCACCACATGGTTCATTATACCAAGTAAACAAGAGGTTGGAAAACGAAACAAATGAATCGCAAAATAGCGGGAAATGGCAGCAAAGAATACCCAAACCATCCAGCATGGAAGTTCAAACAACCTTCACCTATAATTAGCTCCAGAACGTTCCGTTAGATGTCATAGAATGTACGTATTCTGTGAACACGAGTTCATTCGGGTCCCGCCATCAACGTTCGGCTCACCAAACACGAGTCAACTCGGGTCCCGTCCGCATTGTGTTAAGAAAACCTGTAGTGTGTTGTGTTCATGTCTCCCCCCCCCCCCCCCAAAAAAAATATATATTTTCTGCATATCTGAACCAGGTCTTAGGTTTCAGTGGGCTGTTCTTTATGGCTTCTTCCTTGGAAGTTTGTTATGAAACGATTGGCTAGTAGTGGCAACCCCATGGCTGTTCCTTACTCTGTTGGTATATCTGCTCATTAAAAACTAAGACTGTTGGTTTTATTTAGTGTTCAGCTAAATCAATGAAGTTCATTGTTCCACCAGTGGTTGTAGGCTTTTCCCTGATTATCTGACTAGTATCAGGCTCTGGAACCCTGTTAAATAAGGACTCCAGATCGAAGCTTACAAGTAGGCTGCTGAAAGGGCAGCCAGAATGTTGGTAGATACTAACTGATACACAATGTGGCTCTATCTTGAAGGCCCGGATGAGAAAGACATATCTTTTTCTGTTATGATTGTAATTAATGCTGACACAACATAAAATATATAAATCTGGAACTTTCATTTCATAATACACACAAGAGACTGTCAATCTAACTCAATATACAGCAACGTTTGTGTAATCTAATATACTGGTATATAACAACAGTTCCATAATCTGGTATAATACAACGAATGAAATTCAGGTATCACAATGATGCCTATTCAAGTGTAAGCCATGTTTTTTTGCTGCACAGATAAAGATACATAATACTAATTAATGCTAAATTAAATTTAAAATATAGAAACCAGCAATACAAATCTAACCTAACAGATACTGGAACAACACACAGTGCACCACAAGGCTTTACACTCAAATAGACTTCAATAGCATTACTTTAGAATGCAGAATCAAAATACACATTCAACTGCATTTCAAGAGTTTCTGGTGAAGCATTGGTCCTCAAGCCAGTAAAATATGTTTCCATATGACCACATTTAAACAAGTCTCCACAATGCTTTCACACAACACTCAACAAATTTGAAATGGTCTCCCTTACTCTCAGCAATACCGTATACCGAGTCCATCAATATTGTCATCTTGTTGGAGACTTTCCTCTACAACAGGCTGTAGGCACCGGTATTCTAAGAGTAAAGCATGACGGTCAAGCTGTTTTAAAACTTGAAAAGCAGTTGTCTTTAACACTGATGCTTTGCTTCTCCATGTTTATGTTGTATACACCAGCATTGTCAGTTTTCATTAGCCTTGTCTATTTGGTCTCACAGAGAGAGCTGACATTGCTTAAGCTCACTCTTTTTCAGTTCAAATTTCAATTAATTATAACCTAGCAATAATGAGCATGCCTGGCTGGTCAAAGTCTGCTCTATAACTTGTAGGAGAAGGAATATGATGACTTCTCTGGTTCCCCAGTGGTGATGGAAATGAGATTAGCTGTTGCAAACTCAATAAGAAGATTCACAGATATGCATGGGAGAATAGAGGAACCAGGTCAGTAATAGTCTATTATTTTTATTTCTTATGCTTCCTCGACTTACAAGGCTGCTAATATACATAGCTTAACAATCATAATGAGGTGAAAGAAGAAAAATTAGAAGGTTAACAAAATTTGACTAATGAACTATGAAATGTATGAGATGACAACACATATAAATTAGAATAAAAGAACTGAAGAGTGGGCAAACCGCAACTAAAAATAAATAATTCAAATAGCTATTCAGCCTTTAAATACACATAATTTACAAATATAGGTGATTTCTCAAAATACTGATGGATCCTTTAAGGGCTGTTACTGCTGTGGTATTAATGGTGGCATTTGAGATACGAAATTTTCTACACGTTGCAGCAAAAAGAGAAGGTATTGTTCCCTGGGCCCCCACTAATAACTCAATAACTTTTATTTCTTGAAGGTGGTATTTTTCCCTGTGGTACCCAATCCACCCCCAATCAGGATGGGGCATGCAGGTCTTCGGAGTCTGGGGAACCTGCACTTTCATGTTTTCCATCCCTATTACGTTTACACAAACAAGAGAAGAATAAGAGAAACCTCACCTACCTAGCTACAATCAACATTAACTCCCTTGTAAATATCCTTCTTTTCTTTGTTCACTTCATCTGGCTGCTCGGCATGGGTTTCAAAACTCACGGTTGGATCCAATATATAACCCTTCTTTTTATCCTCCTTGTAGGCTATGATGTCAATGGGTGGCTAGCCCTGAAACTTCTTCATGCACTACGAAGCCAACATCTCTCAGACTCTCCGCAAGGATGGATCTTACTGAGTGATGTCTTGTGTTACGTAGAGCCTCACCATAATTGTAGAACCCAAGGACATGGGAGGGTTTCAATCTCGTTGCCACAGTGGCGACAACGGTTATCGTCCCGGCTTCTGCCTGGTACAGCTCTAACTGCGGCTACATTACATACAAGCATCAGTCCATCCTTCCATTCAGAGCTGGAAAGACCCTTGTGGTGCCACACCCATTTATTAGGTGGCGTGAACTGCTTGTAGAGAATGACCCCTTTTCCTTTTTGATTTAACCGACACCACGCTTCAAACTGTTGATCTCTTAAATATGACCATACTTTTTGAGTGTACGAAGTTATCTCAAGGACCAAGAAATGTTAGTGGTCCACCTATGCCAAGTTTTGTTTAACAAACGTCGACCTCTTTTCCAATGTCTCTTATGTTCAGAATGTATTCATTTTGTGTTTTTCTGAGCATTCATAAACCATTTATTGTCTGGAGTACAGTCTCCCATTGCATCCTAAATAATCCGATACCTTTGTACTTTCTGTGAGTATAGACCATTGCGTCTGGAGTATCTGTTGGTAGTTGAATTATATCTTTCAAAGCTCCCTTTATCATTTTGTCACCATCGTCTAGAAATTTCATTGGAATTGATTTTAATGGCATTGCCTGGAATGTATAGATGAGGGATGGACAAATGGAAGTGTTCATAATACAGAATTTTTGGTCGGGATGTAATAGGGGGCTAGACGAAAGGAGGTCGAGTTTGTCTTTCAGATCCGTCAGGGCCTCTTGTGGTTTGAAAAGACAAATGTCAGAAAAATGTATGCCTAGGTAACGAACACATTCGTCAGAGGATATGCATGAGATAACGGTGTCTGGCGAGATTTCAAGGTGGTTAGTAGTTAGTTTTCCTTTGCAAATATTGATAGCTACAGATTTTGCCAGATTTATTTCCAACCCAATAGTTTGGAATCTTGACATGGCCATTCGAGTAAGCTCCAAAGCTGATTTTTCATCCTTAGCTATCAGAACCGTGTCATCTGCAGTCAAGCACTGTTTACTGGACTTAAACTCTGAACTAGGTTGTATCCAAACTCGCTGGCAATTGATTCTTCGGACAATTCATCTAGTATGTGATCTGTGGCCAAATTGTATAATGTGGGTGAGAGTGGAGACCCTTGCATTACATCACGTCCTTGAACAATGGGTTTTGTTTTTCTACGATTAACTTCCACGCAAGTCTGGTTATTAGACTGCAGATTTAGAACTATAGTAGCTAATTTAGAAGTTACAGGAGATACTTCAAGTGATTTCTTTAAATGCAGGTGTCCGATGTTATCAAATGCCTTTCTGATATCTAAGAAGACGATAGTGACGTTACGTTTCTGAGTTTTGGCTGATACCTTAGTTGATCTAAGCAAGGATGTGTTCATAAGTGTACCAGGTGATCGAGTAAATCCACGCTGATGTTCATTGAATGAGATGAACTCTCTGAGACGTCTGTCTAGCACTCTTTCGATGGCTCTGCGAACTACGGAAACAATTGTGATTGGTATTCAGTTCGAAATATCATCTGAATTCACCCCTTTGTCAATCAATACCGTTCTGGCTCTCTGAAAGCAAGGAGGAACATGTCCCGTCTGCAGCATTCTTGTGGCAATTAGAGCGATAATTTCTATCGCCATTCTATCTTTCACAACTCTAGGTAAGACGTGATCAAGACCAGGGGCAGTATCAGATTGTATCATATTTATTGCGATGGATATTTCTTCCTTACTTACAGTTGTTATGTATGTATCATCTAAAGTGTTTCTCTCAGTATCATTGAGTGATGAGATGTATTCTTGTTTGACATTGTCATTGGGGTTAGAGAAATGTGAAATGAATGCATCGTACACGGTTTCCTCACCAATCCCACAATTAGGCTTATCATTCATAAGTACTGATCTAATTACTTTCCGACGTTGGTTGTAGTAATTAAATTGTGCTAGCTGGTAGTTAAACTTATCACAGCGTTTTTCTATGTCCTTCGTAGACCTCTCAGGATTAGAACTTTGCCTATATGTTCTTTGCGTATTTATGTTACGGCTATGTTTCCTGGCCTCATAATACTTCCTAGCAGGGTGTTTTGGGCCAGGTAGAAGATCGATGGCATTCGCCAAGAAGTGGACGAATTGTTGGACTGATTCATCAAAATTTAGGTCACTACTGGTGCAACTAAAACGTGCTTTCCATTCTGCAAGTTCTTGTTCATATTTGCTCAGTGGGCCACTGGGTGCTAGCTCCTGCTGTTCATTTTGAGACATTTTGGGATGGGTCCATTCATTCTGTGTGGATTGCGTCTGGCGTTGTACAAGAACATTTCGATGTACGTCAGGATGGGCTCTACTTATGTGGACAGAAACTCCGCAACGAGATACAATGAATTTTCCGCAGTGTGGGCAGGGGGCCATGGTCATATTTGTTTCCTCGTTGCCGGAAGTACCCTCAAGAGGATCCATTAGTAAGATCAATGGGTCTACATTCATACTCTAGATAGTGTTATCTATGGAATGATTGTCGCAATTACCAAGATGGCAGATATTTATGGTACAAAATTCATATGAAATATTACCCCAAAAACACTATTATCCACGAACAAATTCACAAGATAACACTAACACACCTTTAGCACAGCATGCAAAACAACTATTACTCCTCGGAAGCCACAAACGAAGTACAGTTCTTCTGTATAAGGCGACATAAGACGCAGCTCCATTAAACGTGATCCTACCCCTGGCGGACAATACAATTTAAGAAATTGATAATAAATTTCAGGGTATTCTGCTAATCTACTGTGAATTGACTACCCGGTATAGTTAGAACTAATGTGCAGAAAGTGAAGGCTGTTTGCAGACGAATTAGGGTGGAAAATGTTCAGGAACGTAGTCAGAAATACATGGAAATGATTGGTGAGCACTTCCAACGAGTATATGATAAAGAATCACAGGCCATTGAAATGTAGTGGTCAGGATACAGGGACGCAGTACTTGAAGTACCGTATCTAGCAAAGTCGTGTATTGAGACAGCAGTTTGGAAAGCCAGAAAAATCTTCACATCCAGGAGGATTGACACAGTGAAGTTGATTTGTAAAAGTATCAGTAAAATGAAGGCTTACCAAAGCTGGCTCCAAACAAAGAATTCAGCAGATGCATAGCTTTATTAAGTGGCAAGGACCAGAACTAAACAAATAATTGTAAGGAAGCTAAAAGGTAATCAAGGGGGGAATTTGGAGATAAACTGGAAACATTAGATCAGGTTGCAGGAAAGTCTTTTTGGAGTGTCAAAAAGAATTTTAGAAATGGAGTAAAAAGAGAAATGAGCAGTGTTTTGCATAAATCTTGGAAACTCTTTGTAGATGCCAAGGAAGCAATGGGAATATGGCAAGAATACTTTGAAAACTTCATCATCATCATCTTGTACAGTTTCCAGCCCCGGGAAGCCTCGCCACTTAGTTCTTTCTTCCCACCACCTCTCCGCTGTCACTCTGGTCTAGTCCTCGCCTCTCTTCTTGACACATTCCTCCACTCCTTTCAGCCATCTATCTCTTGGTCTTCCCCTTGGTCGTTTCTTCTGCATCTGCATCTCATGTATCCTCTTGGGAATCTTCTTCTCATCCATTCTCTTTAAGTGTCCATACCGCCTCAGTCTTGATGTCTCAATCCTACCTTGCAAGGGCTCCTCTTTCACCATTTCCCTGACCTTTTCATTCCTCACCCTGTCTCTTCTTGTTACTCCGATCCTACTTCGCAGGAACTTCATTTCACCTGCCTGTATTCTGCTTATGTCTCTTTTCTTCATTGTCCACGTTTCTGAAGCATAGGTCAGTATCGGGATATAGTAGCTTCTGTATTAACACTTCCTTGCGTTTTGGTGGGACATCTTTATTCCACACTAAGCTCCTAATGCTTCTGCCTGTCTGCCACGTTCCATAATCTCTTTGTCATTTCTCGCATTTTCCTCCACTATACTTCCCAAGTACTTGAGACTTTCCACCTTCTTCAGCTGTCCACCTCCAAGTGTTATCCCACTCATTGGTCTGTCCTTTTTCCTGGTTGTTAACAGGATCTCACATTTACTGATGTTGAACTTCCATCCGTACTCTCCCATTGTTTCTTCCCAAGCCTTCAGTTGCTCCTGAATTTCCTCCTCCTTGTTTCCCCAGACCATGAGATCATCTGCAAACACCATTGCTTTCATCTTATCTTCTCCTATCTTTCCTGCTATCCGTGTCATTACCTCGTCCATAACCACAATAAAGAGAAGGGGTGACAGCGCACTACCCTGTTTCAGGCCACTCATTTGTCTGAACCAGTCTGTTCTTTCCCCTCCAACTTTCACACAACTCACACTTCCACAATACATCTCCTTCACTCTGCTTACAGTCTCTTTTTCCACTCCCATGTTTTCCATTGCTTTCCAAACCTTCTCCCTACACACTATCATAGGCCTTTTCGATGTCCAGGAAGGCCATCAACAGATCCTCTCCAAATTCGTAGTGGTGTTCCTGGAGCTGTCTCACTGAAAATATGAGATCCACTGTTGATCTCCCAGGTCTGAATCCATACTGCTCCTCTCTCAATTTTCTCTCCACTTTGGTTCGTATTCTACTTTCTAATATCTTTTCATATATCTTGGCACAGTGAGGTATGAGTGTGACTCCCCTGTAATTTCTGCACTCCTTTCTGCTTCCTTTCTTAAATATTGGGATAATTAATCCTTTCTTCCAATCTTCTGGGGTCTTTTTCTCCTTCCATATCACCCTCATCACACGGTACAGCCACTGTTTCCCAACCTCCCCTGCTGCCTTCCCCATTTCAACACTCACTTCATCCACACCTGGTGCCCTTCCTCCTTTCATCTTGTCTATAGCCATTTCCAGTTCTCTCCAAGTCAGGTCTTTTTCCATTCCTGTGTTGTCTTCTCCATCTTCCAATCCATTGTCTTCCTCCCTATGACCATTTGGATTCAGCAAATCCTCAAAGTACTCTTTCCACACTGTCTTGAGTGTCTCTTTGTTGTGTACCTCATTTCCGTTTTTGTCCATCATTACCACATCCTCTCGCAGACCTCTTCTCTTACTTTTGACCATCCCATAAAGTACTTTCTTATTTCCTCTGCTGTCTTTCTCCATCATCTCTGTCCACTTTACCATCCACTTCTTCCTCTCCTCTGCGACAGTCTTGTTTGCTTCTTTCTTCTTTATCTTATAATCTTCCCTTGCCAGATCAGTTCTTTCCTGGAACCACACGCTGAAAGCCTTGTTCTTCCTTCCCACAGCTTCTTATACTCTCTCATTCCACCATGGTGTCTCTTTACACTGCTTTCTGTTGCTTGTTCTTCCACATACTGCCACTGCAGCTTCCACCATTGTGTTTTTGAATTGCTTCCATTCCTCTTCCCCTGTTTTAGGATTGTCTGTTAGCATCCTTTCCCTTATTATCTTCTGGAATTCTTCCTTGACTTCCTTTTCCTTGAGTTTCCATACTTTGATTCTCCTTTCCTGGTACTCTGTCCTCTTGCTATCCTTAACAACTCCCAGGTTCATTACAAGTATTCTGTGGTCGCTATCTAAGGCCTCTGATGGTATTACCTTTATATCTCTGACACTTCTCTTCATTTCCCAGTCGTACAGCATGTAATCTACCAAAGATTTCTTTGTTAAATCACTGCTGTACCACGTTACCTTGTGGCTTTCTTTCTTCCGGAACCAGGAGTTGCCTACCACTAAACCGTTTCTCTTGCAAAAATCCAGCAACTTTCTCCCTTCTTCATTCCTGCTACCCCATCCTTCTGCTCCCAATACATTTTCATATCCTTGCCTTTCACTTCCTACATGTGCATTCAAATCTCCCATGACAATGATGCTCTGACCATTCAACTGCTGTTGTAGCTCCTCCTCAAAGTCTTCCTTCTCTTGAGCTGTACATCCAACTTGAGGGGCATATACCTGGGCTATCTCCAGGCTTCTTCCCTTTACAGTTACTCTGATCTTCATGATCCTGTCACTTATTCCCTTTACCTCTTCCTTCATTCCATCTCTCACAACTACTCCTACTCCGCTCTTCTCTCCATCACATCTACAATCTCCTCCACTCTTTCTGTCAGTGTCTGTATGTTTAATGTCCCAACTCGTAGTCCATTAGCATATCCGGGTCGTCGTCGTTTGCATCCGTCCTTTCCGAGGCCTGTTCCTGGTTTGAAAGCAAATATGATATCCACTACTGGCTAGCTAGGCCTATCGTAGCTTCACCAGAGCCCCGTCAGCCGTCACTTTTCAGGGTTCCCATAGAGCCTTCACAGCTACCGTAGCGGTCCCGGGGCACACAAAGTCCCCACTGTACTTCACCCCTACAGGCAATCCCCTACTTCATGCCGTTGCCCATCTCCCACCACGTGGAGGAGGGGTTGGACTTGTGGGAGACACTTTGAAAACTTGCTGAATATAAACAGAAACTCTTTGACAATGTGACAGTTTTTGAGAATATGCAGGGGGAGAATAAGGGCGGGAACAGAATCACGGTTGAGGAAGTAGAGAGGACTTTAAATAAATTAGTATGTCATGAAGAAGCAAGGAAATTCGTCTAGAAATGGTAAAATATTGTGAGAGAGCAGGGATGAAATGATTGCATAGAATAATCGAATGGGCATGGGATATAGGAAAGTTACCCACTGACTGGATAAAAGCAGTAATCGTCTGAATTTATAAGCAAGGTAACTGAAAGATTGCAACAATCATAGAGTTTTCAGTATGTGCCAAATTATTGAGATATGCTATGAGTGGACTAGACAGTTGTGTTTGTTTTTCTTAGATCTAGAGAAGGTGTGTGATAAGAGTACCAAGGGAAAACCTGCTGAGCATCCTAAGGAATCATGGTATGAAAGGATGCTATCAGGAATCAAAACTACCTAATGTTTATAATCAGGCTGCAGTGAGAGTTGATGGTATGATGAGTTGTTTGATAAAGTTTTCAGAGGAGTGAGGCAAGGCTATGTGTGATCTTTCACTGTCACTGTTACTGTTACCATTTGCAGAAGTATATAAACTGGCTAAGTGGGGTTCAGTTATAAGTCAGGTAAGCAGTCTGGCTCAAGTTGATGGCCCGATTGTAATGACAGACTCGGTCAAAAGCTTACAATCTAACCTGTTAGAACTTGAACAAAAATGTAGGGATATGCTATGAAAATCAGCATTTCTAAAAACGAAGGTGATGTCAGTAGGGAAGAAACAGGTGGAGCAGGTGGACCATTATTTCAAGATGGTAGTATAGTGAAAGATATTTTCACAGTGTAGTGAGTTCTCAGTTGCAATCTACTGAAATCTCCAACAAAAATGTCAGTGTTGCAAGAAACTCTCCCTACATTGCCCAGTTATTAGGCTGATGTTGCTGTATTGGAGTATTAAGTGGGTGGATTCAGGTTATATCATACATAAGCTGGAGGTAACTGAGATGAGGGTAGCACAAATGATTGTGGGAACAAGTAGGCCGGAGATATGGATTGAGAGTACTCATAATGAAGAGAAAGAGGGGTTGAGAAATAGAACACGGGTTAAATTTTTCATATGAACCGATTCAAATGGTAGCGCCATGTGATGAGAATTGGGGAGGAGAAATTACCTATGAGGTTAATGTGCTTGGCTGCAGAGGGCAAGAGAAGCAGAGGTAGACCTAGGGGGTGATGGTTAGATTCAGTATTGAGCGTTTTCAAGGTGAGAAATATAGAAGCATAGGAGGCTGCTGTGTAACTGCTATTAGACGGTATGGAGGCAACTCATTTGCAATCAGAGGCTTGCAGACTAGACCTGACGTTGAAAGGGAAAATAGTCTCAAATGAGAATTAATGAACATTGAGGAGTTGGAATTTGGACGACCAGATGTTAGCCACATACCATTGTTTGGACGACCAAATGTTTGCCACGTACCATTGTAGGGCAGAGCACATTACACATCTGGTTGAAGATTGTTTGAGAATGTGTGTACTTTTTAGCATGTAAGGCCACCTCTCTTTAAGATGTCGATTTTGTTGGAGTTGGTAGTTAACAATTTAAGTTGGCAGCATTGATTTTATATTTTAGTATTCCTTGTGTTGTTTGTGCCTTGTAGCGTGATGGACGTGTCAATATACGATCTACTATTTCGTCAACAAACTCTCGTTATTTCCACTGAAACTTGAAGATTAGTTAACAACAGGTTATGGGCCCAGAGCAGTGCGAAGTACGTAGATCAGAGCGTGAATTACGGATTGTTGAGATTGAGATGAAATCTGAATTTTAAAAACAGATTGTGAGTGTTTGTGACTGAACCGGCGAACGTTACAGCGACAGTACCAAGATGGCTGACGGAGATGACAAAGACCTCGTTTCCATTCCAAAGCTAGCAAATGGAAACTACTTCGCCTGGAAACTGAGAGTGAAGGCGCATATGATCGATAAGAACTGTTGGGTGGCGATTGAACCAGGCTTCGATGAGAACGAGTTGAATGTGGATCAGGCACGCTTAAATAGGAAAGCTTTGTCGGTATTATACAAATCCGTTGGGGATGATTTCTTGTTAGATGTGGAAGATTGTATTAGAGCGAAGCATGCTTGGGAAATTCTGGAAGAAATTCACGTCTCTTCTACCAAGTTTAATGCACTTCAGTCCTTGAAAGAAATGACAAATATTTCGAAGACCCCAAATATGTCGATGCAAGAGTATGCGGCCAGTATCCAGAGATTGAACAAAAAAATTGCCAGGGGTGGCATAATATTCGACGACGAGATGATGGCCAACTTCCTGCTAGTCGGGCTACCGATGGAGGAGTACGAGACCTTCGTCCAAAATCTACTGAGGGAGCCGGATCTTACAACACGGAAGGTTAAAGGACGACTTCTAGACGAGGAGCGACGCCGGACCCAGTTAGAAGCCGCGCAGGAGACTTCCGCATCAAGTGCACTCATCTCCAAGAAAGGCAAGAATGACAAATTAGTGTACAAAAACAGTAAGAAGAATAGTGTGCAGAGTGGAAAAAGTGGTGATAGTAATGGTGTTAAATGTTACAAATGTCAGAGGTTAGGGCATATTAGCAAGTTTTGTCCAGAAGTTAAATGTTTTAACTGTCACGAGTATGGTCATTGGGCATCAGATTGTACCAAAATGAAATCAAATAATGGAAAAAGGGACGACAATGGAAATTCCAATAAAACGGGGAAGACTATAGCCTGTATCAGTGTGTTCGCAATGGTGTCAATGAACAGTTCTGATGTTTGGTACCTTGACTCGGCAGCGTCAGAACATATGACGTCTAAAAGAGAGTTGTTTTCCTCCTATTCAGAGTGTAAGGGCAATGTTAAGATTGGACAAGGGCAACTCCCAGTTAGTGGAAAAGGTATTGTCAAACTTGCATTATCTGATAAGTGTGGAGGTAATGTGCTTGAGATGAGAAATGTTTTGCACGTTCCAGATTTAGCATTCAATTTGATTTCAGTTGGGCGCTTAGCCAAGAATGATGTATTTGTTCACTTTAACAAAGAAGGTGCTAAAGGTATGTATAATGATGAGTGCGTGTTTACAAGTCTAGAATCAAATGGGTTGTATTTGTTGGAACCTAATCACAGTGTAGCTTGTATATCGAATGCTGATGTCAGTGAAGATGAGATGAGTGATGAAATTGAAGCTGTAGCCTTGTGAGCAGTGAGTTCAGATTTGTGGCATCCACATGAAGCTGCTATGCAGAAAATTCCATATTTGTCAGGTTTAAAGAGTGAGAATAAGAGTTGTGATGTGTGTGTTCTGGGGAAGATGACTAGGTGTAGTTTCCCGCAGAAGAGTGAACGCCAATGCAGTAAACCACTGGAATTGGTACATAGTGATTTGTTAACATCTCCTGTTAAATCAAATGGTGGTCATAAATACATGATGAGTTTTGTGGATGATTATTCCAGATTTACAGTTGTTAAATTCTTGAAAAGTAAAGGTGAGGCTTTCTCAAAGTTTTTGGAGTATCAAGCTGAAGTAGAAAAAAATGCATGACTTGAAACTTAAATGCTTTCAAACAGATGGAGGTGGCGAATATTGTGGTAATAAATTCGAGACCTATTTGAAAGCGAATGGAATAGGTCATAGAAAGACGGTAGCTTATACTCCAGAACAAAATGGTATAGCTGAGAGGTTTAATAGGATTGCAGAAGATAAGATAAGGTGTTTGTTAGTGCAGTCAGGTTTGTCAGATTCGTTTTGGGCTGAAGCAGCCAACACTGCTTGCCTTACTAGGAATCTATGTCCATCTCGGGCTATTGGGAATCAGATCCCATATGAAATGTGGAAGGGAGAGAGTGCTGAAAAAGAATATCCAAGGTTACGTGCATTTGGTTGTAAAGCTTGGTTATTTCAGAAAGTAGGTAAATTTCAGCCCCGAGCAGTGAGATGTGTATTCATAGGTTATGAAAACAATGTGAAAGGGTATAAATTGTATAATCTTGAGACTAAATCATTTGTGATTGGATATCATGTAAAATTTGATGAAAGTATATTTCCCATGGTAGAACAGGTTAGGCC
Organism: Meconema thalassinum; assembly: GCA_946902985.2. Lineage (NCBI taxonomy): Eukaryota > Metazoa > Arthropoda > Insecta > Orthoptera > Tettigoniidae > Meconema > Meconema thalassinum. Next base: position 1,566,474,623 of record OX336388.2, read on the forward strand.
TACTATTAAGCATGTTCAAACTGATGTTATGATAAGAAATTATTGTAGTGATGAGTCAGAGATTGAGATTGAAAGCAATGTCCAAGAGAATGATAAAAATGTGATTGAGGCTGAAAATAATGAGAACGTTTTGAGAAGGAGTGAAAGGTTAAGGAAGCGTAAAGAATGTTCTTGCTGTAATTTGTCGGTATATGTTGCTGATTATATCGAAGAACCATTGAGTGTGAGTGAGGCATTGAATGGGGAGTTCTCTGATGAATGGAGAGATGCAATGAAAAGCGAGTTAGACAGTATCCAACGTAAAGGGACATTTATTTTGGTTGACAGGCCTTCTGGTAGAAATGTGTTGGGTTGTAAGTGGGTTTTGAAACTTAAGAGAAATCCAGATGGTACTGTTAATAGATTTAAGGCGAGATTGGTAGCACAAGGTTTTTCCCAAGTACCAGGGATAGACTTTAATGAAACTTATGCTCCAGTAATTAAAAGAAAAACGATTCGACTGATGATGGCCATAACTGTCATTAATGGGTGGGTTCAGGAACATATTGATGTGCTCACAGCATATTTGCACAGTGAGTTGAATGAAGAAGTTTTCATGGAACAACCTAAATATTTTGAAGTGGATAAAAATAAAGTGTGTAAATTGCTCAAAAGCTTGTATGGGCTTAAACAAAGTGCTATGGAATGGCATTCGACCTTGTATATGAATTTGTCAGAATTAGGTTTGAAACCTCTGGTGAAGGATCCATGTGTGTTTGTTAACAAAGATAAGGATCTGTTCATTGGTGTTTATGTTGATGACTTGGCATGCTGGGGAAAAAGAGAACGGGTTGAATGGTTCAAAGAAGAGTTGGACATTAGATTGGAGATTAAGAAGTTAGGAAATATGACCAACTTTCTTTCTATGAATGTGGAGTACAGGGAAGGAGTAATGTCTGTTCATCAAACTGACTACATTAAAAGGGTATTGCAAGAATTCAAACAAGAATGTTGCAGACTTGTTTATGAAGTCATTGAATGGGCCAAAGACCCAGAGTTTCATAAAGATCCTCAATTTGGTTTAGTTTATAACAGGAACTGAATTTTTTGGTATTTTTGTTGAATTAAAGGATTGTCATTGTTTGAGGTTAACTACCAGGGGAAGTGTTGGAGTTGGTAGTTAACAATTTAAGTTGGCAGCATTGATTTTATATTTTAGTATTCCTTGTGTTGTTTGTGCCTTGTAGCGTGATGGACGTGTCAATATACGATCTACTATTTCGTCAACAAACTCTCGTTATTTCCACTGAAACTTGAAGATTAGTTAACAACAGATATTGCTCTTACTGTCCCTTACAAGGTGGGGTTTGCTCGTTACATTATGTAGGCAAGCCTACCAATTGAGCATTTTCTATTTTACTGGAGACAGCTACTCAACACCGATGCTTCCAATGGGGTTTATTGACAGGCCTTTCACCATCACCCTTAACTAGGGCATGATGGTACAGCAGTCAAACTGCTAGCCTCTCATCAAGACAGACCTGGTTTGATTTCTGGTTAATACATGTGAGATTTTTGAGGTGAAATGTCATGTTCTGTGGTTCATATTCAATGTCAGAAGTAGACCCCATGGCTTAATTAATGGCAAGATTAATAGCCAGATAAGACTGCAAGCTTCCTTTTGCTTTGCCGGCCCCAGGGTTTGATTCCCAGCTCAGTCAGGGATTTTAGAAACTGAAGTGAGGACTGGAACGGGGTGCACTCAGCCTTGTGAGGACTATTGAGTAGCTGTCTGACATTGAGGCAGCGAAAACCAAGATTAACAGCCAAGGGGACCCGATGCCTGATCACGCGTCACCCCAATATCGGCAGGCCAAATGGCTGGGCAGCGGTCATTTGGTAGGCCTAGGCCCTTCATTGGCTATAGTGCAACGGTGTTTGGGGTTCCTTTTGCTTCACCCTTAACCTGGGCTTATGGTCAGCACATAGTAGGGCTAAAACATTATACAGTATTTTTTAACCTGGTACAAATCATTAGCAGTGGCGGCTGGTGGATAATTGTTCTGCCTGTTGAACTGTTTTCATTAAGGAGGAGGGGTAGGGTTAAAGACAGCTTGATATCAGAGAAGATGGTATACTCGTGCGTGGTAAAACTGATATAGCTTATTAGTCACGAATGCCGCAGCCCAGAGGACGTCACATTCACCTTGGGATTGAATAGATTATATTTGAATAACGAAAGTTGGATGCTTTTCAGTTGGCACTCACCACATTTGGGTACAATAGTGTTGACCGACTGAAAAGCATCAAACTTTCATTTACTAAGGCAACACTGAAAATGGCTTCAAACTCCATAATATTTGAATAACTTCATGAGCACAAACCAGTGTAAGCTATATATGAGAGCAGTGTTGGCTGGTGCAGCAAATCAGTTGTGAGCTGTAACCCATCCCCCCTCCAATAAATAAAAATATTAGAAAAACTCAAGAGGCTCTCCACTGCATTTTCCATGATGCACAAAATACGCAAACAAACTCAACACACATACGCATTCTTCATACAAAATTAATTAAACACCCAATTACACCTGCAATGAAGCGGCTTTGGTGGCGTAGTTGGTAGCATACTGACTAACTTCAATTGTGTGAAGCTAAAATTTGTAGATTTGGTTAATGCTCTAAGTTCCAACGTTTGCTGCCAGGTGCTGGTTGTGGTGGCACCTAATAGCCAAGTTCACAGCTAGGTGTCATTGACAGTAGCAAAACTAGGAACTACTTGTAATTGATCGTCTGCAGTCCTTACCTGAATTACAGATAACACACACTAATACAGCCATCAAAATTAACACCGGTTATCAGACAAATTCTGCACACATCTAAAGTACACGGGGTTACATGACCGCATTGTCACAGTTCCTAAACTGAGGAATCAACCAACACCTGCAATGACAAAATACTTGAATTCATGAACTCAGAAACACTTAGTGTGAGAGTGCAAAAACAGAACTTCTCAGTGTTACCAAATGAAACTAGCAAGGCCGAAATGTTATTTTACTATAGTGAAATTTACAAACTAGACATTTCATAATTAGGGAAAACCTCAATATCATATCCTTATTTTGACAACTAAAATATTATATTTTATATTTCATCGATTTACAAAATGTAGCTACAGAATAGATAAGTTGGGAGTATTGAAAGGCCTTCTGGCAGGAAGAGCTTATGGCTTCCTGTAATAATTTCACCCGTTTGCTTCGAGCAATTCCCTCTTAAATTCTACCGTGGAGACCAGAAGGTGCCACCAACCATGTTCTCATTTTGTGTGACCGGTGCTGCCTCTCTGTGTTTGAACGTAGAATCGCTGTGATGTCTTAGCTCTGATCTTGGCTGTTGCTCCAACAGCACAATGGAGAAGTTGGGGACGCATGCGAAAAAGGTAGAGTTTATGCTAATGACCGATCACCAGCCGAAACTTAGAAATTCTCGCTGAACTGCGATCTACACAGCCAGTGCCGGGTGAGGAGTGAAGCACAACTAGAAACCTCGTTGTTAGGGGAGTTGAAATATTTCCTGTTCTTTGGTTGACGTCTCTTTTTAATGCGCTGTATTTGATTGTAGATAATATTATTATAGTAATTTATTTTCAAATAAAACAATGTGCTGCAACACCTCAGCACATAAGGTGCAGCCACCCCTGCATGAGAGTGAGAAAGAACTGCAAGTGTCGCACTCGCAAATTATATTGTGAAACAATTGGCAGTAGACGGATTATCTCGATTGTTTTCGTCTGTCCCTCTCCTCTCTTGCAATCAGCGGGCAACGACCAACCAAGTTGACTATTGGGATAGGACTTAACCTGATCTAGCATCTCTGCAATACCCTCTACTATTGAGATCTGGTCAGTGCTTGAGCCTGGCGAGCGCTCGTATGCTCTTGGCGTGCTTTACTTACTCAAATAGTTTACAGTTACCGAGTGAGTTAGCCGTGGTCGTTACGGTGTGGCTGCTGGCAGTCGTTCACATCCTGGAGACGAGGAGGTTCGAATCCCCCCCGCCGACAACCTTGAAGATGGTCTTCTGTGGTTTCCCATCTTCCTTCCAGGCAAATGCCGGGGTTGGTCCTTAACTATAGGCCACAGCCGCTACCTTCCAACTCCTCGTCCTTACATTCAAACTTTCCTCCCCAGACAACACTCCACACGCGACGGTACTTGTAGCTCACCTCATGGGTGTCCGCATAGAAGCAGCTACAAACTGGCAAGCCGAACATGTCCTCGGACACTCCCGGCACTAAAAGCCATACGCTAAAACAAAAAAGAAAGTTTACAGTTCTACAAGATTTTTCTGAATTATTAAAGAACAAAAACTATGAATTCCTACCCTTGTAAGAGGAAACGTGTAGCTTTTTATTACTAAAATATTAAGATTGTTATCTTAATTGAAAAAATCTGGACATTATGCAACACTGCAACTATATTACCAGCCACCACTGATAATTAGTAGGATTCTCTTTGCCGGATGAACTGGAGAATTTGTCACTATGCAGATTATGTTCCCAAGAATGGAAATCATAAATCCTCTAATGTTTAAGAGCTAAGATAAGCCACTTCTCACACATAGCAGCTTTTTACAACAGGGAGAAGACATCCAGCAGGTACGTCATATGTGGAACCTCATAAAGCGATGATGATAATAGATGGTTAGATTTACACATGGGAATGTGATGGCAAAGTAGCATAGTTGCTTGCTTTTCACCTCGACAGCCGTGGTTTGAGTTTCAGTGTCAGGGGGGTGGAATTTTTGTCTGAAAAATATATCCAGCTCCTAATAATTTGTTTTTAAGCAGAACAAACACTAGGAAGGAGATAGTTAAATTTAGACTCCAAAATTCGAAAGTTATTAACACTTGAACCTTAATGACCTTTTGGGATTCGTGTATAGAAGAGAACAAGCATGGTACAGGGATTTGCCAACATGAATAAAATGACTATTGTCAACCATCAGAGTTGCCATGCTTAGATAGTTATAGAATGGGACAATTTTTTCCAGGTGCATGGACAATGAGGCATCCTGGTCTATATCAAATGACTATTTAATGAATTGCATTGTATTTGAATGTGTGTTTTACCCATAAGTGTTTTAATATGTATTCTGGCTGAGGAAGGACACATAAGTGTCCGAAACATGTACCAGTGATAACATCTGCAAATACAACTAGTATTGAAAAGACGGAACGGAGTATAGATTATTGAGTGGAACAAGAGTTGACGAATAGAGGCCAGACAGAAAAGATAAGAATTGCTGTACAAGTAAGTTGAATCTACGTCAGACTCTGCTTGGCAATCGTGCGTGTGCCAGTTATTGAGAGAAAAATATGGAAATCATGAATCGGGGATGTATGACCTATTCAGACCTTACATTAGGGAACAGGATACACTCTCCACGACATGGTTGTGAAGTCAACTTTAATAGACCTTATAAAAGTACCACTCAGACAATGAGAACAATACAATCCTTAATTTTACTCTGGGCCAAAAAGAAGAAGGCAATATGAAAAGTCTAATTTACTGAAGTTTCTATACATTTTATACTATAAAAGCAAGGATTCCTATCTTAGAACTTCACTCTATATGGGTATTTGTGCAGAGAAATCCCTCCTACACAACCTGATAATGCTACACAAACACCGCATATAGCGTGAGGTTCTACAGATAGCAGCAATGGTGCTACTTAGTTTTATCTCAGCCATGTTCATAGAAAAATGCAGGAAGAGAAAGAACAACAACTTCGTTCTTGAAATTGTTGATATTTCTAAGGGATGATTTGCTTGCTAGTGGCCCTTAGATAGTTTGCAAATAAAATGCTCTTTTTATTTAATTCTTATTTTAGTACATCTGGTGCCATGTGAAGGAGTATATGCTCATAACTGATGCTAAAAATTGATATAGTGCAAGGTAAGAGTTCAGCCATGTTGCATGGGGTTAGGTCCAATGTTTTATGGTTCAAGGTATGAGCCTATACATTTCCATGATTAACTGATGAATTAGAAAGTTTGTTTCAAAATGTTTGAGACCTCTCTGGTGAACAAATTAACCAGTGGTGTGCATTGGGATAAAGCAAGGGAAGCCCTGCTTCAGTGCCCGAATTTCCTCTTTAATTTGTGGTTTTTCTGTTAGTTATTACCGCATTTCTTCTTGTTTGAGTGCATAGTTTTCATCTCGTCCACGAGGAGAAGCTCTGCTTCAGCTAGCGCTAGAGGTTACACAGAGAATAGCGTGTACCCCTACAAGTCCTACACCCACAATGCACCACTGCCTTGTAGTCCAGCAGGTCGAACTGAAGCATGCATCATCACTTTTCCAAGACCTACGGTACTTCCTTTCGTCTCTAACAGATAGCAACAGGCATAGTCTGAGGGCGATAACAACACTAAATAGAGGGTGAGGATACTTTCACTTCACGAATAGGCCGCTTCGGACAGCATACAGGTGAGCATATTATGATGAAATGTCATCTATATATTAGCGGCTTCGGTGGCGTAGTTGGTAACATGCTGAACTACTGTGCCCAAGATAGCGGGTTCAAACCCAGCCGAAGTCGTCGGATTTTTTAAGAGCGTAAAAATCCTTCAGTATACCTTCCTCCGGAGGGGAAGTAAAGCCGGCGTCCCACGTCTTAGATTTATGGCATGTAAAAGATCCTTCCGCAGACTAAACTTGTGTGAAGCTAAATTTCTATGTTAGATTTCGTTGGAATGCTCTATCATAAGTTCCAAGGTTCATCACTAGGTATCATTGATATTTGGTAGCGAAAGTTAGAACTACTTGAAATTGAACGGAACTTGTAGCTCACCCTATCTGTGTCCCCTTGAAGCAGCTACAGCCTCTGGCGAGCCGAACATGTCCTCGGACACTCCCGGCACTAAAAGCCATACGATAAATAAATAAAATCTATATATTGGCACAGGAGATCGCATATTCCACACCTATATTAACCTTCTGTGAGTGCAAGGGTCATGCTATCATCTCAGAAGATTTTCATGCAAAAGCTGTTCAATATAAATTCACATGAAAATAGCTTTATTGCCCCCACCCCCCATATTTTTATAGTAGGCAGTTTATGTTTAAACTTATTCTATCATCAGATTTTTAAACAGATAGATCCTAAAAATGTGGCATGGACATGTCTTCAAAATATATAATTTTATTATATTAAAATTAATGTTGATTGTTTTTATAATAATTATTACCGACAGTAGTGGCTACGCGGGCTAAAGCGCTGCGTTACGGCAAGGGGCCAAGCTCTCTGCTGACTAGGTAGACGCGTGGGTTCGAGCCCCACCGTCGGCTGTCCTTGAAATGGTTTTCCGTGGTTTCCCATTTTCAACACGGCAAATGCTGGGACAGTACCTTCTGACAGGCCACGGCCACTTCCTTCCACATCCTTGCCCAGTTTCATTCATCTTCATCCATTCCATCTCTCATCCCGACGCGCAGGTCGCCCACGGGCGTCGACTAGAAAGACCTGCACTCGGCCTCTCAGGAGGCTACACGACAAAAAAAAAAAAAAATTATTATAGCCTACTGTATGTGCGGTACTGAATTACAATATACTGTGTGAAGATAACTTCAAAATATTTATTTTTTAACAATATTATTATTATAATAGTAAGTAACGGTATTCTATAAGTTACTCTTCACTTTAATACAGTGCTTCACTAGTCTCGAGGGTCACCACATGCCACTGAAATTAACCTGTACAGTGCTGGTGTGCTTTTTGCAAAGAAAATGGCTATCACTAGCTGAAGAATGGGAGTGCCTTTGGTGTGTGAAATATAGAACTGATTGGAGATGTTGGACTCATTCAGACCTTCCACCAGGGAACACGACATGGTTGTGAAGTCAACAAATATAGAACTCCAACTCTATAATATAGGTTCACAAGTTAGTATTTTAAAAAGTTGGCCTTTTTGGGAATAATGATCCTTTCTATAAAGAGTGCCCAAATGAATGTAATACTTTTTTTAACCTGTAAGTTACTAGTTTATTGGTTGGAATATATGAACGTGCAGGAAGTCGGAGTGCTATGTGGGCGATTTATTTGCTACACAAAGTCACCTGTCTGTTGAATCACGTTGAACTAGTTCATCATAAGGTACTGGATACCCGGAGCAAAGTATAACTGTGTTTGACTACAAAGCCAATCTTCAATAACAGCATTGTGGACCTCTACATTATTGGTGAATTGGTGGTATTTCAAATATTGTTTTACTGACTCAAGATGTAGTCACAGGGCAAGCGATTGGGGCTGTAGGAGGTAGATGGTCGAAACCCTCCCAACAGAAATACCGCAGAAGATAATGGCACTGCTTTGCAAAGTTAGGGCATGCATTCCCACAAACGAGAATAACTACATTATTTGACAACATGCTGATGGCCGATTTGAGTTTGTTTAAAGTAGTGCAGTATGTGGTTGCATTGACTGTCCCACCTGCCTCCAGTCAATCAAAAAACAATGAGGTCTTATTGTGAAAGGAATACGTGAGCATCACTTTACCAGCTTTGATTAAAAAGTCAGCCTTTTTAAAGTGTGGTAAGTGGGGTAAGTGATTGCTAAGTGTGCTTGATCTGGTCAAGGCAATACCTCAGTGCGTGCATGTCCATCACAAAATTACCACACCATTCGAACACTGTACCGTGTGGTAGACATACACATCCTTTGCAAGATGATAAATTTTGGTTCTATTAACGCCGGTGTTCCAAGATAGAATAACAGCTCGCTGGACCCAGTTGGACTAATCAATGCTGTGCACGTATTCAATTCAATGTGCTTTTATAGTTGTGAACACCATACCAGTCTGCTTTCTTACATATAACTTCTAACTACTAGAGCATTCTCAAAGCTTGTGTATTTTAAGCTACAATGTTATACGAAAGTCTCATTTTCATTTGGGCTCCCCTTATACTGTAGATAACCACATTGGATACCTGTGATAGATAGCACAGTCCTCAGCATCTGACTAAATAGGTTCAGAAACTATTCACTATTCTAACACCAACTTAAGTCAATTATCATCTCCTCTTTGCTTTCTCCTTACCGTACTTCTTCACTTTCTTCAGACTATAGATGATTAGAAAAAATATTTGGGACATTTCTTGAACTATCTGTTTTAGTCTTAACCTTCATTGGTGTGTGAAACAGTGCTATGAATCTGTGATGGCTCAGTATTTTAACTGGTTCTATCAGAGGGAAGATGTGACTAGGAAGTGCAGGACTGTAAGTTTTCTGTAGTTAATGATATACTGTAACAGTAACTTATCGAGAGCCAATGTGAACCATAGTATTAATAATTTCTAATCAAATATAAATGAGTGTGTAAGGCTTTTGTGTTAATTTTTGTATGAAAATGATAACTGTTACATATAATAAACCAAATGAATGAATATACAGGTGCTTATTTTCACATCTTATTAACCCTCTGTAATTCCACACGAGTCTGATTAGTAGCTCCATGGATTTGTATATACTGTACCATATTACTCTCATATGAACGTGCATTTCTATTGACCTAAATCATCTTGCACCTTGCCTTTGTTGGCGCTTTATTGAAGTGACTGATTAGCCTAGTTAATAACAGCTCCTCAAGTGTGATAAAAGTCAACTGCTCACTTGGGACTGTTGGACCCAGAATGCCAAATCACCTTTCTGTGGCTTCCAAGCCACATGGGAATTGCGGGAAATGAGTTAGCGGATCAAGCTGCAAAAGAGGCGGTATCACTACCACCTCGACCAATGGAGGTACCTGCTGGAGATATTCGCTCTCAGTTACGCCTACAAGTTCTGGCTTTTTGGGAGAGTCAGTGGCTAGCTGACCCACTGCCCAGTAAACTCAGAGTGATTAAGGGAGCTCTTTTCGGTCACGGAGGGAGTCCGTCATTTTGTATAGGCTAAGGATAGGTCATACAAGATCCACCCACTCGTATCTCTTGAGAAGGGAAGACCCCCCACTTTGTACCTGTGGAGCCGTTTTCACCGTGGCCCACATTTTGACCGAGTGTGTGGATCTTGCTGACTTACGAAGAAACCTTGGTTTGCAGATGACACTCAAACTTATATTAGCCGATGACGCGGTGGCTGCTGATCGCGTTATCCGCTTTATAAGTGAGAGTGAGTTAGGGCCAGCAATCTAAATTTTCCAGTATAAATTGACTCAACGACTTGTTCGTTTTTGAATGATACTGTTTTGTTTTTCTGTAATTTTTGTTTATTTTTATAATTTTTATTTAATTTTTTGTTTTTGTTTTATTAATAATTGGTCTTTTTAAATTTAGTTGTCCACCTCAAAATTTTAAACTCAATTCCAAATTTGTAATCTTTAATCTGTGTTAAGAGGAGCAGATGACCTCGTAGTTCCGCCCCTTAAAACAACAATAACTAACTAACTGTTAAAATATTGCCATGGCTGCCAAACGTGTCCACTTTTTGACAATACCGGAGGTATAGATCATTTTGGTTGAATAATATACCGGTACCATGTTTGAACAATAGTGGCATATCTATGTATGAAGGGTCAAGGCTTCATTCATACTTCGATGTTTTACTGGACTGATTTGAATAACTCTTATGTCGTTCATAAGCTCTTGCTAATGTGATTTCATAAAAAGTCTCAATGTGGCAGTTTACTCGGAGAATCCGCTAGCAAAATGGAAAACATGTTTTTGTTTGAGTCTTCAGTCTTTTGACTGGTTTGATGCAGCTCTCCATGCCTCCCTGTCTTGAGCTAATCGTTTCATCTCTACATAGCTACCACACCCTACATCCGATGCAATCTGTTTAACATATTCTAACCTTGGTCTACCCCTACAGTTCTTGTCCTCGACCCTTCCCTCCATAACTAAGCTTGCTATTCCTGGGTGTCTTAGTATGTGTCCTACCAACCTATCTCTTCTCTTCATTAGCAGTTGCCAGAAACATCTCTCCTCTCCCACTCGTCTTAATACCTCTTTGTTTGTAACCCTATCTACCCATCTGATCTTCATCATTCTCCTGTAACACCACATTTCAAATGCTTCAATTCTCCTCTTTTCTGCTGCACCAATAGTCCAAGTTTCACTTCCATAGAGCACCACGCTCCAGACAAAGGCTTTCAAAAATGACTTCCTAATACCTAAATCTATATTCGATGTCAGCAGATTCCTTTTTTGTAGAAATGCTTTCTTTGCCTGAGCCAACCCACTTTTTATATCCTCTTTGCTTTGTCCATCACTGGTTATTCTGCTTCCTAAGTAACAGAAGTCTCCTACTTCCTTCAGCTTTTCACCTGCCAATTTGATCTCCATAGAGGTTTCTGATTTATTTCGGCTGCATTCCAGTATTTTTGTTTTACATTTATTAATTTTCATCATGAATTCTTTCCGTAAGACGGAGTCCATACCATTCAAAAACTCATTCAAATCCTCAGGCTTGTCGGCCAAGATGACGATGTCATCAGCAAATCGCAGAGTTTAAATTATTTCTCCTTGAATCTTCGCTCCCACCTTAAATTTTTCTCTAATTTCCTTCATTGCTTGTTCAATGTAAAGATTGAAAAGTATGGGTGATAAGTTGCAGCCTTGCCTTACACCTTTCTGAATACCAGCTTCTCTCTCATATCCTTTAACTCGATTGACTGCTGTCTGGTTTCTGTATAGATTGTTGATCACCCTCCTATCCCTGTACTTTATTCCAATAGATTTCAAAATGTCAAACAATTTAGTCCAATCAACGTTATCAAAAGCCTTTTCTAAGTCTACAAAAGCCATGAACGTTCTCTTATCTTTCCTTATTCTACCTTCCAAAATCAGCCTAAGACTTAGTACAGCTTCCCTTGTTCCTACATTTCTCCTGAAACCAAACTGGTCTTCACCCAACTCCGTTTCTATCTGGCTTTCAATCCTCTTGTAAATTATTCTAGACAGGATCTTTGAAGCATGAGTGATCAAGCTGATTGTATGGTAATCTTCACATCTGTCAGCTCCCACTTTCTTCTTGAAATCAGGGGGTACCTCACCTGTCTCATAAATCATACACACCAAGTGAAATAACCTGATCAAACCTTCATCTCCTATGCAGCGTAGCAACTCAATCGGTATATCATCTATGCCTGGTGCTTTGTTCCAGCTTAAGTCTTCCAAAGCTTTATCAAATTCTGATCTCAATATTAAATCTCCTTTCGCATCCACATCAATTTCCTCCTCCCTTTCCATGACATGATTCTCAATCTCCTTTCCCTTATACAAACTCTCTATGTAAGCTTTCCATCTCTCAACCTTTTCTTCCCTATCTGTTAGAGGATTTCCATTTGGGTCCTTAATATTACAGCACTTAGTCTTCTTTACCCCAAAAGTATTCTTAATCCTTCGATAAGCTGTGTCTACTTTTCCTAATTCCAGGCAATTTTCTATACCTGCACATTTCTCTTTCAACCATTCTTCTTTCGCTTCCTTGCACTTCTTGTTAACCTCATTTCTCAGACGTTTGTATTCTGCTTTCCCCTTTTCATTTCTTACATTCTTGTGTTTCCGCCTTTCATCCATCAATTCTAGTATATCCTGAGTGATCCACGGTTTTCTACCTATTCTTTCATTCCTACCAATGTGTTCTTCTGTGGATTTTGTTATTTCATTCTTCAAAAGTGCCCATTCGTCTGCAATTGAAGTTTGTTTAGGGTTTCTCATTAGTCCTTCCTTTATACTCTTCTTGATTCTTTCGTTTACATCCTTCTCTTTCAGTCTGTCTATTGCCCACCTTATTGGCTTTTGACTTTTCTTCAGTTTCTTCAACTTTAATCTGCATTTCATTACAACCAGATTGTGGTCAGAGTTTATGTCAGCACCAGGATATGTTTTACAATCCAAAATCTGGTTTCGAAACCTCTGCTTGACCATAATGAAGTCGATTTGGTAACGCCCTGTATCTCCTGGTCTCATCCATGTGTATATTCTTCTATTGTGGTTATTGAATAAGGTGTTAGCTATGATCAACTCATGCTCGGTGCAGAATTCTACCAGCCTGCTTCCTCGATCATTCCTTTCACCTAATCCGAAATCTCCTGCTATCTTCCCTTCTCTCCCTTTTCCTACCACAGCATTCCAATCTCCCATTACTATAACATTTTCATCACCCTTGCTATACCTCAGAATTTCGTCTATTTCTTCGTAGACCTTTTCAACATCCTCATCATCAGCTTGACTGGTAGGCATATAGACTTGTACCACTGTGGTGCAGGTAGGTTTAGTATTGATTTTTGCTACAATAATCCGTTCACTATATTGCTCATAATATTCCACCCGCTGTCCAAGTTTCCTACTCAATATGAGGCCAACCCCTGCTTGGCCATTGTTTGATTTAGTGCTAATGACCCTATAGTCTCCTGACCAAAAGTCCTGTTCTTCCTGCCAGCGCATTTCACTAATCCCAACTAAATCCAACCTCAACCTATCCATTTCCCTTTCTAAGTTTTCTAACCTTCCACTTCCTAGCAGACTTCTAACATTCCACGCTCCGATCCGTAGAATGTCAGATTTCCTCTTTGTCACTTCTGTGATGTTAACCCCCTCTCGAGTAGTCCCCACCCGGAGATCCGAACGGGGGACTAGTTTACCTCCGGATTGAAATTTTACAAGGGAGGAGGCCATCATCACATGTAATTATGCATAGAGAGGTGCATATCCTCGGGAATAGCATACGGCTGTAGTTTCCCGTTGCTTTCAGCCGTGCAGCAGGATGCAGTGTAGCCATTATTTGGCTTATATTATCATAAACATAGTTGTCTTATTTATATTTCGATGGTTGAAAGGTAAAGTATTGTACCCCTCAAAATTTCAACTTAACATTGCTTTTGCCTTATACAAATTATAACAGCAATGATTTATACACCACTAAAGCAGACCAGAGGGCAAAAGGAATTAAATTGCAGTAAGAAAATCTACAAAACAGAATGGGGAAGCTTATGTTAGCAAGACCAACAAAGCTTCAACTCAGAAGAAATTGGAGCCAAGTCATGCAAAGGCATTTGTCACAATGGCAGTTAAAATTTGTTGAAGAAAGTAGGCAATACTGTACATTCACAAATACTGGCCACTTTATAATCCAGGGAAAGGAAAATTTATTTTGTTCTACATGACAGAAACTTGTGAAGCGAGTTCATACATTACAGGGAAGATTCGACATAGTAGAATGTTTCACCATTCCAAGAAGAGAAAGAGTCTGCCAACAGTTCTTTTTAAAAACTTTAGATTTGCCCACACGGTTTTGCCTTATATGATGTGCTATGTCAGCCACTGAGCTCCCCTGTGTTACAGTTTAATCTCTACATAAATGAAGATTGGAAAGCTCACCGTTTAACACTTAGAACGAGCTCAATAGATCTCAGACACGCGGGGGAAGACCTAGCAAACTCCATTTATGACGCTGTTGCAAGTTATGACATACGGTACAAGAAAAAATAGACGGAGCACTGCGTGACAACGCCAGCAATATGAGGTGTGGCACGTGTTGTCTAGACTACGAATATATATAGGGTGATGTAGCATGTGTAGCGCACACTCTTCAATTATGTATAAATAATGGGATTGAACTGTATCAGTCTACAATACAAAGAGCAATTAAGGTGGTGAGCCATTTCAAACACACATCAAGAGACAGCTAAGCGCAGTTGAAATGAGCTCGAATGAATCTTCCTTAAGAGCGTCTCATTGAGTGTTTTCCTACACAATTGAACTCAACTTGGCCGAGAGTAAGATGGATGAAAAGCAGTGTGGCTTTAGACCACAATGAGGATATCAAGATCACTTTTTTAGTATGTGCCAAGTTATTGATAAATGCTACAGGAGGAATAAACATTTGTGTTTGTTTTTTGTAGATCTAAAGAAGGTGTACGATAGAGTACCCAGGGAGAAGAACTGAGCATCCTGAGGAATTATGGTATCGAGGGAAGACTGCTACAGGCAATCAAAAGTATTTATGTTGATAATCAGGCTGCAGTGGGAGTTGTTTGCATGAGAAGTTCTTGGTCCAAGGTTGCTACAGCTGTGAGGTAAGGTTGTAACCTCTCACTACTACGGTTTATTTTATATATGGACTATTTGCTGAAGAGCATAAACTAGTTGGGTGGAATTCAATTAAGTGGAAACCAGTTAAGCAGCCTGGCCTATGCTGATGACCTGGTTGTAATGGCCGACTCCGTTGAAAGCTCACAAGCCAACATATTAGAACTTGAACAGAAATGTAGGGAGTATGGAATTAGGCCAGTCATCTTAAGACATTCTAGGTCGCAAAAAATTGCAAGGTTCAGATTTTTTGGTATGTTGTTAGGATAGATACCAATAGTGTAAAACCAAGTTTGCAACCTCGAAAGACCTGTGCTAACTTCGTGGTGCTCGGAAAACCTCGACATTTTCAGACGTTTTCGGTTTTTGGCTTACAACGTCCAAAATATGCATTCTATGGCAAAGTCACCCATTACACTTTTAAAGAAGACAAAATTACCGACAATTTGAGCGCAACTCCATCTCTGTATGACTTATAGATCTCAAGATACAACACTTCGAAAATGGGCAATTTTTTCCAAAATGTTAGAAATTTGTAGTAGGCTGGTCTTTCGAACAAATTACCGTCTAAAATACTCATTCTACGAGGAAAGTCATCAAAAGTAAAGTTGTAGAGCAGTTATTTAGCTTTAATTTAAGCATTAGCAAAACGCTTTAAGACCAATAGTTCTCTTGTTATCAGGTAACACACACAAATAGGAAATTTGATTTTTCAAAAAATGTAGCCTGACGAATTGTAGGACTTTTTAAAGGATAAGAAAGACATCAATCAGTGGAAAATTGTTTTTCATGCAAAATGAAATTGAATACAATTAATGATAATGAGTAATTTCTTATCAATATTGATGTCACAGTGGCGAAGTGATGGATGGACCTTAGCTAACACCTGCGACCCAAACACGCAACACGTCAATTACCTACTATTTATTAATAAATTACAACAAAAGGGTAGGTATGTGATGTTAGGCTTACCTGCACTCAACGAGACAGTAGTATTCGTTTGGAAGGCCCAGGTTCTTCATACGGCTCTTCTTGGGGCTCCGGAGACTCCTGTGTATTTGGATCTGGATGTAAATGGGGGTCGTCAAAGTCGTCTTCTTCGTCCGACTCAGTCATTTCTAGGGTAGGTGAATTAAGGCAAATTTTACAGAGAGCAGAGCATTTCAGCCCTGCTCTACGACAGGAGCATCGCCCTGCTCCGCACTCTTTCAGGCACCTGTATGACAAGAATTTCAGCAGTTATAATAACTCCAGGTTACTAAAGATTCAAATGTTTTAATTCTAATCAGAAAAAATACCTATGTCCAGCATTGGACATTGACTAGAACCGACCTAATACGAATGGATTACCTTACCTGCATGACAGGAGTTTGAGCAGAGTTTGCGGCGTTGTTTATTGTGTAAGGTCATCGGTGTCAGCCCCTGCTGACTCCTTGTCCATCCCCACTTGGTGGGCTCTTTCTCAACCCCCAACCACTGTTGCACCTGGTGGTAGGTTCTGTAGGAATGTTGGGCAGCAGCCTCTTCGGTTGGGGACAGACGAGCGAGGTTGACTTAAGCGCTGGCAGCAGATCGGACAAATATCCCGTAACGCAAGGCGTGGAGAGAATCGTCTTTTCCACCGCCATACAACGCCACGAGGCATTTGTTGCCAGCAGAGGCTATCTCCTCATGGGTGGCGTTAATGTTTAGAAAAGTGGTAGCCGCTTCAAGGTCTGGCTGTTTTGAAAGGACGCTCAACATCTTCGTTTTCCCTTACCCGAAAATGGCCGAGGTGGTGTCGCAGGAGGAACAACTCTATTCCAGGGGGGAGTGAGAGATCTCCTCGAATGAATCATGTTGACAAGAACTGCTTGCAACGTGTTCCACCCCTGGCACTTTTCTGGAAGGAAACATTTTGTTTGTTGGCGCCCAATCCATTTAGGAAGACCAAGAGGTCGATATCTTCTCCAGCGATTATGAAGTGCTCGTACTCCTCGCTCTTTTCCAATGCTGTACTCACAATGAGGCAGTCGACGTCCTCTGGAGCATGCTTTGTTTTGATCCCTTGTATATCCAGTCCAGTGCACATTAAGTTGATCAGGCGCTGCTTGTTTTTTGGGTTGGACAAAAACTTTTCTTGGGGCACTTCGATCTGTGTCGATTCTTCAAAAAAGATATCGCTGCATGCTGAGGCTGCGAACGTCGCAGCCGTTCTGCTGTTTTTGTACTTTTAGCTGTCCCCTCTTCTAGCTGTCGAATACTATTGAGACATTTTTTCCAAAATGGTTGGTCGTATAGGTGATAAAAGTAGCTACAATTTCCCTGAGCTGTTCCATTGCCATATAACCTTATAGAGCAAGTATCCTCCATCCACTACAACAAAAGTTCTTAGTCCAACGGCGACGTTTTCTCGGAGGGGCGTAAAGGCAGAGTAGAACGATGATTATGTTCCTTTTCGCATTCCCTCTTCGGAGAATAGAGCCATGGGATATGGGGCCAACTCGTATGTAAAGTGGTTTTGTAGGTCGGTCACAGACTGTTTTGTTATACACAGCCGTTGGAATCAGGGGCGGCCGCTCCTTATGTGCTGAAGTGCTGCAGCACATTGCTTTATTTGAAAATAAATTATTTTAATATTAGGCCTATTATCTACAAATACAACGCTTTAAGAAATATGTGAAGCAAAGAGTAGGAAATATTTCTACTCCCCTCACAGAACAGGCACGGTACGAGGTATCTAGGCGTACGCTCAACTCCGTGCAGTACCTTAGCTGTGCAGATCACAGCCCAGCGAGAATTTCCAAGTTTATTGGCAGGAAGCGTGAATTTTGTCTTCTGTGCATGCGCGCCCAACTTTTCCCTTGTGTTCTGGATGTGCTGTTGGGACAACAGCTAAGACCAGTCATCACAGCGATTCTTTGTTCGACCACAGAGAGGCAGCACTGGTCACACGGAATGTGAACGTGGCCAGTGGCACTATCTGGACTCAGGAATAGGATTTAAGAGGGAATCGCTCAAAGAAAATGGGGTATTACAAAGCAGAGGAACCCATCAGCTGTTCCCGCCAGAAGATCTTTTTCAATACTCCTAACTTACTTATTCTATAGCCACATTTTGTAAATCGATATACTATAAAAATTATAATGTTTATGTCGTCAATTAAGGACATGATTATTGTGATGCCTAGTTCATAAATTTCACTATAGCAAAATAACATGTGATTTTGCATTACGGCGTTGCTGGTTTCATTTTAATGCTTTTGGTAATACTGAGTAGTACTGTTTTTGAGCGGGCACAGCAAGTGTTTCCGAGTTCGTGAATATTTTGTAATTGCAGGTGTTTTTGTGTGCAGTGCTTAATTAATTTTGTATGAGGAATGCGTATATGTGTTGAGTTTGTTTGCGTGTTTGTGCAATATGGAAAACTCAGAGGAGAGCCTCTTGAAATCCCCATTTTCAACCAGAACTCTTGAAGAAAAAACTAAGGTAAAGAAGTTAGGTAGACCTACCCCGGACTGCATTACGTTTTGTGGTGCGTTTGAATTAGCTTTACGAGGTCAAGACGAAAGTGATAATTCAGACAATCCTGGCGTTTTCATGGGCCGTCTAGCAGATTTAATTTCCAGTGTAGACAGTTCAGTAAAGGAGCACATTGAATCTTATAGAGTTTTCAAAGGGACCTCAAAAACCATCCAGAACGAGCTGTTGGACTGCATGCTTGAAACCTTCAGAGAGAAGTGATAGCAGAAGAAATGCAGCAAGCATATTTTGTTAGTGTGATGGCCGATGAAACTACCGATGTTTCAGAGCAGACACAGTTAGTGTTGGTATTTCGGTATGAGGAAGATGGTATTCTATACGAACGATTTTGGGGCTTCTTTAAGCCGGAAGGTCAGAATGCGGATTCCCTTGCATCATGTATTTTAAGTGTAATGGACAACATGTTAAACGCTGCACCACACAAAGTTATTGCGCAGACCTACGGGGGGGGCATCAGTAATGAGTGGTGGTAAAGGTGAAGTGCAAGCAAAGATAAAAGCCTGTTATCCCAACGCACATTACATCCACTGCTATGCACACCAACTGAATTTAACAATGGAACATGCAGCTTCGCAGAAGCAGTCGGCTAGGATGTTCTTCGCTCACCTGTCAGCGTTCCCTGCTTTCTTATCAAGGTCGCCGCAACGGACGTCTGCTTTAGAAGCAGTGGCAGCTCGAAGAATCCCAACAGGACCAGCGACTAGATGGAATTTCAGGTCGCGCACCGTAAATGTGGTGTACGAGCAAAGGGTATCCATAAGAGAGTGTTTATTAATGCTAGAGCCTGAGAGGTGTTTCTCATCGCTGAAGAGGATCAAGAGCTTTCTGCGGAACACCATGGTACAAGAAAGACTAAGTGCCCTCGCTGTGCTCTCCATTTAGAAGAAGATGGTCTCCAGTATTGAGGGGGGGTAAATGCCAGGGTGATTGACAAGTTCTGCAACAAGAAGGAGCGACGTATGTACTTCATTTTTTCGACACTGAGTGAGTGTTTCTATATGTTTACATATATATGTATATATATAAAAAATGGAGGGAGGGTTAAGCCTACAGCACACAACTAATTTTCTACACCAGCCGCCACTGGTTGGAATATTGTGAGAGGGTCTATAGGAACCTGCTTGTTGTGCACCTTGACTGTGGCCGCTGCCAAGGTCCGTACTTTGTCTTTCATTTTAAATTTAACATTTCCTAATTCCTTTCCAGTTATTTCTTTGACTCCATTACATCCAATTTCTCGTGCCATGTGGCAATTCACTCCAGCGAGTCCAACCACGCCACTGCAGATCGATAGTACTTTTTCATTGGAAGGAAATGGTGTGTGGACATGGAACCAGGATTTTAATTTCTCCGCATAATTAGAATCTCGTTCGATTCGAGCAGGCCTCATGTCAATGAGTTGTTCCGTCGTGGTACATGAGATGTTCCAAAAGATCTCAAGACCCTCACATATATTAAGCATGTATACCATGCCTTCAGTCCAACGGGCGAGAACACTGCTGGAGATTCCTCGGCCATGTGTTAGGCCCCCTTGACTTTTCATCAATCTCATTAGGGCTTGTACTATCGTCAAGTCGATCCAAAGACCCGACCAAAATTTGTGGGTTCGACGAATGGTGAAGTCTTCTCCTGTGAATAGACTATATTCCCTCGGATCCATATTCTGTCGCAGATCGTTCATATCCTGCACATAGAGACGCACTCTCTTGGCATACAGGAAGTGTCCTGCTGAGTGGAAGAAGGGAAGCATGCTCATTATGGTCTCGAGGTGGAGGTCCCAATCTCCCATCCTCTCTGCTTAGATGAATTGTTTCATTAGTGTAGGTAAGCCTAACATCACATACCTACCCCTTTGTTGTAATTTATTAATAAATAGTAGGTAATTGATGTGTTTCGGTTGCAGGTGTTAGCTGAGGCCCATCCATCACTTCGCCACTGTGACATCAATATTGATAAGAAATTACTCATTATCATTAATTGTATTCAATTTCATTTTGCATGAAAAACAATTTTCCACTGATTGATATCTTTCTCATCCTTTAAAAAAGTCCTACAATTCATCAGGCTACATTTTTTGAAAAATCTAATTTCCTATTTTTGAGTTTTACCTGATAACAAGAGAAATATTGGTCTTATAGCGCTTTGCTAATGCTTAAATTAAAGCTCAATAACTGCTCTACAACTTTACTTTTGATGACGTTCCTCGTAGAATGAGTATTTTAGACGGTAATTTGTTCGAAAAACTAGCTTACGGTACTACAAATTTCGAACATTTTGGAAAAAATTGCCAATTTTCGAAGTGTTGTATCTCGAGATCTATAAGACATACAGAGCTGGAGTTGTGCTCAAATTGTCAGTTTTAAAAGTGTAATGGGTGACTTTGCCATTGAATGCATATTTTGGAAGTTGTAAGCCAAAAAAAGAAAAACGTCTGAAAATGTCGAGGTTTTCCGAGCACCACGAAGTTAGCACAGGTCTTTCGAGGTTGCAAACTTGGTTTTACACTATTGGTATCTATCCTAACAACATACCAAAAAATCAGAACCTTGCAATTTTTTGCGACCTAATGCGATTTTTGTGTCGACGGTGACTGGCCTAAATGAAGATCAGCATTACAAAGGTGAAGGTTATATTGGTAAGGAAGAAATGCAAGAAAATAGAATAATAGGTAGGAGGACTTAAATTGGAGCAGATGGAAAATTTTAAGTACTTGGGCTGTGTATTCTCTCAGGATGGTAGTATGGGGAAGGAAATAGAATCGAGGTGTAGAAAAGACAATGCAGCGAATTCTCAGTCTCAATCTACAGCAGGGATGGTAAAGAGAACAAAATTAAATTAAAAAGGAGTGAAATTAGATGGTTTAAATACACAATAGTCTGGAATGAAATTATATGTGAAGAGGAATTAAAATAAAAGTATTTCAATTGGAACAGTATTGAAAGGAACGGAATTAAACACGTTTCATAGAGCTGTATTAATAGAATGAGAACCAATTAACTTAGACATGCAAGAGCAGACTCATTTTTTAGCTTATTTTTAGGGCTTTAATTTGATATGCAACACAACTGCTTTAGAACAAGATTTAATTTCAAGAAAAGTTTTTCAAAATGTCAATGTACTGGATTTTGAAAAACTGTATTTTTAAAATCTAAAAAGTTATATGTTAAAGATATTCTGCGAATTTTATCATGGGATGTCAATGGGATCATATCAAAACTGCAATTTTACTTAAACACATCCCTATTTTGCCTCTCTACGATGGATGGTTTAGGTTCTTTGTTTGGTTCACACTTCAAAGAAAATGATTTTTTAAATCACTATTTTTTAAGCATCAAAACAGCTATTTTATTTGAAGTGGGAAATTCCCACTGATTCCAAATACTTTTTCAAAAATTGATTATAGTGTGATATGATTATAAAAAATAATAGGCATTCAGGAAACTATGAATATAATTTAGATAGGAAGGATTTATATTACATATTACATTTTGAGTAAAATAAATTTCAGCAACTTACCTAAAAGGCAAAATTGGAGGACTGTTACATAAGATGGTTAAATGTTCATTTTGACTAGTACCCAGTTGACACTCCATAAAACATAATAAAGTTCATGGTTGCTGTGAGGAACTTTTTCTGGAGAATTCTGGAGCACAGGAGCATTTCACTAGATGGAAGTTTGAGCATACTCCCAGAGGCAGTTTTTGGATTTAGTGTTGTTAGTACATCAGTACTTTTAACATTCAAAGTATCAAGATGACAAGGGAAAGAAAATGAAGCCACAGGTCCATGTGGGTGCAAAAAACTTACCTTGATTTCTTCAGTTTCATCAATTTTATCAACTACACAACCCATCCACTAGTGACCATCATATTCACAAGCAACAAAATTTCCACATGTTATTTTCAATTAAAGAATCGATGAATTCTTCTGCCGGTTGTACAATCGTCTCTAAAGAGGTTCGATCAACTGTAACCCACTTTTTGTAAGTGACTTGGTCGATGTTATTAGAATCAAACAATGAAAGGAAAATGAAAATCCACAGCCTGTTTCCAGTCTCCGACCGGGTCAGGAATGGAATGAATGAAGCCCGCATCTAGCGGCGAGGATATGAACTGTGCTGGCTGCCGAGGCCTGACGCACTCCTCTGGGGCAATGATTAAATGAATGACAGATGAAATGAAATGATAGTGGAGAGTGTTGCTGGAATGAAATTTTGACAGGGAAAACCGGAGTACCCGGAGAAAAACCTGTCTGCCTCCGTTTTGTCCAGCACAGATCTCACATGGAGTGATCGGGATTTGAACCACGGACCCAGCGGTGAGAGGCCGGCGTGCTGCGCCTAAACCACGGAGGCTTCTGTTATTAGAATCAAACGATTCTTCAAAATACTCTGTCTAGTCAAAGGAGAGTTTACCTGAGCAATACAGTGCTTATATGTTACATCTTTTCCAGTAAGTTTTGCTATTCTGCTACCATCGAGTATGAGCTTATAGTTTTGATGTGTCATGCAAACACAAACACTATGTGTTCTACTACCACCAGCCAGCAAACAGTAGGCTATTCAGGCCTCAATTCTGCGAATTTTGAAAACCCTATTTTAACATCATATACCGATCTTTAAATTTAAATACATTTCTTTCAAGTTGCAGAGTATCAACCTTTTCTGTACCTGTGATTTTGGCCATCAATCTTCATTGCTACAAAGTCCCTTTTCCCAGGCATTAGCCGACTTATGTCTTCAGAACAATAGAAATTTCGGACTAAGTCTACAATATCTTTTCCAAGATTTTTTCCTGGCTTTTGGGGTTGTGTGAAGACAAAATTCCTTTGTCTTTCACCAGCTCTTTTACATTTCTTACCATGTAGTTTGAACATGAAAACTCTTCTACAATTTTTTTAACTGGCCTGCTTTTAGGTAATACCGTACAGTTAAAACTGTCATTTTTTCACTTCTAGAAGTGCAGTTTTCAAATTTTTCCTTCAGTTGAAGAATCATTTCCGAGTCTGGTTTGTCAATTTCTTCTTCTTCTGATGATACATTAAGTTTTCTTTTAATAGAAGAAGTCACCTTTTCAACTTTAGCTCTAGGATATTTTCTTTCACTCAGCCGTTCCTTTTTTGTTGGCATCTCACCTAGTACTTGCAAAGAATGATTTAAGCCAGTCGCGGCTGGTGGTTTAAAATCATGGGTGTGCACTGTTTTAAAAGAATGTCCAAATTTGATTTAAATGCAAGTATACCTAACCATAAAAAATAACAGCTTCATTACGATGTCACGATTTTAATAACTTATTGCTTATGAACAAAATATTAAATATTTTTAAACAAAATGTTTTACTGCGAAAATTGGTCAGCGCAAAAATTTACTTTAAGTTTATTGTATTTACAGTTCAAGAAATTAATTTTAAACAATTATATCTGTTATAGAAATGTACAAAATGTATAATTTACCGTGCCAATCCTTCCTATTACAGACATGAATCCTATGCTGGGTCGACAGTCTGAAATTTTGTGATATTTACTCTGACGAAGTCACTCACATTATATTCCCCAAGTTCACCAGTGGCACCTTGAGTCTAGTTACAAGAACATTTGTGAAATGCACAGATTAATTTTTAAGTAGCCTATATGGCTTGAATAAAATATAACAACAATGAATACACAATTTTAAAACCACAAATTACGTTTGAATCACTTTTCTGTGAATAAAGTTAATTCTTTCACCTTCTTCTGGGCAAATTTATCGATAACTTTGTCATTGAAATTTGGAATTGACCTCACAAGTTGTTTTTCAATCGACTACATTGCTAACATTGCTAATCTTGTGACATTGTGCTTCGGAGAAATGCTTTTATTCTTTTTAGTGTAGAAAAACACCTCTCTGCTTCACTTGTGGTCACAGGTGTGGTAGTCAAGACTGTGAGAACTTTCAGCGTTTCACTGAATATTTTCCCCAAATTTTTCTCAATAATGAATTCAATCGAGTCAATTGCACAGGTGACATTCCGGAAGTCTTCACGCATGTACATAACTTCTAATTCTGTTCTCAATTTGGATCTATCAACAAAAGGATAGGCTTGGCAAGCTTGGAAAAGACTTTCTTGTGGAAATTTCTTATCCAACGACTTGAAATTTTCCCAAGAAAAAGGATTTGAAGCCATAAGATGACCCATGAAGGAGAAACGTTCTTTAGCTTGCGTAGAAATAACATCACACACTTCTTTAGCTGCAATTTTTCTTGAAGTTGGAATCTCCTCGCATCTTCGTTTTGCTGAAGAGGTTTCTTCTGAAATGTTATCCACTGTATCCCGAACGCTTTCCGCTGCAGATTCAAATGATTTTATTGCTTTTCTCACTGTAACAGTGTCTATTGTCCTCTTTTGGAGCTGTTGATATAAATTATCCACATGTGGCATTATGTGGTGAGAAAATTCAAGCCAGAATAAGAACATAGGCTGCTCTATTTTCAAACGTAAACCTCTTGTGTGTGTGATGGTGTTTATTTGTTTACTTGAATTTTCAATTTTCTCAAAACATTCCATCAAAGATTCTCTATGTTCATACACCGTTTGTACCGTTCGAGATTTGAAATTCCATCTAATGTTTGAACCTGAAGGAATTCTTCTGCCAACCACTTCATCTAACACATTAACTCTTTGAGATGAGTTCGAAAAGAACTGAGGAATTTCATTGAGAACTGCAAAAAATATACGCACTTGTTTATTTTGGCTACTAGCTTGAGTCATTATTAGATTACGTTTGTGGGCGTAGCAATGTGTGTAATAAGCGTACGGATATTCTCTTCTTACAATCTCCTGTACACCGGAGTGCGTTCCACTCATCACATTAGCTTCATCATAGCTTTGTGATATAACATTGGTCTTCTCTGACACCACATCCTCTAAAGCGTCTTTAACACAATAGCCAAAGCCTGTGCGTCATGGCCGCTAGTGTTCTTGAAAGTCCAGAACCTTTCAACAGGCTTGCCATTTGGCAGCAGGTAGCGAAACACAATGACCATTTGGTATTGTGATGAAACATCCGACGTCTCGTCAGTCATTATGGAGATCAAGTCTGCTTCTTGGATTTCTGTTTTAATTTCATCTTGGCATACGTCAAGCATACACTGTAATAAGTCATTCTGAATTTCTTTAGTTGTTCCTCTAAACACTGTTGCACTTTTTAGATGATCCTTCAGAAGCGTATCTAATTCGGAAGTGAAATCTATTAGTCCTCTAAAAATACTAGGGTTTACAGAATCTTCTTTCTCATTGTGCCCTCTCAATGCCAGCTCCAAAATTCCACAAAACTTGATGCATTCAATGATCTGTGACAGAACGTGTCAGTTCTTCGATACCTCGATATTTTGCTTTTCTATGTTCCACCTGAATGCACAATCAAGCTGCTGTCTGATCTCGTATGTCCCTAGTACTTGAAATTCTAATTCGGCATTCATGCGCGTTTTTGTTTGCTCATGTTTGTCCATTTTTTGTTTCAAATGTCCTAGGTGAGAAACCCCTGTTTTGGTCCAGATATCACTGTTTTTATCTTGGTCACATGAAAACATTAAGCACGGGAAACAATACATCCCTGTTGGTTAGTTCACAACCACAGTGCCCACTCATATTTGCCATACACATCATTATGGAATAAGCGAGTCTTAGCCTTGCCTTTGCACTGAGTCGTTTGAACTAAGTTTAGGTTTGGGATTGGCCTTCCCTTTTCTTTTATGGCCACCTTTTCTTGCAGAGTAAGTTGGGAAAAGATACCGTAATGGTTTTTAACTCCTGAACAGTATTCATAATAATAAATGTATAAATAAATACCTACGTTAATAATAAACACATTCAAATATCCACAACTTTAAAAATACACATATGACAAAGTACTTGCCACGGCCAAGATAGCCAACTTCTCGAAAGGAATACATTTATTTTCTATCAATGGTCATGTTAACCCTCTCAGTGCCACGCGCCGATTAGATCGGCTCTCACTACTTGCGCCAAAAGGGCCAAAGCCGATTCAATCGGCGCGCTGTTGTATCTTATATTTGTAGATTTCTGTAGGCATATGTCCGTGATTATTTCATACTGTTGGAAAAGTGAGGTTTCATGCTTGCCTGTGCGGTGTTTACTTTCTTCCTTCAATGTCCGTTATGCGATAGGTTTGAGTTTGTATTCACGCCCTCCCTTTGCGCTCCCCCAATGACGCGCGTTCCCGCCAAAATTGCGGTGCAGTTCTTTTTCTTCTTGTTGAAGTTTTCTGCCTACAGATGTATCTAAGAACTTTCTACAGCTGAAAACGTAATGTTTCATCGAATATGACTCTAAGGTGTTCTTAATTTAGGCTCAAAACTGATTTTAAAAATATTGAACAATTATCAGAATAACCTCAATTAAAAAGGTTTAGATACCGTATTTACTTTTATGAACATTATGTATGAAAGAATGAAGTATTGGTTATAATGCAAAGCAAAAATATTGATTCTATCGTTGAAAATGTGGTATTTATGATATATTTTTGAATAGTCTGCATGACCATTGAAAATGGCTTGGCATTCTTGGCAAGTATTTCAGGAAATGGCTTGGCACTAAGAGGGTTAATCCTCTGATACGGTACATCCAAATACAATTATAATGGGCCTTAAAAATCTGTAAATTATAAAGGAATGTTATGAAACTGAGTTAACTGTTATAACTATAGCTTACAGTATATAATATCCATTCAGTTGGCTGTTCTGTGATTTTGAAAGTACATTGAAAATCAAAAGACAAGGGCGCTACAAGCGGAGAAAAAACACACCTTTCAAACTGCTACTTGGTACACTAATTCTCCAACAGATAATGCGGTAGTTGTTATCGAAGCTCGTGTCTGAGTCTGTCACTTGTCATTAGTTGTGAAAGAGATGGGATAAACTGATCATGCGCAGTTCTTTTCGCCGGGGAAGAAAGTGGCTCCGTTGCTGTTATTGTTAACACACTACCCCTCCTGCCCCATTGCAGCCGTATAGCCTAAGTCTGGCTCGGTCTGGCTACAAAGCTCCAACTGGCGAACGGCGATCACTGGGCGATACCCGAGCCAACATACAGCGAGGAGTAGCACCCGCGGTGTACAGGACATTATTTTGTTGATGCGTAATAATACCATAAAATCATGTTGTTATTTACATATTTAAAAAACTAAAATGCAAAGCAAGGCTAATTTTGCAAGAATGGGTGTGCACTGCCTCCAGGGCGAATACCCAGAAACCGCCACTGATTTAAGCTGTCCACAATGGCATCAGCTGTAACATTGTCTGCCTCAGATGAATCATTAGTATTAACTGAGTTTTTACTACATTGTGAGTCTGAATCATCCAAATCTAATGCTTGTTCTGGTATTTCTACAACAATGTTGGATATTTTTTTCCTACATTTGTCACAAACCTTCTGTCCTATTACTAAGGCATTTTATAGGCTACTTGCCATAACATTAATAAAAAAAACTCAATAACATGATAGTTAACACTGTTTTAAATTACTTAGTTCGAACTTTGAGCACGGTTAAAGAAATATCACACAGAACAACGTGAAATTTTCAAGTCACTTTAAAGCTACTTCTCAAACAATGCTAATTTTATATGTTATGAAAGGTTTTTAGAAGAAACCCCAAGAATTGTAGGGAAACAAGAAAAAAAAGCCATGTGACATTCTCAGCTCTATAATAAACAATCAGCTGAGTATGACACATGGCTATTAAGTTTTTTGCCATAGTTTCAAAATTCATCCAAACTTTTTCATACCTTCAAATTATTGGATAAGGTAGAGGCTTATGGTATAAGGGGAATAGCATTGGAACTCTTAAAATCATATTTGAATAATAGATGGCAATTTACAGAAATTCCTTTTAAGAATGGTGAAAATATATCCAAGTTCCAATCCACTCCTGGTTTAGTTAAAAAAGGTGTACCTCAAGGTTCAATCCTTGGTCCCCTTCTTTTTATTCTCTATGTAAATGATGTACCACAGTCAAAAAATAGTTTGATTGTTTCGTATGCAGACGATACCTCAATTTTGAACTGGAACTGTAATAAAACAATTACTCTTCAAGAAACTCAAAATAGTCTTGATCTTGTAACTCAATATTTTAATGAGATAATGTTAAGTGTAAACCCTTCAAAAACCAACTTTGTAATATTTAACAAGCATAAGGGAACTAATTTAGAAGTAGATCGAAATCTTTACTGTGGATCTGATGATATTCAACAGGTAGCCTCAGCAAAATTTTTGGGTATTACAATAGATCATAAATTATCATGGGAAGAGCATATAAATGAAATCTGTAAAAAAATTAACAAAAACTCCTTCGTTTTAAAAGAGAATTTCAATATACTTAAGCAGCGTATATCAATTAACAGTCTACTATGGATTAATACATTCACAGATATCATACGGTATTGAGATATGGGGTGGGGCAGCAAATAGGAATATTGAGAGAATATTTAAACTGCAGAAACGAGTAATACGATACTTGTTTGGGTTGAAATCGAGAGAATCATGCAGAGTTGCATTTAAGAAGCATAGTATTTTAACAATATTTTCATTGTAACTTATATTTTCAAAGTTATCTAGCTTATAAGGGAAAATCAACATAAAGTTGTCACAATCAACAATGTCCACAATCATGAAACCAGAGGGCAGAATGACTATTTTCAAAAGAGGGTAAATAAACAATATGCAGAAAAGGATCCTTTCAAAAAAGGAGCTATATACCACAATAAGCTTCCAAACCACTTAAAATCTTTGACTGGAACTGGGTTCAGAAAGTCTCCCAAGATATACCTAGCCCAGAAAGTGTTGTATTCTTTAAGTGAATTTTAAAGAAACATGAAACTGTTTAATTATGTAAAAAAAATTGTAAATATGTAAATTTAACTGTGAGTATGTTGTGTGACGTATCCTATTCTGTATGATGCATGTTCTGGAAATAAAGAGTTTTGTATTGTATTGTATTGTATACATTTGTTTGACAAAGTTTAAGTTTTTATTTTTGTATTAATTTATACTCTATTCTTGAGTTAGACCCTTCTGTATGTAAAGCAATTTAGTCCACAATTTATATTGATCTGTACAAATTTGCTGTAGGCTAGTTCATTAACAGCAACTAAATTCACAACAAAATTTGTTATTGACATATAAAAAAATATGTAAAATAGCCTATATGATATGATCCCATTGTCATCCCACAATGAAATTTGCAGAATTGGTAGTTAATTGATGTATCTCCAGCATATATCTTTTTCAGATCTTTAAAAATATCCCTCCCCCCCAGGGGCTCACATCTAGTGGGGTGTGGGTTGGCGACCACGGGACCCCAGCTCAGTCCACTCACTTGTGCCGGGCTCCTCTCCGTCTTCTTTCCTGTCGACCTCCCTTGGTCACCTCTTGTTCTCTTCCGACCCCGACGGTATTAGGTTATGCGAGACCTAGGGAGTCTTTCACTTTCCCGCCTTAATTGGCCCTTGTCTCATCTTTCCTGATACCCTCCTTCTGTGAGGGGTCAGCCTTCTTTTTCTTTTCTTTTTACCTCCTACCTTGTGCTCAAGGCCCTTAAGGAGGCAGGGTGTATGTAGCCCCACCACTTCTGGTGCACCGTTGATAATGCTACACCCTCAGGGGCTCACGGCTGGTGAGTTCGGGAGTTGGCGACCCCGAGGGATTCCTGAGCTGGGTACGTTTTTCCCTTTTGTCCCTTCCCTTTGGGGCGGACCTTCTCCTCTCTCCTCTCTTCTCTCCTCTCCTCTTTTCATTATATTTACTTTTCTCTTTAAGATTCCCGCACTGTTTTTGTTACTTGGTTCACCGTGTATATAAATTCCCTTCTAGCGATTTTTTAAGGCATTTTTAATCTACGTTGCTTTTTGTATGTTTTTTCGATCTAAATTACATCTCGCGATTGTTTTCAACCTTAATTGCATTTTGTAAAGATTGACAATCTAAATTGCTTTTTAGTAAGTCTTTCAATATGGAGGAGGGACCTTTGTGAGTATTTTGAATTTCAATTGCATTTTGTAAGTATTTTCAACCAAAACCGCATTTCGCACGAATTTTGAATCTAAATTGCATTTTGTTTGGCGGGCATTTTGCACATATTTTGATTCTCAATTGCATTTTGTGGGTATTTTGAATCTAAATTACATTTTGTCAAGTATTTTCAAACTAAATTGCTTTTTGTAAGTATTGTCAATCCACGTGAGTCCTTTCAATCTACCGTACATTTTGTAAGCATTTTCAATTTCAATTGCATTCTGTAAGTATTTTGAATTTCAATTGCACTTTGTGAATAATTTGGATTGGAACTGGGATAGGGCCTATTTCAATCTGAATTGCATTGTGTATTTTCAATATCAATTGCATTTTGTAAGTATTTTGAACCTCAATTGCATTTTGTACGTATTTTCGATCTCATTTGCATTTTATAAGTATTTTGAATTTCAGTTGCATTTTGTAAGTATTTCAACGCTACATTGCATTTTGTACGTATTTTGAATCTAGCCTACGTTTTGTGGGTCTTTTTCAATCTATTCTTTTTGTGCAACTTTTCGTTCTAAATTCCCTTTTGTAAGACCATATTGTGAGTTGTTTCCATCTGAGTTCCTTTTTGTACGTATTTCCCGTCTCAGATAATTTTGTTCTGGTTTCCATTTCATTATCATTTTCGCTATCGCCCAGATCATTAGGGGCCGATAACCTCGATGTTAGGCCCCTTAAAACAACAATTCTCATCATCATCATCTTTAACAAGTAGTTCCGTGAAGAACTATACAGCCTATTTTCATATATCCTATTTATGTTAATTGCCACTATCAACATACAAAATTTCAGTTTGATTGCTGTAATAGATTCGTAGATATTGAGAACCGACTAAATATTTCGAATGGTCGCTATGTTGGATTTTATATATGTAGGTTCTAGAGTTATGTACTGTTACATGAAGATTATTGTGTACGTGTAGCATTCAAACTTTAATCGCATGATTAGGACACAAGAAGTAACAAGGAGATTTTAAAATTTCGCTCAGCTGCCATCTTGTGGTTATGGAAACAATTGAAATAAATTTGATGCCAGTGGATTAACATTCGTATAAGGATTTACTGTACCAAGTTTCACTGCACTCGGATGGTTAAATTGCGAGAAACGTCCATGTGAATATTTATACCTCGCGTCGCTGCCATGTTGGATTTGTGAAAACCAGGTTATTTTAGGTCCTATAGGCGAACTTAAGTTCATAGCCCCTATGAACATAAAAAAATCAGTTTGATTGCTATAATAGATTCGTAGATATTGAGATCCATCTAAATATTTCGGATGGTCGCCATGTTGGATTGTTAAATGTAATGGCCATCGAGTCATGTACCATTAAAGGAGAATTATTGCATAGGTTCATTATTCAAACTTTCACTTCGACCGCATGATTACGACACTAGAAATAAAAACTTAATTTTAACATTCGCACAGCCGCCATCTTGAGATTATGTAAACAACTGAACTAAATTAGATACCAGTGCATTACAATGTGTATAAACATTTCCTGTACCTGATTTCATTGCGTTTGGAACATTAAGCAGCGAGAAACGTGTATTTAAAATTTTCAAATTTGCTTGGGCGCCATGTTCGTTTTGTAGTTACCCGGTTTTTGAAAGTCTTACAGATGAACTTCCGTAGTGCCCTTTATCTCCGTACAAAATTTCAGGGTGATACCGCTAATAGTTTCGGAGATATAGAATGCCGGTGAAATATTTCACACATCCGCCATCTTGTGGTTATGTAAACAATTGAAAGAAGTTAGATGTCGGTACATTACAATGTGTATTATTATTATTATTATTAATCTTGATTGGTCACATTGGACCACTTGAGTCGTTCCACAATCACTTCTTCTTTGAAGGTAGTACTGCTTGGTTCTTGCGCTCTTTCCAGTACTTTTTCATTCTTTCAGATCGGGATTTTCTCAACTCATCTGAAATCTCCATAGGCTTTCTGTGTGTCATTTCTGCAGAAAATTTGTGAGTTTTAAGAATGGTGTTAATTTTATTTTTCTCCTCGGCATCTGTTATCTTGAGTCCAACTGCTTTGAGATCTTGTTGGATTTCTTGGATCCATTTTCCTCCAGTTTTCTTTCCTAGATTTCTCATCACCAGTTGGCGTACAATTCTGTTTTCTGGAAGCCGTAAGATGTGAAAAAAATATGAAATTCTTTTCTTCTTCATTGTGCTGGTGATTGGATCAATCTCACGATAGACAGTTTCATTTGGGAGAATCCTCCCGACTCCCTCAACCTGATACTTTTTATTTATGCACGTTCTAGTGATTCTTCTTTCCGTTTTGAGGAGCTGATCAGTTCTTTGTTCATTTTTAATTTGGAACAGTGTTTCACAAGCATAAGTGGCTTCAGGGAGAGTTACAGTTTTATAATGTTGGATCTTAGTAGCTATTGATAGGCATTTTTTTATTATATGTTGACCAGGTTAGAGATTGTGCCTTTTTCATTTTATTTGTTCTATTTATCCAAGTTACTTTTTCGTTTAAGTTATGTGTTATAATTTCTCCAAGATACTTAAATTGAGGAACTAGGTTAATTTTATGATCATTTATATAGACTTCATTTATATCTAAGGGTTTCATAGGCATGATCTCAGTTTTTTCAAAGGATATCTGTAATCCTATCCCTTGAGCAATTTCTTGGAGACTAGTGATCTGAGTACAAACCTCTTCCTTGTCTAGTGCTAAAAGAGCCAAGTCATCTGCAAATCCTAAGCAGTTTATTTTTATTGATGGTTTTGTTCCAATTTTGATCTTAGGAGGGTTTTCCTTTTGCCAAACCTTCATGATATAATCAAGAGCCACATTGAAAAGCAGAGGGGATAATCCATCACCTTGTCTGAGACCAGTTTTTACTGTGAAAGCTGTTGATATTTCTCCCCTAAATTTAACTTTCGAATTTGTGTTTGTTAATGTTAATTGAATGATTTTTATCAATTTAGGATGGAGACCGTATGATCTGAGGATTTTTAGCAGTGTCAGTCTATGAATACTATCATAGGCTTTCTTGAAATCTATAAAAGAGATAAAGAGTTGCTTATTTCTGTTTTTGTAATATTCCATTATTAATTTCAGGCTAAGAATTTGGTCTGGACAACTTCTGTAAGGGCGAAATCCTCCTTGATATTCTCCAAGTTGTGGTTCCAGTATGTTTTTGATCCTGTTGTAAATTATACGAGAGAAAATTTTATATGTGCAGTCCAGAAGGGTAATTCCTCTGTAGTTATCTGGGTTCGTTTTGTCTCCTTTCTTAAATAATGGATGGATTATTCCTGTGGTCCAGTGTGCAGGAATTTCTTCAGTAATCCACATTTTAACTAGATGTTGATGAAGATTTATAATCGCAGGTTTACCAGCATATTTCCAGATTTCAGCAAAGACTAAGTCTTCGCCACAAGTTTTGTAATTTTTTTGTTCTTTAATTGCGAGTTCTACTTCATTAATGTTTGGAGGATTTATTAAATCAGGTGAAGTTAAAATAGGTGTAACAGTGTTTACTTGCAGGGTTTCCAGTGGATCATCACAATTTAACAGTTTCTCGAATGCTTCTGCAAGGATCTCTGTATTTTCTTGGTTAGAATGTGCTAACTTTCCTGTTTGATTTTTCAACATTAATGTTGGAGCTTCAAATTTTTTTAGATATTTACCAAATGTTTTGTAATAATCTTGAGATTGCTTTTTCTTGAAATCGTCTTCTATCTTTTCCAGTGTATTTTTAAGATGATTACGTTTCGTTTGTCTGATGATTTTATGGGTTAATTTTCTTTGTATAGTTAGTTCTAAATTTGATTCTTCTGACTTTAGAGCTTGATGTTTTATCCATACTTGGTGTCTTTTCTCTATTGCTTGATCACAATCTACATTCCACCATTCATGTTTTTTCCTTGGATTTATTGGTGCTAACTCCTCTGCTATTGATTTTAATTTAGTGATTAATTCGTCCAATGTTTTAGTGTTGAGAGATTCTTCTCCTGTTCTTTCACAGTACTCTATATTTTTTATTGAGGTAGATGGATCAAATTTCCTCCTATTGTTATTATTAGGTTTTTTCTTGGCCATTGGAGTTAATTTTATTTTTATCTTTACCACATAGTGGTCTGATCCTGAGTCAACTCCCTTTAGAACCTTGACATTGTGAATTTCGCGATGGTGAAATTTATCCATGCAGACATGATCCAACTGCCATTCACCCCTTCTGAAGTCAGGATGTTTCCAAGTTTTCAATTTATGGGGCTGTCTTTTAAAACATGTTGATTTAGAGATTAATTTGTGGTTCCTACAAATTTCGACTAATCTTTGACCATTTTTATTGGTTCGTTTATGTGCTGTCCATTTTCCAATTATATCTCTATATCTTCTTTCTTGTCCAAGTTGCGCATTGAAATCACCAAGGAGAATTTTGATGTTTGATGAAGGGATGTTTATTAAAGTTTGATCCAAAATATCCCAGAATTTTTGTACTTCTTCTCTGTCCTTAATGGTGTTGTTTTTTTGATTAGTAGGAGCATGTGCATTAATAATTGTATATGTTTTATTTGCCGATTTCAAAGTTAGGGTCGTTATTCTGGAGGATTGAGATTTAAATTCTGTTATCGAGTCAATGATTCTGAGATCTATTAAGAATCCGTTACCAAATTGTGGACAATTTTTCATAACTCGTTTTCCTGGAATTCCTTTATATAGTCTATATCCTTGTGATTCCAGATGGCCTTGATCACTATTTCTAATTTCCTGAAGGGCCATAATTAGAATTTTATGACTTCTCATGATATCCGTGATGATCTTCAATTTTCCAGTTTGAACCAGAGAGTTAACATTATGTGTAGAAAAGAATGAGACTTGTTTAGGTTTGATTTTCCGTAGTATTTGTTTGTTTACTACTTGATGAGTTTTCAGACGCTCCGATTCGTCATTATCTTCCGCATGACAGCCCACCGTATCCGAATGCTGTCTTTTCTGTAATCTATCATTACAGACGGCGGAATTATTCTTCAAATGACTTTTCATGGTCGACTATCTAAGGTTTCACCTTGAGGGGAGGATAAATCCTCGATTTACAATCCTGAATGTTATTCAGAAAGGTGAAAGAACTGAGAAAAGAATTCTCAGTCCCCCCCCCCAACACTAGTCTGTTCACTGACCCAGTTTCCCGCTGAGATTGATTACCCAACCTTCCACTGGGTTGCTCAGCTTAGCAGGGGACACCACGTGCAGGTCAGTGTTTGGAGTGTATTAATATATACTGTACCAAGTTTTATTGCGTTTGGTTGGTTAAATCGCGAGAAACGTCTATTTAAATGTCGCAAATTCGCGTGGCCGCCATGTTGGTTTTGTAGTTACCAGTTTTTCAAAAGTCACATGGGTGAACTTATAGTAGTTCCCTTTATCACCGTAATGAATTCCAGGGTGATATTGGGAATAGTTTCGGAGATATTGAATGCTGGTGAAATATTTCGCACAGCCGCCATGTTGGATTGGTGAGACGTAACAAAATTTGAAGGGCACGGTCGAGGTCGCCCAGAATAGTGCTATGAACTTACTGAGTTTCATTGAAATCGATCCAGCCGTTTAGATTTTATTATGGGGGGGGGGGGGACACACACACCTCACACACACACACACACACGGACACACACACACACGGACAAAAGGTGATCTCGTAAGCCTATTTTTTTTTCAAAATTGAAAATAGGCTAAAAATGCAGTTGTAAAAACCCAGTACTGTATGTAACAGTTTTCAAATTTCTTTTTGAAAATTAAAAGTTGTTAAAATTTAATTGTGTTGTATATCAAATTAAAGCCCAGAAAATTTGCTAAACATTGAGCCCACTCTCACTGTTCTAGCTTAAATAGAACTCGTCTATTATGGATTAACATTTTTCCAGCGAGCCAAAAAAAACGCTCTTTTGGGCTACTTTTGAAAACCGATAACTGAAAAACGAAGAGTGATAAAAATAAATAAAATTGTCACATGCTAGCATTTACAGGGGCTACCAGCATACCAAATTTCATTAAAATCTGAGTTGGTCAGGTTGAAAAACCTATTTTCATTGGTTGGTTTGACATGGAATGGCCCCAGTGTGATTTGTGAAACGAAAAATGTAAAAAGATCTTAAGGTCTTAAATAGCTCAATTGTTGGTACTTCGTATTTTTTCTGTGGGTTTGAAACCTTTGATTGCTAAATTTGACAAAATAATAGGCTACATTGTCAATTTTACAAATAATTTCGGCAATAACAATTATGTACCGTACCTTCACAGCAGCAATAGGGAGGCGAGAAGGCAGCTAAACGTCACCTGTGAAGGTCACAATCTGAAACACTGTGTTCATCATACTTAGGAGTAAAGCTGGATCGCACGCTAACCTATAAACAGCATTGCATGGACCCAAACGGAAGGTATGCACCAGGAACAACATCATTCGGAAGCTCACAAACACCAGATGGGGAGCGCAGCCTAGTGTCCGGCGTACAACTGCCCTTGCTCTGAGTTTCTCTGCTGCAGAATATGCTGCCCCAGTCTGGAGGAACTCTGCTCATGCAAACCAAGTAGATGTTGCCCTCCATGAGACAGGCCGCATTGTGACAGGCTGTCTACGTCCAACTTCTGTCGATAAGATCTTTCCGCTTATGGGAGTAGCACCTCCAGAAGTTAAAAGACAAGTAGCGGCAGAAGTAGAGAAGAAAAGGCAAGAAACAGATCCAAGACATCCAATGTATGGACTTGATGTCCATCCACCTAGGCTAAAATCAAGAAAGAGCTTCCTCCATACAACAATATCAATTCATTCCTCAGCTGAAGCTCGCCGAATTGAACTTTGGAAAGCAAAATCACCGGGAGGATCGTGGGAAATGAAGGAGAAGCCGGCAGCTAGCTACCATCTACAATACGAATCCTGGAAGACGCTAAACAGACTGAGAACTGGTGTGAGTCGGTGCAAAAGCAATTTAATGAAGTGGGGATTCAGTGCTGAAGAACTTTGTAGATGTGGTGAAAGGCAAGACCCTGAGCACCTTCTGAATTGCAGCATGTTATCAAGACCATGTGCTATGCAGGACTTGATAGAAGCTAATGGCTGTGCCATTCTAACAGTTGAACACTGGAGAAATGAAATTTAGTGTAATTAATATGTATAACAAAGAGTGTACCACATCTAAGTTTGTGAGCATTATCCTGACGACATAAATTGGCTTACTTCAAAATGATTCGAGAATAAGTTTATATTATTGTACAAAATAGTCTACATCGTTATTCGTTAAATCAGCTCTCTGACTATTAAAAAGCCATTTTCGACATCTGAAACTTAAAGTATCGGTACTTGTTTGAGATTACATCATTTACGTTTACCTTAATTCTCAAAGTGCATAGTTATTTATATTTTATTTGCAGCTAATGGCCATAGCAGTGCATTTCAAATAAACGCCCGTAGGTTCCCAAATTTCAATGTCAAGTAGTTCCAACTTTGGTTGGTCCCTTAGTTTAGGGGCTGTGACAACGTGGTCATGTAGCCCCTAGTTCTAACTTTAGCTACCAGACGCCACTGTCACTGACACCTAACGGCGAACGTTGGAACTTTATAGAGTGTTTCTAACCCAATAGTCTACAAATTTTGGCTACACACTACCAGTTGTGGTTCTTGGTTCTTTAACATGCCATAAATCTATGACATGGGCCCGACGACTTCGACTGGGTTTGAACCCGCGATCTTGGGCATAGCAGTTCACCATGCCACCGAAGCCATGTATAGATATCCTACTGAGACATGCTTCTGATTTATAACTGGCTGCGTGGCTCAGCGGTAACGTTCTCGCCTGCTGTTCCCAAGGTTGCAGGATCTAATCCTGGCGTAGTCAGCTGACATTTAAGGGTGCGTAAATGTGAGGGAGCCGTGTCTGTAGATTTACTGGCACGTTAAAGATCCCTTTCAGGGCAAAATTCCGGCACCCCGGCGTCTCTCAAAGCCACAGTAGTTAAAAGGGACCTAAAACCAATAACATTATTATTGATTTATAATCAGTTAAAGACCCAGCTCCGTTGTTTGATTGAAAAGCTTTATAATACTTTCTACTGCTTATCCCAATTAATTGGGGTCGCCGGAGCCAACCAGGTTCATTTTGGTTTTGGCCGGGGATTTAAGGCCGGATGCCCTTCCTGACGCAACGTAATTTTTCAGGTGAATATTCCACCCCGCTGACATCGAGATTGCAACTCCGACCGTCCGGGTGATTGACTAGTAGCTAAGCCACTGCGCCATCACGCTCCCCTTGAAAAGCTTTATAATACTAGCCTAAAAACCATAGCTCAAATCTTATCTTTTAGGGTCCTTTGGAAACTCGAGTGTCGTCTTGTTATTTGAACAGTCTACATTAACCCTTAATTCACTACCTGAGTCCCCGGGACTCATAGTCATTTTTTCAATCTTTGTGCATCTCGTGATTTTGCTCCGATTTTTTCCCGCCCGTGTATACCTTCCTTCAGTTGAGTGTTGAATGTGTAGCGGAAGAGACGTGTGCAAGCGGTGACTGGAAAGTGGGCAAAACTGCTCGAATGAGTCCCGGGGACTCATGGTAGATATTTATGTTACAACTTCTAACCATGAGCTTGCAGTATATATGCTTATTTTATATTTGAGTATGGATCATAATCATGCTGGATGTTATTCAGTAAGTATCATTGATCCTGATATAGAGTCTGTTGTAAATTCATGGCTCCAAGAAGAAGAAAACCAAAGTTTAAAAAAATGTTCGAAAAGATATGCACATCCTGTGTATAGAGACCCTTGCTGGATCTTCACTGTCATACAATACATATGATATTTGTTTTGCTGTTGATTACAACAGTAATTGTCGTTTTAAAATGATGCTGATGATATTTGTGAATTATATAGTTTCTGATATTTTTTATCATTTTGAAAAAAAAAAGTGATTGATGTTTATTGAGATCATTGTGAGAATATCTCATTATTTGTAAATATTTCTAATTTACTGTATTAGTAATTAAGTGTATTAACATGAAATGTCCATATCAAGTCAAGTGCATTTTATTTATTTTCTTAATTTTGATATTTAAAACAGTGAGTCCGCGGGACTCATGGTAGGAATATACGTGACATGTTTCCTACTGTCGACCAAAGTATTATGTGTGCTCGAGTTTGAAGGTTGTTTGTGAAGTAACCAATAGACCTACATAAAATCCAATACCATCAACATTTTCGTCGTTCTATTTTACGTTCATGTAGGTTTGGATTTTTAAATTTATATTGTAATAGATTTTATCCCAGTTGGAACACAAAAAGTGCACGTTTTTAAGCGTGTTTCAACCATGCGTCACATTTAAGAAGTATCTCAAAAGCCCGTCATCAGATCGAATCGAAATTTTAACAAAATATACATTGGAATGTTGTATAACTGGTTTATTAATTTCACAATTTTGTGTGTCCAAGAAACAAAGTTGTTATCATTGTTGTATGGTAACTTTTTCTCGGCTCGGGGTGGTTAGAAAATGTAGTTCTTGGTTGCGTTGTAATCGTTATACACCAAAAAGTTATGCTGAATGACTGTGAAATACGAAAATTAATTAAATTATTTTATATAGGTTTGTATTTGTACGAGGAAATGACACATGGTTCACCAGCTAGCCGCTCCGAGAAAACCTGTACAGCGTTGCTGAGATGGAGCCTATCACTTCCGAGCGAGACGCGCCATGATGCTTGTGGGCACCATTTCGGCAACGCTGTACAGCTTTTCCCGGAGCGGCTAGCTGGTGAACCATGTGTTATTTCCTCGTACAAATACAAACCGATATAAAATAATTGAATTAATTTACGTATTTCACAGTCATACAGCATAACTTTTTGATGTATAACGATTACAACGCAACCAAGAACTACATTTTCTAACCACCCCGAGCCGAGAAAAAGTTACCATACAACAATGATAACAACTTTGTTTCTTGGACACACAAAATTTTGAAATTAATAAACCAGTTATACAACATTCCAATGCATATTGTGTTAAAATTTGGATTCGATCTGATGACGAGTTTTTGAGATAATAATTCTTAAATGTGACGCATGGTTGAAACACGCTTAAAAACGTGCACTTTTTCTGTTCCAACTGCGATAAAAAATATTAAAATATAAATTAAACATTCCAAACCTACATGAACTAACGTAAAATAGAACGACGAAAATGATGATGTCATTGGATTGTATGTAGCTCTATTGGTTACTTCACAAACAACCTTCAAACTCGAGTGCACATAATACTTTGGTCGACAGTAGTAGTGAATTAAGGGTTAATAGAATGACTTCTCAGTTGGTCATCACGAATACACCAAATTAGATTGGGCGAGGAGTAATAATAATTTCCCTGTGTAATTTATAATACAGTCGCCTCCGTAGCGTAGCGGTCAGCATGGTTAGCTGCCGCCCCGGAGGTCCTGGGTTCGATTCCCGGCTCTGCCACGAAATTTGAAAAGTGGTATGAGGACTGGAACGGAGTCTACTCAGCCTCGGGTGGCCCAAGTGAGTAGAGGGGGTTCGATTCCCACCTCAGCCATCCTCGAAGTGCTTTTCAGTGGTTTCCCACTTTGTGTTCGGGCAAATGCCGGGATGGTACTGTACCGTTATTTTAAAGGTTTTTGAGTACATTTATGAGTACAGTTATGTGACGCGGCGTGAAGCTGTTAAGCTTGCCCACGAGTCCGCTCTCCGCGCAGCTGATAGCCTAGAGGAGGAGTTTCGCTCGGGACTATACAGCGAGACGCCGAGCATTTCCGAAGATGGAACGAAAGAACAGCGATCAATAATCCAGTCGATTACGTCATATCTCGCATCGATCAGCGCCTGAAGAATATTTATACTATTTCAAAGATATTTAGAGCCAAATACGAGATTATGTATGTGTCAGAATACACATTTCCATAGCAGAGAGCTCTTTTACATGCATATTTGAGTAACTAAAGAAGATCCATTGAAATACATGTATTTCCTCCCACCTGAAGTGAATATCATCGATACATGACGTCAAGGAGTGTGGGAGATTATCGTCTTCCTCATTGCAGCAAGCATGACGGGAAGCGACTTCTTGTTCAGACCTGGTACGGGAATCTTCTAACTGCGAGGCGCAGTGTATTTCGTAAAACACGGATATTACAAGGCTTGCGAGTGTATCGCGTGGAAGTAGAATGATCGTGCAACATTCAATAATAACGAAAGGCTACTGAAATGGGATTTAAACAATATGTTCAGCCCATTACGTGCTTATATTTATGGACATGCACAAATTTATGATGGCAGGACGCGCGGAGTGATCTGTCCGCCAAGTGTCCTTGCCTCGAGCCGCCCTTGCGTGTAATTTTCACCGGAATACGGGCGTGTTTAAAACTTTTGGGAACTCAGACCAATAACAGAAAGACTTTTCCAAGTGCATTATGCCCGCAATGTACGACGTATTTTCAAGCGAGACGTCGGAGGGAATATTTAAAATGACTTGTATCTGCTATCATGGCAGGCTAAAGGTGATGAGAATAGGTACTGCATGAAAAGCACTAGCGAGAGCATCGTGCAATCTACTTTTGTGCCATGATTTCGATAAACGGACTGCACGCTGTTCGAGCATGGGAGGTCCGCTGGTTCGAGCACAGGTGATGGAGATGGAATATTCTATGTCTTGGTTTAGCCTGGAGGCTACCAGGGCAAACATACAGTGAAACCCCTCAAATCCGAACCCCGGAAATCCGAACGACTTCTTTCCGACAATTTTTTGTTAGAAAAACACACGCAAAAAGAGAAAATTATTTAGTCATAAAACAATTATATATTCGACATTATAACCTTAATTTTCATAATTATTTGAGAACTTAACAAAGAAGTACAGTTAGCATACCTAACAAACACGCTACAAACTTATCTCATCCAGGATTGAAAAACGGAATAGTTGGTTATTGTAATTCCTTAGGTTAATCACTTTGCAAAAACAATGAAATGGCAATAGAAACACACAAAATATCACGCAATCTTTCACTAGAAATCAGTTATCTTCAATTGTCGAAGTGATGAAAATCTTCCCGCGGGGATAATTGAGCGCCAGTGTCGCATGAACATGACATCGTTTGGCGTGGCTGCAGCGTGTTGTTCTACGAAGTGCAATGCGACGTCAAGAGCAGATGCAGCTTCAGTATAAGTCACATTGTCTGTCGAAGTTTCTTCATCCTCACTGTCACCAGCCTATCTCGCTCAATGTACAGTCCGATACCGTAACGAGGGCTGGTTATTATGTTAGGTTATTCAAATTTTATGGATAATCCAAACAAATCGAAATTTTCTGCAGTGGTGTCCACGTCACTACACCCGACTGAAACAACTGACGCGTCCCCCCGGGCGCGCGTCCCTTATAAGCCTAAGGGAGTTGCGCATGTACAAAGTCGAGTACTGCCCGGGAGGGCGCATCAGCAGGATTGCCGAGTGAAGCGATGCTCTGCTGGTTTATTAATCATTTTTACATAGAGATACATAATGTAGTGTACTGAATACAAGAGGGGTCCACGACCCGTACAAAGAGTAAATCTGGCGACACTAGAGTCTGTAAATATGCTCACTTGATCGTAATCCTCGTCCTTAATATCTTCCATAATCCAGATCGCCCCCATTAGGGCTGCAGCGGTCTCCGCTTGGTTGATGGTGGCTGGCGTCCGGAACCCTTTGGCCCACCCCTGGCCTTTCTCGGGGCAGACCGCAGCTATGCTCCAAGGAGTGGCGTCGGTATAGATGTTGATGGTCTTTCTTCTTAGGAAGATGTCCCGGGGGGTAGCCACCAACTGAGGAGTCAACTGCTTGGTTGGGCAGACTCCATCACCCGCGAGGACGTGCCGGGGGATGAACATGGGCCAGTTCATCACCCAGCACGTCCAACTCAGATAGCCGGCAGCTTGTTGGGCTTGTTTGTCACTATAGTAGGGGATGTCCCTTAATAAACGAAGCACTTTTCTTTGGGTGTCCTGATGAAATGTTATACAACTGTTTGTTATGTTAACAACCACGCCTAAACATGTGATTAATTGCATCGACTGTAACACGCACTTAGGTTTGTTCAGTGTGACCCCGAGCACCACCTCCAGGTACAAGACAATCTCTTCTACGGGAATCACTTGTTCGCTCCAAATGAGCCAGTCGTCCAAATACGATATCATCCTCACGTTAAACATTTGCTCGATGACTTCACGTATGGCTTCTGCCCACCTCTGCATGATAGACGGCGCCAATGAGTGTCCTATGGGTAGCCTTGTCCACACGTAATGCTTTTGTCTGTAATACACTCCGAAATTGAGAGTCCTGGCGTTGAGAGGGAGTTGATAGAATCCTGACCGTAAGTCCAACTTAATGGCCAGCGCGGTAGGCGGTATGAGAGTCAGCGCCTGCGCTGGTCCTTTAAGACTAAATGTGGGTCTCACTATGAAAGGTGTCCACACGCTTCAGTCGTAAATCAGTCTTGCCGATCCATCGGCCTTCGGCACTATGAACACAGGAAAGGCATAGTGGCCTTTGAACTGGACTAAGATTTTGTTGGTGACTAGGTCCTGTATAGCTTGGTCCATTAGTGCAGAGGTTTTGGTTGCGCGAAAAACTGCTGGTGCGTTCGTCGGTCTAGGCAAGTTAATCCCTTCACTAGTGATGACACGCATATCTACCTAGAGGAGTATCCAAGTACGGCACTGGGTGCGCTGCTGCGACTGCCACTGATTTGTATGTGCTGGGTTGTGGTGGTTTCATAGAAGGAGGCATTATCTCCATCCTTGGGAATTCCGGATCCTGGGGCTCCTCTGGTAGTCTTCGTAGCAAGATTGGTGGACGCCTCGGGTATTCGGGATCGTACCACCATTGTTCTTCGTCTTCCTCATCGTCCTGGGTTATGTTCAGGTCAGGAAACTGCTGTCGTTCGGTGGGGTTGCCCACTCCTTCTGCCGGTGTGCCGGCAGTCACCACGTCTGGATTCTCCAATGGCCGGAGGTCGTCGTCCAGTATGTCCCAGGGCGCAGAACGTCATCTGAGACATTGAAGCCACTGCGTGTCTGTAGGAACCAGACGGTCAGGTAATGAATGTTCACTCG
The DNA here is from genome assembly GCA_946902985.2 of Meconema thalassinum. NCBI lineage: Eukaryota > Metazoa > Arthropoda > Insecta > Orthoptera > Tettigoniidae > Meconema > Meconema thalassinum. Next base: position 1,566,519,399 of record OX336388.2, read on the forward strand.
GGTCCGGGTCCGGTTCTCCAGGGTTGTATTGTGACCAGAAGTACCTTAGTGCAGACTGTGTTAGACCACCGGGTACTGGACGCAGTTATCCACGGGCGTGTTGGACCGCTCCACTAGGACTGGTGTGACAATCCTCTCCGATAGGATTGCCCCCCGGCGCCTCCTATGCGTAGGGCGACACATATAAATACTACTTATGAGATTATGCTGCTGTGGTGTCCACGTCACTACACCCGACTGAAATAACAAGCTACAGCCCCAATTAGTTCGGATTTGAGCGGTTTCACTGTATATCCTTTTTGCACCTCTTCGAGAATCGACGCAATATACTGGAACATCAGTTTGTTACGATAGCTTAGTGAGGCATTGAAAGCAACCGCAATTGCCATTTTTTAGTAGTTTAAATGGATGAACAAAGGCACAGGTTCGATATCTGTTTCGGAACTGACCTTTTGTTCGACCAGGATTTTGGTTCAATTAAGTGAATACATCCTTTGTGTAATATTAGCTTTGTAAATTTAACTTTCAGTATTCTTTTTCAGTAGTAATTTAAAGTGATATGCATATTCTCATTGTCGTGAAGACCAAATAATAGGGGGAAGAACTCCAGATTTTTGTATAAGAATATTATTAGTTGCGCATATTCTGAGCAGTGTTAGGAACACTGATATATTTTTCTAGTATCTAGTGCACACCTAGATTTGCACTTACATTCAAGTTAACAATTTCTTAGATGAGGAACTTTGTTTTTCCAGATATCACTTTGATATTAGGAAGTTTTAGAAGTCAGTTGATAAGAGAGAGACGTTGATTCTTTTTCTCAATTATTTCGAGGTTATACTTGTCTTTTCTGAACAAGATTTTATAGATGGATATTTCTAATGAATCAACAGTCGCTTAACCTCAGTAGTTAACCTGGATTCATGGTGTAGGCATTATCTATCGACATTTTCGAGTTCATTGAAGTCAGGGGCGATCTCAGTTTTTGGGGAGGATCAATCTTGACATTTTTATAGCCTCATATACTGAGTGGAATTAATGATTGTGATATACTGACTTATGAATGTAGTAATTAAATAATGAATTACATAATTAAATAAATTAAATAATTGCAATTAATGCAATAGTTAGCTGATATTTGAAAAACATCCAAGTTTTTGCAAAGCAAATCCCAGGGAGGACTTACTACAAGTCAAATGATTTAATGATAACAAATACTGTATTATATGATTGTAAGGCAAGTGTTCTTGATTTTGTGGTCACCAATTAAGGGTGTACAAACTTAGGTGTAATGCAGATCTTTCCTTGATTTTGTGATATATTTTTGAAATCCAAAATAAATAATTTCAGTGACGTGCTACAGTTTTACATATTTTTCTAAGCACGAATTTCGGTATCATGACAATAAGCTGATTAATGAAACAGTGAAATAAGGTCGTTAGACACCGATTAAGGGTGCATATATGTTATACAGGTATATCAGGCATATCTATGAATAGTGCCAATGATTATAAGTGTTTAAGGTATTGTGCTTTTTGAAGCGTTTTCATGTTGAAGATTGGGCCGGGTAGAACCAATCATGATAAGACTTAGTGAAGTCTCACATCAGCTGTTTGGTGAACTTGACCCAAGTATGGTTACAATAATATGTCCCAGGTGACATAACCAGCTATTCAATTGGCCTTCGTGAGGAATATAATTTATACTTAGCACAGTATTGATACGATTGAGAGGTTAATCAAATTAACAGTACAATTGAAGTTTGGATGACAATGCCACAGCAATTATATAAGAACTATGATATATTTTATTAAATATCGAATTTTTCAAAACATTCTGCTAAGTTTGATAGTAGTAGACGAGATAGTACTACGACCTCACAAAGTTTCATTGTAATCGCTCAAGCCGTTTAGCGTTTATGAGGAAACACACACGTACACACATACACACACGGATACAAGGTTATCTCTGAAGTCAATATTTCAAAAGATGAAAGTAGGCTCAAATTAATAATCCGGTGAAATACAATTGACAAAAATGCCTCAAGTTTTAACATTGTATCTCAGAATGTCATTGGAGTGGATGGCTCCGTGGATAAATAGTTAGTGCGCAAGGCATGGCCCGACGACACAGTGGTCCGGATTCGAAAAAAAGCGGACAAAAATATTTTCCGTTAAAAGAAATGAAATACTTCTGTGTAAAACTTTAAATGAGGTGTTACTATGAGGTAAATTTGTTGTAGCGCATAAAATTACTTACTTATTCATCCTCTGATCCGGCTTAGTCGACTTCTTCTACCCCTTCCTGCTCCGTCTCGTCCTCGGATATTGACAATAAATTACACACTTTCTGAGGCAACTGTCTTCTTTTCTTCTTCGGTAGACCTCCCATGCTTGAAATTACTGGATCAGAGCTTAGTAATAGTCTATGGAACAAGTCAAAATTATTGGAAATTCTTGAGGATTTTCTGGTATGGTCTTCCCTATATTTTCTTACGTCTTTGTTTCTAGACTCTAAGGCCTCTTCTGAAAGTTCTCCAATCAGCAAAATAGCTGCTTCTATAATGGAAGATCCATGGATAAGCATTTTACGGAGTGTTGGAGGCATGAAATACCACGGATATAGCCGTACATATAAGCTTGCTGTTTTGCTGCAGTAGGAATTGAACTCTGAACTACTAATTTCATGACCAGATGCAATTGCTTTTAAAATTATTCCAAAGCGAGTTATTAACTCACAGTCGACCCCTGTTATTTCGGATGCTAGTTGAGTTTGTTCAAAAAACCTTCGGGCAGTGTTGCCATCATTGGTTGTTCCATATCCAGGCTTTGGAATATCAACTAGAAAACCTAATCTCGTTCTGAATGTGCCTTGCACATTTTTTTTCTTTCTTTCGAATAAGTTTTGATTACCATCTTTCACTTTCCACTTTTTAAAACCCAGGTGGTATGAAATATGCAGGAGACTTTCAAAATATCGGATGGGGGCGTGCAGAACTGAAATTCCTAACTCAAGCTGTAAATTGTCGATGGGCTTTTGTGCCATTTTTTTTTTGTAGATTGTTAATTTCTGAAATTTTTACACTTCATGCTTGAAGACTGTACTAAAGCATTGCATATTTTCCCATCTATTATTGACAATATTTAGGAATACTGCACTTCGGTGTTATTTATAACCAAATTATGTAATTTTCAACTATATCATTTAGATACATCCTTTCCGTCCGTATATTTTTCGATGTTTCATGAACCCACTGCATTCGAATAGGCCTACAGAATCGTGTAGATGAGGTTCTTGGATTTTTCCACGCAATAATTCCTGTTTTACTGTCAACGAGGCGCAGAGGCACGACAGATGATATAAATAAGCTCAGGTCACTCTTTCCAGCTTCTGACCAGGTTTGTTTATATTGGGAATGGCCGGAGCTGCCATCAAAGCCCTATTTACAATATTATGTATAGCTGTTATCACTCACATCTGGTAACATTGATAAAATTCTGGAGGAAGTGTGGTCCAGCAAGTCTTATATTTTCACTTCACATTCATTTTCCTCAATTATTACATTTTGTGGATGAGTAGCCTTTTTAGAATTAAAAATAGCATAATATCTAGGTATAAGTCATGGTTATGTTTATTAGATAATCTTCTCATTGTCACATACTGGTGCGTGGATAACTTTGCTTTAATTATGAATGATAAGGCTTCTTCCACTGACATTTTTGTAGATTGTTGACCTCCCTTTCTCCATGCATCCCGTATCATTTTCCCCTTGTAGGTTTAGTCGTGGTAGCTTCTTTTAATAGCTTGGCTGATGAGTCATTTCCCTCTGCCCTTAAATTCATAGCGATCGCATAGGCAAGCTCTGATGAAGTGCCACTCTCCATTAGGTCTTTCATTTTTCTTATTTTGCTTCTCTCCGTTATCTCTTCAAATTATTTTGAAGGCCGACCTCGATCTTCTGATTTTGCGGAGCCAGGCATGCTCGGAATTGATATCAAAATTTCTTTTTTCAATCAGTCTGAATATTTCTTCAAAAAAAAAGCACGTTCTAAGAAGTGACACTTTCTCCACCAGTCAAAATTAGGCAAAAGGAAAATGATTCTTATGTTATTATACACTGTTTTCTAGACACTCTTGTAAACATTTAATTGGAATTTGTTAATGAGATATGTTGCCACAAACATTTCTTCACGTGTGCGAAACTGATTTTTGTTCTCCTGAATCCGGTTATGAAGTTCACTGCGACTAACCACGAAATTCATTTTCCACTCTTCACAACACACACAGTTACCACAAATCAATTACTTCTCGCGACTGAAGATTATTTTGGGTTCCTGGCCTCGAGATATCCCTAGCGTAGCATAAACAAATGTCTCAACAGGCCCTTATTTCGCGCGAGTGTTTATCCTCAGAGTGCGCAGTAATGTTCTTTCCCTTCTCTATCACGCATCTGGCGTGTTCTGGCGATGAAACCTTTAAGGATATATTCTCCAGAATTCATTTTAAAACTTGCATAAGTTTCATGCTATACATATGTATACATTTTTTTGTAGGTCAAGCAAAATTTATTTTTCTTGAAGAAAATTATGCACTGTAAAAATAAGTATAACAGTCCTTATAAGGGATCTGAAATCGAAAATCATGCAATAAACAAATATATCAAATCACTAACTACATTCAGGTACAGTAGTATAGACCCCGAGTCTCATTTTGAATTTAGAAAGATAATTCAAAGTTTACTTAACGGAGTGCGGAGTTCAGAAACGAAGAGTTGTATCACATTTGCAGTATTATATATGAGAAACACCGAAGTAATTTCCAAAGGAAAAGAGAAAATAATGTACACTGATTAACATACTTCACTTGGGAGGTGGTTTGGCGTTTCTAAAGTAAAGTTGAAAAATCGATTTTGTCCCCTTTTTTACGGATCCGGACCACTGTGCGACGTGTCCCGGGTTCGATTCCCGGCAAGGCCATGAAGGATTTTATACTCCTGGGGTTAATATCCAAGGCTCGGGGACTGGGTGAATGTGACGTCTTCATCATCACTTCATCCTCATTACGGTGTACAAGTCGCCCACGGGCGTGAACTAGAAAGACCTGCACTGGGCCTCTCAGGAGGCCATACGATCATTATTATTCATTGGATTGAATAAGACAAACTCTTCATTAAGAGTGCCATTCCGCGGTGAATAAACCGCAATTCTATAGATTAAATTTAGCTTCATATTTACACATCATAAATTCTATGGATTTATTCTATCCACGTCGGAAAAGAATGAAATGCTCGTTGGAATGAATATGTATGAATTTAATTTCACTCCGGCATGAATAGAACTAAATGTTCATTCACAGTTTCATTCCGAGAAGAATAGAATTATATTGCATGGATTTAATTTCACTCCGGCCGGAATAGAATTAAATTGTACGAATTCAATTTCACTCCGGCCGGAGTGGAATTAAATGTTCTTTTACAGTTCTATTCAAACTGGAATAGAATTAAATTGTGTTTAATTTCACTCCGGCCGGAGTAGCATTAAATTGTTTGAATTTAATTTTACTCCGGGCGGAATAGAATTAAATTGTATGAATTCAATTTTACTCCGACGGAATAGAATTAAATTGTATGAATTTAATTTCACTCCGGACGGAATAAAATTAAATGTTCGTTCACAGTTTCATTCCATCAGGAATAGAATTAAATTTTACGAATTTAATTTCACTCCGGCAGGAATATAATTAAATTGTATGAATTTAATTTCACTCTGGCTGGAATAGAATTAAATGTTCGTTCAGAGTTTCATTCCAAGCGGAATAGAATTAAATTGTATGAATGTAATTTCACTCCGACCGGAATAGAAATAAATTGTATGGATGTCATTTCACTCCGGCAGGAATAGAAGTAAATGTTCGTTCGCATTTAAGTGTACGGATTTAATTTCACTCTGGCTGGAATATAATTAAAAGTTTTTTTCACAGTTTTATTCAATTGGAATAGTAGTTGAGTAGTGAGATTTCTACTTCACTCTAGAACCCTCCTTGCCCCACTACTAAGCCTCAGCCATCTAATATTTGTCAATATCTCTCGAACGCATGGTCCGATTTTGACAAATGAGGTGTCATTGTACTCGAGCTGATGTCCTCTTTCCTATGAACCATGTATTATATTTTTCAAAAAAAAAATCTGAAATTTTTCGTTTTCGAAAATAGGCGATAGTTTGAAAACCAAACATGATAGAACGTTGTGCCATGGCTCAAACGAATTGTCTTTATGACCTTTATTTTTTGTAATAAAACTTTTTTATGTTTTATGTTTTTTTTGAAAACACTCGAATTTTGAAAATCCCATATTTTGGAAACTGTGAATTATACAAAAAAGTTTATTTGACGTAAATGCAAGGACCCTACGCCCTCTACCCCCAAAATAAATGTCAAGTCTCTAGGGCAAAAATTTGTAGTAGTGGGATGATGGGGGAAGCTGCGCCACTTAACAAGTTGTGAGCCCCTGCGACCTTGGAATGGAAGGATTGATGCTAGGAGGGCGTGCTTGGATTCGTTTTTTTTTTCGTCTCGTTGCGCTCTTTACGGGAATGTTGGTGTCGAAAAGGTGAAATGCCCGGAACACGGTTTATTTGGGGCAAAAACGTGATTTTAGACTTTTTGTTATATCTCGCGAACCAATCATGCTAGAGGCACGTACGAGGGGTCCAAGGACTCGCAGTGACGTCCTCTCTGATATGGACCACTCGTTATATTTTTTAAAAAATTTGGAAACTCGATTTTGGGGTAAACACGTGTTTTTTTGTGATATTTGCCGATATCTCACGAACCAATAAGCCTAGAGACTTGTACGAGGTGAAATTTTTTCGTCGCGTTGTCCTCTTGCCGAGGATGTTCGTGTTGAGCAGGAATGAAAAACCATGTTGAGGTAAAACCGTGATTTTAGACTTTTTGCTCTATCTCGCAAACCCATAACGCTAGAGATGTGAACGAGGTGTCCTAGGACTCGGGCTAACGCCCCCTTTTTGAAACTATGTTTGACATTTTGACAAAGGGCCTAACACCATACTGTGCCCAACTCTAGGAATGGGTATTCCAAGATTCAGACACCTAGATATCAAGGGAAAGGCTACAGCCGCTTTTGAAAGTTGAGATATTTGAATATCGCGCTCCATTCCTTCCAGAAGGAAATGGAAATTTTATGCAGCTAAGAGCATGTCAAGTGACGTAGCGAGTTATAGCCGAGGTCGAGACTATTTGTTGATTAAATAGTTAGCCATGGAGTAGAGACTTGAGACTTGGATCAGATTACTGGCACGGCCAAATGAAAGAGAATGCACTTAGTATTAAGTAAATCGGACCAGGGATACCAGAGATATGAGGATTTCTAGATTTCAGCGTGATGCAGCGTGACCCTGACCGTTTTGAATAAAAGCCGGCCGGCCCAAGCAACATCAGCTCACTTCGAACCAAGCTCTTGCATAGCAAGGTGCTGCTACGCTGAGCCAAGGCACATGGTTGCCGGATCTACGCAGAAGTTATCTTCAAAATTGTGATAGTCACAAAAGTGCTGCGATACGAAGTGGAACTTAGTAAGTTTTCGGCAGAGAGAATCACTAAGGTGATTGATATTTTTCTACGGACACTGGTGAAATATTTTATTTCTACATGGACATATGCTAGACTTTGTCTAGAAAGTACTTTGTCACAGTCCAGTAATAATCATTCAATACTTGGATATTTTAGTCCAATTCAGTCAGTTTCATAATTGTAACTTGATAACCACTCCGATCTTTCAGTATATTGAAGGCCAGTCTATCACGGTGTTGTTTATTAGCCGACAAAGGGAAACTATATGTTGCTTCGCGCATGATAGATGGTGATAAGCCATGCCCAGGGAACGATCTTCAGAACAGCCGTTGATTGGTTTAGACTGTCAGTGTTTTCTTGTACTGAAAGGATTACCGTGAGTTATGTTACAACTGACATATTTGAGAATAGATCATTTAGATCTGACCCCATTTAAGCAAACTGTTATGGCGTTAACAGAAGTAAATATTAAAATGGATCAGCAGTTACTTCAAACTTCAAGAGATATTACCACTATGTCTTGTTAGACAGATTGTGGGTATATAATGGCGGCCGATACAAGGATTAGACGTGCGTGTCCGATAGGTCATGTATCTGGATAAATCTGGTACAGACCAGGTTCACTACGCTTCAAGACCAACGAGAAATATAAGCCACATTTTGACTTTATATTATGCCTAGCTAATTGGAACAAACTCATTTTCTGCAGATGACCAACACATTTATTTTTCTTCGTATTTAAATCTTGCAATGATTTACGCAAGACATATTAGAGTTATTCTGAGTATTTTCAGCACTCAGAACAGTTTAGGATCGATGACCGAGCATAACGAGGATTTATTTGAATATTTCATATTTTTGGATAATCACGGAAAACAGCCGATGTAACTGTAAAAGTTAATAATTATTTTTGTTGAGAAATGGATATTTATCCATTTTCGAAGATTCGAACATGTGGATTCTCACATAATGAAATAATAATTAAATATATTTAAAATAATATAACAAATAATAATAATCCACTAATAATAATAATAATGATTTTCATAACTTTTCTAAATAATTCTTGGATCTTATATTTTCTAATAATCACATTTATTGAGAGAGAGCCTATGAAGTAGTTTAATCATTTCTAGTTTGGAACAGGTGATTTTCCGAAGGAGAGTGGTTAGCGCAAGCCCGCATTCAACCAACGTTATAGTTCTGGTTGAACAGTTAATATTTGCAATGAGCAAAGTATATTTTTCAGATAACACGGAGAGGCATGAAACGGGAAGCAATTGATAATTGTATCAAATAGGATATTTTTGTATTTATATAAAATCATGACGTAGATACACTTTCGAAAGTGAAATAAAGAGTATCATAAGTATGGTAAATTCACGGGTTGAACTGAATGGTAAAATAAAATAAACTTGTAAGTTTATAAATCTTCCAGTGTTGATAACAAGCAGAGGCTTGATTTATTGTATAAATTTTGGGAAGAAAATTTATGTGTGTGGAGTAGTTGAAATGCCATTCCCAGGTGCGCATGTTTAAGTCGCAGGAATGAGGAGGTTTTTATTTGAGCATCAATCAAATAGCAGGTTCGATGACTCAGTGTTATAGAAGGAGTATTGGAGCTACACATTGCGTCGTATGAATGACCCGAAGGTTATTTCTTAAAAACCATCAGTTCTTATTTCAACCTTGTTTACGGATTCCATTAAGACTTTGATTTTGCTAGAACCCGGATTTGTCATGATAGTATTTTATTCTTCTTCAGAGGAAGACCTTTGCCGTTGTTATTGGAATGTTGTGTTCTTACACAAATAATAGAATGGGCCACTGCCAAATAAAGATAATTCTATAACCACGAATAATTTGAAGGATGTTTTCAATCCTAGTGCCATGAACTAAATGAATTTATTATGAAGCTACAATTCTTATTTCCGCATTCTGTCGAAGAATTGCAAGTTGTGAAAGTTACTAAAATGGCCACAAATATAAATATTTTTCTTAATAATGATTCCAAGTGGAAAATCGAATAGTTGGATGGTCCAACAATTTATTGATCAAGTTGATGATTCAGAAATCATATATTTTGTTAGGAACTTGAAGTTCATAAACGAGTCACTTCTCGAAACGTTTAATGTCAGAAGAACAATTAATTTTGTTGTGCTTCGCACAGTTCTTCGATGCTATGCTCAAGGTCAAATACTTTTCAGATGTTATTAATATGTGTAAATAATTTGTGTTGATTCAGAGATAATAATATTTTTGACAATATTTTTTGAAACCGGAAAAATAAGTGAAAATTAAAAATTCTATGAACATTTATTCTACGAGTGTTAATATTATGTAAAAATTCAAACAGTGAACTACGATATTTCCAGTAGAGACAATTAAATTTGAACTGGATTTAATCATGAATAATCGATATAATTTTGGAACACAGTCTACAGGACTAATAATCAGACTTGTGTTTCCAAAGATAATTGTCCAATGTGTTGGAAAATATCTGTATATTGTGTAAATAGGAATGTGGGTCACCACACATGAATGATGCTGCATTTTATTTTGCAGTCAATTTTAAATCCAAAATAAAATGAGATAATTTTACATGATGTGTTATGCCCAGTTGAATCTCCTTCTATCCTGATTGTTGCATTGAGCCAAAAATCAGTAAAGCATTTTTTCATTTGATGTCGTTTTTGCGATTAGCTTTAACCCATCTGGCGCCCCGGGATATTTTGACTCTCGTGCTGACTGATTATTGGTAAAATGCATATGTGGTTGTGCGGACTCCGGTCTAAACGGGCACAATACATGTTGAAAAAAGAATTTATCTTTACCTGTTTAAAATGTTCATGAAGCGTGGTGGTTGAGAACGACGATACTGCTGGGTGGGTATGTGTTTCAACGAACCTGTCGCTAACCACAATGACCATGCTTAACAGAACAATCGCTATTTCGGCGGGTCGGTTTATGACAGAGCGAGGGTGCGTTTTTTTTCTTACATTTTACCCCCGAAGGGGATCTTTAACGTGTAAACGATGATGAGAACTTGGTTCTATGTAGGTTGAAGCGAGTACAGAAAACAAACTTGCCGAGGAGCTGACGAGCAGGAGGTGAATGTCATTTGAGCTTATTGGAATGCGTTGATCTGACTTGACAACAGGTGCAATGGAAAATGACAAAGACATTTGAAAGTGAAATAATCTGACAACCGTGGTGGCAGGGGAGTGCGAAATGCATGCACATACGTGTGAAACCACATGTACGCTAAACAAGTTACATCCTGTTTGCTTCGTACGTGACAAAATGCAAGTTGACGTGAAATTTGATCTGCCACAGGTGTTCACCTTGGACGATAGCTGTCCACGTGCACGATAACTGTTAACAAGTCACATCCTGTTTGCTTCGTACCTGACAAAATGTAAGTTGACGTGTAATATGATCCAACACGCGTGTTCACCTTGGACGTTATCTGTCCACGTGTCCGATAACAGAATGTTCAAAGCGTGGGGATCGCTGAATCAGTAAAAAGTATAATGCAACTTGTGGGAATGATGTCACAACCAATAGATAGGCAAGAGCTGCGAACAGCACTGGTGGGAGGTGAAGGGGGGAGAGATGGGGGAGGGGTAATGTATGAGTGAACACAGGTGGAAAGAGAAAGAAATGTGTGGAGCTGAGGACTGTACACACAGAGCTATAGGTAGTGTACAACATGTGTGAATAAATAAAAAGTACACAGGTTCATACAACATGTAATTTATTGATCCAAGAATTAAACGTAGAGTTAAATCCCAACCATTTGACATACAGTTTATTTCCTTTTTGTTTCAACACTTTTTCCACTAGATAATGCTTAGGAAATGCTGTTTTCTGAAGTTCATGGAGATAAAATATCTGTCATGGCGCAGAGTGAGTAACACGACTAAGGATCGGCTCGTGGAAATTGTGTACTTGGCAGGTGTAAACAACGCAGTGTAGAGAGGAAAAAGAAGTATAGTGTGAATCAATTCAGTATATAAGTTTTAGCTGGTGAGATTATTTCACACTCATCATCCTCTAATTTACATAAATCGTAAAAACTAAAAAGTGAAATATCTTCTAAGAAGAGCAAGCAGCAGCAACAGCAGCAGCAGAAGCTTCAGATAGGTAACGACAGTTCCAGTTCTACCAACTCCATAGAGGAAGTAGTACGGCGTGTGATGGAGGATTCCTTGCAGTCGAAATCATTTGTGGACCTAATTGTAAGTACTGTAGTGGATAAGATCACGGAATGTGTATTAAGTAAACTTGAGGAAACGATCCAATTCAACGTGAATCTTTGTGAGGACCTCAAAGTTCAGATAAAGAAACAGGATAAAGAGATCGAAGATCTCAAATCGGAAAGCAACTCCAAACACGATGAACTGGAGCAATACCAAAGGAGGCAAAATCTCCGTATCTTCGGTGTGCCAGAGCATCCTAACGAGGACACAGATAATTTAGTGCTGAAAGTTGCCGGGGACATTAAGGCAAACATCGCTCTTGCGGACATAGACAGAAGCCATAGGTTAGGCCCCAAGATTGGGACCAAACCCAGGCCAATCATAGTAAAATTGGCGACGTATCGTGCTAGGCATGAATTGTTTAAAAACAAGAAACAGCTCAAAGGTACCCCGGTGACAATCAGGGAAGATCTCACAGCCACAAGACTAGCGATTTTGAAGGCGGGAATTGCAAGATTTCAGCAATCCAACGTATGGACTTACGATGGCGTAATTTACGTGAAGAAAACAGATGGCAGCAAGCACCGTGTTACAAAGATGTGTGAGTTACCCAAAACTTAAAGTAAGGCCACTTAACATATAGCAATAGTTTGTTTTAGTAAGCAAAAGTTGGTACACCCTCTAAGATAACCCACACCACAATCTGTCTGTCTCTCTCCTGCATAACTGTTCATTGCATACCTCCCCTGCCGTGTTGCTGGTGCTATTTCAAACTGACCTTTCACTTTCTTCCCCTCAACAGCTGAATTCCACTCCACCCCTCCCTCCAAGATATCTCACAATAACTTGACCGCTAACACTTCAACACTTTTCCTAATTCAATTGTATGAACACATATGCAGATGATTATGTAAAATATCAAATTCGGTCAGAGGTGGGGAAGAGTATATGTGAGTGTAAAAACTTCTTAGACATGAAGATAACAATAGTTTAAAAGTAATCCATTCTAATATTAGAAGTCTTGCAAAACACAAGAATAGCTTAGACGTTACTCTGAAGGCTTATGAAAATATATTTGATGTTGTGGTCTTAACGGAAACGTGGAAATTAAATAACGCAAATGTTACTAAACATAGCTGCTATAAATCGTACTATAATGAAAGTGAAATAAATCAGAATGATGGAGTAGTCATCATGATAAAAGATGGATTACAGCATGAAGTTAAGTGTGTAGCATATACAGATTTCAAATTTATTCGAGTACGGTAGTTGTTAATAAAAGCGACAACAAAATAGCAATAACAGGGGTGTACAAACCACCAAAATACAACAAAACATTATTTGTGGAGAATTTAAATAACTATATAAAAACAAATTGTCAGCTAGAAAATGAATTAATAATTGGTGACATGAATATTAATTTATTCGAAAATCAAGATTCAGATGATTATTTAAACCTTCTTAATGAATATGATTTCAGATCTATAATCAATGGTACAACTAGGGAAACTGAAACTAGTAAATCATGCATTGACCACGCATTTCTTAAAAGTAGGCTTTCGAATGAAAATATTCTCTCTATCATCTCGGAAAGCAAAATAACTGATCACAATACAACAATAATTAGCCTAAAATTTAATCAAGTTAGTTGTCAGAAAAAAAAACCAAACATTAGGAATTATCAAAGACATAAATTAGATTATGTGGAACTAAAACAGAAGTTAAACAACATCAACTGGGATAATAAACTTGGAGAAGGACATTTGGATACTAAAGTAAATATATTTATTGAAACAATTCAAAGCTGCATACATGAATCTACTAAACAGTTAAACTCAAAGCGAGTCAAAAGAAAAGAGTGGATAACCCTTGCATTGGTAGAGTCCATAAATACTAGAGATAAATTATACCGCGATTATATGGCAAATAAAAATAATGAAGAATTAAGAGAGAAATATAAAAAATACAGAAACAAATTAAATGAGCTAATAAAATGGGCAAAAATAGATTACTACAGACATTTAGTAAATGCTAGTTCAGGAAATCCCAAAAAGATTTGGGGTATAGTTAATGAGGTAGCTCAGAGAATTAATCAAAACGAGCAAATTAGTGAAATAAGGTATCAGAATGAAATTTACAAAAGTGACACGCAAATTGCGAATAAATTTAATGAATATTTCATAAATAAGACAACCGAGATGTCCAAATGTATAAAGAAAAGTGGAAACCCCACACTTAATATAACTAGCAATAAGAGCTCATGCTTCATGGCCCCGGTAAATTCCACTGATTTGAAAAAATCCTAGGTGACATAAGTGACAGTAAAGCTATGGGAATAGAGAATATTTCAGCAAAGGTTATAAAACAAAATATAGTATTATTAGAGAAACCGCTTTTAAATCTCATAAATCAATCTTTTACAGAAGGATATTTTCCAAAGCAACTGAAGTCAACAATAGTTAAACCAATCTTAAAATCAGGCAATACTATAGATATGGAAAATTATAGACCGATATCTCTGATTACAATAATAGCAAAAATATTTGAAAAATGTATCAAGAACAATATTTTCCAGTTTTTACTGAAACATGTCATTCTATCAGCAAGGCAATATGGATTTATAAAAAGTCGAAGTACTGTGGATGCAATTGCAACACTAAACAAATACAAGAAAAATTAAATTGCTCCAAACCATCACTAGATATGTTTTTAGATCTTACTAAAGCTTTCGACACTGTATCACATGATATTCTCCTCCAAAAAATGGAAAAATATGGTATTCGAGGCACAGCTCTTAATCTCATCGGAAGTTACCTTACTGACAGATTCCAATATGTAAAAATAAATGACACATTGAGTGCACCGATGCAAGTAAAAAGGGGCATACCACAAGGAACAGTCTTAGGAACACTATTTTTATTATATACATTAATGACATAGAAAAATCAATAAATAATAAAAAAATAGTTCAATCATCACTTATGCAGATGACACCGCTATATTTGTTGAAGGGAATACATGGGAAATAGTCAGGCAAGAAGCAACCGAAGCTTTAAAAGGGATTAAATTATGGCTGGAAAATAATGAATTGTTTCTGAATGTAAATAAATCAAAATTTATTATTTTCACATTAAAAAGCAATCAAAATTGCTTCAACGAGCTTACAGTACATCGGGAAAACTGTAATACAAGCTGCAACTGCATAAAAATCAATCGCACACAAAATATAAAATACGTAGGAATTTATTTTGATGAAGACATGAAGTGGAGATCGCACATTAATTTCATCACAAAGAAAATAAGGAGGACAGTTTATGTATTTCATTGTCTGAAACACATTTTCAATATTAAACTACTGAGAGATATCTACTTTGCACTTATTCAGTCTACTCTCACGTATGGAATAATTGCATGGGGAGGAGCTTACCAAACTATTGTAAAAATAGCTCAAGTAATGCAAAACTTGGTGTTGCGTATCATGTATAAAAAGAAAGGTTATATCCTACGAATGAATTGTATGCGGAAGCAAACGTCATGAATATAGGACAACTTTACGTGACGGAAGTCTATAAATATATCTATAAAAATAAAAATTCAGTCATAAACATGAGCCACACCTACCAAACAAGAGGTAGAACAGGAAATATGTCTGTCCTCTTCAAACCAAATCTATCTATTGCAAAGCGTAATTTTCAATACTTTATTCCTAAATTTTACAATATCCTTCCTAAACCCATAAAAGACCAGTTACATAAATCTACAAAGTTTATACGTAACGCAAAGATATTTGTTCGAGAAAATAAAAATGTCATTAAAGATATATTAAAGTAGCTTAATCTATAAATTAGCATTAACTGTTTCACAACGCTTATTTTAATATATACAGTATATGTAATATATTTTTTAACATGAACACTTAACGTTATAATTAGGTAAGTAGACCTAATATGCCACCCACAAGGCCTTGCCTTACGTGGTATAGCTTACATGTATTCTTCCCTAACTCGGCTGAATTTGATATTCATCACATAGATCTCAGAATGTATATTTTTAGACCAATACGTTTACTTAGATAATAATCAGAAATAGACTAAAGTTACGATATGATGAAGATTGTACATATTTAATATAACGGGACTCCAGTGATCAAGAGAACAAGTGACTTATACAATGTTGTAGTGCAAAGGACAATGTGTATATAGCACACGCGATTTCTTAAACAATGTACGGACGTATGTCCTAATACTTAAAAAGCTATGTGTGTATATATTTTCTTGTATTACTGGATGTAATATTGATTATTCTTAATAATAATAATAATAATAAAAATCTACCTTTTATGGGTTGATGGTTGAGATCCTCGAGTAAATAGGTGACTGGACTGTCCAAGTTGACTTGACGAATTCGAAATAGTTCAGTCCCCCACTGAGGCGTGTAGCCCTTATTGAAGGCAGACTTAAATTTGCTCACACGAACAAAATCCCCAATTTTCAGTCGGTGACGTTTAGGATCGGCTGTTTTTATGGGGTTAAACAGTTTATCCAATCGCTGAATATTTTTGGTCACAAGGCGTGGCTTGGTCCCAATCGTTCTATGTTTGGTGTCACTGTAACGTGATACTAGCTCTGGTAACATGTCCAACCAGCGATACGTGTCCTGAGCGGTAAACGCTTTCCACATATGGGTTTTCAATGTTCTGTTAAACCGCTCGACCACACTGGCTTTGAGATTGCTGTACGTGGTGTAATGGTGAATATCCTTAGATTTGAGAAAACTGGAGAAATCCTTTTTGAAAAATTCTTTCCACTGGTCGGTTTGTAGTAGCTGAGGTTGACGTTTGGAGTGTTGAATAATATGTTGAAAGGCCTTGGTAACTAGTGGACCAGACTTGCGACGCACAGGTTCAACAAAGGCCATTTTGGAATAGACATCAATGACGGTCAACATATAGCGTACACCGTCGTTAACGCTAGCATAGGGTCTCATTTCAACCAAGTCAGCCTGCCAAAGTTCATCCAGACCTCGTGAAATCACCTTGAGTCGCGGATAGTGACGCCTAGCTGGGCGATGCAACTCGTGAGCAATACCCATTTTAATGGGTGAGGGCTTAAACAATAATTTTGGCTTTTCGAAGTTCTTGTTCAATTTCTTGAATTTCCCAATCGTGACCAGTATGGCCAGATTGACGTGAGGCATGCAACAACTGTAGCCGCTGGACGAGCTTATTGGGATTGTGCCAGTAGGTAACATCCACAAGGGGTTTTAATGGTTTAAATGCCACTCCCGAAGCGGATGCTTTACGACGAGTACTTTGACTAGTGGGAAACATTTTTGCAATGATGGTTTTATATTTTTGAGATATATTGGCATTCACTTGTTGAGTGGGATCATACTGTCTTTTGTGAGCATGGTTATCCAATAAAATGGATTTATATTTGTCAAGGTCCTCTGACGTATAATCATGGGAAGAGGGGGTCCGAGAAAAGAGCAGCTTTAACAGTCCTGGAGTTAATTTGTATTTGATGTTTTTAATGACAGCTTTAGTACGAGCAAATTTAATGGATGAATCGCCAATTTTAAAACTATCATCCTCATAGCGAACACCATACGTGGTGTCAGTGTTTCCAATAAATAGATCGGTGAAATAGGGTTCCAATGTTGATCCATAATATTTTATTAAAATGGTTTTCAGTTGAGCTTTATGTTGAGAGGTGGCCAAGAGTTGTGAAAACGGAGACGCCCTGGAAGGGCAAGGTGTTTCGACCATGGCCAAGGATTTCTTTTTTCTCAAAGACTCTGCAAGGGGTGCGGCCTTTTTTTGAGGCGTCAACACTTGTTCCTCCTCATCCTCAACTTCGCTAACACTAGTCAAATCTTCCTGTTCCTATTCCTGTTCCTTTTCCTCAGGGTCCTCGTGCAGCGTCTGAGTGGCTTGTGAAACGGTGGGTAGCGTTTCCGATGGCTTGAAAGAGGGTTTCAGCATGGCTTTTAGCGGAGGTGCTAAATGTTGATGAATAAACAAAGCATGATCGGCACGCGATCGTTTCAATTGACGAAACTTTTGGTGAATAGAATTTTTTGCTCTAATAATATGCTTTTTCAATTGACTCTCTGCTAACGCCATGGTGTCTTGAGAAATGACTTGAGAGGGAATGAGACAGGGCCTTAAATAGCAATAAAATGATCAAACCCTAAGCGATACCGTCCTTGGTTGAGTTCACGTTGTTTGTCAATCACTAAACAGGCATGACGTTGAGTGTTCCAGCACTTGGCACACAATTCTGTAAACATTTGAAAGGTCATATCCGGATTCACATGTTCATTATAAATGTGACGACTGTTCCTCTCGTCCTGGCGAAATAAAACAATGACATTGGCATTGTCACGAATCAACTGTTTGGACATTTTTGAATACGTTTGTCCAAGATAGAAGCAATCGATATGTTTGTGTTGACCCATGCTGAAATAGCTTTGAATGATGCCTTGACGTTCAGTGGATACATCGTCGAAATCATGAGTGAATCAGGCTTTACCTCATCCGGTGAAATCACATTTTCTTGCATGGAAAATGTAAAATAACCCATATTCTCTTTTTCTAATCCAGACATGACTTGATCCAGAAACACGTAGAGGGGTTGGTAGAGAGATTTTGCAAAAATATAAATATTTTGAAAACGCAGACCATTGGGCGCTGTGATAAGCGTTAGCAAAAGATTAGTCTTTCCACAGCCGGAAGGCCCCACAATGATGCAGCGAATGGAAGATGGAAACAGTGAACCATGGCGTTGTTCACGTGATGTGGGACAGAGATGGGAAACCATGTCCCCCACGGGGAATGACTCTTGCTGCTTAATAATCTTCATTTCAACTAAGGCTTAGCCAGGGTAGCAGGCTGTCTTTATACAGGACACCGAGCCTTGTCATAGAAACAGTAGACTGGTACTACCGGTTGACGATGGATGTCTTTGGACGTGCGTTGATGGCCAAAGCTAGGTCTGTCCCCATACATGATCCTAAACAAGAAACAGATCCTGCTAATAAACACTATGTGGTTAGGTCAGTAGTGCCACGCACTAAACAGGGAGATTATGACTTTAAGGGAAAGCGGTTAACCCATGTAAAACATCCTCAAGTGTCTACAGACGTTACTACGAAAAAGTATGTGGATAACAAAGTGTATGAGTTTTATGACAAAGTGCCCCAGCTTACGGTGAATGGCTATAGCGCTAATCACCATCGGATTATTCACGTGGAAGACCCGCAAGACGAAGACGATGTCTGTACCAAGCGTTACGTGACCTATGAAATGAAAAGGCTTTATAAATTTATCCCATCTGTATTTTTAGTGTATCTGACAAATGAAAAACCTGTGAATGAGAGAAACCATATACCGCTAGTCCTCGACCAGCACTTGACCTATGTGCTTGCTTCAGGATTAAGCCACTATCGATTACACTATGATGGAACCATTCACATCAAATACGCGATGCCTGATGAGAACCATTTACAAATACAGATAAACGGTCATAGGATGTTGGTTCATAACCATGAAATGGTCAATGCAGGTGACGAATTATCCTTTCATCTCATGTTGACATGGGATGAAAAGCAAGCGGGAAATACCATAAACGATTTCCCACTTTATGTGGAATTGGAATATACAGCCATGAAATAACAATCTGACGTTAGTTGTGATTTAAACTTTCTTGTGAAAGGTTGTTGGTCATTATCATCATGGTGGAACAAAGGTATGTGGTGAGAAAGACTAAAAAAAGGACTTTGTCCTTGGCAAAGCCTGCGCTTAAGACATTCGTGGACAAGCCGTTGCGAAAGGAAAAAAGAAAAAATAATGTATTGAACATAAGGAAAGCCTTTCGAGCAGCACAGAGACATGTTATTTCAAGACGTCGCCGACAGGGTTCAAACCAAGGGCGAGTGATTCCCGTCCCCAAACGAGCTGGATTTTATCTGCTTTATTTGCCGGTCTGACTCCTCTGGGTTCACTTTTGGGCGGTGCCAGTGCGGTGGCGAAAACCATTAAAGCCGCGCAGCAGGGCAAGCAACAACTAAAAGAAAGTCAGCGACATAATGAAACGATGGGAGCGATTGCAATGGGGGCTAGAAATGCCAATTTAAAGCCAGCATTTTATCAACAAGGATTTGGGATTTCAACATTTCGAAATATATATATATATATATAAACCTCAGCCATAGCAAGACATGCCCTGACGCATCAACAAGTAGAAAGCTATGCTAAACAACTAAAGCTTTCTCATTTTCGAGGTGTTTTTTTTCTTTTTTTCCTGTGGCCTCCTGAGAGGCCGAGTGCAGGTCTTTATAGGCGACGCCCGTAGACGACCTGCGCGTCGGGATGAGAGATGAAATTGATGAAGGTAAATGAAATTGGGCAAGGGTGTGGAAGAAAGCGGCCGTGGCCTGTCAGTAGGTACCGTCCCAGCATTTGCCTGGTGTTGAAAATGGGAAACCACGGAAAACCATTTCAAGGACGGCCGACGGTGGGGCTCGAACCCACGCGTCTACCAAGTCAGCAGAGAGCTTGGCCCCATGGCCTAATGCTGCTCTTTAGCCAGCGTAGCCACTACTGTCGGTATATTCGAGGTGTGTTTATGCGAAACCAATTACCCCCACAAGCCTGGAAATAGGAATGTGCTGTTGTCAATTTGGATGATCACCGAGGACCAGGAACGCATTATGTAGCTTATGTCAAAGAGGGATCCATCGTATGGTACTTTGACAGTTTTGTGAATTTACCCCCGCCCATGGAACTAGTGACCTATTTTGGAAAGAGGATCAAGATATATTATAATGTGAAACGTGAGCAAACGTTTAACAGCCAACAGTGTGGACGTTTGTGTGTATTTTTTTAATATAAGACTCAGCATAAGCTAAAACGCCACCAGTATGTCGGCAGAAAGTAAAACGTTTACACTGCATGGACGTGGACCTGAAGTCAGCCTAGACTTTTACCCGCCTATCGAATTGAGTGAAAAACCCTATTGTTTAGGACTTGTTTCTCTTGAAACGTACAATCGAATATACAACATACGTGAAAATGTGAACAACAAGTTTTACTATGATGATTCTGTGCTCACCCTGAACTCTGGCGGATACACGATCGATGACTTTTGTGAACACATTTATGATGTGTTGATCAATGAGTATGGTTTAAAGTCATTTCTCGACGGAACGCGCAAGTTTGAACTTGTAGGAAATACCAACACTCATCGCTGCAGTATTTTCTCTACCTTCAACATTGACTTTAAAACACACCCCGATTCAATTGGCCCATTACTAGGATTTAAACCACGTGTGTTGGAGCCCAACAAAAAAACATGAATCAGACCATGAAGTGAAATTCATTGAAGACCATCATGTGTCTGTGACGTGTAATATTATTAGCCAAGTGTACACCAATCAAGAGCCATCGCATTCGCTTTATGACTTTATTATGACATCGCCCAATGGGTATATTATTCGTGAAAACCCTCCAGTGGTGCTTTTTCATTCTGTGCCTGTCGATAATATTAGTAATATAACATTAAGACTGATCAATAGAGATCAACAACTCATTGATCTAGATTCTACCACACCAGTGACTTACAAGTTGGTGCTAAAGCCACTATGAAGTTTGTGTATAAAGCAACAACACCGTCTAAGAATGGTGTTAGTTGTTTGCCACGTGAATACACGTTAACCTCTCAAGACAAGCAGATTTTACAGCATTTGGGTTACCACGTCAACCCCCATGATGAATTCTATCCTAGAGGTAGCGAACCGCATCGAGGAGCAACCAGGAGTGGTAAGCATTGATCTCCATTCCTATCAAGCTCAAACACCTGGACTCAATAACAATGATGAAATTCAATTTGTTATCAACAACCAAGATATTTACACCCTACCGCATGAAAGTGCAATTCAGATTGAAGGTAGGCTCGCCAAAGCCGATGGCTCTACACCCACTACGTCCAAGTTGGCCAACCATGGTTTGGCCTTTCTGTTTTCTGAAGTACGTTACGTGATTAACGATATCGTGGTGGATAGCACTCAAAATGTGGGCATTTCCAGTGTCATGAAACTATACCCCTCTTATACTGATGAAGAAGGTAAAACACTTTGCATGGCAGGTTGGTGCCCTGACTCGACCAATGACTGGATGGTACACACCGACGGGACCTTTACTGGATATTTACCTCTTAAACTGAGTTTAAGCTTTGCCGAAGATCACCAGCGCATTGTGGTCAACGCAAGGCAAGTGCTTTATCTGGTGAGAGACAGGAGTGATAATAATTCACTCAAGGGAGCTGAGAATGCCCCCATAGATTCAAATATTCAACTACAACGCTTACTATGGAAAGTGCCCCATGTGACCCTTGACGATAGCAAGAAACTGGACATACTCAAGATGGTAAAAAGAGATATGCCTCTACCCAAGGAATTTAGAAGCTGGGCACTCCATGAGTATCCGCTATTGCCCACCACCAACACACACAGTTGGTCTGTAAAAACAGCTCGCTATACAGAGAGACCTCTCTACCTGATCGTGGGTTTTCAAACGAATCGCAAGTATCAAAAAACCAAAGATGCCACGCAATTTGATCACCTGCAATTGATAAATGCACGTCTTTTCCTCAACGGAGCTGTGTTTCCCTATTTAAGGACTGGATTTGGTTTTTGTCAAAAAATAAGTTTGGCCCCCTGTACGACTTGTTTTCTAAATTTCGATGGTCGTATTATCAAAAAGAGAACGGCCCCATGCTACTACTCCAAGCGTTTAAGGCAAGAGCACCACTGATTGTCTTTGACTGTTCTTACCTGGAAGAGTCTGTCAAGCCATCCAATATCGACATTCGACTAGATTTTGAAACGCATGGCAATGTACCAGCCAATACCACGGCCTACTGTTTGATTATTCATCACAAACAAGTCAACTATTATCCACTGTCCAACCAAGTGACGAGTGTATAAATAACAGGTCAACCCACGTCAAGCCGCTCAGTCATGTCTTGCTTTAAATCCTCAAGAGACGTCACATCCATGAATTTAAAGTCTGAGGAACAACATTTCAAGACTTTTGCCACATGGCCAGTGCCTTTCATAAACCCTCAAGCCTTGGCAGCCGCTGGCTTCTACTATTTAAAAACAAGAGATGAAGTGAAATGTGTCTTTTTCCCCATCATCATAGACCAATGGCAGGAGGGTGATGAACCCGTGCAGGAACATCAGCGCTGGTCACCCACCTGCCCCTACCTGTGTAGAATGGAAGTGGGAAATATACCCTGTCATTCAAGCTATCCCTCACTTGTGTCTCTAGGTAATGAAAAAAAAACAAGTTACGATACGTGTGGACCGAATGGTGTCCATGGTGCTTCGGTGAGCAGCTCACCATCAAAAACGCCTAGTTTTGAGACATTGGGACATCATCGGTGTTATGGATGTTACAAACACAAGAGTTTATATTGTTGTATCAGTTGGTATCGTCCTTATCCCAAAATGACAAAAGCCTGTAAGACGTGTTATGATAATAAAATGATGTAATTCTTAAATTCTTATTTTTTCATGTCCTCATGTCCTACCCTAACCTCAATTTTTTTTCAAACTAGCATGGCAGGCAAGTCCATGTCATGATCACACTTTAGTGGTCGATCGTCAGTCAGTCGTCAGTTGAACTCGGTCCAGGCAAGCGTCAACATGTTGCGCACACTCATTGTGGATTGCCAAGGGTTTAAAATTGGTGACAACAATTTTATATTTAAACAAGTGGCCATTTTCGATTTACCACGTTTTGGATATCGCAAGCTACGCATTTGTTATTTAAACCGCCCCATGCTTTTGATTTGTTATGTGAAAAAGATCGTAAACAAACCCAGTGGATTGAAAATCATAGGCAACTAGACTGGAATCAGGGAACCATTTCCTATAAATATTTGGACGTGGTCATGAAAGCACACTTGTCCTGGGCCAATGTGGTATTTGTGAAAGGTAATGAAAAACGTCAATGGTTGCAACCATTTTTGGCGTCTCACTGTCAATGTATCGACCTCATGGAGTTGGGCTGCCCCTCTCTGCAAACGCTCATGGATACTTGTTCCTGTGGCAACATTACCCATACAGCCCTATCGCATGCGTGGCATCTCTTTCATTGGTTAACCACCCATGCCTGCTGGGAGTTGTTGAACAAAATTATAACTCAAGATTTACCTGTGAATGACGCCAGTGAGATTTCTACAAGCGACGTGTAAACATCTGCAGCACGTGATACCATGGAGAAAGGCAATGCTACGGACAAAGCCATCGGCAAGTTCTTTGTGTGCAAAAAGAAACTAGACAGTTTTACCAAAGAGGAACTCTTGGCGCAGCCCAAGTCGTTCATTTATTATGTGGCCGCCAACGCGGTGAAAGAAATCTGGCAACATGTACCAAAACCATGGACTCAAGACCCTGTGTTGAGTGAATTGCAACCCTGTACGGATTACGATCACCATAAGCAAGTGGCCATGGCAAAATACCGTCTATGCGTCATCAGTGTGCGACTTGCCAGCTAGTGAAACTGTATCAGGTCATAAAAGTCCGTGTAAAGACTTTGTTGAATCATTCCAAGGGTGTCATGGCGAGAAAAAGCAACTACAACAACAACAAACACAAACCTCGTCCACAGAGGAGGAGGAAGACCAAACCATTTTACCATCAATGGAAAAGGATATGCCAGACCTGTACTGGCAGTGGCGTCATTGACAAAGTGATTCAATACTTACCTTTCGAAATCCATCTTCCAGGTTATCGCTTTTGTGGCCCTGGAACTCGTCTTGAAAAACGTTTGCAGCGTGGTGATGTACCCATTAATCTTTTGGATCAAGCATGCAAAGAACATGACCTTTCTTATCGCCATAGTCATCCTGGTTTAAGACATGTGGCAGATAAATTGTTACTGAAAAAAGCTAAACAACGTTTCACATCCTGTGATGCTTCAGTGGGTGAAAGGATGGCAGCCCTGATTGTGATGAGTGCTATGAAAGGAAAGTTGATGATGCATGGACATAAACATTGAGGAATGGAGGAGTGAGGAATTGGGATGTGTTTGTATTCTATTTTTAATTTGTCATTCCCCTTATGGTTATGAAATAAAAACAAAGGTTTACCAGAGCACGATGTTTTGTTTTTTATTTTTTAAAATCATGATGTTGATGGGCTGATTGTTCATTTTCACATTTTACACATTGCCATTTGCCATTTTCAATTTACAGTATTTTAAAAATATCTGTTTAAAGTTTTGTCTTTTTGATGATATGGAATTTCCATTTTGTTAATGACACTTTTTTTTAAATGTTCGTTTGAGGTTTTTGAATTCTCATATTTTACACATGGCCATTTCCAGTTTTTAAAAATGTCCGTTTTGAGTTTTGCGTTTTTGGTGATATGGAAACATGGATTTTCCATTTTGCTGTTTTCACATTTTTCCATTTGGTGTATGTCGAAAGTTGAGATTTGACAATGATGTTAATGCAAGTGCTTGACCATGGTGATGCTGCAATGTGTTTATGGGATTGCAGAAACGTCGAGGTCTACGACTACTGCAGGTAAGACTGTTTTTACAAAAATAATGTCTTTTGACTGGCACATTTCAATGAAAAAACGAAACTATTGAAAACAAAATGAGTATATAAGTGACCATTTCCCCCCCCCCCTCCCCACCCACTCTACCTCACCGTGTTTGCTCTGGTCATACATACACACCAGCTTTCTCTCTCTACTCATACATTCACACCTGTCTTTGGGAACAAACACAACCACTTTATTTATTCCCAAAAGCACATTCTCGACATGCTCACTCATCCCAAAAGAACTTTTTAGTTTACCATTTACATTACAAAAAATAATATAAAGTTACTAAAAACTATTACTCATTAAATATTTACAAAAAACTACAACTTTGTACAGCTTTAAAAGAATCAAACTATTTACCAGTCATTTTTTTTAAATAAGGTTGCATAGAACGTTTTTAAAGAGCAAAAGGTCCAAGTGGGTTGCCACTATTTACAAAATCTACTATTTACAATGACAAAAACCAATATTTACAAAATACTAAATCTACAAGTTACATAAAGCTATGTCCCTAAACGATTAAACAGAAAAATCACACCTCCTCCTCTTCCTTGCGATCATAACCCCAGGGCAGGCCGTGAGCAGATCATCAGTCCACACACGTTTGTTATCCATGGAGGCGAGGGTGCGTTTTCTCTGTTCCACAAGATACAAATGATGGTTGCTGGATTGTATCCTGCACTGTGTATGAGACATAGCTTTGCCAGTGCGTAAAACCGCTAGATAGTCATCAACACGTAGCGATTTTACCACTGCTCTACCTACACCTTTTGCTCTTTTGGCTTCCTTAAAGTCGAGTGTGCGGTAAGCATACAATTTTGAGGCCAAACCTACGAATTCCGTCATAATGGAATCACCGCATTCATCTTTTAAAACGCCCATTACCTTCTTGTTTTTTATGGGCAGCTGAAACACGTTGTCAGCGCTATAGGAAGAGGTGTCGAACCAGTCACTATGCTGCCCCATGACGTCATAGGGGTTGCAGTGGCGAATGTGGTAAATGAATGAGTCCGTGTCCATATACAAAAGAGAGACGTCTTCAAAATGGCGTTTGGCAAACTCATAGTGGAATCGATACATGACCGATTTAGAAAAGTCTAAAATGACTTGGCCCAAGTGAATGGGTTTATCCATGATCACGCTGGTCTTACTCATTTCGATAGTGGCTAAATCCTTATCGACAATGATGATCGATTTAAAATTTGGCTTGGCAATGTACCGCCGGGCACCCCAACGCCCCTCCCAGACATTGACCAATTTAATGTCACGGTATTTGCGGACATTCTCCATGGACTTGCCATAGATGCAGTTGTTCATTAATTTAAAAAAAAATCAAACTGCTGTGTTGCCATTTGTCGGTGCTCTGTGTTGAGTCGCATGTATGGCTCAAGCCATGCTTTTTGAGCAAAAGAAATACCCCTGTGGATTTTCTTCAACACCAAGCCTTGGGCGAGGACTGGACCAACATTTGGATATGTAGCACATACCGAGTTTTGTTGTAAAGTGTGCCCATGAGTTTTTCAATTTTCACTTTACTGTCAGGGGGAACCATTTGCTCAAGGCAGAATGAGAAATCGGCATGTTCATCATACAAGGATGAGGGATATTCAGTATCCACTTCTAGCACATACCCACAGCCTGTTTCTTGGCTAGCCATGTTCACATCAAATTCTGACACTTGTTTGTCTGTCAGCCAAGCAAACTTCCCATAGGGCAAAGGCTGACTCATGGCGTAACCGTAGAAATTATTCACGTCATGGTACATTAAGTACGATTCTGGTTTTTCTGGTGAATAATCAGGGATGTAGACATTGTTCGCTTCGGCATGGCGTTGGTTAAGTCACACAAAGCCGCCATGAATGCCCTTTTCAAAAAATAGAACCATGTCTACATCAGTGAGTAAATCCAATTCCACTTGAGTGTATTTCAAAGCGGCATCGAACGAGAGCCCAGGACTCGTATAATAGTGAGCCGGGTCAAGACCGTAAATGTGTTGACACAACACACGGAATTTTTGAAACACATCGGTGAGCAGCAATACATCCAGTTTTAGGTAATGCAAAGCATATTCACTTAGCGTCTTAATGCCAAACACTCGCCAAACTTGACATGCATGTCCATAGTCTTCATCGGAAACGGTACTGCGTTTTAGTTTCGAGTAAAATTTCTCTTGTGGTGGGAGTTTTCTTTGTTTTAACACGTCCCAGCTGTTGCAGAAATCATACGGGAATATATCTTCCCGAATGCACAATTGAAATTGCTCAGGATCATTAAAATGCATTCTAGTATTTTTAATTCCTCCTCATTCAAGCCATTCACAAGGCTGTCTAGCGAGGATGCCATAAACTTAAAGGAATCCAAAAATCGAATGCTCAAGTCGCCCAACCACCATGTCAGGGCTGTAAAACGCTCATGGTTTTGAGGAATAATGGCAAACGAGCCCTTGTTGACATGACCCAATTCACGAATCAAAAACTGAATGTCATAATTCGCCAGATTGTGGAAAGAGACACTAATGAAACGAGGAGCTGGAAAGTTCAAGTTGCATTTACTATGCGCAGCTCCACGAAACTCCCCCGTAAAGTGCGAGTGGTCTCTGACTTTTTCCTCTCCACTTAAAATAGGCTTTTCGCAAATATGGCATGTCGTGGCATGCTCATACTGCTGCTGCTGTTCTGGAGATAGGCTCATGGGTACTGGGTGGTCCAGTAATTTCTGTACATCATGAGCAAACTTGACAAGTTCATCCAAGAACCATTTGGCACAATCTGGCCCCTCGCGGTATTTGTAAACGGATTGTGTGGGGTCATAGGCACACACCACATTAAATCCTATGGCAAAGGGTTCATGTTTTTGAATGGGTGTGGTTGAGCTCATGGTGGGATCTAGTTCACATCCCGCCATGGGTGTGGTGAGAGCTTCAAATCTGCGTATACCACATAGGGAACAGTGTCACGCTTATGAATGTCCTTAAACTTTATCACAGCATTGTCCCCTTGTGGCAATATCAATCTTACCGCTTCCTGAGAAACGCAATCTACCCTATGACGTTCCAAAAGCGTAGGGGTTTTAAAATATTGCAGACAACGGTCGCAAATGTACTTCTTATCATTATGCTTGGACGCTTGACTGCTTAGCAATCTACTCAGGCTTTTAATCAGACAATAGTGATTCACCTCTCCCACAGATAAATATAAAAGATGAATGTGGTGTCGTTTCGGTCCTTTTGTGGCATAAAGAGGACCCACAATCTCATCACCATCAAGGCCATACACCATGAACGAAAAGTCCTGATTGTCTTGTTCAAACCTATGGATCTCGGTTAAGTCCATAGGGAACGACACTCGAGTTAAATTTAAAGTTTGTTTCAATTCATCAAACTTGGCCTTGTACTTTCCTGGCCGAGAACCATTATAGCCTTGTGCTGGTTGCAAATACGCGGCCACAGCCCACAGAAAACATTCATTGTCATGATTCTTTATATTCACCACAGCCTTTTTCAAAGCTATTGCTGGTGGTGTTTTAATATAGCTAGACCTAGCATTCAACGGGTTAAATGACAAATGTTTATTTGTAGGTAATGAATTTTGTTTAACGCTAAACCACTGGGTCCTTGTTGCAGTTTATCAAATTTTGATTGCAAGGCATCCACCACATGGCTTTGATACCACTCGTTCAGATTATCGGCTATCAAAAGCTCTTGCATTTTACTGCAAATATAAAATGTCTCTTTATGATCTACGTCCTTCTTTTTATATATGAAATCGCACACGAGTTCTGTATTCACCTTTAAAGCCGTATGCAACCTTTGCGCTGTACAAATTTCAATTTTAAAAATTTCAAAACAAGATTCTAAAAATTATTTGGGAATCAAACTTTTTCTAACATTGACCACACGACCAGAGCACACACGCGATTTGAAACAAGTGTTTAGGGGTTTCCAAGTTAACGTATCCACAGCAGTAAAAGACATTATTTTGAAAGAACACTCTCACCTGAGTTTTCAGCTGTAGACTGCTGGACATTGGCCCCAAACACACACGTTCCTGGTTATCAACAGAGGTCAAGCATTTTCCAACACTCTAATAAGAAATAAAATAAACCACCATAAGTATGTCCATTCCATATAGTTTATGCATTTCATAAACAAAATCAAACAGGTGATATATATAAAAAACAAATCTCACCTTGACGTGTAATGCTTTGCTTTATTCCCGTCTCGTGGGCTAGTGTGGAAATGGTTTCCTTTTCTAGCTGTCTGTCTTTCTCTCTTTTTCAATCTCTTTCCCACAGACACACAACAGGTAGGCTATACACGTTATCTGCAAACAAATAATAAACATTTAATTATAACTTTAACAATCAATAAATAATTGCATCTAAATATATATATATCAATAAATATATAAATGAATAAATAAATACCTACCCCACAACAAGGTTAAGTATTTTCCACCAAAACTGTTAAACAAGACCAAGTGTTTCACGCAATGCAGTGTGTTCAAAGGTAGTTACCTAAGTGAGAGTGGAAATGATAACGACATGTCTTTATATATGTTACGTTGCATGTATAATCATTTTTCCCCACGCTTTGAACATTCTCTTATCGTGCACGTGGACAGCTAACGTCCAAGGTGAACACCTGTGGCAGATCAAATTTCACGTCAACTTGCATTTTGTCACATACGAAGCAAACAGGATGTAACTTGTTTAGCGTACATGTCATCTCACACGTATGTGCATGCATCTCGCACTCCCCTACCACCACGGTTGTCAGATTATTTCACTTTCAAATGTCTTTGTCATTTTCCATTGCACCTGTTGTCAAGTCAGATCAGCGCATTCCAATAAGCTCAAATGACATTCACCTCCTGCTCGTCAGCTCCTCGGCAAGTTTGTTTTCTGTACTCGCTTCAACCAACATAGAACCAAGTTCTCATCATCGTTTACACGCTAAAGATCCCCTTCGGGGGTAAAATGTAAGAAAAAAACGCACCCTCGCTCTGTCATAAACCGACCCGCCGAAATAGTGATTGTTCTGTTAAGCATGGTCATTGTGGTTAGCGACAGGTTCGTTGAAACACATACCCACCCAGCAGTATCGTCGTTCTCAACCACCACGCTTCATGAACATTTTTAACAGGTAAAGAAAAATTATTTTTTTCAACTTGTATGGCGTTAGGCCCTTTGTCAAAATATCAAACATAGTTTCAGAAAGGGGGCGTTAGCCCGAGTCCTAGGACACCTCGTTCACATCTCTAGCGTTATGGGTTTGCGAGATAGAGCAAAAAGTCTAAAATCACGGTTTTACCTCAACATGGTTTTTCATTCCTGCTCAACACGAACATCCTCGGCAAGAGGACAACGCGACGAAAAAAATGGCACCTCGTACAAGTCTCTAGGCTTATTGGTTCGTGAGATATCGGCAAAAATCACAAAAAACACGTATTTACCCCAAAATCGAGTTTCCAATTTTTTTAATATAACGAGTGGTCCATATCAGAGAGGACGTCACTGCGAGTCCTTGGACCCCTCGTACGTGCCTCTAGCATGATTGGTTCGCGAGATATAATAAAAGTCTAAAATCACGCTTTTGCCCCATAAAATCCGTGTTCCGGGCATTTCACCTTTTCGACACCAACATTCCCGTAAAGAGCGCAACGAGACGAAAACAACGAATCCAAGCACGCCCTCCTAGCATCACTCCTTCCATTCCAAGGTCGCAGGGGCTCACAATTTGATAAGTGGCGCAGCTTCCCCATCACCCCACTACTACAAATTTTTGCCCTGGAGACGTGACATTTATTTTGGGGGTAGAGGGCGTAGGGTTATTGCATTTACGTCAAATAAACATTTTTGTATAATTCACAGTTTCCAAAATATGGGATTTTCAAAATTTGAGTGTTTTCAAAAAAACATAAAACATAAAAAGTTTTATTTCAAAAAATAAAGGCCATAAAGACAATTCGTTTGAGCCATGGCACAACGTTCTATCATGTTTGGTTTTCAAACTATCACCTTTTTTCGAAAACGAAATATTTCATTTTTTTTGAAAAATATAATACATGGTCCATACGAAAGAAGACGTCAGCTCGAGTACAATGATACCTCATTTGTCAAAATCGGACCATGCGTTCGAGAGATATTGACAAATATTAGATGGCTGAGGCTTAGTAGTGGGGCAAGGAGGGTTCTAGAGTGAAGTAGAACTCTCACTACTCCACTACTTGGAATAGAATTAAATAGTATGAATTTAATTTCACTCCGGCTGGAGTAGAATTAAATACTCTTTCGAGTTAAACTCTGCTGGTTTAATTTCACTCCGGCTGGAATAGAATTAAATGTTCGTTCAGAGTTTCATTCCGAACGGAATATAATTAAATTGTATGGATTTAATTTCACTCCGGCCTGAATAGGATTAAATTGTATGGATGTAATTTCACTCCGACCGGAATAGAATTAAATGTTCGTTTGAATTATATTCCATGGATTTAATTTGTTCGTCCGGAGTTTCGTTCCGAGAAGAATTGAATTGTATGGATTACATTTCACTCCGGCTGTATTTTGTTCGGAGTTTCAATTGGAGAGGAATAGAATTAAATTCCATGCATTAAATTTCATATCTGTCGGATTATATTTAAATAATGTTTTATTCGTAATTTAATTCCGAGAGGAATAGAATTAAAGCGTATGGATTTAATTTTATTCCAACTGGAGTAGAATTCCATGTTTCGTTCAGAGTTTCATTCCGAGGAGAATTAAATTAAATTCTTTGGATTTAATTTTATTCCATCCGGAAAAAAATCGAGCGTCTCATTCAAACATTTAATTCCGAGAGGAATAAAATCCAATGCAATGGATATAATTTCACTCCCAGCGGAGTTGAATTGAATTTCATTCCGAAATTTATTCTGGGAGGAATAGAATTCAATATTTCATTCCCAATTTAATTCCTTGTCGGAGTGAAATTATATGTTTCACTGCAGGTTTAAGTCTACGCTGGAATAGTATTGAATTGCTGGCTGAATTTAATTCCACTCCTGATCCGGAGTGAAATATCAGATTTCGTTCACTTTACCATCCCTGATCTACAGTATTCTGCAAGAAAGAAGTTAGTGTAGCGACGCAACTCTCTCTACATAGCTCAGCTGTATGGAAACTGTACATGAGCTAAAGGTAACTGATATGGGGGTAGCACGAACGATTCCTGGGACAAATAGATAGGAGCAATGTCAGGAAGGTACTCGTAAGGATGAAATAAAGCTAAGTTAGAAATGAACACGCTAGATGAAGCTGTTCGTATGAGCCGACTTAGATGGTGGGGTCATGTGAAATGAATGGGGGAGGAGAGAGGAGGTGATGGCTAGATTCAGTGTTGAACGATTTCAAAGTGAAAGGTGTAGAAGCAGAGGAGGCCACAGTGCTAACTGCTAATAGGGGATTATGGATGCGACTTGTTCGTAAACAGAGGCTTGCTGACTAGACTGGATGCTGAAAGGCAAAATAAGTTCAAATCAACAGATAGGCCCATGTATGTTAAATGTCGCTGGAAATGGCGACAACTGTGTTGTGTTTGGAAACGGAAGCAACTCTGTTCATAGCGCACTCACTGATGGACAGTTTGGTAAGAAATCACCATGCACCACCAGTCGACCCTATACGCACAAGCAATGACGAAGTGCTCAAACAATCAAATACATCGTTTCAGTCAACATCGTCAAACGATTTGAACTCGAAAGAACACGATGGATCCTGTATCAACATCCCAATTAGCCAGTCTTCTTGATCCTCGGCATATGATTTAAAATTGTTATAGCTCCAAAGAAGTCAAAATTAAAATTCAAGAATATTTGAGGGAATAAATGAGACGTTTGGAACTGCCAGATGGTTCAAGTCAAAACACCGATCAACGCAATTCAAGATCCCTACATCTTCTTGTTACAGTCAAAGAACATTGCAAAGTAGGGGCTGGACACCTATCTTGTGGATTCGCCGGCTGACTTACACACTTATATTTTCCACAGATGGAAAATGAATCAAACCATATATTCACGGCTCAGTAAACTAGCGAAGAAATACTTGGTTACCACCATGACCACCTGACCTGCAGCGGTGAAAGAAAGTTTTCAAGTTCAGGAAAACTTGTGACTGCAAACCGGAGTTGTCTCGTCCCTGAACATCTTGACTTTCTAGTATGTGTGTATGTCTGTTAGGTAGTCAGCCCGAAGGCTGGTTGGATCCTCAAAAAGCACCGCCGTTAGGTTATGTGGGTAGATACCCACAAACACCAAAGGCAGCGCTATATTGAGGTGTACTAGGTAAGAAGAGGAGTGAGGTAGTTTGCCATTGCTTTCCTCATTGAGTCAGTACAGCAGTACTAACCCTATGAGTAGAACCTTTCACAGCATCCACAGACACTGACTGTGCCCTGAATGTCATTACTAAGCACCACCCATACCTCAATAGCTACCATATTATAATCACAGCCATGAGTGAGACTGAGACATCGGTGAAATGCCACATTTTACTCTAGCCTGTGCCAACAGACAAATGGAAATGTACTGCATGAACCCGTATTTTAGAAACAATGGATAAGTCACAAGGCGAGACTCGAACTGTACCCACGTGATAATGTTTCAGTTTAAATTGAATGACTTAAGCAACCTTCTTCGCATGAACGCAACCCGCTCAGTTTGAAAGACGGAGAGATAATTATAAGATAATTATATACCGGTAATCAAATTAAATAAGAAGTGAATTGGAATACATAAATGATCAGATTACATTGGGCTATGTTAAATTTTTACCAGAGCTGGAAACGTGCAGCTTCTACAAGTTACTTGAGTCTTCGCGTAGGAAAAACCGGTTGACAAACAAGTTCGCGATATAAACAAGAAGTTCCGTGACGAACTAAAGAGCCTACTTTTCTTAAAATGTAAGATTCATGCCAATGATTAATCTATATGGATCTATCTACAATAATGACGAAATTAAGTAGGTAATATCGAAATTTCTAATTAGTTCGGAATACTGTATACCTGGCATAATGTAGCCTAATAGAGCACTACAGTTGGCAGACCTGGTGGCTGAATATATTCAAAGTTCCATCTCTTAAGGTACAGAATACAAAATTTGGTTGATGTCCAATGGATATCATGGACGTTACATGCAGTTAAACATTGGATCTAACAGCGCGCATAAAATCATGTTGGCAACAATGTCATCCATGTTTTGGTCAGAAATAATCTGATCTTTTGTTGTGCCAATTTTGGATAAAATCCATTAGTTAGTATAGAAGTTACATGCATTTTAAAATTTGACCTATCAGCAGGCTTAAAAGCATGTTGGCAGCACTAACGTCTATTAGTTACTCCAAATTAATCTAGAATGCCAGGTACTATACGTGTGCAATGTTCAGAGCTATTGGCTTGCATACTTTCTGATATATTGATATTAGGGTAACAAAAATAGAGACAGCATTTATTAACAGTTGGCAGCCCTGGTTGCTCTTAAGAATACGCATAGTCATATCTGTTTTGGTACACATAGCACATACGAAATTTGGTTAAAATCCAAATGATAGTATAGAAGTTACATGTATTTAAAGTTGAACCTCTCAGCAGGCTTAGAATCATGTTGGTAGCACTGACGTATATAAGTTACTCGAAATTAATATAGAATGTCAGGTACTATACGTGTACATAGCATACAGTTGTCGGCTTGCATACTTTCTGATACATTTGTATTTGGATAAAAGAAATTGAGAGCATTTATTAACAGTTGGCGGACCTGGTGGCTCTTAAGAATACGATCAGTCATATCTGTTTATGTACACATAGCACATATGAAATTTGGTTGAATTCCAATTGATAGTGTAGAAGTTATATGCATTTAAAAATTGGACCTATCAGCAGGCTTATAATTTTGGCAACACTGCCATGTATGGCCTCCTGGAAATTAAACTGAAATATTATTATCTATACGTGTGCCAATTTTGAAATAGCTCCCATTCATACCTTCCAAGATATCCAACATGGAGCTCAAATTTCAATTGCGATTTTTCAGCAGTTGAGGAGTTGAAAGGGGGGGGGGGCACCACAGACAGACAGAAGGACATACATTTGCCCGGATCGATCTCATAAGTCTACTTTTTCCTTATTTTTGCAAAATGTGAAAAGTAGGCTAAAAACTGAGTTGGAAGCGAGCCGAGGGGTCGACGAATACACGCCTACGGCACGTGGAGGAAGACCACCAAAGCTAGTCACATGAGAACCGTATCCAATCAGAAAATTACAATTTCATGAGGAGTAATTAGACGACAATTATTACTACATACTTCTGGAAATAATTTGAAAATATTATCATAAATGGGATTTAATAATGGGCTAGCCAGTAAGTAGTGGGGTAGTGAGAGAGCTGCTGCCTCCCCTACTTTCATATAAACTTTGGCGATATCTCCCGAACGCATGGTCAGATTTTAACGAACGAGGTATTGTTGGCGATGGGGTGACGTCTTCTTTGCTAAGAATGTGTGTTGGTATTTTTTTGAAAATGTTTGTTTTTGACATTGGCGCTATTTTGGAAACGGTGAATTTTGGAAAAAAAAGTTTGTTTGACGTTAATGTAAGGTCCCTAGGCCCTCTAGGCAGACAGCAAGTTTCAAGTGTGTAGGACAAAAATGATAGCCTACTTTCTCGCGAACATTGACGATAATTCCCGAACGTATGATTGGATTTTAACGAATGAGGTGTTGTTGGCGTTGGGATGACGTCCTCTTTGTTAATAATGTGTGTTGGTATTTTTTAAATTGTTGGTTTTGAAATGGGCGCTATTTTTTAAACGGTGAATTTTGGAAAAAAGTTTGTTTGACGTTAATGGAAGGTCCCTAGCCCCTCTAGATAGAAACCAAGTTTGAAGTCTGTAGGGCAAAAGAAAAATAATTTTGAAAAATGCTGACTATTTTGGAAACGGTGAAGATGAGAAAAAAGTTTGTTTGACATGAATGGTTGGTATTTACCTCGTGTACCTGCGCCATAAATTTGAAGTCGCTAGGTGAAAAATCTATGCACGTTTTTGGGGTTTAACCTATGTTTTTTGTCATATTTGATATATTTTTGGAAAACGGGAATGACTTATGGGTATGATGGAGATCATGTTGTGTTATTAGCCATGATGGATTGGATGGGAGAGGGGAGTTATACACCTTTTTTTTGAAAATTAAGGGGATTTAGTCTAAATAAATAAATAAATAAATAAATATTTTATTACAAAAATCATGTTTATTGACCCATGAATTAAACGTGGAAGGAAACCCTAACCACTTTACAAAATATTTTGCACCTTTGACTTTAATTACTCGTTCAATGAGATAATCGTTGGGATATAATGTTTTTGCACTTCTTCATAATAGAATCATCCTTTGATGGGTTGACCGCTTTGATCTTCTAAGAGATACTTCACTGGTTGACCTAGCTTGACTTGGCGAATTTAAAAAATTCTGTCGACCACTGTAGTGGGGTAAGGAGAGAGCTGCTCCCTCCCCTACTTTCATATAAACTTTGGCGATATCTCCCGAACGCATGGTCGGATTTTAACGAACGAGGTATTGTTGGCGTTGGGATGAAGAACTCTTTGCTAATAATGTGTGTTGGTATTTTTAAAAAATGAAAATGTTTGTTTTTGACATTTTGGAAACGGTGAAGATGAGAAAAAAGTTTGCTTGACGTGAATGAAAGGTCCCTAGGCCCTCTAGGGGGAAAGCAAGTTTCAAGTGTGTAGGGCAAAAAAAAGATAGCCTACTTTCTGGCGAACATTGGGGATAATTCACGGACGCACGATCAGATTTTAACGAATGAGGTGTTGTTGGCGTTGGGATGACGTCCTCTTTGCTATGAATGTGTATTGGTACATTTTTAAATGGTTGGTTTTGAAATGGGCGCTATTTTGAAAACGTTGAATTTAGAAAAAAAGTTTGTTTGACGTTAATGAAAGGTCCCTAGCTCGTCTAGGTAGAAACCAAGTTTGAAGTGGTAGGGCAAAAGAAAAAAGAATTTTGAAAAATGCTGACTATTTTGGAAACGGTGAAAATGAGAAAAAATGTTTGTTTGACATGAATGGTTGGTATTTACCCGCACCATAAATTTCTAATCTCTAGGTGAAAAACCTATGCACCTTTTACAGTTCTCCTGCAAGTCCCGTTTGTGCTTGAATACGCCTGGCTATATTGGGAAAAGGTTAAGTGGTGGGGGAGGAGTAGGGTTGAGTGAGGGATCGTTTAGATGGTATTTTTACCGCTCTATTTGATGGTGAGGTTATTTTTCAAAATGGGTGGAATTTGGAAACGCAATTTGGGGTAAACATGTTGTTTTGACATTTTGGGGTATTTAATAAAAGTGATAATAACGTGTATCATGTTATATTTTTGTATCGTCGTTTGTAAGTAGGTGGACTTTTTAAATGATTATTTAGAGATTAGTTATTAAAAAATAATTAAAGAACCCAAAAAACTAATAGGTCATTTGCTTCTTAGTATCTCGCCAACCAATAATGCGATTTAAATATAAGGGGTGTCGTAGGACTCGTTGTGAACCCCCCTTTCCTATGGACGAGGTATGTCCACCCCAAAAATTAAAACTACCCTTACCCGGGGGTGAATTAGTATTTTTTGTATGCATACGAACTTGGCGGCTTTTGTAAGAGAGCGGGCTTTCTAAATGATTATTTATAGATGATTTTTTTATATATTTCTTTAAATAAACCCAAAAACTAATAGGTCATCGACTTTTCAGTATCTCGCTAACCAATAAGGGGATTTAAACATATGGAGTGTCGTAGGACTCGTGGTGAACTCCCCTTTTCTATGAACGAGGTATGTCCACCCCCAAAATAAAAACTACCCTTACCCGGGGGGATAAATAATATTTTTTTGTATGTGTGAGCACTGACGGCTTTTGTCAAAAGGACCTAATTACACTTTTGTTAATATCTTCTGAACCCCTGATGGGATTTTGCCATAGGCAGTATCCTAGCACTTGGGGAGGGGGGGGGGGTTGACGTCCCGTTTTGTGACTGTATGATTCATTTTTCGTCAAAAGGGCCTAACTACACTTTTGTTAATATCTCGCAAACCAATAATGCTAGGGACTTGTATGAGGGGTCCTAGCACTTGGGGCGACGTCCCCCAAATCTATATCTTGGAAACTAAAAACCCTAAAATTAGGTGTGATAGCTGAAAAATAGGTGATCATATAGGCTTTTACCTCGATTGCTCATTTCACCCCTAAATCAGTAAATAGTCATTTTACGAGAAAAAACCTGTTAAACACTTAAAAATGATAAATTAACCTAAGATCTTTTGTTTTTGATAAAAATAGCAGGGGGTGAAAACAACCCCCAAATTGAAAAATCGATACCTTGGAAACTAAGAACCTTAAAATTAGGTGTGATAGCTTAAAAATATGTCATGACATCGGCTTTTACCTGGATAGGTCATTTCACTCCTGAAACAGTAAATAGTAATTTTACAGGGGAGGGGGTAAAAAGGTTTTAAACGGGTAAACATGATAATTGAACCTAAGAACTTTTGTTTTTCTTGAAAAATAGTAGGGGGGTGAAAACTACCCCCAAATTGAAAAATCTATATCTTGCAAACTAAGAACCCTAAAATTAGGTGTTATAGTTGAAAAATAGGTGAAGACATACGCTTTTACCTCGATAGATTATTTCACTCTTGAAACGGAATAGTAATGTTACAGGAGAAAAAGGTATTAAACACTTAAAAGCATAAGCGTTTTGTGAAACCTTGCTTTAATGAACGTGTGTATGGAGGATGACTGACTTGCTAATTATTATTATTATTATGTAATTATGGATTAATGTGTATTATAGCTAATGAATATGGCTAAAGATTTGTACAAGT
The DNA here is from genome assembly GCA_946902985.2 of Meconema thalassinum. Taxonomy (NCBI): domain Eukaryota; kingdom Metazoa; phylum Arthropoda; class Insecta; order Orthoptera; family Tettigoniidae; genus Meconema; species Meconema thalassinum. The sequence continues at coordinate 1,566,558,729 of OX336388.2, forward strand.
CAGGATGGGCAACCCGTTGCCATGCCCCATAAATTTACCCAAAAGACCCAAAACACGTTAAGGTTATCGACCTGATATTTTATAAACTAATTATCGGAGAGGTTGAAGTAAGATGAGGTAGGACTCACAATGGCTAAACCTTTCCCATGATTCATCAATTGACCCAAGACATGTTTTACCCGACAAGACTGAGTGCACCCCGTTGCAGCCTTTAGAAAACCGAACCCGGACCTCTGTGGTGACAGTGGAGTTATATTAATGATGCTTTTTAAACAAACATACACTTGCATACTACCACTGGGTTGAACCTGCTCAGAGACATTGGCTTTGTTTGTGTGGTAAGACTTGGTGATAACAGCACGGCGATATCAGCAAGTTTCATATTACTTGTCTGCTTCACAGTGGATGTGCTGTGCACCGTGTTAACATACATGACTAGATAGTTATTAGGTAAGGGTTGACAAGGCTCAGTGAACCTTATTTGCAGCCTTAAAATGAAAATGAATATCTTGGTATAGTCGGGTTGGAAGCCAAGACCTTAGGGTTGACAACCAAGTATGTTAACCACTACACTATGAGATGGTCAAATGATAATATAACCGAACATATAGAAAAGTTTTCTGTAGTTTAACGAATTGACCAAGAGCCATACCATGAGAGGTGTAGGTAATTGAAATTGAATCCTTAGCTAATGACCCTACTACATGTAAGCTATAGCAATGCCCGCCTATAAGCTATAATGTTAGAAAAAGAAATTCATGGCTTGTTTTAAACGGAGAATAATTGTGTTTACTGTGAAATGCAAATCTGAATTTAGAAATAGTTCATCTCCTACGTGATGTTTGAACTCTTTTTTATTTATACTTTAGACAAACGCTATCATAGTTGTAATTCAGAAGCCACGGCCGCCTGCTTTCCAATCCTACCCCGTACACTGAAGTTAAAATGAATAATGATCACGTTACATACACCCGGTTTCAAAGCCACGAGAAATAAGTGAACAAAGTATAAAATTCATGAGCCAGTCAGGAATTAAAACTGGTGTTATTTCAAACAAAAGACAAGCGTTCTATAAACTTAACCACTAAGCTGTCCTATCGACCCCTAATGGTTTGGCTCATGCTGAAAATAAAATTAAATGTAAACTATAATTAAAACTAACTACACACTTATAAACTAGAAAAGGAAATGTAAGACAAAAGGATAATAGGGCAAATAAAGGACAAAAGGAATAAAAAATGCCTTGAACCCTGAAGAATGTGGATTGAGGGACTTGAAAGTTTGATTGGGAAGTAAAGGAGGAGGGGGTCCCGCTCCAGAGGTAATCGATAAAAAGGAGGGAAACTGGACACAGCTCAGGAATCCCTTGAGGTCACCAACTTCCAAACTGATCAGCCGTAAGCCCATGAGGGTGTAGCTATATCCAGGATGCATCACAAGTGGTAGGGCTACATACACCCTACCTTCTTGAGGGAGGGCTTGAGCAAAAGACAGTAAATAACATGAAAATAAGAAACCAAGGCTGACCCCTCGTAGAAGGAGGTTATCATAAAAATAAATGAGACAAGGACCAATTAAGGTGGAAAAGAAACAGACTCCCTAGGTCTTGGATACTCTAAAAATGTCGGGGTCGGCAGATAACAAGAGTTGACCAAGTGAGGTTGACAGGAAAGAAGACAGAGATGAGCCTGCCACAAGACAGTGGAAGCAATGTTAAACTCAGCTGGGGCGCCATGGCTGTCAACCTTCTTCCACTAGATGTAAGCCCATGTGGGTGGGTGGAAATAAAAACCTCTTTGTGTTATATCACTGGCTTTAGGGACGGTAACACATGGCATGTGTTGATGATCCGATACTGGTCCTAGGGCTATGCAAAATTGTAATAGATACTCAGATAACAATACTACTATGCATATTATTTTGTCTAAGTATAGTGCATGGGACAGATGACCATGATTTCCAAGCCCCTAAATTACGCAAAAACAAATTATTTCCATTTTAAAGCAGTTGGGGTGAGGTGAGGTGAGGTGAGATTTCTAAACGTCAAACTCATTAGAGAAGTTAATTAGATATCAAATTTGCAGATCAATACAGTTTGTCAAGGAGTTGGGAAAAAAAGTGACTGTGGTCCATCAATGACAATATGACGCAAGCAGAATGCTTGTTCATGACAAGTCTGCTTTGTTGTATAGAGACTTGCATTTAATGTAATTCTGGTTGGATGGCTGGAACGGCGTACACTTAACCTTGCGAGTCAAAACTTACAAGAGGTGGGTTTTATTGCTACCTCTGACATCATGCAAGGGTTTTCTATAGTTGTCCACTTCTACTCCAGGCAAATGCACGGCTGCCCACAGACAAATGCAAAGAAAATTAAAACATGTTATGTTTGGATCAATTCCATACCTACATGACAACATGTACTTAAAATAACAAGTAATGAGCATTCCATGTTAACAATAGTGATGGTTGCTAACTGCCAATGCTTAGAGCTCATTAGCGCCTTTTAAGGGTGGCAAGGAGTACACTTACTTGAAAAACTAACAAGAGGAGTGTTCGATTTTCCCACAACACCCATCCTGAAAGTGAATAAAAATGACTTTGCACTTAAGTCCATAACCACCTCCTTCCCATTCCTACCCTTCATAGTGAAAGGCACACATTAATACAGACATTACAGTGACAGAGGTTACTTGTAAAATACCTAAATATCTGAGATTTATCTTGAAATTGACCAGAATTTTGTAAAATCCACTAAATTTACCGCAAATTTAGCAAATTCCCCCAAATTGCAGCAAAATTCAACAAATGACTACCAGATTTATTGAAATGCCATTGATTTATCAAAGAATGGTTTAAACTTCCTCAAATTCATATAAAATTACCGAATATAGATGAAAATTCACTAAAATTTACCAAACTTACCCAAGTGGTATACAAACCATGATATTTAACCAATTGTCTAAAAAATTCACTGCATGTACTCGAAAATTCCATAATATTCCCTTTACAAGTATGCTTTTTATTGTTTCGTTTACCGCACTGTCTGGCAAATACCTCAACATGACATTGTCCTAGGCTAGGTAGGACCTGAACATTCAACATCATAGTTTAGTTTTATCTCCCATAAACTGCTGTATGTGGTGGATGTGACAAAAAGACATCCAGCTGTAAAAACCACACCCTCACATAGACTTTCATAACCTCTCACGTTGAGGTTCATAACACTAACTACATTGAATGATTGAGTGGTTCCTTTTCACAATTCCTGTCTATACTTTCCTCTTCAAGGTTGCAAGATGCTTGCAAGGTTCCTAAAATGCAATTAAATTTAATAAGTACCTTAAGATGGTTTGATTTGTTTAATGATATGGTGTTAAGCCTAATTTTTTTAGGTCTTGACTGGCCTTGCAATAAGAATTGACTAACCAAACATGGGTTACCTATCAGGGAAACATTTTGGCCACTGTGTTGGTTATTGACCAGTGAGTACAGTTCTAGAAAGCTGTTGATCAGGTTTTGAAATCGTATACAACAGGCAAGCCGTGTGACCATGTTTGTTAAACAAGACATTATACCAGAGACAATTAGGATACTTATGTAGAGCTTACCAAAAATAATGTTGTGTAACAGTAAACGCTAGTCAACAAAGAGTTATGCAGTACTAAAAAAATCATCATACAATACCTGAGAGCTCTTCTAAAATTATTGATGTGTAATATGTTTCCACTCGCTTGCTATATTTTTTTGGCATGGGGGTGAATTTCAAGAAATGAATTGCAAATGGATTTGAAATGCAACACAAACAATGAGGGCGTGCGGAGGCTGAGATTGATATCACGACGTACTGTCGTTTATGTAGCTATGTGGAATGTATATCACATATGGTTTACTTCAAGGTTTGGAGATCCCATTAAAGATATTCCTCCAATAAATGATCTTGAAATGGTCATTCTTTGGTGTCAAAATATTTCTTATATGATATTTAATGAAAACAATTATGTTTTATTAAATGTTTATACGTTATCTGTATTCTTATTTAATGTAAGCACTCGAGGCACTACCAACCAAAATACAGCACTATCTGGAATGTATATTGCATACTCGAAGGTTTGGTGGTCAAATTAAAGGTATTCCTACAGTAAATGATTTTCAAGTTGTCGTTCTATGACGTGAAAATATTTAATATATGATATTTGCTAACAGGATTTGCCACTGGGATTATTTAACAAGTAGTTATTTTAATGACCAACAGAGTTCACTGTTAAGAAGGTAGAGCGCTATGTGGAATGTAGGATAACATGTAACATATTATACGTGATATGAGACAGCTGTAAGGCTTGAGATTTTTTTAAAGATGCCTTTATCCCTATATTAATCACCCAATTTGCAAGACTGATAACTGTAATGTTACGGAAAAATCAAAACAAAACAAAAATCTGCATTGAAAAACCAAAAAGTGGTTGAGCAACTATACACTTAACATGAAAAAAAACAAGAAATATATACAAACTACTGTATGTTAATTAATTTAATTCATATATATATATATATATATATATATATATATATAATAGGAATACACACACTCAGAATACAGCTCTTTTTGTTTATGTTTGCTTCTTATAGGTTTTAAATATAACACTTGTTGAAAATTATTTTTAGGGGATGGGGTTATTGCTACGTTGACGCATTACACATAACCAATATGACCAGCCTGTTCACAGGAATGCAAGAGCTGTAGACGTTCGACTATATATTAGGATCATTCCATTTCCTATTTTTATGAATGGTTTCAAAAACTCGGGAAGCAGTTCATCATTATTACCATCATCATTATCATCCTCATCATTATAATCATCTTCATAATTATCATCATCATCATCATCATTACCATCATAATTTCCAACTGTGTCCCCAGTCTGTTCAATGGTTTGAGTTGCCTTTGATAGTGTGGAAAGCTTATTTTTAGATGTGCTAGAGTGCTTTAACAGTGTTATGTTATTATTATCATTATTACCAATCTTTTCACCTTTCCCCACCAACTTCTTGATGGGGTATGTTGTCTCTGATAGAGTTGAGGCTTTTGAGATGTGGGTGTGTGTCTGAACATGGGTTTTACAGGAGGTGTTAAAGGTTTCTCATTAAACAACTCGCTAACAGCATGAGTGCGTTGTAGTGTATTAACCTTGAGGTTAATATTATCTTGAGCAGCACTATCTTTTTCTTGGACTTGGTTTTTTGCTGTGGCTTTGGGTTTTCCTTACATTTAGACTAGCATGATTAAGTTTATAATCATGATTGGTTGAAGAAATTATGTCCAATTCTTTTGTCTTAAGCATTCCTCGACACTGTTTCGATCGTTGCTTTGAACAGCGCCAAATAACAATTCCATTTGTATTGCTTCGTTTCACAATATATGAATATCCTTTATAGTATGCATAAAGCTTACCATACCTAGTCACTGATACTTCCATATCATCTGTCAAGCATAAACTAATCTCTAGTAAAGACAACTTGGTAATAACAACAATAGTTTAATGTGGGAGCATATATAGATGCAAAAAGAGGGAGCAAATGTGGGGGTAAAAAGTGGGAGTAAATGTGGGAGCAAAAAACTGTGAGCAAAAAGTGGGAGCAAATATGGGATCAAATGGGCAGCAAAGCAAATTTAAAAAGTGGGAGCAAATATGCTAACAAATATGTCAACAAATATGCCAGCAAAAGTAAATACTCAAGTCAAGATAGTTTGAAGTGCAAAGAAAATATGGAAGCAAATATGAGAGCAAAAGTGGTGTTTTTCTAAAACAACTATACATAACAAACTTGGTCATAACCTAACCTAACCTAAACTAACTTCACCTAACCTAACTTTACCTAACCTAACCTAACCCAACTTCACCTAACTTAACCTCACCTAACCTAACCTAACCTCACCTCACCTAACCTAACTTCACCTAACCAGTTTCAACCAAGCAAGCAAGGTGAATAGACGTGCAGTGAAGTGTAAGGAAGAATGGGAATCGCTATTCAGCAGTACCGGGCGGTCATCGGCCGCTGGCAGGCTAGAGTGAAGTGCGATTTCGGTGTCGGGAAGGTGATAGTGGGCAACGTCACTGAACAGATGGGGGTTTTGGCGATGGGGATGATTGCGCTGGTTGTGGCGACGCTACTATTAATTGGAGGAGTGGAGTCAAACCCAGGGCCTGGTCAGCTGGGATGGCAAGAAATGGAAAAAATAAGGGAAATTGTAAAGGAAGTGTCACAAAATGACCAGATCCGGGACATTCTTCGTGAGCAATGTAAGGAATTCAAGGAGATGAAGACATGTATAAGAGAAGAGATGGGAATAGTGACAGAAAGGCTGACCGAGAATAGTAGAGAGATAAAAGACCTAGGAGAAAAGGTGAAGATATTAGAGGTGGAGGTAAATGAATTAAGGAAGACAAATCTGGATGAGAGAAAGAAAAACGTCTTCATTTACGGAATAAAGGAAGATGCCAAGGAAAGCACCGAGGATCTACCATCCAAGGTGCTCCGAGTGATTAGTGAAGGCATGCGGATAAACATTGGAGTTTCAGAGATTGACAATGTGACCAGGATAGGGTGGGGAAAGGGCACGAGGCCCGTGAAAGTGTCATTAGTTTCTTCGCTGATGGCTCACAGAATTCTGGCGAACACAAAGAACCTGAAAGGGGAGAGGATATGGGTAAGGAGAGAAATGAGTAAAGAAGAGGCAAGCGAGCAACGGACCTTGCAGTTTCATTTAAGGAAGGCAAGAAACTCGGGTCTCAAGGCTTATGTAAAGGGCAATAGACTGGCGGTTAGCGGCAACAACTGGGACCGGATTTGGACAGTGGCACAACTCCAGGATATGGAGAAGCAACAGCAACAGGAGACAGTTAGACCTAGCAACCAGGTGGAAGCAGCTGTCGGTTCAGAGGGAAGTGCGGTGATGATTCAACAGAGAGCATCGACCTCCAAGTCCAACACGGAAGTGGCGCGAGCAGGAACGACTAACGTCAGCGCCAGGAACACCGGACAAGTGCGTGGTTTGCAGAAAGGTGAGACTGGCAAACAACGAGTTACTAGTCTAAAAGAACTTTGGGGCAAGAAAACCTTGACAGAGCAGTTTAATGTGGAGAAGGAGGTCATTTCTTCTCCAGGTGGCAGTATACTAGAGCTAGAGAAAGCTAGAGTTACTAGAAGTAAAGCCAGCGCCAGCGAAGAGGGTAGGGGTAAAAATAACTAAACTGGAATATTGCTAGCGTAAATATAGAGGGTTTTTTAAATAAGAGAGGGAACGATGTAGTTTTGACCCTAATAGAAGATATGCAGATTGTAGGATTTGTTGAGAGTTGGCTCCCTGTAGGTTGCGAGGTTAAAATAGATGGCTTCAATATATATACAAAACCTAAGATTAGGAAAGCTCGTACCGGTAGGTTCCCTGGGGGAATTGTTGTTTTAATTAAAGAAGAGGTGAGGGAATTATCAGAATTTATTAGTTCAGAACTGGAAGAAGTAGTGTGGGTAAAAGCAGATATTAGGGGGAGGGGGAAAGGAACGGTATGTTTCGGCTTTGTCTACAACCCTCCGGAGAATTCCCCGTATGCAAGAGAAAGCTTTTTCGATGAGTTGGCTATTGAAATAAACAGAATTCAAAATATATATGAAGAGGCAGAGATTGTGCTTTTAGGGGACTTCAATGCGAGGGTTGCAGACAGAAAGCCCCTTTACAGCAAGGGGGTTGCCGAGGCCGTATGTGGGGATAGGCACAGCAAAGACAAGGAATGTAACAAGAACGGAGAAAATATTTTGGAACTATGTGATGCAGAATAGCTATATATATTAAATGGTGTCTGTGTGGGGGATGAAGGAGGTAACCTGACGTAAATAACAGAGATTGGAGGAAGTGTAATAGATTTAGCAATATGTTCCAGAGGAGCACTAGCTCTAATTAAGAGGTTCACTGTTGAAGAATGGGGGGAATCACACCACCTACCAATTGTGGCCAACATGCAGGGAGCGGTGACAAAATCAAAATCAAGAGGGAACCCACAAGTCAAAGCTATAAGAAAAGTAAATAGATTCAGATGGAGGGAGGAAAATTGCAGAGAGTTCCAGAACTATTTCCAGGGAGAGAATTTTGAACTGATAAAGGTAGGGATAAGTTTAATGATCAGTAATGATGAAATTGAAGGGGTAATACGTATGATTGAGAATGCAATTATGATGGCCGGGCGGAAAATGCGCGTGAAGGCTAGGGGAAAAGTAGGGAGAATTAAAGGATGGTACGATGAATCTTGTAGAAGGAAGGAAACCGAAGTTATTAGGGCGCTGAAGTTATACAAGAGAGGAGGGGATGATACGATGAGAGTAGAATTTTGTCGTCTAAGGAAAGAATATAGGGAACTGCTCAGCAAAATGAAAGATGAATGGCAGGGTAAGGAAGCAACAACACTAAATAAGGATTCTAAAGCTAACGACTGTAGCAAAGTGTGGAGCAGGATAAATTCTTACTGTAGGAGGCGCAGAAGTTGTGGGGGAAGCTCTATTAGTGATGAAGTATGGATTGCATATTATGAGAATCTGTTAAATGCTGAAGATAATTGGAGGAAGAGGGATGAGTTTGGCGTCCCGAGGGTGCTGGAGGCCGCTCTGCCTGTGCTGGACCAAGTCATATCGATAGAGGAAATTAAGGAAGTAATAGCAAAAAGTAAAGGAGGGAAGTCGGGTGCTATTTCGGGGATAACAAATGAATTTTGGCAAGAGTTGAGTAACAATAGGTTCATGATGGACAGCTTGGTAAAAATCTTTAACAAAATCTTTGAAGGAGGTAGATTTCCGAGGGCGTGGCAGGAGGGGATAATTTGTCCAATATATAAGAAGCGTGGGGACAAACTAGACCCAGGCAACTATAGAGGCATAACTTTGCTTGATAATTTGAGCAAAATGTACACCGGGGTCTTATCCAAGCGTTTAATAGCATGGGCAGAGGGCTGTTCGGTGTTGTCGAGACTCCAGACAGGGTTCAGAAAAGGGATGAGGACCAGTGACAATATAATGGTGGTCAAAACGGTGATGGACAAGTACATAAGAAGGAAAAGAGGTAAGCTGTATATCACAGCTATTGATTTGGAGAAGGTATTTGATTCAGTGAGCAGGGGAGCTGTCATGGCTAAACTGGGAAAAATCGGGGTGTCACATAAAGTGATAAGAGCAATTGAGAATGTGTATTCCGAAGTGAAATGTGCAATTAAAACTAAAGATGATGTAATTGTAGGAGAGATAACGTCTAATATAGGATTAAAACAGGGATGCAAATTATCCCCGGTGATTTTTTGCTATTTATCAACGATATTTTCGATTCAAAGGGCTTTGAGCAACGGTCCAACCCTTGCTTGGACAATTATGATATCCCGGGCCTAGCTTTTGCTGAGAACATCCTATAATATGCAATATAGTATTGACGAGATTGTGAGATACTGTGAGGACTGGAACTTAAAAATTAACCCGAGTAAGACCAAAGTTATGGTCTGCAAAAAGGGAGTTAAACTGGCTAAGAATGAAAAGTGGGTCATGTATGGGTCACAGTTAGAGACGGTGAAAAAACTTGAGTATCTAGGGACAATAATAGCGAGTAATGGTAAATGGACCGAACAAATTAAAAGGGCAAAATCGAAAGGGCTAGCGGCATTGGCGAATGTTAAAGTGTTTGAGCGTAGGTTACCGAATCTTGACTACAAAGTGTATAAGAATGTGTTTAACGCACTCATCGTTTCAAGAGCACTTTATGGAGTGGAAGTATGGGGTTTAGAGGAAGGAACGAAAACCCTGGACAGTATTGTAAGTAGGTTCGCCAAGATAATTTTGGGGCTACCGAGTTGCACGGTGAATTGTGGAGCGAGAATGTTGTGTAAGGATGTAAGCATTAGACAACATATCATAAAAAGGTCATAAAGTCTCGGATTCGTTTAAAAGCAGGTGGAGGGGGGGGGGGGAATGCTTAAGGTAGCCTACCTGCACCAAATGAAGCATCAGCAAGAGGGCTACTGGGTGGACGGGGTAAGAAGTGTACTGGAAAGATTAGGAATGGGTTATATATGGGATAGGGACTTACAAAGAGAGGAAGGTAGGGTGTGTAAAAAGTGTGTAGAAGGGTTAATGACGTAGAGTTGCAGGTGCTAAGAGAAGAGTGCACCAGTAGGAGAACCTTAACGGAGTTCTGCGAAATAAGGAACTTGATGAGCATAAAGCCTGAATGCCTAATGAAAAGAGAAATGAGAGGGATAATTTGGTGGTTAATGGGGGTGTATAAGAACAAAGCGTTGAGAGAAGTAGGAAAAGAGGACATTTGCCTGTTTTGTGGGAAGGTTATGGGTGCAGCGCACCTGATCAGGGAATGCAAGGAAATTAAAATGATAAGAGCAAAGTTTGTGGGCAAAGCAGATCTAAACAGAATAGAAAACAAGATGTTCAGTAAAGAACATATAGCCTACTTTCTCCTAAATGTATGAGTATAGTTATAACTCGTTGTTATTATCAAAGAGTATAATAGAACTATTCTTTGTTGAAGACCTTAGAAACGATTTACCTCTACCAAACGCCACAACCTAGATAAAAACTGCTACCATCATTGAAGAAAGAAAGATAAGAAATATATCAAGAATGTTATGGATCTGGAGACATAATCGACCGGACTGGCTGCGTGGCTCAGCGGTAACGTTCTCACTTGCTGGGCCCTAGGTTGCAGGTTCGTATCCTGGTGCAGTCAGTGGCATTTGAGGGTGCACAAATGCGAGGGAGCCATGTCAGTACATTTACTGGCACGTTAAAGATCCCGTTCGGGCCAAAATTCCGGCACCCCGGTGTCTCTAAAAGCAGCAGTAGTTAAAAGGGATGTAAAACCAATAACATTATTATTATTATTATTATTATTATTATTATTATTATTATTACATATACGACCTGCCGTGGACAACATCCAACTTTGAGTTGAGGCATGTCTTTACACGTCTGGTTGTGCATGGCTTTCACAACCCTAATTGAATTAACAAATCTTTCCATGACCCTACAGAGACGTGTGTATACAAACTATGTGGATATTTTCGATTGCTATTTGCCTGAAATAAAAGTAGTAATTATAACCTGAACTAACACCAACGGCTTGAATTCAGTTACTATGTGAAATCGTTTTGTTCTTTACTTCAAATAACATTTTCAAGTAACGCAAAATAGGCTGTTACAAACCCTTTAAAATAAAAAGTAAAAATCTATCGTAGTATCATCTTGTCATTCTTCAAATTCGATGCGCATAGAATGCCAATGGTATAGTTATCAATGGAGCCCCACGTAGACTAGTCGTGACATCTAGTGGTGAAATATCGAACAATATAATCCTAACAGAGCGAGTGCATTCTAGCGGCCAGAAGAAGAAACTTTTCAATAAAATCTGGAAGTTAATAAGTAGGTCGGCGTGCAGTTACCTTTTTGGCAGCTAGATGTCTCGAGTAAATCTGCTGGCGAATTATGTTTTAATTAAATATATATTTTACACCATAATATGCACAATATAACGCTTAATTTTAAAACATCTGAGTCATTACAAAACAATAAACATATAACATTTCAAGCAAAAAACCTAGCTCTGATCGGGTTTGAACCATAGGCATTTGAGCGATAGGCTAACGCTCTACCACTAAGCTAATTGTGTCAACGAATATCGTTCTATATAAAATGACTTACATAGAAATTGTTAGCAAATAATGATTTATACTAAACGATTTCATCACTGGAGTATATTATTTATATATAAAGCATTTCATACAAAGTTTATTTATTTTGTATCAGTACGCTATATTGCATGCAATACTCAAATTAGTGAAATATAAGTCAGGCACAAGATATCCGCTGCCATTTTGTCTTATTACTGAATCGGCTCAGCTTTTTAAAATCACGTCTGCACTATAGTATTACAAAATAAACTTTTAATTTCGAACGTGCCTCTTCCTTTAGAACAGTTAAAACTATTCTCGGCTCGATAATCGGAACTGGTGGGTCCCATGAAATGGATTATAAAGTTTGCATAATTCGCACGGCCGCCATCCTGAAATGGTATGGCGGACGACCTTGTCGTCTGGGCACAAGACGCATCCTATACGAAGGTATGTTGTTACCAAATTTGGTAGAGATCGGATGATTTGGTTAGTCGTTATTTGATTTTACGTTTTGAACGTTTGAGTGGCCGCCATTCAGTTTTAGTAAAGATGGCGGCGATATAAAACATGACACTGAGGTGTCCTTTGCTAGTGCTACCTTTGTACCAAATTTCGTTCAATTCGCATTCACCGTGTTCGAATTGATAGGGGGACAGACATTCAGAGTACACACACTCACACACACACAGACACACACACACACACACAGACTTACACACACACATACACACACACAGACTCACACACACACATACACACACACAGACAGACACACTTTTTTCGCCCTGTGTTGATCTCATAAGTCTACTTTCATTTTTTGCAAAAATCGAAAGTAGGCTAATGAAAATGAGTATCACACTTTAATTAAATTACTAAAAAGGGAATGGGAAAAGCAGGTCAATTAGCAAAATATTTTAATACCATCAGGGCAATGTGGAATAAGAAAGCGTCGGATGAGATTCAGAACAAAGATGCATGTAAATTAAGCATTCAAATACAGGAGATGGCTTCCTAAGCTATAAATCTTGTTAAAGCCTAGGAGAGCCTGTCTGTATTAACTAGGTACACGATTACTACAGTACAGCCACATATTGCTGTCTGTAGATTTTTCCTGTGAGTTTGATGGTTTTTTTTCCTTACTACAAAATTTATCAGACTCTTACAGCCAGTACGGGCTCGATAGGGAAATACGAGTAATTCTTTCTGTGATGTGTCTCCCATGGAGAACTGTCAAAAAATGAAGAACACTGTGTCCACATTTATGATTAAGAAAGAACTTTGTGCAGTCTCCATCAGGAAAGTTGCCCAGTGATATTGTGAATGAAGATAACTACTGCAAAGCATTATTAAGTTTTGAAATAACTAGTAAGCTATGAAATGCCGAATGAACATTTGGTTTAATTATCTAACGCCATACTGTAAATTTATGTTATCTATGTGTTTATTGTCTGTATGTCACGATATGACTCTCTGAGTTAAAGTGACAATTAACAAGTAGATTTGGTTTAAATAAATAAATAACTTCACCTAACCTAACTTGGCCCAACTTTACCTAACCTAACATAACATAACTTCACCTAACCTAACTTTACCTGACCTTACTTCATCTAACATAACCTTTCAACTTTCACATCAAAATAAATTCTGGGCATAGTTGAGTTTTAACCCAAGATCTGAGGGATAACACCCAAGTATACAAGCCACTACACCGCGAGATGGGCAAATTATCATTCAACACAACACAAAATTAAAAGTTTCCTGTAGTGTAACTCATTGGCTGACAACCATAGTTGGGAATTCAAACCCAAGACCTCAGGACTTTTATTTTGAACATTATCAGAAATATTATTCCATTTACATTTTGCTGCTGCTTATAGTTATAAGAGTTGGCATTAAAAGTGGGAGCAAATGTGGGAGCCAATATGGGTGCCAATATGGGAGCAAAAGTGGGAGCAAATATGGGAGCAATTGTGTGAGCAAATCAGTTCACATCGGATATTGTAAGGTTCCTGTTAGGGTGGCCTGTACAAATAATTAACCTAAGGGATGAAATTAGTCTAAATTGGGGGCGAGCTTGGCAACTGCTGTAAGAGGTATGGAGTTTTTAGTGAATTGAGATCGTCAGTTCGATCAGCAAGGAGAACTCCCCAATGTGCTGCTTGACGGGGTAGTTCTAAGTAAGGGGTATTTGGGAAGGTAATTAAATTATTACTCTGTGCGCGCCAGCTGCGTCACGCGGTCTGTTGCGAGTCGTAGGCAAGCGAGCTAACGGGGAATCCGCTAGTGTCAGCGTTGAGCAATAGCGCTCGGCTAATGTCAAGAAGCAATTAAACAATAAAGAGTAAGGCTAATACTAGGTCCTACCTAAAGGGGAGGCTAATAGGGTAGGATTTTATTAGCTAAATAAATAAAAGAATAAGACCAGTGGCTTCTAGTACTTTTAAATTTAATGTGTACCTCGATTTTGAGGTACACTGGCAAATAGCAGTTCAAAAGATAGCAAATAATAATAATTACAGTCCAAGCACAGGGGGATGTGAGTGTAGTTTGATGGTGAGTGTAGTGATCGCATGAGACACTTACCCTTCCAGCCAACAGCAGAGGTTCGTCACGTCGGTAGCACTAAGACAGACTGAGTGATCCTGGATGTATGACCTCCGGGGTTCTTATAGGTTTCTTGTGCGAGGTCGGCGGAATCCTCACATTCCTGCCAAGTCGTAAACCTTTCCAGGGTCGTTGCCTGGGACATGAGGCTACCTGGGTTCATGTAGGTGCTAATTATTAGTCTTGTAATTTTGTAGTTGTAATTTATATGTTTTTAAATTAAATGTTTAGAATTTTGATTTGTTGGAGATTTTATTTAGGGGATGGGGGTAGCGTACCCTAGGGGTACAACAACCCCCTTTGTAGGGTTAGTTATCGTCCTCGATAACTGGACGAAGACGTGGGGGGTAGTTTTTGTAAAATAGGGCATCTTCTCTTTTGTCATTCTTCTATCTTCTGTTCTTCTCTTCTTTTCTTCTTTTCTTCTTTTAATTTAGCTCATAAATGTATGGGTGGCGTCGGGGGTGTGTGGGTAGCCTAGTGGAAGATAGGGGTGAGTAAGGGGGTAGATATGAAATTAGTAAGATGGTAGTAATTGTCGAAAGTTGAAGGCTGTATATAGGTGCCTTCTAATGATTGTGCGTCCGGGTGTGCTCAGCGATCATGTGTAAGTGTTTATGGTGAGGGGAACAATATTTCTTTACATATATTTTCAAAAATGCAACAATGGTTTATGAAGCTTACTTGTTTGTCATGTAACATCTTTTATCTGGCGGGATACAGCATTTATCCCTATTGGTATTTGTAACAAAATGATAAAATAAATTGCGAAACAAAACAATACATATAACATAAACATATAACATATTCAATATCCATTCAACTAAAGGGGTGCAGGAACACAACGAGAGGAAAAAAAACGAGGGGTGGGGGGAGGATATATATAAGTAACGTACCTCCTGTTTGGATGAAAAACTGCCCTCGCGTGCCCTGCACGTGTGTAAAAGAGATAGAGTGGAGAGAAAGAATGAAAGAAATGTCGCAGGGTGTAATTTAAGGGTTAAAATTTAGAAGTGTTTTATTGTGGGGAAGAAATACGTCATTTTTACAATGGGGAGTTTAAAAGAATAGAAAGGAAAAAACAACGTGTAAAATAAAACAAACCATATATCTTCATACATGCGCAATCCTATCTCAATAATACCCTCAATCTTAAATACTTTCCACAAAAATTTTAATGCAATCATACCATGTGTCATCATTTAAAACAAAACAAAACTCTATTAATGATACCAATATTCTATAAAAACAAAACTCTATTAATTATACCGATGTTCTATATGTTAAAACCAAATTCTTATTAATTATATTAATATTCTATCCATACTGCCGTTGCGCAACTATATCACTGTTAACCCTTTTCATTTAACACAATACCTAAGCGTAAACTATTGCCTATGACCTGCAGGTTATATACTACCCGTCTATATTATTGCTATTGTATGACTCGCTCCCTGTGGGCGAGCGAAGTCATCTTGGCAGCACAACTCGTCCTTTACAGAAATAGGCGCGAGTTGTGTGGCCGTAGTGCACCTCTCATTATAGGTGTCAAATTGTTTGTTGATCCGAGCTCCAGTGGGGGGATGTGCGCCTGGAAATATGTATTATGTGGGGGGATTGTGTATTGGCCGTGTGAGTGTGAAATGTGGGGGCGGGAAATTTGTGTAGTACAAAAAACATATTATTGATGCATATAACTCGTCGTCATCTGTGGGGATCCATAAGACACATATAAAATCATCATATTAGAGGGTATCTACCCTCGTCATCTGTGGGGTGAACCTGTGGAGGTATATAGAGAAACATTTCATTGGGCAAATATATCACATTTGTCACTGTCATTATTAATTTCGGCGAGTGACCAAAATGGAGTTACTCCCGATGCATGTGCGCAAAGTATGCACCACTAAGTGCGCTGTGTCCGGATTAGGCGTCTCAGGTTTTCAACCTGTGCTGGAAAATAAATACATAACTATAATCATAAAACATAGATTTATAATTATTACTGGCCATTTGTTATTGTATACTTTCATATACCTTTCCATTTGGTTTATACCTTTATTCCTTATTTTCTATCTGCCCTTCCATTGAAGGATAATCACGCGAACGGTATGGACCGTTCCAACATACTATCGTCCCTTCCTTTGAAGGACCATTGCGTGAACGGTATGGACCGTTCCAATATTCCATCGTCCCTTCCTTTGAGGGACAACAAAGTGAACGGTATGGACCGTTCCAATATTCTATCGTCCCTTCCGTTGAAAGACAACCACGTGAACGGTATGGACCGTTCCAATATTCTATCGTCCCTTCCTTTGAAAGACAATCACGTGAACGGTATGGACCGTTCCTATCGGGCTTACGCATTTGCGTAAGACCGCATTTGGCGCTCATATATTGCCACTTAGGCAATATCAATATATTCCCCTCCCTGGGGCACAATAATATCTGTAACCTCGGCCAGGGAGAGAATCGTAGTTTCGTTGTATATTTTCTTCTTTCTTGATGCTTTGGTCAACGGGGGTATGAGCAGAGAGGTCATCGGTGCTACATACCTCGGCCCGGGAAATTATATCCTCTTCTTTCTTGATGAATATGTCTACGGGGGTATGAGCAGAGAGGTCATCGGTGCTACATACCTCGGCCCGGGAAATTATATCCTCTTCTTTCTTCACCTGTGTATAATAACCAGGTCTCTAGCTCCGCGCATAGAGCCGAAATTACTTAAACTTACATACTAACTATCGTCAAGTCATGTGGGTCGTCTTGGGAAGGAGGAAGTATCCTGTCCGATGTGGGGGTAATTTATTCCCTCATCGAACCATCAAGCCTCCATCCGCAGGTATAGTTTAGAGGACGTTAGGGCATAAAATAAATGGGTATAACGGACCCTATGCTAGGGGAGACAGGCTAGGTACTTACCTCTAACACAGGCGCTTTCCCGCCCTAACACGTCACCAATATGACCTCTAGTCGGTCGTCAACGTTGAAGTCCTATTATGTCAGGTCCTGGGCTATCCTTGCCGTCAGTCCTGGGTACAATTTACCAACTTAGAAATATCTATTTTCCCACGGAAAATAGGTTCACATCTATTAAAGTGCACCTCCGTGCACAAACCATGAAGAGCAAGTGTCAAGCGGTATTATGTTGTGTATGGTGTTATAGTTATACGGGGGTGGGATAACTGTGGTGGCACAGTGCACTTCAATTGCGCCTGGCTCGTCGGATATCCAGCTAATGTCAGCTGCGTATTATTCCTTTTCACATGTTAGTAGGTAAGTGAAGGATGTGAATGGTATTCCCGTGTTAATGGGCAGTTGTAGGTATGTTAAAATTTGTAAGTATTGGTAACGGGATGGTAAGATAGGTGCAAGGAATCGTGGTCCTACGGGGATGTATGGAAACGTTAAGTGGTAGGAATTCTCGACCGGTGTGTGTGAGGATTTTATTCGTTAGGATCTGGGTGTTCAGCGTGGCTGTTAGGTACCGTGCTGAAGGAATTAGGGTAGCATTTATGCTCTATATTGGCATGCAGGGTAAAAATATTGGTTATTAAAATCAAACATTGCATGCACTGGTGTTAGCGAGTTAAGCCAGGAACGCTAAGCTGTTAGCTCTAAGGTTCCGAATGTTGATTAACATATAGCCATGAGCGATAAATCATGGTGTACACCCTGGTAATTGCATGATTACCAAGTGCCGTGCATTAATAGGGGAGAATTGTACAAGTGTTTATCTGTAGAGTGTTAATATGTATCATGGGAGAGAGATGTGCTTTGAGGCTTGGACGCACTAGTCGCAATATATGGCATCTGGAGCCATAATAATAATATGAGACTGCTGTCCATACTCGTAAAATATATTCTAGACTTATATACTATAAAGTCTAGATTGAAGAACTGGTCATTTAGGGTTATTATATAATATAATCCCTTAACTAGAGATATTGTCTAGAGATACTATGTATAGATATTCTAAACCAGGTTATATTGCAGCGCACTATATGTGTGGCGTAAGTCCTTCCTATAAGGGGGCTGATCGCTGCTAGAAAAATATTCTATCCCCCCTATGGAAATGTGGGGGATTCCTAAGTGTGTATTGCCATTCTATTAGTTGAGAGGATGGTATATGTGAATGCCATCTATATGTTAAACAAGGCTATAAATTCCACTAAGTGTGGCGTTGTAATTATGGATTTCAAGAGGGGTAACATGCACGGGGGGGGGGTATTAACGTGCTATCGCTTGAAATAACTCTGCTCGTCCAACTCTGGAAGAGAATATTTTGTATAATATCGCTGTACCGCGAATAAAATAAATTAAAACCTCCTAAGTGGGAAGTAGATTTATATATTTATATGGTCACGGAGACATGCTCGTGTTTTCCCATGTTGGATGGCGTGTATATATAAGGGTGTATTCGAGGGCAAAAGTGTATTAAAGCCCGCTGAGAAATAAAATACGGTGTATTTTGTGTGACGCGGCGCTGTGTGAATATCACCGAGAATACTGGCTTTTGGCCGTAATATATGCTATCCCAGTGTTAAGTATTGGGGGTGAAGGGGGTGAACTAAGAAAAATATTTGGTGACCCTGCTGTGTATAGTGTATTCTGACAATTATAAGTCTCGCTCCTATTGTTGTTTGAATCCAGCGCGCGAGAGTAGAACTATATTCATTATGGCTGCTTGCTAGTTACTCGTCACGTGGGAGGCGTGGCTGGTGATAACGTGTGTATATGGGAGACATCAACTATCGCTACTATGAGGCGTTACCTGTAGCATTGATTGGCTGGCGGGCTGTAGTAGTTCATGTTTATCTTGGCGCTATTCTGATTGGACCTGAGCTTCAAGAGTGGGTGTCAAGCATGAGGCTTTGTTATTGTTCCGTAGATGAACTGTCATAAGCACGTGTTATGTGTCTAATGTAATGGTTATCATCGTTTTATGCTATACAGCCGGTGTATTATGTAATCTGGGTGGAGGGTATTAACTGTCCGTCTGTATATTGGGAAGCTACGCATGTCCTTCTATTGAGGAATTCTAATGGGATTACGCTGGCATCATATCGTACCTAAATGTGGCAAATGATATGTATATAACTATTGTGTTGTTTGTATAGTATATATGTAATATGCTGGAGTGTGTTATACATGTCCGGAAGCATATGGCGAATTCCTGTGGCTGTAACAATTCTGGGTACTACAATGTAGAAAAGTGTTTCAGTGGTTTGTACTTGTCTACTCCGGGAAAATGAAAAAAATGCAGGGCGCATTATAATGCTGGGTGTCCATCTATAGACAAATGTTTCTGTGTGTTATTTCCCCTTCTTGCGGGAAAATGGAAAATGGTGTCTATAAAATTATATTTACTCTGTATTTTATTCACAAATTGTATTAACTTGTACTGGGAATGTGTGGACGCGTGTAGCGATTTCATGTGAGTGTAGCAATGTTGGGTGTCACCCTGTAGGAAAAGTGTTTTCGTGGTTTACCCCTGTCTACTCCGGGAAAATGAAAAATAATGCAGGGCGCATTAATATTCTGGGTGTCCATCTATAGACAAATGTTTCTGTGTTTTATTTCCCATTCCTGCGGGAAAATGGAAAATGGTGTCTAGAAAATATATTTATTTACTCTGTATTTAATTCACAAATTGTATTAACTTGTACTGGGAATGTGTGGACGCGTGTAGCGATTTCATGTGAGTGTAGCAATGTTGGGTGTCACCCTGTAGGAAAAGTGTTTCCGTGGTTTACCCCTGTCTACTCCTGGAAAATGAAAAATAATGCAGGGCGCATTAATATTCTGGGTGTCCATCTATAGACAAATGTTTCTGTGTTTTGTTTCCCCTTCCTGCGGGAAAATGGAAAATGGTGTCTATAAAATATATTTATTTACTCTGTATTTAATTCACAAATTGTACTAACTAGTACTGGGAATGTGTGGACGCGTGTAGCGATTTCATGTGAGTGTAGCAATGTTGGGTGTCACCCTGTAGGAAAAGTGTTTTCGTGGTTTACCCCTGTCTACTCCGGGAAAATGAAAAAATAAGGCGGGGTGTAGTAATATGTATGTTCACATTGAATATTGCATTTCCCATGTTGGATTGTCCGTGTAGTAGCATAATGGGCTACCTTTATCGGGCATTCTGCTGTATGGCAGTGAGAATTATACAGTGTATTCTCCCAACCGGATGTGTTTTTGTGAAGATGATGTATTCCTATTTCGTATATGCTGTTTTCTGAAATCAAGTGGATATTTAGTAGTTATATATTAAATAAAATCATTGGGCCTTTATTAAACCCCACCAACCTGGACCCATTATTTTGGGCAGCCAGGCTCTGCCTGTCACATATCAGGACAAAGGGGGAGTGATAGAGGAGTAACACCTCTTAGAAAAAACCTTGGGCCAGCTGACCCGACTGGTAGTACCATGTAAGGGTCCCTTGCCAGGGTTACGGTGAAGACCTCAACGGCAGCTACAGTGGAGGGGATATTCTCTGGTACAGTGTAGATGGCGGAAGGGGCAGCCCAGTGCTCGGGATTGAGTACAAGGTATCGTCCTCACTTGAGGGCAGATATCAGCTGTAGCGTCTGATCCGGAGCGGGCGGCTACAAACGGCGTTTGTACCCCGTGTTAGGGGCGGCCGAATTATATGCTGGCAGTAGCGTTAAAATGCCCGATGACAGGCCCGGGCGACAGGCCTGTCGGTTTATCACCGTCGCAACTCATGGATCAATGGCACAAGTTGAATTATCGGAAAATGCTAGGGCGTCCCCCGCAAGCGACGCGCGATGGTCTCGCCCGGCCAACGTGAGAAGAGAGCAAGGGCTACCAATTCAAGGACGAAATTGATTAAAGAAGCGAGTCCAAAATAAACCATTGCGTATTGCTTCCTGGAACATTGGGACATTGACAGGTCGCAGTCGCGAATTGGCAGCAATCCTAAAATCTCGTTGCGTAGATCTGGCGTGTCTACAAGAGACACGGTGGAAAGGGCAGAAATCTTGAGATATTGGAGAAGGGTATAAGTTGATCTATCATGGTACGACTAATAGCCAGGGAGTCACTATTGTAGTGAATGAAAAACTTCGCAACCGAGTATCAGCTGTACATCGCTACTCCGATCGTCTCATGTCAGCAGTTATCGACACCCCAACTCGCCGTATACATATATTTTCAGCGTATGCCCCACAGACAGGTTGTGATGAGACAGCTAAAGACACATTCTGGAACGAACTTCAAGATGCCGTTACAACGTGCAATGAAGAAGACCTATTTCTACTTTGTGGAGATCTTAATGGACATGTTGGCAGTACCAGCGAGGGGTATGAATGCCATGGAAATTTTGGCTATGATCTCAGAAATGAAGACGGGAACAGGATCCTTGAATTTGCCGAAGCAAATGATCTAATTATCACTAACACCTTCTTTAAGAAACGCAAATCACACTTGATCACCTACACTAGCGGAGGGCACAATACTCAGATTGACTATGTACTACTTCGTAGGAGAGATTTCCCAATTGTCATAGACACTAAGGTCATACCATCTGAATGTTTAGCCCCTCAACATAAACTGCTAGTTAGCGATCTTAGAATGAAAGGTTACATAAGAAAACCCTATGTGAAAGGTCATGCCAAAATCAAATGGTGGAAGCTACAAGACCATAAAGTAGCATTCAGTGAGAAGATTGTGTTCCCTCCAGTTGATTCTGTAAATACGGATTATACTTGGGCATCATTCAACAACTGCGTAACTAGTATAGCTCAATCTGAGCTTGGTGTAACACAGCCCGGCACACGTAGAATTGACAAACAGACGTGGTTGTGGACAGACAAGGTACAGGAAATGGTGCATGAAAAAAAAGCAGCTTTTAAACAGTTGCGAACATCACCGACTGAGGAGAATCTTCTGAAATACAAAGCCACCAAGAAGGAGGCAAAAAGAGCAGTTGCTGAGGCTAAAGTAGATCACTACAAACATTTATATGATCAACTGACAACTAAAGACGGAGACAAAATTATCTACCGACTAGCCCGAGCACGGTGTAGAGCAGGTCAGGATATAGAACACTATATGTGTGTGAAGGATAAGAATGGTCGACGACTTCACGATAGCAAAATGATTCTGCACCGTTGGCGAGAGTATTTTAGTGAAGTATTCAACACTGAATTCCCTCACCCACAAATACCAGACAACAATGTTACAGCTGGACCAGTACCTTGTATCACTGAAGATGAAGTCAAAGTTGCCATTCGTAGCATGAAAAATGGAAAGGCCCCAGGGCTAGATGACTTTCCTGCAGACATCTGGAAAATTGAGGAACTTACTGACAACGCGACCACCTGACTGACAGAGTTCTTCAATTCAATTATTCTCTGTGGTCAAATACCTACAGATTGGCCAACTAGTATCACAGTACCTATCTTTAAGGGTAAGGGTGACCCAGCTGAATGTACCAATTACCGTCCAATTAGACTTCTCTCACACACTGTGAAAATATTCGAACGTATCCTAGACAATAGGCTGAGGAACATCGTACAGCTCTCAGCAAATTAATGTGGGTTTGTCAAGGGATGTGGCACGATAGACGCAATCTTTGCTGTGCGCCAGCTGATGGAGAAATTCCGAGAGAAGAGGAGGCCCCTACATCTTGCTTTCCTTGACCTCGAGAAGGCATTTGATCGAGTACCACACCAGATGATTTGGTACGCTCTCCGGGATCATCAAGTTCCAGAAATGTATATAAACTGGATAAAAATGCTGTACAACAACACCAAAAGCCACGTGCGATGCCCTGCAGGACTGACTGACAGCTTCCCTGTGACAGTTGGGGTTCATCAAGGCTCAGCTCTGTCTCCCCTGCTCTTTGTTATCGTCATGAATTCCATAACGCGAGACCTGCAGAAGTGTGTCCCATGGACATTGCTATACGCTGATGATGTGATGATTGCGGCAGACTCCAGGATGGATCTTGAAACCCAAGTGCAGACATGGCATGATCGTCTGCAAGGATTTGGTCTTCGTTTGAACATCCACAAGACTGAATACCTCGAAACGATTCCATCCCCTGGAACTATAGGTATTAATGGAGCTCCTCTTACCAAGGTAAATACATTCCGATACCTAGGCTCACGATTGAATGGCGACAGCTCTGTGAATGAAGATGTGCGAGCACGAATCAATGCGACTTGGATGCGAATCAGAGATGTCACCGGTGTTCTTTGTGATAAGAAGATGCCTATCCGCTTAAAATCAAAGATATACCGCACAATGGTGAGACCAGTTGCATTATATGGTACAGAGTGTTGGCCAGCACCTAGAAGTGCTGAGCACTCACTTCATGTCATGGAAATGCGGATGCTGCGAAGATCATTAGACATATCTCTGCTCGACCATATCCCCAACACAACGATTCGACATACAGCTGGCGTGGCTCCAATTAATGAGAAAATGCAGGAATGGAGACTCCGTTGGTATGGGCACGTTGTCCGTGCACCACAAAGTTCAGTCATCGGCTCGACCTACCATCTAACGGTCGACGGCCAGAGACAGCGTGGGAGACCAAAATTGCGGTGGCTCGACACCATTAACGCCGATTTACGATCAAGAAACTTGAAATCACGCGAAGCATTAGATCGCAAGAAATGGCGTGCATTGATCCGAAAAGTGGACCCCGTTCCTACGGGATAACGCTAAGAAGAAGAAGATTGGGCCTTTATTAATCATTGTCTATAAAATTCGGCATGATTATGTCTATGGTCGATACTCATTCCTTATCGTGATCCCAGGAGGGTAGGCTAACACCTGCTCTTGACTCGATTTACGCCTTAGGAAAACGTGGAATAGCTATTGACCATTAACGTATTAGTTGCTGAATATAATTACATCTATACGCTCACGGCTGATATCTATCCTATAGTGTTTTGACCCAGGAAAGTAGGACTGAACCTACCTTTGACTTTCTGACGCCTTAGGTCTACTGTATGACATTTATGGGCCATGGCGTTATTGTGCTACTAATGGACATATATATATATATATATATATGTATGTGCCATGTCGTATCACGTTGCCTCAAAACGAAAATATGTAAGTTTACTGTGGCCAACTGATGATCGTATTGCTAAATGTTTATCTACTGTGTATATGTAAATTAGAGGGGATCTATGTAAGGATTTGTGGTCCTGTTGGAGCCTTGTGGCATTTATGAAATTGTGAAAGTATTTATAAAATTACGAATATAATTTCGTCATATAGTAGACAATTATGAACAGCTTGTACTTAGCGTAAGGATGATAAATGGGTTCCTGGGTCGACTGTTAGGGGGATACCCCAATCATCTAGTGTTGTCTAGATGTCCAATCGGTCGTCGGCTAGGATGAGATGATTATAATTATAACTGTAATTTAAATGAGGGCCCTGCTCCGTTGTCTAAGATTGCGGGTCGCTTCATATGGAAACTGTTCATTTCGTCTGTCTTTATGACGGTACTTGGTGGTTAATTCCACTTTGATTTAGAAAATAAATATTTAAAAGATCCCCTGTGAGGATAAAAAGATATGGAACGGAGTATGTGTTAACGTCATAAGTGCTGTGTATAACATGTGAGCCGTGGACTACTGGCGTCTTGGGTGTCGGTAATCTGTGTACGCAAGCATCCGGCGTTGAATGCAGAGCGCGACTCATTGTCTGTGTGGAGTCTGCCTTACTTAGTAGCCTATGTGAAGTAAATTTATATGTATTAAAAAAAACTTATGGATTACAGTGTATGGGATATGTAATATGTGTAAACATACGTTAACCTTATTCCCAGTGTTACCTAACTGTGTGTTCAGCTGACCTATATATGTTGATGCTGTGACGGTATGATAACCTGTGTTATTGTGTCACCTCCTATTGGCTGTGGTGGTACTAATTCACCTGTGTGCTAGCGCAATTGTGTGTGGAATGATACTAAGTGTCGCTATATTCTGTTATGAGTGTTAATCTGCATTGGCCTATAATGAAATCCGCTAACCTGTGTTGTTGTGTGTCTACTGCTATGCCTTTGCGAAAGGTCGTTAATCTGCATGAGTCTATAAATATTGCGTTCCATTATAGAAATGCCGCTAACCTGTGCCCCTGTCTGTGTTAGGCCATTGTGTGTATGCACTGCGGCTAACCTGTGTTATTGTGTTGTCTGTAATTCGGTATGTGCTTTCGCTATTATGGGAATAATGGCGTTCGTTATAGAGATCGTATTATATGTTCCGTAATGTATTATGTTTGGCCCTATGTAATAACTTATTGGCCTATTCTGTGATAATGTAGTGTATCGGCCTGTCATCCCGCCTTAATATGGGGTGACTTTTGGAATCCGTGCACTTTCTAAAGTTGTCCAAGTAAAAATATTCTGTATTAATCTCTTATAAGTGTTCATTATTCATGGAAGTGTTAGTTCCTCTAGTGTTATGGGAAATATATGTAATCGCCTAACATTTATCACTTCTATCGGGATTGGTTATCGGTCGTTGCCGAAGGTGTATATATATATTTATTTATATAAGCAATTAAGTTATATATTGGTGTACCTCAACTGTGTTCTGTCATTATATATATGTGGGGGAAGGGCCCGTTACTGTATAGTCCATTATAACAGGTGAGGTGATCTTCAATCGGCCGTCTAATGCTCGTGACCGTGTGTGAAAATCTAAATGTGATCAAGTAGGTAAAAATGTGCGCTATGTATAAGTTTGTTTGCATGTGAAGTGTGTAGACATCTTCTTATGGTAAAGGAATCCTTCTGTGGTTTGACATGTGGCCTCCATGTGTGTGATTGACCCTTGTATCGCACGGCCATGTATGAGTGTGGTAGTCTACGTAACTGGGCGGAAAAGACTGTTGCTAGGCAGGTATCGTGTATGGCTGACTGAGCAATACGTCTCTTGTTACTTCCGTGTGTTGGGTTAGAGGATTGACCTCGTTTGCCGTGCACTGTGTATGACATGTGCAAGATCCTGTCTACAATATATTATCTGCAAAAACATTTAAGCACTTTACATATTATAAATATAGAACTATTATTAAGAATGTTACGTCGGTATCTCCTATGTGGAATTTTTACAATTGAAGACTAATTATGCTGTGGGGCCAAATCTGGATTGGTGTTGACCACCATTTCAGACTGTGGTTACTAGATGCCATAGTGCAATTGGCGCTATTGCCAATGTTTATTTGGCGTACCTTGTCTATGGGGACCTATGGGAAATATGAGGCATATGTATTATTAAATATATATCTAGCCGTGTTCTATCTGAAGCTATTGTGTGTGAACAAATTCATTATTCTATAAAGACATAGTACACAAGAAATATAACCTGGTACACATTATTATATCATTTATAACTAAACGTGCAACTTATAATTAAGCTTCGTATCATGCAGTGTTGGGAACTGTCGGTGACTGTTAGTTGTGAGCATGGCTACTAAATGCCATAGCGCGTAGGGCGTTGGTTTTAATTTACATGTTCCTGGGTTCGAACTACGTGTGGGAAATTTTTTTTTTATTCCCTAATAATGGTGATTAAATGCTCTCGTTTCCTATGGCTCTGGGGACTGGGGAAATGTGGATATAGCCTATGTGGGACTGCTGCGAGCGGATCGTACCTCGACATTTCTTATCTTCTACTTACACCTAAATATTGTGTGTGAAAGAAAAATTGGCTATGAAAGCGAGTTATGTTATGCGTAAGGCTATTACGTGGTCTGGTTTAATGGTATTATAATTGAGTGTACTTTTTATTATGTAGAAATAATGTGTTCTGAATTGGGAATTTCAATTTTTATCGATCTGAAATAATGGCATCGTCTCCCTCGGATTGCCAAAGAGGCTTTCGCACCTGGTATCCACTCAAGGGATGCATTCTCCGTGCGGGGCGTTTGGAGAAGGGTGATCTTGGGTTTGTGTAGTCTACCTTCTATTTTGGGGATTGTGATCAGAATGGTGCGGTGAATTAATATGGCTTTTCGGCGTACCTTAGGACTGTTGCTAGCCGAAATAGGCACTAAGGTCCTAGGGCCTAATGGAAGCGTGGGGATGGAAATGTTACTACGCAGCATAGGGACTGTGTTTGCGTGTGTCTCGTTCCCCATGGCGAGCTTTGGATATGGCATGGCCACGGCAGTCTCCTTCCTAATAGGAGTGGGCATTAGGGGAATGGATGTGTTAGCTACTTTGGGTGCATTGTCTGTATTGACCGCTTCCATTGGGGTAGGTGGATGTGTTAAGAGCTCAAATGTAAGAAAGTGTGCCTGAAGCTGACGGAAGCGTTGCCATATCTCGGCCTATTGCAGGGTAATCACACTGGCCTGTTCCGCCAGTCTCGTTTTTGCTGTATTTACCCTAAGGTGTTCTATCTTAAGTTGCAAATGTTGTCTGTGAAGGGCAATGGAGTAAGTGAAGCTTACCCTGTGTTCGGTTAAATTGTTGCCTGATGGCTGGGATGGGCCCCTAATGACATATTTATGTCCTTTTTTATGGGAAAGGGCTCCCAGAATCCTCTTATATTGGGCACGCAGTATTTTCTGCAGGCGGTTCAGGTAATCATGTTTGTCGGCTAAGGATTTGTGCCATGCAATTAAGTTTTGCAAGGCGTCTATACGCTGCAATGTATGTATGCGGTTGAGGGATGCCATGCTGAATACAGAGCTACAATAGGCTTTTGGTCGTATATATGTGTTTCCTATCGCAATGTATGTATCTCGTGAGTAGGGAACTATCGATGGAAGTGTCTGGGCAAGTGAATCTGCGGGATTTATTTTCTTGGGTTATCTGGTATATTCCCTATTCCACGGAGTTGCAAAATAAAATATTAGCACTGCAGTCTTATATAAAATATCGGGAACCGAAGTGGGTGGGCAATTAACTAATGTGACCCCTTATTATTTATATATCGTGGGCGTAGCAACTTTGTAGTTTTGGGTGGCTGATTATTTTATAAGGGTTGCGTTAATGAACATATTTCTGTTAGGGCGGGTCTGGGTGGGTATAAAAATCTTACTGGACCCTTATTTCAAAAACTTTTCCCA
The DNA here is from genome assembly GCA_946902985.2 of Meconema thalassinum. Classification (NCBI taxonomy): domain Eukaryota; kingdom Metazoa; phylum Arthropoda; class Insecta; order Orthoptera; family Tettigoniidae; genus Meconema; species Meconema thalassinum. The sequence goes on from OX336388.2 coordinate 1,566,587,124, forward strand.
ATATTGGGTGGCGTTTGCTTGGCTAGTATGAGGTTTTAGGGATCTTTTCCGCAGAGGTGCGTTGTTTGAACCCCCTTAGGCGTTGTTTTAATACAACGTCGCGGTACTCGGCGCCTCTACCATTTGTAAGGTTCGTGTTAGGGTGGCCTGTACAAATAATTAACCTAAGGGATGAAATTAGTCTAAATTGGGGGCGAGCTTGGCAACTGCTGTAAGAGGTATGGAGTTTTTAGTGAATTGAGATCGTCAGTTCGATCAGCAAAGATAACTCCCCAATGTGCTGCTTGACGGGGTAGTTCTAAGTAAGGGGGTATTTGGGAAGGTAATTAAATTATTACTCTGTGCGCGCCAGCTGCGTCACGCGGTCTGTTGCGAGTCGTAGGCAAGCGAGCTAACGGGGAATCCGCTAGTGTCAGCGTTGAGCAATAGCGCTCGGCTAATGTCAAGAAGCAATTAAACAATAAAGAGTAAGGCTAATACTAGGTCCTACCTAAAGGGGAGGCTAATAGGGTAGGATCTTATTAGCTAAATAAATAAAAGAATAAGACCAGTGGCTTCTAGTACTTTTAAATTTAATGTGTACCTCGATTTTGAGGTACACTGGCAAATAGCAGTTCAAAAGATAGCAAATAATAATAATTACAGTCCAAGCACAGGGGGATGTGAGTGTAGTTTGATGGTGAGTGTAGTGATCGCATGAGACACTTACCCTTCCAGCCAACAGCAGAGGTTCGTCACGTCGGTAGCACTAAGACAGACTGAGTGATCCTGGGTGTATGACCTCCGGGGTTCTTATAGGTTTCTTGTGCGAGGTCGGCGGAATCCTCACATTCCTGCCAAGTCGTAAACCTTTCCAGGGTCGTTGCCTGGGACATGGGGCTACCTGGGTTCATGTAGGTGCTAATTATTAGTCTTGTAATTTTGTAGTTGTAATTTATATGTTTTTAAATTAAATGTTTAGAATTTTGATTTGTTGGAGATTTTATTTAGGGGATGGGGGTAGCGTACCCTAGGGGTACAACAACCCCCTTTGTAGGGTTAGTTATCGTCCTCGATAACTGGACGAAGACGTGGGGGGTAGTTTTTGTAAAATAGGGCATCTTCTCTTTTGTCATTCTTCTATCTTCTGTTCTTCTCTTCTTTTCTTCTTTTCTTCTTTTAATTTAGCTCATAAATGTATGGGTGGTTTCGGGGGTGTGTGGGTAGCCTAGTGGAAGATAGGGGTGAGTAAGGGGGTAGATATGAAATTAGTAAGATGGTAGTAATTGTCGAAAGTTGAAGGCTGTATATAGGTGCCTTCTAATGATTGTGCGTCCGGGTGTGCTCAGCGATCATGTGTAAGTGTTTATGGTGAGGGGAACAATATTTCTTTACATATATTTTCAAAAATGCAACAATGGTTTGTGAAGCTTACTTGTTTGTCATGTAACATCTTTTATCTGGCGGGATACAACATTTATCCCTATTGGTATTTGTAACAAAATGATAAAATAAATTGCGAAACAAAACAATACATATAACATAAACATATAACATATTCAATATCCATTCAACTAAAGGGGTGCAGGAACACAACGAGAGGAAAAAAACGAGGGGTGGGGGAGGATATATATAAGTAACGTACCTCCTGTGTGGATGAAAAACTGCCCTCGCGTGCCCTGCACGTGTGTAAAAGAGATAGAGTGGAGAGAAAGAATGAAAGAAATGTCGCAGGGTGTAATTTAAGGGTTAAAATTTAGAAGTGTTTTATTGTGGGGAAGAAATACGTCATTTTTACAATGGGGAGTTTAAAAGAATAGAAAGGAAAAAACAACGTGTAAAATAAAACAAACCATATATCTTCATACATGCGCAATCCTATCTCAATAATATCCTCAATCTTAAATACTTTCCACAAATATTGTAATGCAATCATACCATGTGTCATCATTTAAAACAAAACAAAACTCTATTAATGATACCAATATTCTATAAAAACAAAACTCTATTAATTATACCAATGTTCTATATGTTAAAACCAAATTCTTATTAATTATATTAATATTCTATCCATACTGCCGTTGCGCAACTATATCACTGTTAACCCTTTTCATTTAACACAATATTGTATTCTATGCCTATTAACCCGACGTCGAGTGCACTCTAACTTAATACCTGAGCGTAAACTATTGCCTATGACCTGCAGGTTATATACTACCCGTCTATATTATTGCTATTGTATGACTCGCTCCCTGTGGGCGAGCGAAGTCATCTTGGCAGCACAACTCGTCCTTTACAGAAATAGGCGCGAGTTGTGTGGCCGTAGTGCACCTCTCATTATAGGTGTCAAATTATTTGTTGATCCGACCTCCAGTGGGGGGATATCCCACAGATATATCTCCACCGTGGTTCGGATGTGCGCCTGGAAATATGTATTATGTGTGGGGGGGATTGTGTATTGGCCGTGTAAGTGTGAAATGTGGGAGCGGGAAATTTGTGTAGTACAAAAAAACATATTATTAATGCATATAACTCGTCGTCATCTGTGGGGATCCATAAGACACATATAAAATCATCATATTAGAGGGTATCTACCCTCGGCATGTGTGGGGTGAACCTGTGGAGGTATATAGAGAAACATTTCATTTGGCAAATATATCACATTTGTCACTGTCATTATTAATATCGGCGAGTGCCCAAAATGGAGCTACTCCCGATGCATGTGCGCAAAGTATGCACCACTATGTGCGCTGTGTCCGGATTCGGCGTCTCAGGTTTTCAACCTGCGCTGAAAAATAAATACATAACTATAATCATAAAACATAGATTTATAATTATTACTGGCCATTTGTTATTGTATACTTTCATATACCTTTCCCTTTGGTTTATACCTTTATTCCTTATTTTCTATCTCTTCGCATTTCCTTATTCTTATTCATCTTTCTCCTAAATCCTTGTACTACTTCAACCTTTATTCCTTACCGGCTATATATTTGTATTTCTTTATTCCTTCTTACTCTTTATTTCTTATAAATTCACCTTACTTTATTCCTATTCATTCCTTGTACTACTTCAACCTTTATTCCTTACCGGCTATATATTTGTATTTCTTTATTCCTTCTTACTCATTATTTCTTATAAATTCACCTTACTTTATTCCTATTCATTGCTGTCCTATATCATTGCTCTACCATTTCCTTTATCCAATATTGTCTATGGCTTATTAATTCATTGTGCTATTGGCCCTTCCATTGAAGGACACTCATGTGAACGGTATGGACCGTTCCAATAGACTATAGTCCCTTCCTTGAAGGACAATCTCGTGAACGGTATGGACCGTTCCTATATACCATCGTCCCTTCCTTGAAGGACAATCTCGTGAACGGTATGCACCGTTCCTATATACTATTGTCCCTTCCTTGAAGGACAAGTTCGTGAACGGTATGGACCGTTCCTATATATTATCGTCCCTTCCTTGAAGGACAATCTCGTGAACGGTATGGACCGTTCCTATCGGGCTTACGCATTTTTGTAAGACCACATTCGGCGCTCATATATTGCCACTTAGGCAATATCAATATATTCCTCTCCCGAGGGCACAATAATGTCGGTAACCTCGGCCAGGGAGAGAATCGTAGATTCGTCGTATAATTCAAGTATTGTATATCATGGGTGATACCCTCCGGGGGTACCAACAAAGAGATCATCGGTGTTGGATACCTCGGCCCGGGGGATCATATATTCATTATTTCATTATTTCATGTCAGTATTCTATCATTTCATTGTTATATTCTCTCACTATTCCCTTATTTCATTGTAGCCTTTCATTATTATATTCTGTCACTATTTCCTTATTTCCTTATTTCCTTATTCCCTTAATTCATTATTCCATTTCATCATTATTCATGTTATTCATCTTCACCTGCCGCTGCAGGACTTTGCTCCCGCTATAGAGCATTTACTTAGCCTTATATGCTAACTAACGTCCAGTCATAGGGGTCGTCTTGAGAAGGAGGTAGTATCATGTCCGATGTAGGGGTAATTTATTCCCTCATCGAATCATCAAGCCTCCAACCGCAGGTATAGTTTAGACGACGTTAGGGCATAAAAATGAGTATAACGGACCCTATGCTAGGGGAGACAGGCTATGTACTTCCTCTAACACAGGCGCTTGCCAGCCCTAACACGTCACCAATATGACCTCTCGTCGGTCGTCAACGTTGAAGTCCTATAATGTCAGGTCCTGGGCTATCCTTGTCGTCAGTCCTGGGTACAATTTATCAACTTAGCAATATCTATTTTCCCTTGGAAAATAGGTTCACATCTATTAAAGTGCACCTCCGTGCACAAACCATGAAGAGCAAGTGTCAAGCGGTATTATGTTGTGTATGGTGTTATAGTTATACGGGGGTGGGATAACTGTGGTGGCACAGTGCACTTCAATTGCGCCTGGCTCGTCGGATATCCAGCTAATGTCAGCTGCGTATTATTCCTTCTCACATGTTAGTAGGTAAGTGAAGGATGTGAATGGTATTCCCGTGTTAATGGACAGTTGTAGGTATGTTAAAATTTGTAAGTATTGGTAACGGGATGGTAAGATAGGTGCAAGGAATCGTGGTCCTATTGGGATGTATGGAAACGTTAAGTGGTAGGAATTCTCGACCGGTGTGGGTGAGGATTTTATTGTTAAGGAGCTGGATGTTCAGCGTGGTTGTTAGGTACCGTGCTGAAGGAGTTAGGGTAGCATTTATGCTTTGAATTGACATGCAGGGTAAAAATATTGGTTGTTAAAATCAAACATTGCATGCACAGAAGTTAGCGGGTTAAGCCTGGAACACTAAGCTGTTAGCTCTAAGGTTCCGAATGTTGATTAACATATAGCCACGAGCGATAAATCATGGTGTACACCCTGGTAATTGCATGATTACCAAGTGCCGTGCATTAATAGGGGAGAATTGTACAAGTGTTTATCTGTAGAGTGTTAATACGTATCTTGGGAGGGAGATGTGCTTTGAGGCTTGGACGCACTAGTCGCAATATATGGCATCTGGAGACATAATAATAATATGAGACTGCTGTCCATACTCGTAAAATATATTATAGACTTATATACTATAAAGTCTAGATTGAAAAACTGGTCATCTAGGATTATTATATAATATAATCCCTTAACTAGAGGTACTGTCTAGAGATACTATGTATAGATATTCTAAACCAGGTTATATTGCAGCGCACTATATGTGTGGCGTAAGTCCTTCCTATAAGGGGGATGATCGCTGCAAAAAAAAATTATATCCACCCTACGGAAATGTGGGGGATTCATAAGTATGTATTGCCATTCTATTAGTTGGGTGGATGGTATATATGAATGCCATCTATATTTTAAAGAAGGCCATAAATTCCACTAAGTGTGGCGTTTTAATTATAGATTTCAAGAGGGGTAAGATGCACGGGGGGGGGTATATTAACTTGCTATCGCTTGAAATAACTCTGCTCGTACAACTCTGGAAGAGATTATTTTGAATAACATCGCTGTATCGCGAATAAAATAATTTAAAACCTCCTAAGTGGGAAGTGGATTTATATATTTATATGGTCACGGAGACATGCTCGTGTTGTCCTATGTTGGATGGCGTGTCTATATAAGGGTGCATTCGAGGGCAAAAGTTTATTAAAGCCCGCTGAGAGATAAAATACGGTGTATTTTGTGTGACGCGGCGCTGTGTGAACATCACCGAGAATACTGGCTTTTGGCCGTAAAAATGCTATCCCGGTGTTAAGTATTGGGGGATGAGGGGGTGAACTAAAAGAAAAATATTTGGTGACCCTGCTGTGTATAGTGTATTCTGACAATTATATGTCTTGCTCCTGTTGTTTGAATCCAGCGCGCGAGAGTAGAACTATATTCATTATGGCTGCTTGCGAATTACCCGTCACGTGGGAGGCGTGTCTGGTGATAACGTGTGTATATGTGAGATATCAACTATCGCTACTATGAGGCGTTACCTGTAGCCTTGATTGGCTGGCGGGCTGTAGTAGTTCCTGTTTATCGTGGCGCTATTCTGATTGGACCTGCGCTCTAAGAATGGGTGTCAAGCACGAGGCTTTGTTATTGTTCCGTAGATGAACTGTCATAAGCACGTGTTATGTGTCTAATGTAATGGTTATCATCGTTTTAAGCTATACAGCCGGTGTAATATGTAATCTGGGTGGAGAGTATTAACTGTCCGTCTGTATATTGGGAAGCTACGCATGTCCTTCTATTGAGGAATTCTAATGGGATTACGCTGTCATCATATCGTACCTAAATGCGGCAAATGATATGTATATAACTATTGTGTTTTCTGTATAGTATTTATGTAATATGCTGGAGTGTGTTATACATGTTCGGAAGCATATGTCGAATTCCTGTGGCTGTAAACATTCTGGGTACTACTATGTAGAAAAGTGTTTCAGTGGTTTGCACTTGTCTACTCCGTGAAAATGAAAAATAATGCAGGGCGCATTAATATTCTGGGTGTCCATTTATAGACAAATGTTTCTGTGTTTTATTTCCCCTTCCTGCGGGAAAATGGAAAATGGTGTCTATAAAATATATTTATTTACTCTGTATTTAATTCACAAATTGTATTAACTTGTACTGGGAATGTGTAGCAATGTTGGGTGTCACCCTGTAGGAAAAGTGTTTCCGTGATTTACCCCTGTCTACTCCGGGAAAATGAAAAAATAAGGTGGGGTGTAGTAATATGTATGTTCACAGTGAATATTGCATTCAGCATGTTGGATTGTCCGTGGAGTATCATAATGGGCTACCTTTATCGGGCATTATGCTGTATGGCAGTGAGAATTATATTGTGTATTCTCCTAACCGGATGTGTTCTTGTGAAGATGATGTATTCCTATTTCGTATATGCTGTTTGTGAAATCAAGTGGATATTTAGTCGTTATATATTAAATAAAATCATCGGGCCTTTATTAATCATTATCTATAAAATTCGGCATGATTATGTCTATGGTCGATACTCATTCCTTATCGTGATCCCAGGAGGGTAGGCTAACACCTGCTCTTGACTCGATTTACGCCTTAGGAAAACGTGGAACAGCTATTGACCATTAACGTATTATTTGCCGAATATATTTACATCTATACGCTCACGGCTGATATCTATCCTATAGTGGTTTGACCCAGGAAAGTAGGACTGAACCTGCCTTTGACTTTCTGACGCCTTAGGTCTACTGTAGGACAGTTATGGGCCATGGCGTTTCGTTATAGAGATCGTATTATATGTTCCGTAATGTATTATATTTGGCCCTATGTAATAACTTATTGGCCTATTCTGTGATAATGTAGTGTATCGGCCTGTCATCCCGCCTTAATATGGGATGACTGTTGGAATCCGTGCACTTGCTAAAGTTGTCCAAGTAAAAATATTGTGTATTGATCTCTTAGAATTGGTCATTATCCATGGGAGTGTTAGTTCCCCTAGTGTTATGGGAAATATATGTAATCGCCTATCATTTATCTCATCTATCGGAATTGGTTATCGGTAGCTGCCGAAGGTATATACATATATATATATATATATATATATATATATATAACAATTAAGTTATATATTGGTGTACCTCCACTGTGTTCTGTGATTATATATATGTGGGGGAAGGGCCCGTCACTGTATAGTCCCTTATGACAGGTGAGGTGATCTTCAATCGGCCGCCTAATGCTCGTGACCGTGTGTGAAAATTTAAATGCGATTAAGTAGGTAAAAATGTGCGCTATGTGTAAGTTCGTATGAATGTGAAGTGTGTAGACATCTTCTTATGGTAAAGGAATCCTTCTGTGGTTTGCCCTGTGGCCTCCATCTGTGTGATCGACCCTTGTATCGCACGGCCATGTATGAGCGTGGTAGTCTACGTGACTGGGCGGAAAAGACTGTTGCTAGGCAGGTATCGTGTATGGCTGACTGAGCATTATGTCTCTTGTTACTTCCGTATGTTAGGATAGAGGATTGACCTCGTTTGCCGTGCACTGTGTATGACGTGTGCAAGATCCTGTCTATAATATATTATCTGCAAAAACATTTATGAACTTCACATATTATAAATATAGAACTATTATTAAGAATGTTGCGTCGGTATCTCCTATGTGGAATTTGACAATTGAAGACTAATTATGTTGTGGGGCCAAATCTGGACTGGAATTGACCACTATTTCAGACTGTGATTACTTGATGCCATAGTGCAATTGGCGTTTTTTTCAATGCTTATTTGGCGTACCTTGTCTATGGGGACCTATGGGAAATGTGAGGCATATGTACTACTAAATATATATCTAGCCGTGTTCTATCTGAAGCTAGTGTGTGTGAACAAAATTCATTATTCTATAAAGAACTAGGACACAAAAAATATAACCTGTTACACATTATTATATCATTTATAACTAAACATGCAACTTATAATTAAGCTTCGTGTCATGCATTTTGGGGAACTGTTGGTGACCGCTAGTTGTGAGCATGGCTACTATATGCCATAGCGCGTAGGGCGCTGGTTTTAATTTACATGTTCCTGGGTTCGAACTATGTGTGGGAAAATATATTTTTTACTCTCTAATACTGATGATTTAACGCTTTCGTTTCTTAGCCGCGGAGGGTTGAGGTGTGGTTTTTCGGGAATGGTATGGTTTCATACGCCGTACATGAACCGTATCTTTAATAATTTTGTGGTTGTGTCGAATGTTGACAAGGTAGTTTAGGTCCGAAATTTTCCTCTGGATTCTAAACGGACCTGTCCATTTCGGGATTAGGAATTCAGACACGTTCTTAATGCGAGTGGGTGACCATATCAGAATGAGCTGTCCGGTTTTGTATTCCTGGTGTCTGTGAGTTTTATCATATGTGAGTTTCTGCCTGTTTTGTGAGGTGCGGATATTATGTCGCGCGGTATCACGGGCTGTGCATAAGTATTGCAACCTTTCAGCGTTGCTAGGGAGTGTATCCTGTGGGATGTAAATGTTGTCGATCGGACTGCGCTGATGGTATCCATGTAAGAGAAAGTGCGGGGTGTGTTTGGTCGCCTGCGACACGGTTGTGTTGTAACTAAATGTTACTGCTGGGAGGTAATTATCCCAGTCAGTGCCCTTGTCGTTAGTAAAACGAGCTATCGCGCTGCCAAGGATTTTGTTCATAGCTTCAGTTAACCCATTCGTCTGAGGGCTGAAACTAGTGGTTGTATAGGCTCTGATATGAAGTAATTTAAGGAGCTGTGTGATGACATTTGATGTAAAAATTGTTCCTCTGTCGGATAATAATGTGTGGAAAATACCATACTTGGTAATTATTTCCATGAGGAACTTTGCAATTTGGTGTGCGCTAGCTTTTGGGACCGCTTTGGTGATAATGTATCGGGTAAGGTATTCGGTTGCTACCAGGATGTATTTGTTACCTTTGTCTGATGTTGTAATTGGACCCTTTACGTCAATACCTATGCGGTGGAAAAGTTCACCTACAGGGATGGGGTGGAGTAATCCATGGGGTTTACCAGGGCGGTGTTTGTACCTCTGGCATGTGTGACAAGTTTTAATGAACTCTGTGATGTCATTTTTCATGTTTTCCCAATAGTACTTGTTGCGAATGCGCAAATATGTTTTATGGACTCCAAAATGTGCGCCGTTAAGGGGTGGGCAGTGATATTCCGTCATAACGTGGTTTCGGAGTGTAGTGGGAAGGGCAACGGGTGTGACGTCATGTGTGGCCGTGGGTTTGCACCTAAGGATATCGTCCTTATCGATAAAAAAATCTGCGTGATAAGCGGGCAGTTTTACTGTCTACCTGGTCGCGATCCTGTAAGGCAATTCTAATTTTTCCCAACTGGGGATCGTTTATTTGCTCCTGTTTTATATCAATGTGAGTGACAGCAAATGTGGGTAAAGAATCCCAAGCATGATTAATATCCTCGTGAGGTGGTTCGAGTACAGGTAGTCTTGATAGACCGTCTGCATCAAGGTGTGCCTTACCTTTCTTGTGCTTAACCTCAAATGTGTAGTCATACAATTTAAATATAAACCTGTTAAGCCGGGAATTGGGATTTTTAAATTTATCCCAGTAAAGAAGGCTGGCGTGATCTGTGACTACCGCAAAGTGGATAGCATACAGATATGTTCGGAAGTAATTTACGGCCCAAGAGAATGCGAGCATCTCTCTTTCGGTCGCGGAATATCTGGTTTCTACCGGTGTATGTTTACGGCTAGCGTATGTAATTGGGTGTTGTTTGCCATCATCGGCTTCTTGTAGTAGGGCTGCCCCGATGCAAAATTGGCTTGCATCCACGTGTACGAAGGTGGGTCTACCTTCCTGAAAATGCTGGAGCAGGGGCGGTGTAGTGAGTAAGTGTTTAAGTTTATCGAAAGCCTCTCTATGTATTTCTGTAACTATAAAGGGTGTTTTCTCGTGTGTAAGCTCGGTTAGGGGGTTAGCTATCTGTGCAAATCCGTGAATAAAACGACGATAATAACTCGCGAGACCCATAAAAGAACGTAACTGTTTAATGTTTTCCGGCATTGGAATTTCGGTAATGGCGGTGATTTTGGCAGGGTCAGGTGTGATGCCATCGCGGATAACGACCGAGAATATGGACCTTCGTTTTTGCAAATTGACATTTGGATGGTTTTAGCTTTAATTTAGCATGCCTAATCCTGTCAAAAGCTTCGTTCAAGTGTATAATGTGTTCTTCGAAGGTTTGTGAGAAGACTGTTGTGTCGTCTATATAGGTTAATACCGAGCGGTATTTGAGGCCCGCGAATGCCTTGTCTACCAATTTCTGGAATGTCTGACTGGCATTTTTTAAACCCATGGGAAGGACGGCGTAACCGTAGCGGCCGTTTTCGGTGACAAATGCCAACTTATGCCTATCGGGTTTATAGACAGGGATTGAATAAAATCCGGAATAACAGTCCATTATCGAGAAATACTTAGCTCCGCTTAAAGTCTCTAGATAAGTGTCTGTGCGCGGTAGCGGGTAATTGTCACTCTTAATAAGTCTATTAAGGCGTCGATAGTCTGTGCAAAACCTATGGGAACCATCGGGTTTACGGGTAAGGAGTACCGGTGCACTATAATTGGACACGATAGGGTGGATGATGCCGGCTTCCAACATCTCCTGAATTTGTGTCTCTATTGCTTGTCTCTCCTTGGCGCTAACTTTATAAGGTGCCTGGTGAACTGGAGCATCACTGGTCAATTCGACACGGTGGTGAATTAAGTCGGTCACTTCCAAATCGGCAAGGGAGTGTGCAAAAATATCCTGATATTCTTCTAATAGGTTTTTAAATTAAATGTTTAGAATTTTGATTTGTTGGAGATTTTATTTAGGGGATGGGGGTAGCGTACCCTAGGGGTACAACAATATCACCAGTGAGTGCTCATATCCACCGCTAGGTAGCGGAAACATACTTTGCGTGTTGTATGTAACTATCTTACAAAGTTTGACTGCATGCAAAACGTGCTTGTATAAGCTGTGCATATAATTTTAATATACAATTACACTAAGTGTTCAGAACTAACTTGTTTAGCCGTATCTAGGGTATATAGAGGATCCTTAGTAAGAAAGACTGACTAACACAGGAGTGTAAAGCCTTGTCATACGCAGTAAGCACCTGTTGGCAGAAAATGGTTCATGATAATAACGGACTTAATGAATATGAAACGTCTTTTGAGTGTCGTCTTAAATCCTTACACGTATAAAATAGGAATTCCCAACTATGGTTGTCAGCCAATGAGTAAAAATACAGGAAACTTTTATTTTTGGGGTGTGTTGCATGATAATTTGCCCATCTCGCAGTGTAGTGGCTAGTATACTTGGGTGTTATCCCTGAGATCTTGGGTTCCAACTCAACTATGCCCAGAATTTAATTTTGATCTGAGAGTTGAAAGGTTATGTCAGGTGAAGTAAGGTTATGTAAAGTTAGGTTAGGTGAAGTTAGGTTAGGTTAGGTAAAGTTGGGCCAAGTTAGGTTAGGTGAAGTTAGGTTAGGTTATGTTTGGTTAGGTTAGGTGAAGTTAGGTTAGGTGAGGTTAGGTTAGCTTAGGTGAGGTTAGGTTAGGTTAGGTGAAGTTGGGTTAGGTTAGGTTATGTAAGGTTAAGTAAACTTAGGTTAGGTGAAGTTAGGTTAGGTGGGGTTAGGTTAGGTGGGGTTATGTTATGACTAAGTTTGATATGTCTAGTTGTTTTAGAAAAACACCAGTTTTGCTCTCATATTTGCTTCCATATTTTCTCTGCACTATAAACTATCTTGACTTGTGTATTTATTTTTGCTGGCATATTTGTTGACATATTTGTTAGCATATTTGCTCCCACTTTTTATATTAACTTTGCTGACACATTTGATTCCATATTTGCTCCCACTTTTTGCTCACAGTTTTTGCTCCTACATTTGCTCCCACTTTTTACCCCCTCATTTGCTCCCACTTCTTGCATCTATATATGCTCCCACATTAAACTATTGTTGTTATTACCAAGTTGCCTTTACTAGAGATTAGTTTATGCTTGACAGTTGATATGGAAGTATCAGTTACTAGGTATGGTAATCCTTATGCATACTATGAAGGATATTCATATATTGTGAAACGAAGCAATAAAATGGAACTGTTATTTGGCGCTGTTCAAAGCAACGATCGAAACAGTGTCGAGGAATCCTTAAGACAAAAGAATTGGACATACTTTCTTTAAACAATCATGATTGTAAACATAATCATGCTAGTCTAAATGTAAGGAAAACCCAAACTAAAGCAAAAAACCAATTCCAAGAAAAAGATAGTCCTGCTCGAGATAATATTAACCTCAAGTTTAATACACTACAACGCACTCATGCAGTTAGCAAGTTGTTTAATGAGAAACCTTTAACACCTCCTGTAAAACCCATGTTCAGACACACACCCACATCTCAAAAGCCCTCAACTCTATCAGAGACAACATACCCCATCAAGAAGTTGGTGGGGAAAGGTGAAAAGAATGGTTATAGTGATAATAATAACATAACAATGTTAAAGCATTCTAGCACATCTAAAAAGAAGCTTTCAACACTATAAAAGGCAACTCAAACCATTGAATAGACTGCGGACACAGTTGGAAATTATGATGGTAATGATGGCGACGATGATGATGATCATTATGAAGATGATTATAATGATGAGGATGATAATGATGATGGTAATAATGATGAACTGCTTCCGGAGTTTTTGAAACCATTCATAAAAAAATCAAATGGAATGATCCTAATATATTAGTCGAACGTCTACAGCTCTTGCATGCCTGTAAACAGGCTGGTCATATTGGTTATGAGGAAGAGCTATTAATAATAGAAGATGAACTTCGTAAAGCTGGAATTATTGTGTAATGGGTCAACGTAGCAACACCCCCATCCCCTAAAAATAATTTTCAACAAGTGTTATATTTAAAAACTATAACAAGCAAACATAAACAATAGGAGTTGTATTCTGTGTGTGTATATACCTATTATATATATGAATTAAATTAATTAACATACAGTAGTTTGTGTATATTTCTTGTTTTTTTGCATGTTAAGTGTATAGTTGCTCAACCACTTTTTGGTTTTTCAATGCAGGTTTTTTGTTTTGTTTTGATTTTTCCGTAACATTACAGTTATCAGTCTTGTAAACTGGGTGATTAATATAGGGATAAAGGCATCTTTAAAAAATCACAAGCCTTACAGCTGTCACACATCACGTATAATATGTTACATGTTATCCTACATTCCACATAGAGCTCTACCTTCTTAACAGTGAATTCTGTTGGTCAATAAAATAACTGTTAGGTAGTCAGCCCGAAGGCTGGTAGGATCCTCAAAAAGCACCGCTACTTGTAAAATAATCCCAGTGGCAAATCCTGTTAGCAAATATCATATACTAAATATTTTCACGTCATAGAACGACAACTTGAAAATCATTTATTGTAGGAATACCTTTAATTTGACCACCAAACCTTCAAGTATGCAATATACATTCCAGATAGTGCTGTATTTTGGTTGGTAGTGCCTCGAGTGCTTACATTAAATAAGAATACAGATAACGTATAAACATTTAATAAATCATAATTGTTTTCATTAAATATCATATAAGAAATATTTTGACACCAAAGAATGACCATTTCAAGATCATTTATTGTAGGAATATCTTTAATGGGATCTCCAAAACTTGAAGTAAACCATATGTGATATAAATTCCACATAGCTACATAACCGACAGTACGTCGTGATATCAATCTCAGCCACCGCGCGCCCTCATTGTTTGTGTTGCATTTCAGTTCCATTTGCATTTAATTTCATGCAAATCACCCCCACACCAAAAAAATGGCAAGCGAGTGGAAACATATTACACATCAATAATTTTAGAAGAGCTCTCAGGTATTGTATGATGTTTTTTAGTACTGCGTAACTGTTTGTTGACTAGCATTTATTGTTACACAACATTATTTTTGGTAAGCTCTACATAAGTATCCTAATTGCCTCTGGTATAAGGTCTTGTTTAACAAACATGGTCACACGGCTTGTCTATAGGTCTAAGCCTCTGTTGTATATGATTTAAAAACATGATGAACAGCTTTCTAGAACTGTACTCACTGGTCAATAACCAACACAGTGGCCAAAATGTTTCCCTGATAGGTAACCCATGTTTGGTTAGTCAATTCTTATTGCAAGGTGGGTAGATTATAGGATGAGGAATAACCCACCCACCAAGGGAAGATGATTAAGAGAAGGAAGTAGATTTGAGATTGGAAAAGAAGGATAGAAAAAATAGGAGGAGAGTCCCACAAAATTAATAAGTTGAGATTTAAATACCCTTAGAAGCAGTTGACAATGGAAATTAACTCTCGGATACCTAAAGTAGGTACGAGCTTGGTCGAGGCTAACGGGAACCGCAGCTAGGACTTGGGCGGTTTGCGAGAGAGAGGCTTTAGTGTATTTCCTCCCAAGCACGTATAAAAGTACTATGGGGAAGGGTGATGGTCTGGCAAGACTGAGAGGAACAAATTTACTGTATGTCTTCTCAAAGAAATTAGGTTTTACAAAGTGATTCGAAGAATGCCAATGACTAAACTCTGGTTTGGTATTTTCAATTTCCAAAATTATGGAGTTCCTGTAAGGGCGACCAAGTGTCTCTAAGAAGGAATATGATAAAAGATTATGCCTTATTGGGTAATCTTGGTAAATGAACCAATAGTTGCATTGGACAATGGCTAAGCTTTTACTCAGCGAGGAGCCGGCTAAAAGTTTAGACAAAAAGAAACACTTATCTTTTAGAAAACTGACCATAAGTGTTCGGAGAGGATCTCCACAAGCAGGTAGTTGGCTTAGCGAACTTTACTTGCCTTACTGGCCAATTAGAATTAGCTATTAACGCTAAGAAGAACTTTAGTGAGGTGAAAATTAAGAGTTCTTGCTCAAATGCAACAAATGGTAAAAGCCCTATTAAAGATTTTAATGTCATTGAGTGAGGAGAGTCAAGGAAGACAGGATTTTGCCTCAACTTTATATTCGAAAATGAAAAAGCAAAGGGAAAAGATTTGTTTATTTTACAGTTAGAAAAAGTTTAAGGTAATTAACAATTATGCAATATAATTTTAATAAACATAGTTCATTTGAACTTTTTTTAAAAAATAGGTATTTTTTAATCTTATTAGCAATTTGAGGTCGCAGACCTCCGACAACATTAAACGGTTGCTCCAGGCAATTGACAATTTACAAGGTTTCAAACCTTACATGTTTCTAAAATCTTTATAAGATTTAAACAAATGAGCAATGAAATAATTAAAGCTTTAACGCGAATTAGAATACAAAAAGTGCACCTTAAGAAATTCAGGAGAGAATGTTCTAGAGAAAGTGACAACTTTGAAAATAACAATAATGACAACATGAAAAATAAGATAGAAGTTCCTACAACTTCTTATATTTATACAGAATTAATATATGAGAATTATACAAAGAGGGCAGGTCACTTACTGTGAAACCTGAAGAAAGTGAAAGGGAAAGTTCTGGACTTCCCAAGTTTGTGCAGGAATCACTCGCCAAATGGGACAGTTTCCATTTCGTGAAACCTGAACATGACTCGCTCAAGAGTTTAGAGAATTGTTTTCCCTGTGTATAGGAAAGGGACAACGTGATTTAAAACTCGTATCACACAAGCAATTATGCAGAATTTAATTAATGTTAAACTAGCAAAGTTGGAAGGGCACTTCGTGAGTAACACCTTATAGAAAGTTACAATTTTATAAATAATGGTTGTTAGTAGAAGGTTAAGGAAAGATCATTGGGATATAGGATCAATGTTCATGGCCGTATTTAATATAACCGGACGATCGCGACGCGGTAGAAACGTGGAGAAAGCACTGATTATCACTATAGTCTGTAAAGATGGATGCAAAGTTCACTAGAGAAACACTGAAGTTTATGAGAAAAAAAGTTATTGCAATTATGGAGATAACTGATTGCACTATATAGGTGAAAGTCTATTTCTTGAAAAAGTTGTGATTTACAATTAAATGCGCCATAGAATGTTCTAGAGGTTCCAACGGTGGAGGAAAGTTAGCTATTGCAAAAATTTATAAGGAAGATTCCTCATTTCAACTAGCATTTTCACAAGTGCGTGAGCAATACTTGACGGCAAGATTCGCAGATAGAGAACAAGATCTCGAAGGTTCCAGAACGACCTTAGCAGAAAAATGGGGTTGAGAAAATCCAACGGAGGAAATAGTTTTATAATTATAGGCAGCGGGTATTAGATAATATCCCACGTAGCGAGAGGGTTTCTCGTTCGAATAGCTTAAGAAAAGCTCTTTTTAGTAAGGTTGGCTTGTACAAGAAAAAGCTCAACATAGCAAATCCCACGAAGAATGATTATTGCCCCAAAGTAAATAATTTCACACTGCCTATAAATTATAATTAAAATCACTTGGAAGTTAAAACCATGAAGATGAGGTTAAAACTTTTAAAAAGGTACTTATCTTGATTTCATGTTGAAGTCGAAGATTTCAATGATGATTACTTAGCCAACATGGCGTAGAAGAGGGTGTGCCTCTTGGTTTGAGGAGGCTAAGCTCGAGCGGAGCTTTGACTGAACGAGTCAACTGCAGACGGAGAAGTGAGAGCAGCTCAACGAAGCACGGAAGGTCCTATGAAGGGGAGAGAGTGGGGGTAGGAAACAAAAGGTATACATATCAGCATAACCAACTTAGCAAAAAATAAATTTTCTTCTTGATGGATGGTCTTCTAATAGTTGATAGTAGGCGATATTAGCGCAGCATGGTGAGTGAAACAGTAGACGTAGTCCTCTTGCTCAAGGAGAAGATAGCTGACGATAGTAACGAGATCTGGTGGCCAGATGGATATGTAAGTCCTCTTGCAAAATGAGGAATTGAGTAGCTTCAGAGGTTCGCTACTAGATGACGCTAGGTGGGTCACAGAAGTTATATATCTGAAACATACTTATGAAGACATAAGAGATATGCCCAACAAGGAGAAAACAGATGATCACTGTTGGTGTTTGACAAAGAGGAAGGAAGAATTGAACATGCAAAGAGCAGTAAAAATTATATCTCAGGTACCGTGTATTCAAAGAATACACCATACTGGGGGGTTAACACCAACAGAGAGCAAATAAACAGTTACACATTTATTGGAAGAGGAGCGATCAAAGACAGTGGTCTTGTGATCGGTCCATTTGTGGTCAAGATTCTGGCCACCCTGACTCTCCCATCTCTTCCAGGGTAACATTCGGTCACCCTACCAGAAATCCACACTAGGGGGGGTGAAACATCCCTAACCAAGACCAAGTCCCCCACCTTAATGTCGGGACTGGAAAGAAACCACTTCTGTCTCCGTTGTAAGGAAGTTAAATATTCCAAGTTCCACCTTTTCCAAAAAGAATTACGGAGGGCTTCAAGTTTCCGCCAAGCGATAGGTAGATTAGAATCCCTGTAAGAATTGGGAAGAGGAGGAGGGGCAGAAAGAGAAGTGCCGATAAGGAAGTGACCAGGGGTGAGTGGAAGTAGGTCATCAGGGTCATTGGAAAGTGGAGTTAAAGGGCGAGAGTTAACAACACCTTCAATCAAAACAGACAGTGAATTGAATTCTTCGTAAGTCAGAATTCGATTACCTAAGACTTTTCTTAAATGACGTTTAGTGAGCTTTACGCAAGATTCCCACCTACCACCATGATGCGGAGCGTAAGGAGGTATAAAGCGCCATTTGAAGCCTTTTGAATAAGAAAAATTAGAGATTTGTTCCATGGCAGGAGAGGAAGTGAGAGCTTTCTTCCACAGGGAAGCTGCGCCCTGAAAGGTGGAAGCGTTATCAGAGAACATCTCAAAAGGAACACCACGCCTAGCGGTGAAACGAGAGACAGCTGATAAAAAATAAGAAGTAGAAGCATTCGTTACTAGTTCCAAATGGATTGCGCCGGTAACCATGCAAACAAAGAGAGAAACATAAAGCTTACCAAACAATTTGCGTTTAGCTTCAGGAGAGTTTCGTTGATATTGGAACGGACCCATATAGTCCACACCAGTTAAAGCAAATGGGCGTATAGGAGAAGAGCGAAAAGAGGGCAGATCGCTCATTAATTGAGTATTGATTTTAGGTTTAGCTTTAAAGCAAGGAATGCACTTATGAATTACAGAAGAAACTTCATGAATTCCATTTATAATCCAGTACTTTTCCCTTAAAAGGCAAAGCAGAGTGCGTGTACCAACATGCAGATTACGATAATGAAAGTCACGTATAATTAAAGAAGTAACGTGATGTTTGGAAGGCAAAATAACGGGATGCTTTTTGTCCTCAGAGAGTAAAGATTGCGAGAGCCTTCCACCTACCCTAAGTAATCCATGGTCATCAAGGAACGGGGCTAAAGCACGAAGACGGCTGGATTTGGGAAGATCTCTTTTAGAAGAAAGCAATGACAATTCAGAAGAAAAGGCTTCTTGCTGTGTCAGTTGTAAAATCGTAATGGTAGCGAGATTCAATTCATGATTGGTAAGGTGTGGTTTAGGGAGGAGAGGTTGGTCAACCACAAGATATTTCCATCTAAGGAGATAGGCGACAATCCGTAGTAATTTATGAAAGGAAGAATAGCGTGACAACAAAGGATGAGATGCGTTGGAAACAAGACACGAAGCAATGGGTAGAGGTACTTTAGCGTCAGGCAAGTTGGAGTTTGTAGCTGGGGGTTTAGAAGGCCATGAGGAAGATTCGTCGATTAGCCACGAGGGCCCATGCCAGTACAATTGGGAAGCTGCCAATTGAGAGGGTAAAAAACCACGAGAGATAATGTCGGCTGGATTATCCGCACTGGGAACATGCCTCCATTGACATCCAGAAGAAAGAGTTTGAATTTTGGAAACCCTGTTTGCAACGAAAGTTTGCCAGTGAGAGGGGTTCTTGGCGATCCAAGAAAGGGCGATCATGGAATCGCTCCAGAGATAAATCTGCGAGAATTCGACTTTTAATACTTCCCGTAATTTCTTGACAAGTTCTGCAGCCATTAGTGCAGCGCACAGTTCGAGCCTAGGCAAAGTGATAGTTTTAAGAGGAGCGACCTTCGATTTGGCACAAACAAGGTTGGAAACTAGAGATCCATAGAGTGAATCGTGATAAACTAAATATGCACAGCAACCATAAGCTTTTTCGGAACTGTCCGCGAACACGTGAAGGAAAAAAGATGCATTAGAATGAGAGCT
Source organism: Meconema thalassinum (assembly GCA_946902985.2). NCBI lineage: Eukaryota > Metazoa > Arthropoda > Insecta > Orthoptera > Tettigoniidae > Meconema > Meconema thalassinum. The sequence continues at coordinate 1,566,606,846 of OX336388.2, forward strand.
GATTAAATTCCTGGGAATTTCAATAAGGGAAAGATCCAACAAATTGCTGCGAAACGAGAGCCAACGATTAAGAAAAGAAAGAGGGACAGCGTCATCCCATTCACATTTAAGTGACCACAGCTCTTGCATGAAGAGTTTGGCTATGACAATAACTGGGGCAAGAAATTGAAGAGGATCAAAAATTTTTGCAATTTCAGAGAGGATTTGTCTTTTTGTATTAGGAAGCTCTTCTGCGAGCGTAACTTTATAGATAAGAGTGTCAGTGCTAGTGCACCAATGAACTCCTAAAGTTTTTATAGATTCTGAGTTTCCACAAATTTCGACAGAAGAGGGATCTACGTCTTCGATGGGAAATTGGGCGAGAAACTCAGGGGAGTTGGAGTTCCACTTATGAAGTGGGAAACCTCCATTCCTTAGTAATGCTTGAAGTTCTAAAGACACAAAAGAAGCTTCCTCCAAAGTAGAGAAGGACTGCAAGTAATCGTCAACATAAAATGACGTAGTTAGTGCTTCAGAGGCTTTGGGGTTAAATAAATGACCATCTTGAGAGGCTAGCAAGTGTAGGGATCGGATAGCAAGGAAAGCAGAGGGTTTTAAGCCATAAGTAACCGTTTTCAAGCGAAATACCTTAATGGGCTTACTGGTTTCATCACGCCACAAGATTCTTTGAAGATCTCGTTGTTCTGGTTGAATTAACACTTGACGGTACATCTGCTTTATGTCGGCTATGACAGCTATGGGAAATAATCGAAAGTTTAAAAGTATAGCAGATAAATCTGATTGAATAGCAGGACCAGAATAAAGAGTGTCATTAAGGCTGTTGCCATTAACGTCGGGTGATGAACCATTGAAAACAACTCGGATTTTATCTTTTACAAAAGGGTTTTTCCACACAGGATGATGATTTAAATAAACCGTTTCGATTGGGGGGTGCAATTCATCATCGGATTTGTTAACAACCTCCATATGATCTAAGCTTTCATACTCATCCATGAACTCAGTGTACTGCTTTTTGACAAGGGGTTCCTTTTTGAATTTGCTCTCGATAGCAAAAAGGGCTTTTCGAGCTTTAGGCTGAGAGTTAATAAGTTTGGGGGGATTGTGTAATCTTGGCATTTGAACAATGAACCGGCCATCAGAAGAACGAGTGGTCGTGTTCAAAAAAAGTTGCTCACAGAATTCATTTTCTGAAGAAGTTACATTAGGAGAATCAACATTTTCAAGCCTCCAAAACTGTTCCAGGTCAGTATTGGAGAAGTAACATTGCGATGCGGGTTGAGGAGAATAATGGGGAAGTTGCCCTGTGACAATCCATCCAAAATTAGTGTCTCTAGCGACCACGTTTGAGGATAACTTACGAACCTGTTTACGTAGGCAATTCCAAAAGACATTGGCACTAAAGAGCATGTCAATGGGATTTTGTGTGTTAAACGAAGGATCGGCTAACCTTAAATGCGAGGGAATGTTTAACCCCGAAATATCAACCGAGTGACTAGGAGTGTCTTCTCCAATGCTATTGAGAATTAGACAATTAAGTTTAAAAAAGTTGTTTCTATGACAAATATCTCTTATGGTTAGTTTTGAAAATTGTAAAGCTTGTGATTTTGAGCTGTTGATGCCCGACACATTGATAGAAGTGGGGTTTACGGGTAGGCCTAGTTTTCTAATCAGGGAATTAGATACAAAATCATGAGTTGCCGCTGAGTCTAGAAGACCGCGTGCACGGACCCAGTTGCCAAAGTTATCCTGAACGTCAATTTGAACAGTAGACAACAATACTTGAGCACTGCGAATGGACTTAGCATTTTGAATGTATGATGAAGCATTAGAACTGTTAACACTATCATTTTTAGGAGAAGTAGATGCTGTTGATGACCTTGCCTGATCATGACGATGTAGCAGAGTATGATGAGCCTTTTCACAATGGTAGCAAAGTCTTGTAGACTTACAGTTAGAAGCAGAATGCGTGGGCGCTAGGCAGTTGAAACAATGTTTATTTTGAGCAACTAGTTTTCGTCTGTCATCGACTGACATTTCTTTAAAGGATTTACATAAGTATAGGGCATGGGAATCTTTACAAAGTATGCACTTTACCGGTTCGTTTAAACTTTTGCGAGGTTCGCTCTGCGTGTTTAAAACAATAGAGCTGGCAACACGACGTTCACTAGACCTAGTTGGGTAACCAGTGATGTTTGATTTGAATTTGGATGAGCTGGACCCTGATTTTTGGGTATTAGACGCTGAGCGTTCGCTTTTGGGTTTGATGGACATTAATTCAAATTTGGAACTAGGAGATGAAGGTTCACTTTGATTAGCTAGAGCTGTTAAAAGTTGGCATCTAGCGTTTATGAAAGTGACTAAGTGCTCGTAAGAGTAGTCGTCTTCCTTAGAAAGTTCAATTTCCCAAGCTTTGAGGGTAGCAGCATCAACTTTAGAAACTACTAAATGTATCAGGAAAGTATCCCAATGTTCAGTAGGCTGCTCTAATTGGGACAAAGCTTTAACGTGGAGTTGGGTAGTGTCAATTAAAGTACGCAAACTAGTGACGTCATTGTGCTGTGACGCAGGTAGGTTAAATAGAGCCTTAATATGGCGTTGAATACGTAAACGTGAATTTCCATATCTTTCTTTTAATAAGTTAAAGGCAATGGGGTAATTTTCGGCACGCAGAGGAAGTGCTTCAACTAACTGCAAAGCTTGACCTCGAAGGATAGATCTCAAGTAATGAAACTTGTAAATGACTTGAATGTCTTCATTGTCATGAACAAGGGAGCAAAATAATTCATAGAAAGAATCCCAAGTGGATTCATCTCCAGAAAAATGGGGTAAATCAATTTTCGGTAAAGTAGGTTTGGGCTTGTGAGTGCCCTCACGGAAAGAAGTTTGGGGTTCGTGAAGGGAACCAAGAACAGAAGCGTCCTTTTTCTGCTCCTCTTCGAGTTGGCGTATTATTCTGAAAGCAGAACCTATGCCTTCGTAATATAAGTTCTCTACTTCGACACGATCTTCTGTCTGATTGAGCATGCAAGTTTCAATTTCAGTTTGAATGTTACAGTAGTTTTCATAAGAACGTTCAAGATCCTTTACACGATGTTTCAACAAATCTAATTGCGCGTCTGAGGGGTCTAATTCTTTTATGTACCTTCTGAATCGGGTAATTTGCCCTTTATAGGATGCTCGTTTAGAAGTAAGTTTTTCATCCTTATCCTTATCAGTGGGAGCCATATTAAAAAAGGTAAATGAAAATGTAACTCACGAAACTGTGGAACCTTGGAAATGCTGTCAAGCTGGCAGCAGCGAATGAGTAGAAAGAATGGGACACACCATAGGAGACAGGAGCGGCCTCTTTCCCGTTCACAGGCTTTGCACGATGTGGTTATAGCTGAAATATTCAACACAGATATTAGAAATATGCAAAGTATTGTCAAATGACACTTTTTTAAAGAGAGAAAAGAAAAAATGGGCTCTCCCGGGTTTCTGGGACCAAATTTTGGGTAGATTATAGGATGAGGAATAACCCACCCACCAAGGGAAGATGATTAAGAGAAGGAAGTAGATTTGAGATTGGAAAAGAAGGATAGAAAAAATAGGAGGAGAGTGCCACAAAATTAATAAGTTGAGATTTAAATACCCTTAGAAGCAGTTGACAATGGAAATTAACTCTCGGATACCTAAAGTAGGTACGAGCTTGGTCGAGGCTAACGGGAACCGCAGCTAGGACTTGGGCGGTTTGCGAGAGAGAGGCTTTAGTGTATTTCCTCCCAAGCACGTATAAAAGTACTATGGGGAAGGGTGATGGTCTGGCAAGACTGAGAGGAACAAATTTACTGTATGTCTTCTCAAAGAAATTAGGTTTTACAAAGTGATTCGAAGAATGCCAATGACTAAACTCTGGTTTGGTATTTTCAATTTCCAAAATTATGGAGTTCCTGTAAGGGCGACCAAGTGTCTCTAAGAAGGAATATGATAAAAGATTATGCCTTATTGGGTAATCTTGGTAAATGAACCAATAGTTGCATTGGACAATGGCTAAGCTTTTACTCAGCGAGGAGCCGGCTAAAAGTTTAGACAAAAAGAAACACTTATCTTTTAGAAAACTGACCATAAGTGTTCGGAGAGGATCTCCACAAGCAGGTAGTTGGCTTAGCGAAATTTACTTGCCTTACTGGCCAATTAGAATTAGCTATTAACGCTAAGAAGAACTTTAGTGAGGTGAAAATTAAGAGTTCTTGCTCAAATGCAACAAATGGTAAAAGCCCTATTAAAGATTTTAATGTCATTGAGTGAGGAGAGTCAAAGAAGACAGGATTTTGCCTCAACTTTATATTCGAAAATGAAAAAGCAAAGGGAAAAGATTTGTTTATTTTACAGTTAGAAAAAGTTTAAGGTAATTAACAATTATGCAATATAATTTTAATAAACATAGTTCATTTGAACTTTTTTTTTAAAATAGGTATTTTTTAATCTTATTAGCAATTTGAGGTCGCAGACCTCCGACAACATTAAACGGTTGCTCCAGGCAATTGACAATTTACAAGGTTTCAAACCTTACATGTTTCTAAAATCTTTATAAGATTTAAACAAATGAGCAATGAAATAATTAAAGCTTTAACGCGAATTAGAATACAAAAAGTGCACCTTAAGAAATTCAGGAGAGAATGTTCTAGAGAAAGTGACAACTTTGAAAATAACAATAATGACAACATGAAAAATAAGATAGAAGTTCCTACAACTTCTTATATTTATACAGAATTAATATATGAGAATTATACAAAGAGGGCAGGTCACTTACTGTGAAACCTGAAGAAAGTGAAAGGGAAAGTTCTGGACTTCCCAAGTTTGTGCAGGAATCACTCGCCAAATGGGACAGTTTCCATTTCGTGAAACCTGAACATGACTCGCTCAAGAGTTTAGAGAATTGTTTTCCCTGTGTATAGGAAAGGGTCAACGTGATTTAAAACTTGTATCACACAAGCAATTATGCAGAATTTAATTAATGTTAAACTAGCAAAGTTGGAAGGGCACTTCGTGAGTAACACCTTATAGAAAGTTACAATTTTATAAATAATGGTTGTTAGTAGAAGGTTAAGGAAAGATCATTGGGATATAGGATCAATGTTCATGGCCGTATTTAATATAACCGGACGATCGCGACGCGGTAGAAACGTGGAGCAAGCACTGATTATCACTATAGTCTGTAAAGATGGATGCAAAGTTCACTAGAGAAACACTGAAGTTTATGAGAAAAAAAGTTATTGCAATTATGGAGATAACTGATTGCACTATATAGGTGAAAGTCTATTTCTTGAAAAAGTTGTGATTTACAATTAAATGCGCCATAGAATGTTCTAGAGGTTCCAACGGTGGAGGAAAGTTAGCTATTGCAAAAATTTATAAGGAAGATTCCTCATTTCAACTAGCATTTTCACAAGTGCGTGAGCAATACTTGACGGCAAGATTCGCAGATAGAGAACAAGATCTCGAAGGTTCCAGAACGACCTTAGCAGAAAAATGGGGTTGAGAAAATCCAACGGAGGAAATAGTTTTATAATTATAGGCAGCGGGTATTAGATAATATCCCACGTAGCGAGAGGGTTTCTCGTTTGAATAGCTTAAGAAAAGCTCTTTTTTAGTAAGGTTGGCTTGTACAAGAAAAAGCTCAACATAGCAAATCCCACGAAGAATGATTATTGCCCCAAAGTAAATAATTTCACACTGCCTATAAATTATAATTAAAATCACTTGGAAGTTAAAACCATGAAGATGAGGTTAAAACTTTTAAAAAGGTACTTATCTTGATTTCATGTTGAAGTCGAAGATTTCAATGATGATTACTTAGCCAACATGGCGTAGAAGAGGGTGTGCCTCTTGGTTTGAGGAGGCTAAGCTCGAGCGGAGCTTTGACTGAACGAGTCAACTGCAGACGGAGAAGTGAGAGCAGCTCAACGAAGCACGGAAGGTCCTAGGAAGGGGAGAGAGTGGGGGTAGGAAACAAAAGGTATACATATCAGCATAACCAACTTAGCAAAAAATAAATTTTCTTCTTGATGGATGGTCTTCTAAGAGTTGATAGTAGGCGATATTAGCGCAGCATGGTGAGTGAAACAGTAGACGTAGTCCTCTTGCTCAAGGAGAAGATAGCTGACGATAGTAACGAGATCTGGTGGCCAGATAGATATGTAAGTCCTCTTGCAAGATGAGGAATTGAGTAGCTTCAGAGGTTCGCTACTAGATGACGCTAGGTGGGTCACAGAAGTTATATATCTGAAACATACTTATGAAGACATAAGAGATATGCCCAACAAGGAGAAAACAGATGATCACTGTTGGTGTTTGACAAAGAGGAAGGAAGAATTGAACATGCAAAGAGCAGTAAAAATTATATCTCAGGTACCGTGTATTCAAAGAATACACCACAAGGCCAGTCAAGACCTAAAAAAATTAGTCTTAACACCATATCATTAAACAAATCAAACCATCTTACGGTATTTATTAAATTTAATTGCATTTTAGGAGCCTTGCAAGCATCTTGCAACCTTGAAGAGGGAAGTATAGACAGGAATTGTGAAAAGGAAACCGCTCAATCATTCAATGTAGTTAGTGTTATGAACTTCAACGTGAGAGGTTATGAAAGTCTATGTGAGGGTGTGGTTTTTACAGCTGGATGTCTTTGTGTCACATTCACCACAGACAGCAGTTTATGGGAGATAAAACTAAACTATGATGTTGAATGTACAGGTCCTAGTCTAGGACAATGTCATGTTGAGGTATTTGCCAGAGAGTGCGGTAAACAAAACATAAAGAAGCATACATGTAAAGGGAATATTATGTAGTTTTCGAGTACATGTAGTGAATTTAAAAAAAGGTTAAATTTCATGGTTTGTAGACCACTTGGGTAAGTTTGGTAAATTTTAGTGAATTTTTATCTATATTCGGGTAATTTTGTATGAATTTGAGGTAGTTTAAACCATTTTTTGATAAATCAATGGCATTTCAATAAATCTGGTAGTCATTTGTTGGATTTTGCTGCAATTTGGTGGAATTTGCGGTAAATGTAGTGGATTTTACAAAATTCTGGTCAATTTCAAGGTAAATCTCAGATATTTAGGTATTTTACAAATATCCTCTGTCACTGTGATGCCTGTATTAATGTGTGCCCCTGACTATGAAGGGTAGGAATGGGAAGGAGGTGGATATGGACTTAAGTGCAGAGTCATTTATATTGACTTGGTGTTGTGGGAAAATCGAACACTCCTCTTGTTAGTTTTTCAAGTAAGTATACTCCATGCCACCCTAATAAAACTGCTAAGCATTGGCAGTTTGCAACCATCTCACTATTGTTAACATGGAATGCTCATTACTTGTTATTTTAAGTACATGTTGTCATGTAGGTATGGAATTCGTCAAAACATAACATTTTTTGATTTTGTTTTCGCTTGTCTGTGGGCAACCATGGCATTTACCCGTAGTACAAGTGGAAAACCTCATGAGGTTGACGTTTATAAAACTTACCTCACCTCACCTTAACTGTTTGGAAATGGAAATAATTTGTTTTTGTCTTACTTAGGGGTTGGAAATCATGGTCATCACTCCCATGTACTGTACTTAGGCAAAATAATAAGGGATCATATACACTATTATTAGCTGAGTATCTAATACAATTTTGCATACCCCTAGGACCAGTATCGCATTATAAAGGCATGCCATGTGTTACCGTCCTTAAAGCCAGTGATATAAAACAAAAGAGGTCTTTATTTTCCACCCCCCAAACATGGGCTTACATCTAGTGTTATGTGGGTTGGCGACCGCGGGGGCCCCAGCTGTGTTCGGTATTGCTTCTACTGAATTGTGCCGGGCTCGTCTCTGTCGTATTTCTTTTCGACCACACTTGGTCAACTCTTGTTCTCTACCGAGCCCGACATTTTTAGGGTATCCAAGGCCTAGGGAGTCTCTTCCTTTTCCAACTTAATTTGTCGTTGTTTATTTTTTTCTGATACCGTCGTTGTTTGAGGAGGCAGCCTTCTTTTTATTTTCATGTTATTTCCTGCCTTTTGCTCAGCTCCCACTAAAGGTATACAGTGGAACTGCAGAAAGGGGACTGCAGAAAGGGGTATAATTATAAGTAACAGTGGAGTTGCAAGTAAATATGATGTGCAACCCATAAATTGGTTAATGCATGGTAGAGCATATTGGTGGGAGGAGAGATACAGAACACAATTGTACGCATAATGTAAATTAGGATGTGTTGAGAGTAAATAATTAGATTGTGAAACTAATGTGGTCACAATAGGTGACGTAAGATTATAAGTACAGTTTTATGTGGAATTTGCCAGTGCATCAGCGCACTTGAGAATGAATTTTATGTTAATCTCATGGTAAATGAATGAATAATCATTTGGATTTACGAGGATAAAGTGCGAATATTAGTGGATTGAAGGAATAATTTTGCATTGTTTTGTGTTATATTGTTGGGATTGTGTTTTTGTTTATGTGAAGCCATGATTTAGAGCTCAATTAAAGTCTTTAGAATAGAGTTGTGCTTTATTATTGTAGAGTTGATACCTTTTAGTCTCAGATCAAATAATATGCAACTGCTCAGTGGGTGAACGGTACACGCCTGAGGAATGATGCTGGCTGGAGTCAGAAGCATGTTTTCCATGGAAATTACTCACATGGGTACATGGGATTTGGTGCCCTGTACAGTGATTTGAGCTAAAGGTACAAGTTAAGTCGGTCATGATCTGATGTAAACAACTCTATTAACATAACGAATAGAATGAATTAGGGGAATGACCGCACCTAACCTTAGCTAAGCTTCGATACAAACAATATAAATTTTGATAAGCTCTTAGATTTATCGTGTCGCTGATACTTGGGGCCAGTTAAAAATACAGGTCACCATAGGCGCATTGAGCATAAGATTTATCATGGCGCCCAAGTTTGTGGAGCTTATGGGATTTAGGGAAACCCAATTGATTTTATATGGTATTTCATGGGGAAAACCATAATAATTATTTTTTTGCCTCAAACTGCGTTTGAGTGATTTTTTAGTTCAGTAGGCTTTTGAAGTAACGCAGAATCTCTCTATTGAGAAAAGAAGTGCCCAAGGGTACGAGCGCTACACACCCAATTCACAATTTATCCAAAATCCAAAGTTTAAGTACAATCTTACAATATGTGTACAGTGTCTTGAATTTCTCTTCAAAACGAATCCACACATGTATCCAGGAAGCCTGCCTATATCTCAAAGTGAATTGTAGTACGAATGGCTGGTACGGAGGGAATTTTGCAAGGGATTGCAGAGCTAAAACAGCATTTTGACGCTGTCAATGAACAGAATAAGCTGGAAGCCAAGGCTTTCCAGGATGATATAAACAACCGATTAGACGCTAATCAGTTGGCAATTAATAATAATCAGGTTGAATTAAGTAACCGTTTAGATGCCAATCAGGTGGCAATTAATGCAAATAAAGAAGAAATAAATGCTAAGTTAGGTCAAATGCAAGAAACAATTAAGACCGAGGTAACTGAAACCGTTGTAAGCATTATATCAGAAATGCAGGTTAAGACCGAAAAGCGTTTCGAGTCGATAGAAGCCAAACTTGAAAGTAATTTGCAGGCATGTAAGTACGCGCAGGATGAAACGAACAGTAGGTTAGATGCGCTGTCTAATGACATTAAGGATATTCAAATCCAAAATGAGGCGAATCTCGAACGCCAAGCGAAACAGTTTTCCGAATTTACTAGAACGGTAGATCAGAGATTGGAAGAGAATGACAGTAAATGGGATGAAAAGTTGAAAGGTTATGCTAGAGCGATTAACGGTGATCTAAAGAAGCAGGATCAGAACATATTAGATCAATGTCAGGAAATAGGAGAAATTAAGGCTATCGCTAACGAAAGTAAAGAGCTGGTAGGCAACGTAAAGGGTCAGATGAGCAAAGTTCATCAAGAGCTGGACCAAATTCAGAGCGACATTGTTATCGTTAACAAAAGACAAGAGGAAAACAGAGGGGAAATCGCTAAGGTCAGAAGCGAGACATCAAAGGTCAATGGACTTATCCAAGAGGAAATTAAAGGGCTTAGAGAAGAACTCGAAGTGAGAGAAGGCCAAAAGACAGACGCAAGCGACAAGACCCTTGCTCAAATAAAGGAAGACGTAGAGGATGAAATCTCCCATATCAAGCAAAGTAATTTGCAGGCATGTAAGTACGCGCAGGATGAAACGAACAGTAGGTTAGATGCGCTGTCCAATGAAGAAAATATTTCAAGTGGCAGAAGAGAACAGGGATAGGTTAAGCAAAATAGAAAAAGAGGTAATCACTCGATTGGAAAGAGCAGAGATGCGCCACAATCAAATGGAGACTAGGATAATAGCACAGGAGGAAACCCTAATGAAAGATCCTAAGTCAAGTGAAGGCAGCGTGGAAGATATGAGGAAAACAAAGTGGGCAGATTTAGAAACCCAACCTATAACAAGGAATGCTACAGGCCCAGGCGAAAGTGCATATATGACGCCAGGGGCACCGATTGCAGCTTCTACGCCGGATGAAAATGCTATTCACACCCAAGTTATAAATGTAATTAGAGCAAGCGAGGAGAAACCAAGAAAATTTTCAGGTAGCCATTGTAATATGACACCGAAGTATTGGTTGAAAGAAGTGTTCGAATATTTGAACGATGCGCGGATACCACAAGAGCGCAGGTTACGAGCCATAAGGAAACTAACGGAGGGAGAATGTGGGTTATGGTTTCGCAGTTTTCGTTATACCTTCGATACTGTCGAGGAGTTCCGGGAAGCTTTTCTGAAGCGATACTGGGATCCGACGACCCAACAGAATTTACGATTGGTTTGTACTCGAAAAGATACAGCGCTAACAATCCAACGAAGTACGCTGAATTCTTCGTATCTCAGGTCTGTAAATTTAAAGAACTTGACCAGGCACCTAGCGAGCTAGAGCTATGCATTGCTATTGTCAAACAACTTCCTTATGAAATGCAAAGGCTGCTGATTTCGGCAAATGCAAAAACCGCAATGGAAATGGAGGCAGTTCTTAGGCAACTGGACCTCACAACATCCAATACTATGCGTCAGAATCGAACCGTGGAACAGGTACACGTGACCAACACGCAGACTGACCAGTACAAAGCTCCGAAAAATAATAAAACTACTAGCAATGAAACGTTAGATTCCAACGGACGTCAATGGGAACCTGCACCCAGAAGATGGCAACTGAAATATAAAGGAAACGCTGGTAGAGGAAGAGGAGGCCGAAATTCTTGGAATCAACAGAATACAAGGGGTAGACCGTACCAAAATAATGGAGGTAACAATGGCCAAGAAGGCAACAATCGAAAGTGGAGACCCCAGGAAAGAAAGCGCAACTTTGATGACGAGGTAGAGGAACGTTATCACGCTTCATTGCAATACCTCGATGAAAGGGGAGAGGAACCCCAGAAGCAGCAAGTCCGCTGGCAAGAAGCTATGCAAAATAGGACGTCACCAGACAGATATGGAGACGGAGCCAAAAGTTTGGAGTTACAGCGCAGTGAAGAGGAGAGAAGAAACTCTAACGGGACTGGCGCTGTAGAGGAAAAATCTCCGAAATTAGAAGAATTTGAGAATGATGGATGGAATGCGGTCAACATAATTAATTGGATAGCCAAACCGGAATAATTAATCGAGGATACAGGAGGATCACAGGTCATGATCAAAAGAGAATTGCCCATTATTATAGTAAGAGTGGCAGGGTTGAAGATAAGAAGTCTTTTAGACACGGGTTCAACGGTGTGTCTTATGACACAAGCTTTGTATAATGAGATAGCGCAAAGAGAAAACGTTTTGAAAATACCTATCTCAAGTGTCAAAATAAAGGGTGTCATTCCTGACAAGACGATGATATGCAAATATCAGGTATTCCTAGACTTACAGATAGGAGGCTCTATTTTTTCACAGAGTTTTATACTAGTAAACAAATTGCCTTTTAACCTTATTGTTGGGGCAGAGTTTATAAGGGAATACAGAGTGGTAATAGACCTATCACAGGACAGAGTTATGTTCCGTGTGAACGAGGAAGCCGAAGGCTTAGAGGTCTCACTCAAACAGAATGAACCAGGGACAGATGAACAAGTATGGCATACATACAGAGACATGATTGAGGAGGAAGTGTTAGCTATCGAGCATTTAGAAGACGAACTGAAAACACTAGCCGCAGACATGGAGAAAGATCTGGAACCCGACCTGGAAGAATTATTTTGGAAAAACTCCAAGAGATAAAGTAAATTTAAAGTAATTGTTATTGGAACAGAAGGAATCTTTAACTCGAGACCTGGTCGTATAAAGAACTTCACTTATGCATTCCAAGTTAACGACTGGACACCTTTTAGGCAGAAACCCTACCCAATAGCCGAAAAGCACTATGCTAAGGTTAAAGAAGCAATTCAGGAGATGTTGGAGGCCGGTGTTATTGAGAAGACACCTACGCCTTACGTAAGCCCATTGGTAATCGTACCTCAGACAGACGGGACTGTCAGAGTGTGCCTGGATTTGAGGCATTTAAATATGGAGGTGATACCAGAGTTTGACAAAGTGCCACCTATTAAGGAAATCCTCAGAAAGTTTAAAGGGAAGACCATATTTACAAATTTAGATATTACGTCGAGCTTTCACCATCTTGAATTGGAGAAGAAAACGAGTCTATTGACAGGATTTATGTTTGATCAACACACATACACATTTTTAAGACTACCTTTTGGTGTAAAACAGCTGGTTCAGCTTTGATAAGAGCGTTAGACCGCAATCTATCGGATGAATTTAAAGAGAGTACCATCAGATACGTAGATGACATTCTACTCACATCAGCATCTCTGGAGGAGCACATGAGAGACCTGAAGAAGTTACTGGATAACCTCAGAGAAGCTAATTTTAAGGTTAATATCAAGAAATCGCACTTCTGTCAGAGGGAAGTTAAATTCCTAGGGCACGTTATCGATGAAAATGGAGTAAGGCCAAACCCAGAGAAATTAGAAGTAATTCGAAATTTTCCTCGACCCACGAAAGTTAAGCACGTCCGACAGTATTTGGGAGTAATTGGATTCTTTGCTAACCACTGCCCAAACTATACTACAACTGTGGCACCCCTGCAAAATCTATTGAAGAAAGGCGGCAGGTGGAATTGGACGGAGCAGTGTCAAGAAGCATTCGTGAGGTCAAAACAAATGCTTTTGGAATACGTGAAGCTGGGATATCCTGATTATACCCAGAAGTTCTGCACCGCCCTATTAAAATAAACATATTCTTGGCGTGCCTCCTAGCTGCATCACTGGAACCAACTAGAAAAGAAAGGAGTACGCAGTGGAAATGGATGTTAATTTCTGACCTGTGCTGGGCCCGTACTTGCAGGCCAGATGTGCCGAGCGACTCCAGACTCCGTGAAGGTGGTCCCACGACGAGTGGTAGGAATACCCTCCTGGTGCTAGACAGCTAGAATAAGTTAGACCTAGGTTTGAAGAGAGAGAGAGAGAGAGAGAGAGACAGCAGCCCGATCGTCAAACACTACTAAATAAGACACATGGGTAAAGAAATGGAAATTTAATGAATTGAAACCGAACACACAAAGAAACCCGGCCAGAATAACACACACAAAAAAGAATACCCTTCACCTAGGGGTCAAATAAAGTCACTTTCAAACGGGGAAGATAAATATAAATAACAATAAATAACTTACGATAGTAAATAACGTTAACAAATTAAATTCATACCTGTGCTCACTTCGGTGAAAACGATGTAAAAAGGGAGGAAGTAAAAGATCAAGAGGCAATCGAGTCGGTCGCTGGTCAACAACAATCACTTCTCAGCCTAGAGATGGATGGTTGTCATGACGACCACAAAATAACAAGCATAGCAAAGATAAAACAAGAGGCTGTGTGCGTGTCGCAGAGGCTGTGGCGAGCAATGGGGATGCGATCGAGCTGGCAGTCCCCAGAGAAAAGAAATGCAAAAACCAAAGATACTACAAGGAGAAACAAATGACGTCAAGTGTCCGTGAAATTTATCATGATACATACACGCAATCAAACACACAAAATGCCTGCCGACGATGCAGTAAAAAAACACAAAGCAACTCGTGCTTGTAGGTAGTCTAGCAAAATATGCTAAACCTATATAGTCCCCAACTTACGTTCCGAGTTCGAGCTGAATACGGTAAGGCCTACTTAAAGTTACCGCCGTGATCCAGTTGCCCGAAGCATGGAATGAAGGGAAAACATAGGAGCTAAAATATATGGTGTCATGCCTCGTGTTGGGAGAATGGTCGAAACGCCAACGTCCACAAACCACGGGAGACCCATTCGAAGATATGCCCAATCAAAACAGCATCAATGCACCTGGCAGCAAGAAAAACATACACTCACAAAATCACTCGCAGACATATTTCACGGCACAAATAAAAGGTTAAGCGAAGACTCAAACAAAATAAAACAGGAGACCGCCATTACGATTGGTTCCACAGCAAATCCAAGCACACGACGAAGATCAAAAAGAAAGGTTAAATTTAGGAAATGAGCATAGTGGACACAAGGTTAGATGTATTACTTACATGAGTAAATGGAAGGCTTCGGCATAATAACAATGTTAAATAAAAAGGAAAAACATTACATTTTAAATAATAAGGCGGAGAGCCTCAAGGCACGTCCGGACAGAAAGTATCTCACATGGCGTCTGAGTCAACCGGGACGGCCGCCAAAGAAAATAAAGAAAGAGATATGTTAAACATGGCTCAGGATCCACACCACCCCCCAAAAAAAATTATTTATAATAATAAAAGATTTTTCTTTTTACATCACTAAGCACCACCGCTTTGAAATCAATCATGTCCCAAGTGTTCCAAAATACACAACATCCTTATCACACAGTGGTTTGTCAACAACTATAAGAGTACACAAAATATGAGGGGGGAGGGTGATCGATATAACAATCACTTAAGCAATTGAGCCATATCAGAAAGAATACAGTTATAAAAGGAAGTAATATATTAAAATAATCAGATCGCTTCGGCGATCGCAATATCAAGACAAACCTCCTTCGGGGTCCCCAAAGGCGCGCGTTCCTTTGACGATCCCTTGGCTTGTCATAATGGTATTACGGTTCGCCTGAGCGTTACAATGACAAGAAAAGTAGATAGAGACACGGACGAAAATCATAAACAAAAGACTTTCACCCTTTGACGCCGAAGTCTGCCATTCTCCTTATACCCATCATGAAAGTGACGTATTAAAATAACAAAGAAGCGATATAATGTGTCCATTATTTATAGAATATAAATTCTCTACTGGCCGAGTTCGCAAAAATACATATTTTTACAATAAATATTAAGTTACACAGAGTATGTAGGCCTATTTCTTCTTGTATTATTTTCTTTCTTGAGCTCGTAAATTTGTACTTGACTCTGCCTCGGTCAAATTTGGTTCAATAATAGGCAGATCAAGGAAACGCCATATGGATACTAGCTTCCTTGAATAATATAATCAAATTATGATCGGCTAACCTACGCAGAAAAAGGACAACATTAATCACAGCAAATAAGAAGGTTACACAATAAATGGTGTCAATTGAGATATGTGAGCTCTGGATACGTCGGTGGGATTCTCCTTGGAGATCAATTCAACAGTGACAGGTGTTAAAAATCTAGTGATAGATTTGGGCGTGCTCCAGTGAAGCATTAGCTTAGCTGACTCCTTATTCTGGGCCGAACTCTGTGGGTGCAGGCGCACTAGCACGTCGTCATTCACCTGAAAACAAACAGGTTGCCTACCCTTGTTATAGCGAGACGCCACGCGATCTCGTAACCTTTTCAGATGCCGTACAGCAACTTCCCATTTTTCTTTGACTGAGGTACGGCGGGATGGCGCAGCCAGATAATCTATTTTCCACTGAAGCTGAAGTGGATCAACAATACGCCTTCCTAAAAACAATTCAGAAGGGGTAGAATTCGTCGATTCATGAAGAGCAGTGTTAAATCCTAAGGAGAAAAACTGAAGATTTGCGTCCCAACGTGACTGATCTGCGTTGTGGAACGCACTCAAGCAAGCCTTCAAGTTACGATGAAACTTTTCAACGTGATTTGGCTGAGGGTGGTAGGGTGCCAAAAAGACATGATCAATTCCCCAAGAAAAACACATTGATCTAAAAGACTTGGACCGGAAAACGCTCACGTTATCAGACACTAAAAACTTTGGAGGACCAAAAACACCAAAGATATGATTGGTCAAAAGCCTAACAGTGGTACGTGTCGTGATTTCCCTGACAGGAAATAACCATACAAATTTTGAAAATCCATCAACGACAGTAAGTATAGCTTGATGACCAGAAGATGACCTAACTAGGGGACCAAAAAAATCTATAAAGATGCGCTCATTAGGATATGACATCGTGTCAGCGTGGTGAAGTCCAATGCGAGAATTCTTTGCTGGCTTAGAACGTTGACACGTAACACATTTTCGGACGAAAGCAAAAGCATCCGCTTTCAAATGAGGCCAGAAGAATTCCTGAGAGATTTTATGGAAAGTCTTCGTCATACCTAAATGTAATCCAAAACAGGATTCATGGAAATACGCCAAGAGCATACTTCGTATATTCTCTGGCAAGAAAATCCTACATTTCGAAGATCGAGGAGCGGTATGCACTATAACATCATTGCGCAATGAAAACTCAGATACACCAGGATCTTTCCCGAGAATGTTTTCACGCAATGAGACACAAAATGGCTCATCTGCTTGGTACGTACGGATGACAGTAAAAGACCATGGAATGTGTTGGAGAAGATTCACTGGCTCGGTGATCTCAACAATGGGAGGAGGTTCCTCAAACATGCGTGGCAAACAATCCGCTACAACATTTTCACTGCCTCTGACGTGAATGATGTCAAAGCTGAAAGAGGATAGACGAAGAATCCAACGATTTATACGTCCCAATTTTTTGACATGCGAGCGCATCCAGGACAGAGCTTCATTGTCGGTATACACTATGAAATGCCGATGTTCTAGAAAAGATCTGAAACGTTCACAGCCGAATACGAATGCCAGACTTTCTTTCTTGAAAGTGGAATACCGGCGTTCGCAATCGATCAGCATCCGACTGGCAAAAGCGATGGGTGCCAAATTACCATTCACCTGCTGACTAAGCACACAAGAAACTGCGATATCACTCGCATCACAATGTAACATAAAATCTTTCCCAAAATCCGGAGTTCGAAGGACGGGAGCAGAAGAAAGACATTCTTTCAATTTCTCAAAGGCGAGACACTGGTCGGGGCCCCACACGAATCGTACATTCTTCTTCTTCAAATAATTCAGGGGCGCTGAAATGTCCGAAAAGCCCTTAATGAACCTACTGTAAAAGCCCGCCATTCCCAAAAAACGTCGGACTGCTTTCACATTCGTGGGAGTAGGGAACTCTCGGATACATTGGACACGCTCAGGGTTCACTTCTATGCCCACATCCGAAAGAATGTGACCTAAAAATTTGATTTGCTTCGAAGCCAAAGAGATTTTGTCCGGGTTAACAGTGAGTCCGGCTCTGCGAAGACGACATAGGACTTCACGTAAATGGATCAGGTGATCCTCAAAAGACTGACTGTAAATCACGATGTCATCAAGATAGTTAAACACAGATGAATACTTTAAATCTCCAAATAACTCATCCAAAACCCTACTCAATACTTGTCCGCCGATAGAAATGCCCATGGGTAACTTATTGAACTCAAAAAGGCCGAACGGAGTGGAGAACGCAGTTACCTTACGGCTCTCGGGATCGAGAGGAATTTGCAATATGCACAGTTCAAATCTAGGACGGAATAGTACTTCGCCCCGTGAAAATGCTGAAAAGCGCTCTCCAGAGTTGGAAGGGGAAAGTTGTCGAACACCACCTTAGAATTGAGTCGACGATAATCAACTACTAAACGAAAAGTACCCTCTTTCTTAGGCACCAGGAATGCTGGACTACCATAAGAAGACTTAGAAGGGCTCACAACACCGCGTGCCTTAAGATCATGAATATATTCTCTCATGGCAATGAGTTTGGGTGGAGAGCAAGAAAATGGCGCCGACCTAACTGGAACCTCATCAGTCAAATCAATATGACACTCGTAGCCGATAGCGGAACCCAGTTCCGACGTGAGAACATCTGGAAATTCATTCACCAAATCAGATAAAGCGTCACGTTGACTCGTGAATAAAGTAGGAGGGATTAGAACAGCAGAGATACCAGAAAAATTACAAGGAACACTCGCTTCACAAGTATTAAAATGAAACCGCTCCTTGGATTTAAACAAAAAACTGAAGGAATGATCCGAAAAATCAAGCCTCAACCCTGCTTTGTGCATAAAATCAGAACCTAAGATCATAGGCGTAGATAAGTCATCCACCACATGGAAGTTCCAATCCCAAGAATAACCACATATCTTAATATGACATGTTACAACGCTAGAAACAGAAATAGATGACTTCACCGCAGAATAAAATTTCAAACCCCCATCTTGTGGACAAATCTGAGTAACAGGAAGCTGTTCCGCGATGGAGCGCTGAATAAATGAACGTGAAGCACCAGAATCCAGTAAAGCGGGTATCGACAATTTCTTAACACTTACAGGGACCCAAGGACAGAAGTTTCCAGTCGTGGAAATGTTCATTTCCCGGCGAACTTCATTGCGTGGCCACTCCGGCGGGTCTAAACCGGGGACCCATGCTCGTTTCCCTGACGCGAAGCACATCTAGGACAGGCTATGTGCGTCACGTCACGAAGACCGCATGTGTGACAAAACACACGAGAGGGCGCACGGCAGGAATTAAAATGATGCCCCAAACGATCACAATTCCAACATTTTATACGGTTATACATGTTCGGGATTCGCAGAAGAAGTAGCATTGGGAATACTCCCGACAATATGCGAGTGGGGACGGTTAACTGCCCGGTCCTCCTGACGAGATATTGAAAATGGGTGCGCAGTCCTCTGAATCTGGGATTGCGCGCATGCAGTCTCTGGAAACTAACTGTCAGAGGGGAGGGGTGGGGGTACATATGACTTGCGCAGGCGCCGATTGAACTCGCATTCACGTCCTTGATCAACAATGTCAGCCACACTATACACACTGGACCGGCGTATGAAAGACTTGTACTCAGGTGCTAGATTTCTATACACAATATCAAGAGTTTCAATAAGGGGAAGGGGCTGCGACAACCTACTTATTAAAGTCATTAGCCCAGTAACAAAATCGTCTACAGGCTCTTCCAAACCCTGGGTACGGCGATGAATTTCAGCCTTCAAGTCATGTTCAAAATCATAAGTCGTAAACCGCTCCTTTATTGACTTA
The DNA here is from genome assembly GCA_946902985.2 of Meconema thalassinum. Taxonomy (NCBI): domain Eukaryota; kingdom Metazoa; phylum Arthropoda; class Insecta; order Orthoptera; family Tettigoniidae; genus Meconema; species Meconema thalassinum. The sequence continues at coordinate 1,566,626,214 of OX336388.2, forward strand.
CAGAAATCAACCCACGAGATGAAAGATCTGTTGGTAAGTCGATACCATTTTAAAGCTAAACCACTCAACAATAACGGTAGGCAGACAACAATGTCGTCTGGTTCGAGGTCATAACAATGGCAGAATTCACTGACCCTGTCTAAGAACTCAAATACAGACGAAACTCCCAGTTCACCAGAAAATGAAATTCCCCACTTGGACACTATATTGGCTACGCCTCCCTTGCGATGGCCTTTCACCTCAGTCAATGGATTAGTGTCTTTCCCACAGACACTTTCAAACGATAGCAGATCATCGTCAGACTGGATGAGCTCCTTCTTCACGTTACAACCTGGGAGAGAATACATGGCTAAAATACAGAAGTACTGCTAGCTACAATTCAAAACAATAACTACAAATGTCTTGCCTCCGTCCTGCGCCTGAAATGAGTACGAAACAAGAAGTAGGGTTGTTTAGTACATTACCAATGCTGGGGTTCGTTGATAGGGTCCAACTCATTGCACTCTCCTTACAGTTTGTTATTTTTATGGTCCATACTCCTTGGAAGTTCACATTGACTCTTAATATTTGTTTGCATAGTATGCAATAAGGAACATGAAACAGAATAAAAACAACATTGAAAAATATGCAGCGAAATATTAAAATCCAATGGATATGGCTAAGCGACCAGGAGACTTAACCACGCTCTGCTACCACCTGCACCGCCCTATTAAAATAAACATATTCTTGGCGTGCCTCCTAGCTGCATCACTGGAACCAACTAGAAAAGAAAGGAGTACGCAGTGGAAATGGATGTTAATTTCTGACCTGTGCTGGGCCCGTACTTGCAGGCCAGATGTGCCGAGCGACTCCAGACTCCGTGAAGGTGGTCCCACGACGAGTGGTAGGAATACCCTCCTGGTGCTAGACAGCTAGAATAAGTTAGACCTAGGTTTGAAGAGAGAGAGAGAGAGAGAGAGCAGCCCGATCGTCAAACACTACTAAATAAGACACATGGGTAAAGAAATGGAAATTTAATGAATTGAAACCGAACACACAAAGAAACCCGGCCAGAATAACACACACAAAAAGAATACCCTTCACCTAGGGGTCAAATAAAGTCACTTTCAAACGGGGAAGATAAATATAAATAACAATAAATAACTTACGATAGTAAATAACGTTAACAAATTAAATTCATACCTGTGCTCACTTCGGTGAAAACGATGTAAAAAGGGAGGAAGTAAAAGATCAAGAGGCAATCGAGCCGGTCGCTGGTCAACAACAATCACTTCTCAGCCTAGAGATGGATGGTTGTCATGACGACCACAAAATAACAAGCATAGCAAAGATAAAACAAGAGGCTGTGTGCGTGTCGCAGAGGCTGTGGCGAGCAATGGGGATGCGATCGAGCTGGCAGTCCCCAGAGAAAAGAAATGCAAAAACCAAAGATACTACAAGGAGAAACAAATGACGTCAAGTGTCCGTGAAGTATATCATGATACATACACGCAATCAAACACACAAAATGCCTGCCGACGATGCAGTAAAAAAACACAAAGCAACTCGTGCTTGTAGGTAGTCTAGCAAAATATGCTAAACCTATATAGTCCCCAACTTACGTTCCGAGTTCGAGCTGAATACGGTAAGGCCTACTTAAAGTTACCGCCGTGATCCAGTTTCCCGAAGCATGGAATGAAGGGAAAACATAGGAGCTAAAATATATGGTGTCATGCCTCGTGTTGGGAGAATGGTCGAAACGCCAACGTCCACAAACCACGGGAGACCCATTCGAAGATATGCCCAATCAAAACAGCATCAATGCACCTGGCAGCAAGAAAAACATACACTCACAAAATCACTCGCAGACATATTTCACGGCACAAATAAAAGGTTAAGCGAAGACTCAAACAAAATAAAACAGGAGACCGCCATTACGATTGGTTCCACAGCAAATCCAAGCACACGACGAAGATCAAAAAGAAAGGTTAAATTTAGGAAATGAGCATAGTGGACACAAGGATAGATGTATTACTTACATGAGTAAATGGAAGGCTTCGGCATAATAACAATGTTAAATAAAAAGGAAAAACATTACATTTTAAATAATAAGGCGGAGAGCCTCAAGGCACGTCCGGACAGAAAGTATCTCACATGGCGTCTGAGTCAACCGGGACGGCCGCCAAAGAAAATAAAGAAAGAGATATGTTAAACATGGCTCAGGATCCACACCACCCCCCAAAAAAAATTATTTATAATAATAAAAGATTTTTCTTTTTACATCACTAAGCACCACCGCTTTGAAATCAATCATGTCCCAAGTGTTCCAAAATACACAACATCCTTATCACACAGTGGTTTGTCAACAACTATAAGAGTACACAAAATATGAGGGGGGAGGGTGATCGATATAACAATCACTTAAGCAATTGAGCCATATCAGAAAGAATACAGTTATAAAAGGAAGTAATATATTAAAATAATCAGATCGCTTCGGCGATCGCAATATCAAGACAAACCTCCTTCGGGGTCCCCAAAGGCGCGCGTTCCTTTGACGATCCCTTGGCTTGTCATAATGGTATTACGGTTCGCCTGAGCGTTACAATGACAAGAAAAGTAGATAGAGACACGGACGAAAATCATAAACAAAAGACTTTCACCCTTTGACGCCGAAGTCTGCCATTCTCCTTATACCCATCATGAAAGTGACGTATTAAAATAACAAAGAAGCGATATAATGTGTCCATTATTTATAGAATATAAATTCTCTACTGGCCGAGTTCGCAAAAATACATATTTTTACAATAAATATTAAGTTACACAGAGTATGTAGGCCTATTTCTTCTTGTATTATTTTCTTTCTTGAGCTCGTAAATTTGTACTTGACTCTGCCTCGGTCAAATTTGGTTCAATAATAGGCAGGTCAAGGAAACGCCATATGGATACTAGCTTCCTTGAATAATATAATCAAATTATGATCGGCTAACCTACGCAGAAAAAGGACAACATTAATCACAGCAAATAAGAAGGTTACACAATAAATGGTGTCAATTGAGATATGTGAGCTCTGGATACGTCGGTGGGATTCTCCTTGGAGATCAATTCAACAGTGACAGGTGTTAAAAATCTAGTGATAGATTTGGGCGTGCTCCAGTGAAGCATTAGCTTAGCTGACTCCTTATTCTTGGCCGAACTCTGTGGGTGCAGGCGCACTAGCACGTCGTCATTCACCTGAAAACAAACAGGTTGCCTACCCTTGTTATAGCGAGACGCCACGCGATCTCGTAACCTTTTCAGATGCCGTACAGCAACTTCCCATTTTTCTTTGACTGAGGTACGGCGGGATGGCGCAGCCAGATAATCTATTTTCCACTGAAGCTGAAGTGGATCAACAATACGCCTTCCTAAAAACAATTCAGAAGGGGTAGAATTCGTCGATTCATGAAGAGCAGTGTTAAATCCTAAGGAGAAAAACTGAAGATTTGCGTCCCAACGTGACTGATCTGCGTTGTGGAACGCACTCAAGCAAGCCTTCAAGTTACGATGAAACTTTTCAACGTGATTTGGCTGAGGGTGGTAGGGTGCCAAAAAGACATGATCAATTCCCCAAGAAAAACACATTGATCTAAAAGACTTGGACCGGAAAACGCTCACGTTATCAGACACTAAAAACTTTGGAGGACCAAAAACACCAAAGATATGATTGGTCAAAAGCCTAACAGTGGTACGTGTCGTGATTTCCCTGACAGGAAATAACCATACAAATTTTGAAAATCCATCAACGACAGTAAGTATAGCTTGATGACCAGAAGATGACCTAACTAGGGGACCAAAAAATCTATAAAGATGCGCTCATTAGGATATGACATCGTGTCAGCGTGGTGAAGTCCAATGCGAGAATTCTTTGCTGGCTTAGAACGTTGACACGTAACACATTTTCGGACGAAAGCAAAAGCATCCGCTTTCAAATGAGGCCAGAAGAATTCCTGAGAGATTTTATGGAAAGTCTTCGTCATACCTAAATGTAATCCAAAACAGGATTCATGGAAATACGCCAAGAGCATACTTCGTATATTCTCTGGCAAGAAAATCCTACATTTCGAAGATCGAGGAGCGGTATGCACTATAACATCATTGCGCAATGAAAACTCAGATACACCAGGATCTTTCCCGAGAATGTTTTCACGCAATGAGACACAAAATGGCTCATCTGCTTGGTACGTACGGATGACAGTAAAAGACCATGGAATGTGTTGGAGAAGATTCACTGGCTCGGTGATCTCAACAATGGGAGGAGGTTCCTCAAACATGCGTGACAAACAATCCGCTACAACATTTTCACTGCCTCTGACGTGAATGATGTCAAAGCTGAAAGAGGATAGACGAAGAATCCAACGATTTATACGTCCCAATTTTTTGACATGCGAGCGCATCCAGGACAGAGCTTCATTGTCGGTATACACTATGAAATGCCGATGTTCTAGAAAAGATCTGAAACGTTCACAGCCGAATACGAATGCCAGACTTTCTTTCTTGAAAGTGGAATACCGGCGTTCGCAATCGATCAGCATCCGACTGGCAAAAGCGATGGGTGCCAAATTACCATTCACCTGCTGACTAAGCACACAAGAAACTGCGATATCACTCGCATCACAATGTAACATAAAATCTTTCCCAAAATCCGGAGTTCGAAGGACGGGAGCAGAAGAAAGACATTCTTTCAATTTCTCAAAGGCGAGACACTGGTCGGGGCCCCACACGAATCGTACATTCTTCTTCTTCAAATAATTCAGGGGCGCTGAAATGTCCGAAAAGCCCTTAATGAACCTACTGTAAAAGCCCGCCATTCCCAAAAAACGTCGGACTGCTTTCACATTCGTGGGAGTAGGGAACTCTCGGATACATTGGACACGCTCAGGGTTCACTTCTATGCCCACATCCGAAAGAATGTGACCTAAAAATTTGATTTGCTTCGAAGCCAAAGAGATTTTGTCCGGGTTAACAGTGAGTCCGGCTCTGCGAAGACGACATAGGACTTCACGTAAATGGATCAGGTGATCCTCAAAAGACTGACTGTAAATCACGAGGTCATCAAGATAGTTAAACACAGATGAATACTTTAAATCTCCAAATAACTCATCCAAAACCCTACTCAATACTTGTCCGCCGATAGAAATGCCCATGGGTAACTTATTGAACTCAAAAAGGCCGAACGGAGTGGAGAACGCAGTTACCTTACGGCTCTCGGGATCGAGAGGAATTTGCAATATGCACAGTTCAAATCTAGGACGGAATAGTACTTCGCCCCGTGAAAATGCTGAAAAGCGCTCTCCAGAGTTGGAAGGGGAAAGTTGTCGAACACCACCTTAGAATTGAGTCGACGATAATCAACTACTAAACGAAAAGTACCCTCTTTCTTAGGCACCAGGAATGCTGGACTACCATAAGAAGACTTAGAAGGGCTCACAACACCGCGTGCCTTAAGATCATGAATATATTCTCTCATGGCAATGAGTTTGGGTGGAGAGCAAGAAAATGGCGCCGACCTAACTGGAACCTCATCAGTCAAATCAATATGACACTCGTAGCCGATAGCGGAACCCAGTTCCGACGTGAGAACATCTGGAAATTCATTCACCAAATCAGATAAAGCGTCACGTTGACTCGTGAATAAAGTAGGAGGGATTAGAACAGCAGAGATACCAGAAAAATTACAAGGAACACTCGCTTCACAAGTATTAAAATGAAACCGCTCCTTGGATTTAAACAAAAAACTGAAGGAATGATCCGAAAAATCAAGCCTCAACCCTGCTTTGTGCATAAAATCAGAACCTAAGATCATAGGCGTAGATAAGTCATCCACCACATGGAAGTTCCAATCCCAAGAATAACCACATATCTTAATATGACATGTTACAACGCTAGAAACAGAAATAGATGACTTCACCGCAGAATAAAATTTCAAACCCCCATCTTGTGGACAAATCTGAGTAACAGGAAGCTGTTCCGCGATGGAGCGCTGAATAAATGAACGTGAAGCACCAGAATCCAGTAAAGCGGGTATCGACAATTTCTTAACACTTACAGGGACCCAAGGACAGAAGTTTCCAGTCGTGGAAATGTTCATTTCCCGGCGAACTTCATTGCGTGGCCACTCCGGCGGGTCTAAACCGGGGACCCATGCTCGTTTCCCTGACGCGAAGCACATCTAGGACAGGCTATGTGCGTCACGTCACGAAGACCGCATGTGTGACAAAAAAAACGAGAGGGCGCACGGCAGGAATTAAAATGATGCCCCAAACGATCACAATTCCAACATTTTATACGGTTATACATGTTCGGGATTCGCAGAAGAAGTAGCATTGGGAATACTCCCGACAATATGCGAGTGGGGACGGTTAACTGCCCGGTCCTCCTGACGAGATATTGAAAATGGGTGCGCAGTCCTCTGAATCTGGGATTGCGCGCATGCAGTCTCTGGAAACTAACTGTCAGAGGGGAGGGGTGGGGGTACATATGACTTGCGCAGGCGCCGATTGAACTCGCATTCACGTCCTTGATCAACAATGTCAGCCACACTATACACACTGGACCGGCGTATGAAAGACTTGTACTCAGGTGCTAGATTTCTATACACAATATCAACAGTTTCAATAAGGGGAAGGGGCTGCGACAACCTACTTATTAAAGTCATTAGCCCAGTAACAAAATCGTCTACAGGCTCTTCCAAACCCTGGGTACGGCGATGAATTTCAGCCTTCAAGTCATGTTCAAAATCATAAGTCGTAAACCGCTCCTTTATTGACTTACAGAAATCAACCCACGAGATGAAAGATCTGTTGGTAAGTCGATACCATTTTAAAGCTAAACCACTCAACAATAACGGTAGGCAGACAACAATGTCGTCTGGTTCGAGGTCATAACAATGGCAGAATTCACTGACCCTGTCTAAGAACTCAAATACAGACGAAACTCCCAGTTCACCAGAAAATGAAATTCCCCACTTGGACACTATATTGGCTACGCCTCCCTTGCGATGGCCTTTCACCTCAGTCAATGGATTAGTGTCTTTCCCACAGACACTTTCAAACGATAGCAGATCATCGTCAGACTGGATGAGCTCCTTCTTCACGTTACAACCTGGGAGAGAATACATGGCTAAAATACAGAAGTACTGCTAGCTACAATTCAAAACAATAACTACAAATGTCTTGCCTCCGTCCTGCGCCTGAAATGAGTACGAAACAAGAAGTAGGGTTGTTTAGTACATTACCAATGCTGGGGTTCGTTGATAGGGTCCAACTCATTGCACTCTCCTTACAGTTTGTTATTTTTATGGTCCATACTCCTTGGAAGTTCACATTGACTCTTAATATTTGTTTGCATAGTATGCAATAAGGAACATGAAACAGAATAAAAACAACATTGAAAAATATGCAGCGAAATATTAAAATCCAATGGATATGGCTAAGCGACCAGGAGACTTAACCACGCTCTGCTACCATCTGCACCGCCCTATTAAAATAAACATATTCTTGGCGTGCCTCCTAGCTGCATCACTGGAACCAACTAGAAAAGAAAGGAGTACGCAGTGGAAATGGATGTTAATTTCTGACCTGTGCTGGGCCCGTACTTGCAGGCCAGATGTGCCGAGCGACTCCAGACTCCGTGAAGGTGGTCCCACGACGAGTGGTAGGAATACCCTCCTGGTGCTAGACAGCTAGAATAAGTTAGACCTAGGTTTGAAGAGAGAGAGAGAGAGAGAGCAGCCCGATCGTCAAACACTACTAAATAAGACACATGGGTAAAGAAATGGAAATTTAATGAATTGAAACCGAACACACAAAGAAACCCGGCCAGAATAACACACACAAAAAGAATACCCTTCACCTAGGGGTCAAATAAAGTCACTTTCAAACGGGGAAGATAAATATAAATAACAATAAATAACTTACGATAGTAAATAACGTTAACAAATTAAATTCATACCTGTGCTCACTTCGGTCAAAACGATGTAAAAAGGGAGGAAGTAAAAGATCAAGAGGCAATCGAGCCGGTCGCTGGTCAACAACAATCACTTCTCAGCCTAGAGATGGATGGTTGTCATGACGACCACAAAATAACAAGCATAGCAAAGATAAAATAAGAGGCTGTGTGCGTGTCGCAGAGGCTGTGGCGAGCAATGGGGATGCGATCGAGCTGGCAGTCCCCAGAGAAAAGAAATGCAAAAACCAAAGATACTACAAGGAGAAACAAATGACGTCAAGTGTCCGTGAAATATATCATGATACATACACGCAATCAAACACACAAAATGCCTGCCGACGATGCAGTAAAAAAACACAAAGCAACTCGTGCTTGTAGGTAGTCTAGCAAAATATGCTAAACCTATATAGTCCCCAACTTACGTTCCGAGTTCGAGCTGAATACGGTAAGGCCTACTTAAAGTTACCGCCGTGATCCAGTTGCCCGAAGCATGGAATGAAGGGAAAACATAGGAGCTAAAATATATGGTGTCATGCCTCGTGTTGGGAGAATGGTCGAAACGCCAACGTCCACAAACCACGGGAGACCCATTCGAAGATATGCCCAATCAAAACAGCATCAATGCACCTGGCAGCAAGAAAAACATACACTCACAAAATCACTCGCAGACATATTTCACGGCACAAATAAAAGGTTAAGCGAAGACTCAAACAAAATAAAACAGGAGACCGCCATTACGATTGGTTCCACAGCAAATCCAAGCACACGACGAAGATCAAAAAGAAAGGTTAAATTTAGGAAATGAGCATAGTGGACACAAGGTTAGATGTATTACTTACATGAGTAAATGGAAGGCTTCGGCATAATAACAATGTTAAATAAAAAGGAAAAACATTACATTTTAAATAATAAGGCGGAGAGCCTCAAGGCACGTCCGGACAGAAAGTATCTCACATGGCGTCTGAGTCAACCGGGACGGCCGCCAAAGAAAATAAAGAAAGAGATATGTTAAACATGGCTCAGTTCATAATACAGACGGATGCATCACTTATTGGAATAGGAGCGATGCTGTTCCAATAAAATGTTGATAAGCCAGAGGAGAAAATTTTTATTGCCTTTATAAGTAGGAGATTGAGGGCCCATGAGAAAAATTACACGATTACAGAGATAGAGTTGCTCGCAATTCTGTACGCATTACAGTACTGGCGTAAACTCGTGTATGGCTTTCAAATCGTCCTCAGAACAGACCATAAAGCTTTAACATTTTTGTTAAAGACGGATTTGTCTAGCCAGAGGTTGACAAGATGGTCCCTGTATATTCAACAGTTCAATGTGGAAATAGAATACTGTCCAGGGAAAGAGAACGTAATACCGGACATGTTAAGCCGATATCCGAGAGAAGAGGAAACTCTAGCTGTCCAGATTGAAAATCGAGATCAGAAGACCTTAGATGACTTGAAGAATCTTACCAACCTACAACGCGAGGATCCGTGGTTGAAAATGATGATTGATTACTTCGAGGGACGCTTAGCAAGGGGAACTGCAATATACAGAGAGGCAGATGCGTTATCAACAGACTACGTATGGTACAATCAGATGCTACACAAGTGGGATGATTTAGAGCATACCCGTCAAAGAATTGTTATTCCTGCATCTTTGCAGAGGAGATTGGTGTGGCTAGCACACAGAGCGTTTGGACATCCTGGTATAGATAAGATAACTGCTCTACTGAAAGAAGCATTCATTTGGCCGAAGTTAAGAGAAACTGTGAGAAATGCTATTAGGACATGCGATTTGTGCCAAAGGGTAAAGCCAAATCCCTTTTTAATGAGACAACGACCCATTCCGTTGTTACCAGAGAAGCCAAGGCAGCTAATGAGTGTAGACAACTTTGGACCACTGCCTAGGGCAGGTAGAGGCAATAGACATATCTTTGTAGCCATGGATGTATTTTCAAAAATGGTGGTACTATGCCCCATACAGAAGACCAGCTCGAAGCAGGTATTACAGAGATTGAAAGAGAGAGTTATTCCGATACTTGGGAAACCGGATAACCTACTCTCAGATCACGGGAGCTCTTTTACTAGAGCAGAATTTCGTCGGGAATTGGCAAATTTAGGAATTAGGCAGATTCTATGTACCATTCGCCATCCTGAGGCTAGCCCCGTTGAACGTGTTATGAGAGAGATCCAGAAATATATGAAAATTTACTGTTCAGAAGAGAATTGGAAATGGATCGATGTCTTGGATGTAATAGAGTACTGAATAAATAATACTGTGCACGAAGCGACAGGTCAAGTGCCCGTGACTCTACATTTGGATCAGAGACCGGAGAGGCCATGGACTGGTGTTATTCCATTACCTGTAGACGCGCAGCCAGGACGAGAATTGAGGATCCAGCGAACCTTCGAATATCTCCAAGCATAGGCGGAGAGACGCCAGAGAAGAAACCGTGCGAAGCGATATCACAGACCGCTTCTCATTGGGGAAAAAGTTTTAGTTCGGAGACCAGCCAGTTCAGATCCAGAAGCACGGAAATATAAGCAATTCAATTTTGGATATTACGGCCCGTTCGAAATTATAAGAGACCTACAGAATAATGCATATAGAATTAGGCATTTAGAAACGGGAAACGAGGTCGTTATGAATGTGGCCAACCTCAAAATTTATTATTCCCCAGAAGAATTTGACGAACAAGAGGAAGCTATAGCAGCGCACACCCAAATGGATGTGGACAGCAAAGTCAGCCAGGCAGACAAGCTTGAAGGCTCACGCAGCGAGACGGAAAGAAACGCAAGCAGCTTGCCCAGGAAGGGAAGGAGACAGGTGGAGTGCAAGTGTCTACGACTGCTATACAAAGAAATGGTCGATTTTGCCGGGGAGGTTGAAGCCTTGAATGAAACCCTCCGCCAGGACAATGCACGTCTGAGAGCTGAGCTTAGAGTAGAAGGGGGGAGGTAGACAGGCCTACTCGCAGACAGACGAGTTGAATGACCGCTTATTGTAAACAAGGACGGTCGGGGGCACAGTCAGCCAGTGACTTATAGGTCACTTGCAAATGACTTCTTTAAGTTTTGCAAGGGGAATATGAACCCAACGGTGTTAGGCTGACTGGTGTCGAACGTGGATCTCTGAGATAGATGTATACAGACTAGAGATACCAGCAAGCAACGAACACAAGATCTTTTGAGGGAGTTTAAGCTATAAAAACCCCTAGAGAAAATACACATTAAATCACTGTCGTGATATGAACTAATTATGACATTATTTGTTAATATAATGCAGGAAATAGTCGCAGAATACTGCAGTATTGGGCTGTAGGATGCATAGAATTCTGGACTTAGCGCAGAAAGTTTGAGCGCTTGACAGTTTGTAAATGGCTCTAGAATGTAGGCGTGGTTTCGTGGAACCATGTATGTCACTGTGACCTACTTATGCCGTCTGGAGCAGGTCAGGACGGTAATATATGGGCCAGTTATTCCCCGTTACAGAATGGAAAGGCCAAGGGGATGAGAAGATACCAGTGTAATTTAATGATTACTCGGGATTGGAGTAACTCAGAGTCATGAGAATTGCACCTATGTAAATGAATAGCCGGGAGGCTAATTATCAAGCCGTTAAACACTGAAATCGAGGAAGATTTAATGTAACGCGCAGTGACACAGTAAAACTGAGGCCAGCGACAAGATCTGACCATGTCTTCGGGGAAAAACCGATGACGCCGCGTGGGGAAGCGCTGGCAAAGGCAATTAATATTAATTAATTGGCCGATCGATCCTCGAGCACACAGACAGATATGTGATCAGCGAGGAAAAATTAACCATAAAAACGTTATTTCAAGACCAGAAATATACGGAGAGAGGAAATGACGCTGCGAGGAAATTTTCGACCTACTTTTTGTCTCCAAGGGAATATAAGGTCGGCAGAGAGAACAGTCGGAGTCAGTTGAACCGTACTTGAGTGCAGAGAGCACGTCACCCGAGCTCAGGAGTGGAGCGCGCGGACATTAACAGTTTAAGTGCAGCAACATAATAATCATGCATTAAGGCAGTAATTAAGAACGATTAATGTAGTCAGTTGAACCACAGTCTAGTGCGAAGCGCACGTTACCGGGGTCCAGGAAGGGACGCTCGGACTTCAGTATGAAGAGCCATGCAGTAAGGCCTTAATTAAAAACAATTAATAAGGACAGTCGTGCCATACTTTCATAGTCGGCATTACGAGGGACTACTATCGAGCACGCAGGAAATATACCGTGTGCTATACAAGGTAGGACAATTGAAAGTGGTAATTTGTACAAGTACAATGTATAATGGACGAGCGCTGTATATAAGCTATTGGTTAGACATATAATAGGATGTCGAATTGCGCAGATATAAACTTTGTTATGCAAGTAGTGAAAGGGATACCACTGTAATTAATGCTCAGGACGATGTGGAAGCATATTTATGCGATATCAGGAAATTTATCTAAGGATAGAAATTGATAGACAGATTGGGGGACCGCTAGGAATCCATAGGCAGAGAAGGACGAGATGCGGGATAGAATTGGAGGAGAGATCTTCAGTGCCTGCATTTCTGATATTCTGCAAGGAGGGGTCAACCATTAAGAAATGTACAGAGTCATCGTGTGATTTTAGTGATGATCATTTAAAATATATGTAAAATTAATAGTGTAATAAGTGATATAACGTGTTGTGTGAATAAGGAAGCAACAGCTTCGACATGGAGAAGCAAAGTGCAGAGTGCTTTGTAAGGCAAAAATTATGTAAACTGTGTGTGGAAAGTGTAAGAATGCCTTGCTAATTTGCAAATTATGGCGGGCATTACTGGAAGAAATGCGTGGTTGGAGCCACCAGATTAACCAATGTGAGTACCCAAAAACCATGATTTTGTAGTAATTATAGTCCACTGTATGTTGAGTGATTTCAAAATTTATAGAATATGCCAGTAAGAGTCAATTTTAGGAGGTAGAACCTCGAGATATTAATGTTGTGTTGATTTTAGTCAAGTTGAGATGTCTTTGTACATCATTGTGTGGATAAATCGTTACAACTAATGTAAAAATGGCAATTGAGTTATATAGAAAGTTATCGTAACGAACACGGATGTTCGGTTATTGAATATGGTTACGTTGTGTCGGTTATGGGATGTATGTCAGTAATAATAATAATAAGAAGAATAAATGAATACACATCAGGGAAAATGGTTGTAAGCAAAATATATATGCTAATTGGTATTCGTGTATCCAAGCGGTAGTATTATACGTGATGGGCGAAGTAAAAGAATTTAATATCAGAGTATATTATGATAATTGAAATAATTATGCAAGAATCTAGGAACTGGAAGGGTTTAATAGAGAATTGAATTCGCACCTTGATGAATAAGCTCGTAAGAGTAATTGATAGATTTTATCTTACTAACTAAAGGACGGGATCATATCACCATGGTCACGGGAGCCAGGTAATCTCCTCGACGTGTGAAATCTCGTATAGCCAAGGGCGTACAGAGATATTTATTATTTGCCAGAGCGTAATTAGTGAGAAGGAAACCCTAGCTCTGTGGATTGCTATGAAATGATCCGGGTTCGAATCCAGTGGTGTATGGGAGGATAACAATGGAAACCTCAGCATGACACCTGATATCGACCGAGAACTAGCTATTGAATAAATTCAGCTCCTGGGAGTGAATTTTTGACGGCAGGATGTGCCTGACCGTGTCATTTAAAGATGCCGGCTAGCCCAATTCGACAGGTGTACGATGAATCTCGTTCATTCATATAATGTAAATGGACCTGTTGAGGCCAGCTATTATCCTAAGCTTAGGAATAAATGCTTAAACAATTCCATACCCTATCTTGCATACAGTTTAGAGATCATATGGGATATGCATGCCAGTGAGGCTGCACTATTGTATTTAAGGCCACATGCTACTGCTTGGAGATAAAGAAAGAGGGAGCTAGGGACGGAGCAAGTGTTTTGTTACCGCCCGACTCAGACCTATTGTATACAGGAAGAGCCGAGGGAGAAATTTTAAACGACCCTTGCAGGGTGACATTTAGAGTGGAAAGACTTTGAAACCCTGTTTGTAATAAAAGAATCATTGTTGTATTGTATAATGAATTTGTGTGGATTGAAACACATTGATAATTAAGGATCATTCTGATAACTTAATACTTGGCAAACTTATGAGTTGTTGAAAGTTGCATTTTTATACTGACATTGTCGCTTCGTTCTGAAGCTGGACACTAGATGCCATAGGCTATGCACACGCAAGGGTAGCATAATATACCATCCGACACAGCGGTAACGGAATGTTTGAAATTGAACTCATGACGGCATACAGTGGAACTGCCGAAAGGGAACTGCAGAAAGGGGACTGCAGAAAGGGGTATAATTATAAGTAACAGTGGAGTTGCAAGTAAATATGATGTGCAACCCATAAATTGGTTAATGCATGGTAGAGCATATTGGTGGGAGGAGAGATACAGAACACAATTGTACGCATAATGTAAATTAGGATGTGTTGAGAGTAAACAATTAGATTGTGAAACTAATGTGGTCACAATAGGTGACGTAATATTATAAGTACAGTTTTATGTGGAATTTGCCAGTGCATCAGCGCACTTGAGAATGAATTTTATGTTAATCTCATGGTAAATGAATGAATAATCATTTGGATTTACGAGGATAAAGTGCGAATATTAGTGGATTGAAGGAATAATTTTGCATTGTTTTGTGTTATATTGTTGGGATTGTGTTTTTGTTTATGTGAAGCCATGATTTAGAGCTCAATTAAAGCTTTTAGAATAGAGTTGTGCTTTATTATTGTAGAGTTGATACCTTTTAGTCTCAGATCAAAAATATGCAACTGCTCAGTGGGTGAACGGTACACGCCTGAGGACTGATGCTGGCTGGAGGCAGAAGCATGTTTACCATGGAAATTACTCACATGGGTACAGTACATAAGGTACTAAATCGAAGACCACATACATCTTCATACAATGTTTCACCAAACACTCCACTGTGAAATACTTGGCAGCATTCAATCTCCAGGAAGAAATAGCAGTTACTTTGCAAACCAAATGATATACAAGGTTAGTTCGTGCAAAGCCAGAAAATTGTCAGAACCACAATCATAATCTCCGTCACAAAAGAACATATTTTTCATGGCAAGCAGCAACTCCACAAGGCCTGCTCTTCCAGATTCCTCCACATCTACTTTGAAATACCAAAATGTTCGATGTCCCAACCAACTTCCTTGAGGGCAGGCTACACATCCAGATTACCATAAACATGAACAATCTTTTCTTCTTTTGCTCCTTTCCAAGAACTCCCAGTAATTCAAGTGGATGACCAAGTTCCTCACCATAATATAGGGTCTAAAGGTCCTTTTCTTGATAAGCTACACTTCTGTAGATGCCAACCAATATAGTACATTCCACAAAACTGGTGTATATAATTTCCATCATGTATTTTGTAATTGAAATACAGATGCCACATCCGTTGCTCTGATACAGATTCACACCTGTCTATGATAACCAATCTTCATTTCCCCATTTAGACTTCTCGAATCCAAAAACTTAGAAATCATATCTCGATTAAACAAATTTATAGTACAAAATCAAACTATTAGATGCAAAAACAAGTTCAAATTACAGTTAAGAGATGAAACAAAATCAATGTATTGACACAAAATGAGAAAGAAAATTAAATAACATTCTCACTAAAAGATATGTACATTACAGCAAACCAACAAATGTACCTTGTGCAAATATATCCTAAGATAGATCACAACATAGACATAATGTGCCTCAAAAACATGAATCATAATAATAACGAAGTCGCGTAACACGCCCCCTACACATTTAATTCCAAATATACATCCATCACATACACACTTCTTACACACATAAAAATATACATGAATATAATTAACTAAATCATAAACTCTGCATTCATAATACCTATCTCTAAATGCCAGGCATAGATGTACATATTCTTCCTGTCTCCTTTTCTCGTGCTTCCTTTTCTTCTGTTTTTTCTCCGTCTCCGTTCTTCTTCTTTTTTTTTTGCTTTCCATCTCGTCTTTCTCTTCATCCGCCATGTCATTCCGTACTTACTCATCTTCCATCTCCACCGTTCCTGTCTCCTTCCCTTCTTCCTTTTCCTCTGTTTCTCATTCGTCTCCATTCTTCTTTCTTTCTCTGCCTTCCATCTCGTCTTTCTCTTCATCCGCCATGTCATTCCATACCTTGTACTCCTTATCTTCCATCTCCACCGTTCCTGTCTCCTTCCCTTCTTCCTTTTCTTCTGTTTCTCCTTCGTCTCCATTCTTCTTCCTTTCTCTGCCTTCCATCTCGTCTTTCTCTTCATCCGCCATGTCATTCAATACCTTGTACTCTTCATCTTTCATCTCCACCGTACCTCTCTTCTTCCCTTCCTCATTTTCTTCTTCTAATTCTTCTGATCCTTCACCTCATTTTTTCCATTTTGTTGTCATCGTGATTCACTCCTGCACTTTCATCCTCCTCTTTAACCTCTTTTGCTTCTCCTTTCTCTTCTTCAGTCTCTTCCATATCACCTACTTTCTTACTTTTTTCCATTTCACCTTCTCTGTTATACGTTTCTCCTTTCTCTTCTACCTTGCCCTCTATCTCATCTTCCCTGTCCTCAGTTTCGTTCTCTTCCTCCATTTGACGTCCTCCTTCACCTTCTTCCCTCTCTTGTCCATTTTCATGTTTTATTTGTTACCTTAATCTCACTTCCATATCTAATATCCTCTCACCAGTCGCCCCTTCAACCCTCTCAATTTTCTCCAGAATATGTTCCTGTACCCTTTCCAATTTATTATCTGCTTCTCTAGACAAATCATTTAATTTCTCTGGTATCTTCGTTTCTATTTTCATAATTTTCTGATCTACTTCTTTTATAATTGCTTCCGCCTTTTCCTCCACCATACTCCTTACCTCACCACTAATTTCCTGTCTCACCCCCTCAATACTATGCTGTAACAATCCATACTTCCTATCCAACGCCTCACTAACATGCATTACTTTATCCAATTTCTTACTCAACCCCCGATTATTCTTATAAATTGTTTTGTTCATTTCCCTTAACATATTTAGGATATCCTGCACCGGCATTAACACATCCTGTACTGGCCTAACAACATCCTGTACTAGTACATCAGTCATCTCTCCTTCCATCACACTACTGCCAGTCTCATTCCCATCACTCTCCAACATGCACACCACCACATTTTCTCCATTCATCTCCATCCTGCTACAACTCACTCCATTCCCATTCATCATTATCATTCGTTCATCATCCATGTAAATATGTACACCATAACCTATCCCTCAGATAACACTTGCACAAGTCACACTCTCCTACTCCCACCCTGATGCATCCTGGGTCTCGGGTCCCACGTTAAGGTGCCAATTGTAATGTTTACTACTAAGTAGCTTTCTCTGTATCCTTCCCTGAAGAGTCCCCCCAGCAAGCAGAATATGAAATAGAGAAATCCCGTTGGGCGCCAACTCAAATACAAATGTATTAGATTAATAAAATAAAGTTAAAAACAATATTAACACGAGTTCTCAATAAAATCAGGGTGTAGGGTAAAATATATACCAACCCGGATACAATCAGTTTGGGATGTAGATTTGATATTCACTGCAATAAACAAGCATTTACCGAGAATTGTCATATTATGATACATAATATATCTATAGTACCGTACTGCAGTGTGATATGATTTTTTAAGTTTTATTTATTATAAGAACTCTTCTTTGTGAAAAGATTGATGGGATTATCATCAAGAAGCAGTCTAGACACCTTTATATAATATATATTCACTTCCAGTATTTTTATAAGACCACATTACTTCGTATATTATCCAATCCTCTTTTTTATTTCTTTGTTACCCTACCTACTATCAACAACAATCTCCTACTTCATATCTTCCTCTCTGCCTTCTAAAGATATGACACCACCCTAGTGTTGGATCCTCTTCTCCTTGACTCCACAGATATGCACTCACAAACACCTAGTTCAATATCTCAACACCTGAGCGCTCTTATCATAAAAATGTCACACCACTAATTGCAACTGAGCATTTAATACTCTTTTCAAAGCACTAATAGCGCTTTTCAGAAGCATTAAGTAAATCATTACACCGGAGGTATAGATACAGGATTCGAGCCCGTAATTTGGTTAGTTGCACTGAGTTACACTTTACTTCTGAAAAACAGAAGTTAACTACATTGACAATATCACTTACGGTTTGACATAACTTTGAGTCACGCAAATGATATTCCGCTTCAGGTAACATAGGAAAGGACACTGGGAATGCAGCTCCCAAAATAAGACTTTCTCTGGTAACTCTTGGATCGCTCGGCACAAGGTTTCTTAGAAGTAATTCATACTCCACTTCTCAATTTCCCGATTACTCATCGTTATAGATGGTATGATAATATTCATTAAAGGGCAAAATCAAATATAACCAACAAACACTCCCACTATCTAACTCCAGATTGTCTGGCTGCGTGGCTCAGGGGTAACGTTCTCGCTTGCTGAGCCCAAGGTTGCAGGTTCGAAACCTGGCGCAGTCAGCTGGCATTTGAGGGTGCGCAAATGCGAGGGAGCCGTGTCAGTAGATTTACTGGCACGTTAAAGATCCCCTTCGGGGCAAAATTCCGGCACCCCGGCGTCTCTAAAAGCCAGTGTAGTTAAAAGGGACGTAAAACCAATAACATTATTATTAACTCCAGATTTACTGAAACGTAACCACGCTATACTGCTATCAAACTACTGTAACCCCCCTTACCTTATCCGTCCCCGAATAAAGAGAATCAGAAAGAAAAGGAGGTAGACAGGAATAACGGAGAACTTGCTCCGAGAGTGTAAGTGGACCCTAGACGAAGAGGGTGGTTTAAAATCTAGAGTAGAAGTGGCCCTGGGCGAAGAGGGTGGTTTAAAATCCATTACTATACAAGGATAGATAATGCATACAAAATATCCTATATTTAAGAAAAAGGGAAAAATACATATATCACCAAAATACACGTGGTCACAGTTAAGACAATTACCCTAGAGAGGAGGACGGTGACAAGAAAACTATTGGAAAAACTAAATACAGTGGAACTTGGATAATTCGAACCTCAAGGGACCAGTACAAAAATTCGAATTATCCAAACTTTCGAATTAAGAAAGTTCTTTGAAAAGGGTAGAGAAAATATATTGTATTACTTTTACATAATGATTTACATTCAACAAAGCATATTAATAGACAACGGTACTTTATAGAGACTGTATCGTGAATAACCTCAAAAGTTTCAAACGGAAAATAAAACCAAAATGTACTATTCACCTATTTAGCGACAGTAGTAATCCAGCAATCTAGTTAAGTCATAGAGAAATCTACTGTTTTTCAAAATAGTTTGAGATTTTTACCTATTTCATACAATTAAGTCTCTCAGCCATCACAAAAGAATCTAACAAATTTAAGGAACGGAAAACAGAACCACTTACGTCATTTCTACTTTCAAAAAAACGCCAAAGTTTGTTGCTTGGCTGCACCCGGGACAGTTTCTTCGGGAACTGACCCAACTGTTTGGTTTCCGATCGGCTTTTTACACGTAAAAACTTCGAATTATCCAAAATATAATTCGAATTAACCACGATTTTTTACCATTGATTGTATATAAAATGCTAGGGACCAAGAGAAAAATTCGAATTAAAGAAGATTTCGAATTATAGAAGTTCGAATTAGCCACGTTCCACTGTAATGAAAATAAAATAATGTCTTTCCTATTTTGAAATTAAAGGAAAATCCTGCACCTTGGTTGGATAACCGTATATATATTGTGCCCTTTTAGCGAGAAATATGCCAATCACAGTATACCAGCGTAGCTCAATTCGGGATTTTCGGGGTAGCGGTAAGTTCACCCACTCTGTGACTCACATATTTTGGATTAATTAGAGGATACACTTGCAAAAATAACAACAAAATCAACTCCTATTTTAACACATTTAATTACTAAAAATTATGGCGCTACAAACAATTAAACAATTAAATTACTGACCCATAATCATCTACTTGTTCCAAATGAACAAGGAATAACATAAGAATAAAACAAATATTGTATTAAAATATATGGTTTCCATATGAACCAACAATTCCTAATTATTTTTACTTCCATAAAGCATCAACTGTAAGTTTCATATAACTCCGAGCTCTTTTGGCTCAATGCTTTCTCTAATAATGGTGTCATTCTTTGTACACCTCAAATACTACTTTTTATATTTTCTTAATCATCAAAAAAATGTATAATTACATTTAAAATTACATGTTAATTATATAACTCAATATTTGGGCATCTCACATGTTTTCAGCTTTTATCATCTCTCTCTAGTTTTACAAATACATCAAGGTAATCAGGAAATTACTTGTGTACTCCAGAGTATGAAGATACTTGACACAGTCAAAAAAACTATGGTCACTCCCGGAACCTAGTTGCCTTCAATTAACTCATGGAATCCTACTTCCTACAACATTACAATAGGGATTGTTATTTATCTCATATGTCTTATAAGACCATTATCACATAACCAAACTACGATCTGAACAGGCAAGCGGAAATATCAATCTACAAAGACCTCGGTTCAACGCCCGGGTCGTTAACAACTTTAAACACTCCTGGTGTATTCATTACTCCTTACAAGACGGCCTTCAGACACCCCTCCTGCTCCAAGGGTCTGACCGTGATACTTGAGAGTTATTTATGACTATGCGGGAACCCTCCCGTCTAGTCTGTAGCTAGAGCTCTCTTTAATGCTTTTACAAACAGCTTTTCGTTCATTCTCAATTCTTTGGGGAGACCTGGTCTTCTATTCCTCGTTTAAATTCAACAACATTATTGGGCTCATAAACCACATTCGTAATCTTGGCATTTATTAATTATGAAAGGTCCTCATTGATTGGGGAAGAGTAATACACATTCTACAACGAATAATAAAGGGGCTTTCACAATAAGAGGATTCTGAGTTCGAATCTCTTCACATGCCTCGGGAACCATTCCCATATAGAGGACTATACAAAATGCGATTTAGGGTCAGCCTATAGCTTAAGACCTACGCTCAATACCATACATTTGCTCCCTTTCAATACAACATACACAATGGCCTCGTGATACTACGTCACAAATAGAGGACTTATACCAATTCTCAATTCGCTACAATCAACTACCTCTCATAATTAATTTACCAAGTACATTAACTTTTACGCGTTCCTAGCGCGACATTTTATTTTAATTGCGCTCGTTTGCGCTATACTTTATTTTTAAGCCTAGCGTCATCCAAAGAACTGATAATACCATATTAACAATTGATACACATCTCAATTTTTATATTATTCTTTTCCTTTGACAATAACTTTCTCTCTTTTTAAGAACATGCATTTGAACATCATGTCTATACTTTTTATTAAGGCTCTAACGCTCTTATGTTCACATCAATTAATTTAATCTTTATTTAATATTACCTTACTTGGTTATTATTATTATTCATTTTATATCTTCATTCTTTACACAAAAAGCTCAAAAGCTATTTCTTTCATATAACTCAAATTTTATTTTTATTTAAATACCTTTCATGATAATTATTAATATTTCGCTTGCTCTTATGACATTCGTCAAATACACTGACATTTTATTCATATATTTCCTCTACTGGATTTATTCTTTTACATAATTATTTATAGTGTCTCAAATTTCTATTATTGTTCAGACCGCGTTTTTTGTTTATTCAGTATTTATTTATTTAAACACATCCCTTTTACTCAAAAACTCCGGTGGATTTGTACACAATCATTTCCTGACACCAAAATATAATGAAATTCATTACTCACATGTTTTTAAGGTCGTCTCATGACCTTTATCCTTGTGCGGTGTTTCATTTTGGCCCACTTTGAAACTTACTCCATATTGTAGAAATTCATCTCATGTACAAACACTTCTTGACACATATTTAATACACTTAACATTGACAACATTTTTAATACACTGGCGTATCCATTTAGAACACACAATAAACACTAAAAAATATTATTTTAACACACAATCTTGATAAATTTACACTTCACACTTTTGATCACTAGGCCGTATTTTCCTAGCCTATCACACGTGACCTCTTAATCTCCCGTTTCCAAGGGTGAAATTTATTCAATGTCGGCTTCCTATCCTGCAAAATACGAAAGTCTCGAATCATCTACTTTTCCCTGGAATCCTAATTCTTCGAATTCTATTCTGGATGACCGGCTATTTCTCTAGCTTGAACGGCTTCTTTTTTTAGATCTAGTTTATCGATCCTAGTAAAAGTCTGTTCGGATCGAGGTCCCCTCGATAACCTATCGATAATCGATGGATTTATTTTATAGCAGCTAGTACTTCCCGAGTCTAGTGCTTTAGAATAGTTCGTCTGCTTTCTGGAGATAATGTCTATAGTCTCCGTTCTTCTTTGTTTATTCGGTTCTCGCACTCCTACTTTTCTGAAATACGTTGCGAACCTTACTCTGTTTTTCCCTATTTGGGTTCTTTAAATTAGATAACTGTTTATCTTTCTATTACGGTACTTCCGTACGTTATGATATTTTCGGTCGTTTATTTAAAGACCTATCGCCTTAAGTCCAACGTTCGCAGCCTGCTCTGACTATATTTTACGAACTTTTCACTGTAAACTTGTGTACTGTCGGACCTAAATCCTGTAACTAGGATTTTCCTAATTTTTCAACACGGCGATACTTTAATATTTCTTCTTTACAACTTCTTATGGAGGCACGCAAGTTATTAATACTGCGACGCCCGTGGCCATCAGATATTAATTCTGCGGTGTAGTACAGCGTTTCTCCCCTCAAGGAGTACTGGTAAACTGTCTTCGGTGTGAAACAGAGTCACGCCCCACACGGCTGTCTGAATACTGATGCGTAGCAACGCCCCCTCGGGCTATTTGGAACTGCTTGTACTGATGCGTAGTAACAACCCCTCACGGGTTGTCAGAATAACTGCATGCTTGGCTTGGTGATGCCAGGAGTTTTATACTCTAACGCTACAAAAAAAAATAAGACTCTAGCCCTTTCCGTGCCCAACTCTTAAAATAATGGTTGCACCATTATAAAAATTATACCTTCAAAAAGCTTGTCTTCTCAATGTTAAATAATCTCATTGCGCATAAGAATCGATCGTGCAATTCGGAGATATTAATTAATTTCTCGTCCTCAACTGTGTGGGTGTTGCTGTTCATTTGCATTCTCCCCTCTCCACAGGCCTTGGTAAATCCCCGATGACGTTTACTTGCGTTTGCAGTTTTCTCCTGTGCAATTATTAAAGGGGTTTTCTTTACACAAAAATCTCTAATTCGAAATGATTCACCGTACTGTAATTGTTTACTTATTTTTATACTCGTAAACGGGTTAAATTTAATTATTCCTCTTCTGGCGCATAAGCGGTGTTGTCGTTTTCAAGCAAGCTCAGCTCGATTTCCGAGTCAGGCTTCCTTGTCTAACAGTCGGAATTTTCCACTCGGTTATTAATACTCATGACCAGCTCCTTCTGAATGTCAAGAGGGGTGATCTCATCTCTCGAACACCTGGCTCACGTTGCTTGCACAATGTTAGGCTAGAATCCTGGCTTGATCTTTCTCTATGTTACATTAGAAACTGTACGTTTCTTTCATTTCTTCCCCAAGTACATGGATTCGACCTCCTTGGACCCTATGGCACATGGGTTCATCTCTCCCCTCCTTAGGTAAATAAATTTTCGAAAGATTTTGAGGAAATTTATTTCAATTAATCTTATTTTTCTTTATTCGTCGAAGCCATCATAACGTTGTCCGTATCTTCTGTTGTTTTATTTCTTTAAAGTCGTATCCGGTGATTGTGTAGGTTGGGTATGCTCTGTCCCTACCCTTTCTTTTTCCTTTATTTGTCTGGACTATAAATCTCCAGAACCTCATTCTTCCTTACGGGTTTGGTCTATCCCTACCCGTTTCCTTATTTCCTCATTCTCCTTCCTTAAATTGAAATTTTCTTCTTCAATAAACTCAATTATTTCTTTGATTTCCCAATACAATTTCTCCAATTCGCATTCGCACTCGAATGCTTGAGCTCTATTTTCTATTTCTTCCTTATTCTTGTTTATGTCAAAAGCGGATTCATCTCTAAAATGTTTCCATAACCAGGGCTTGTTCATTTGCTTCATCGAAATCTTCGGGAGGGTAATATAATTTCAAATTTGCTGAATTCATGGTCACTTCGTGATCCGTTTCACAGTGCCGAATTCTATATGCGTTATTCCTCAAATCTCTGATTATTTGATACGGTCCGTGGTACATTTTCTGGAACTTCTTGTACACACGGTTCCCTGGATCCGAAATGGCTGGTCTTTTTACTAACACCATTTCTCCTGCTAATAATGGTCGATGATACCTCTTATGCCTATTTCTTCTTTGCCTCCTGTCGGCTTGAGCTTTTAGATGCTCAAAGGCTCTTCTAATACGTACATCTCTTCCAGGCTGAGCGTCTTCTGGCCTAGGAATTACCAGACTCCAAGGTCTCTCTGGTTGCTCATTCCGATGTAACGTTATTGGTATCTCTCCCGTAGATTCATGGATTGTGTTGTTTATACAAAATTCGATAATATCCAAGATATCTATCCACTTCCAATTTTCTTCGGCACAGTATATTCTACAATACTTGGCCGTTTCCCTCATCACTCTTTCTACAGGATTTGCCTCAGGATGGCGAATACTTGACAAAATCTGACGTATTCCAAGTCTTTCTAATTCTCGTCTGAACTCTACACTGGTGAAACAACTGCCGTGATCCGACAACAAATTCTCAGGTTTTCCCAGAATCGGTATCACTTTTTCTTTTAGTCGTTTTAACACCTGTTTGGTACTAGTCTTCTGTATGGGAGCAAGGACAACCATTTTAGTGAAGACATCCATAGCCACCATTATGTGTCGATTTCCTCTTCTTGCCTTGGGCAAAGATCCAAAATTATCAATAGAAATGATTTGTCCGGGCCTCTCGGGCAACAATGGTATAGGCTTCTGCCTCATCATAAATGCATTAGGTTTGATCCTTTGACATAAATCACATGTCTTTAGCGTGTCCCTTACAGTTTCTCTCAGTCTCGGCCATACAAATGCTTCTTTCAGCATCGAGACTGTTTTGTCGACTCCCATATGTCCGAACGATCTATGGGCTAACCATACTATTTTCCTCTGCAAAATTGCAGGTACAACAATCCTTAATTTGGTATGGTCAGAGTCCACAAACTTATATAATAATCCATTATAAATCGTGTAGTCTTGAGCTATCTTATTAACTTCCGTGTACGCTGGTGTTCCCCTTATCAAACTTCCCTCGAGGAAAGATATGAGCATGTTCATCCATGGATCCTCCCGTTGTCTTTGACTAATGCTTCTTAACTCATTTAGAGTACGCTGATCCCTGTCTTCCAAATCTATAGCCATTACTTCCTCTTCTGTGGACTCTGGCTGTCTACTTAAGTAGTCTGGAACTATATTTTCCTTTCCTGGGCAGTATTCTATCTTTACGTCAAACTGTTGAATGTATAAAGCCCAACGCATCAACCTTTGACTGGACAAATCAGTCTTCACCAAAAAGGTTAAGGCTTTATGATCCGTTCTTAGAATGACCTGAAACCCATATACGATCTTCCGCCAATATTGCAGCGCGTGCAATATCGCTAACAGCTCGATTTCGCTGATCGTATAATTTTTCTCGTGTGGTTTCAGTCTCCGACTTGTGAAAGCTAGATAATTTTTCTTACCAGGGTTTTCCGGGTTTTCCTGATATAGCATTGCCCCTATTCCAGTCTGGGATGCGTCTGTTTGAATGATAAATCTCTGATTAAAATCAGGATATCCTAGCTTCACGTAATTTAAGAGCATTTCCTTGGCCTCCACGAATGCTTTTTCTGTTTCCTCCGTCCATTTCCACTTGCCCCCCTTCTTCAGAAGGTCCTGTAGTGGTGCAACAGTTTTTGTGTATGATGGACAATGTCCTGAGAAGAAACCAATCAATCCCAAAAACTGGCGAACGTTCTTTACCTTCAAAGGCCTTGGAAAATCCCTTATCGATTCCAATTTGCATGGATTTGGTTTAACACCATCCTTATCAATCACATGCCCTAAAAATGTTACTTGCCTTTGACAAAAATTTGACTTCTTAAAATTGATTTTAAAATTTGCCCTTCTTAAGTCTTCCAATAATTTCTTCAATTTTTCTAAATGTTCTTCAATATACTCCGAGGTAAGCAAAATATCATCCTCGTATCGGATAGTGCAATCTTTCACTTCCTCTGACAGGTTTCGATCAAGCGCTCTTATTAAGGCAGATCCCGCGGTCTTCAATCCAAACGGACATCTCCTAAAACAATAGGTTTGTTGGTCGAACTGAAACCCAGTCAACAAACTGGTTTTCTCTTCCAGTTCGAGATGATGATACGAAGAAGTCATGTCAATATTTGTGAAAATCTTCTTGCCCTTGAACTTCCTCAGTATTTCTTTTATGGGTGGTGCCGAATCATTTTCTGGTATGATTTTTGCATTTAGATTTCTGGCATCTAAACACACCCTTACTGAGCCATCCGGTTTACTCACAATCACTAATGGACTAACATATGGTGTCGCCATCTTTTCTATAACACCTGCATTCATCATCTCCTGCAGTGCTTTCTTAGTTTGTGGGTAATGTTTTTCCGCAACCGGGTATGGTTTTTGTCTGAACGGTGCCCAATCATTGACTTGGAACGCATATTTAAAATTTTCAATCTTCCCTGGCTTGGAATCAAATACGTCCCTATAATTCAATAATAATTTCTTTAACTGTTCCTTATTTTCGAGGTTAACTTTAGCTTCCTCTACTTTTCCTGACAGGTTGGTCTCGAACTCAGTTTCC